>OX376220.1:12407500-13607500 GCA_947364205.1 Agrochola lota | reverse complement strand
ACCAGTTATGTTTAAGTCCCATGTAACACGGGGCGAGCCTATTGCCATCAACTGGGCACAAATGCAGACTCCAGGCTGCTACTGAGAAATTCCGGATGGAAAATCCCAATAACACTTTGCCCGACCCGGAAATCGCACCCAGGACCTCATGCACAGCAGTAGTGACCACTAGACCAAAGCAGTGTATTAATATCATATGATTTATAGCTCATCCCACTCGTTAGCTCTTAGCCTAGATATCCATATTCTAGGCAATTTTAGCTTGACTCCCTCTGGTCTCGCTGGTCTAGTCGTGGCAAGCGCGACTTCTGAACGCGTGTTCGATCCTTGAGTCGGGAAGAAAGGTATTGGTTTTATTGAATTTATTAGAGTTTTGTCAGTACCTACCGGCCGTCTGGATTTCTGCAATTATATTCACCTCCTATTACATAGGTCTTAAACACTGTTACAATGTGGCTGTACCTACTATAATACGTCCTCCGCCTACTACCCTTCGGCACGAGACCACGATTCATCTGAGTGATGTTAATCAATATCATTGCTTGATGTTTGCAGCCCACGTTCCCACGGGCGCTTTCCTAACGCGGTGGTATAAAACGGCTACGGCGCTTTTTTAACGTTTCCTGGAATGTGTTCGAAGTTTCCAACGAGAACGAGCGTTAAAAAATCACTGATAAGAACTGAATCTTCGTGCAGTGCCGTGACGTAGTTTCAGTAATCAGCGGTGTGTGTAGAGTAGGTATTAGGTATCTATAAGGTACACACATACCTAACTACATAATAAACATAACTGAAAACCAGAAAGGGGTAGATAATTGTATCTGTGATAGTGTATCTAAGGGCGGTGTTAACACTTTGACATTGAGCTGGCCTCGCGTAATACGGAGTTTCAATGGAAATAAGACGCCTATACTGGTTTTGTTACCATTGGCGTGCGACCTCCATATCAAAAATCTAATATCGATAGCTGTTTGCAAAATGCTTTTCGTTTTTTTTGTCGTTTCCGTTTTTTTCGACTTCACCCATTTTTCATAGAGCTCATACGCCATTCCGCCATACATATTGCAACTTGACTCCAATAAGGTCACCGGCATTACGTTTGCGCTAAAGTTAACCCTCGAGGAGTGTCACCGGCATTAGGTTTGAAATCTTGTTAAAATATACAACTGATTTTATTTTCACAGTTTATAATGCCGAATTCGCTAAGAAAAACCTACATTTAAAATGAGCCCTCCGTAATGGCTCCTGGCATCCCATATGCGACTTGAGTGGACTCTCCAGAGGGTTCCGGGCGCTGTAGGTACGTGTTAAAGTAGTTTTGTGTCCGTTCGCCTTATTTTGATAAAGTTGGGCGAACGGAGACAAATGATGTCAATTGATGCGATGTGGTTGTGTGGTTTGATGTCATAACTTACCTTCGAACTTGGTACCCATTTTTATGTCCACGCAATCACTGTCCATTCCAAGGTTACCTGGAAGAGATTGTACAAAGCGATAAGTCCGCCCATTGTATGTTTTGTACAGTATTCAATTTATTTTGTGCCATGTATTTTCTGGTATACAACAAAGTATATAAAAATAAATACCTACAGGCCGAATGTATGCTTTACTCCAGATCTGAACGGCATGTTTTAAGGTGAGCCGTGAGGTTTCAATAACTGAGATTTGACTAATGCTGCGGCCGCATCTGCGTCTATCGTGACGAAGCTTCGCACAGTGATACGATACACACAGATGTGACCAACCACTATCGTCGCGATAGTTCGGGCTGCGTAGCACTTATCGCCCGGGTGGCGGTACATAATAAACGTGGCGAAGCCGCTAATGTAAATCTCCTACTTTCCGAGGTGCATCTGTAGGTACCAGTTACCGAACGCCTAGAATTGCAGTCAAGAAGCTGGGCATCCTAAATAAGGTGAGGTGATACTACACATCTGGACAGCTTTTAATTTTGTCCTCTATGGAGTATTGCAGCCATTTATGGGATGGCTTAGCTAAATACCAACTTTCTGCACTTGACTCGGTGGAACGCAGAGCATAAAGGCTTGTATGCGACGAGACTTTGGTGGCTAGGCTTCACAGCCTGACTCAAGGCGTACTGTTGCTTCCCTATCGGTCTTCTACCTGTACTTCGGAGTGTCCTCATGAGCGCCACGACCTGATCCCACCATCGCACTTTTATCACCGCACTACCAGGCATACTGCAGGGTACCATCCGCACTTGGTATATGCCGTCCAGTCGTACTCGGCACTTCTCCTCCACATTTAAGTATAATGTGCACAGCCAAAGTGTGGAACTCTCTGCCAGCGTCTGTTTTCGCTTTCACATATAACCCGCCTCTGCATTCAAAGCAAGCGTAAACAGGCATCTTCTGGGCACGCTCGATCTATAATAGACCTCATCCATCGCTTTCCATCAGGCGAGATTGGGGTCAAGAGCAGGCCCATTCAGGAAAAAAAAAACATTTTACCAGCCAATAACGCGATAACTTTTTTTGTGAACAAGACATACGAAGCTTCGGCACGCATTGCTTTGTTACGGTAGACGCAGATGCGGCCGCAGCATTTAAAACATTGAAGTGATTATTACCAATTTAAAATTGATTACAAAAGTAATAGCTAGTAGACAAGGTATCGATAGGTGTAACTGATTCTTAAAACTTAGGTGTTCGGTACTCGTTAAATTCTAAAAATACTTCGTGTAATTTCCCTATTGTTATTAGTCTAGGAAAAACGATAATTAACGATCTGAATTGGATGCCAGGAAGCTGAGTGGAGATCACGCAAGTAGGGTGAAAGTGGAAACATTACGAGTTTTTTGCACAGTCGTGTACTTGTGTCTCATCCGGACGTAATCATCTTAATATTTATGTAACTGCTTGTGTCATAAGTCGTAGTCTTTGTGTAGCAGACTATACGTAGATACTTAAGATAAGATTGCATAGTAGGTAAATACGAAACCTTTATAATAGTATTTCCGTTTCATAAGCTTGTAGGGGAAGGGAAGGCAGAACTATTACAACTATTATATTAGACATCGGATTATATGTATTTGCATGTTTGCATATGCAAATGAATAAAACGCTATTTTTATAGCGTCATTGCATATTTTAGTACTTTTTCATTGATAGTGCTTATTTAAATTAAATAGCTGCTCTAATATAAAAACCCGGGTCTTGAAGGAATAAAGAAAGTTAACGCATTTATCAACAGTAGGTAGGTTTCTGCAGAAATAGTGCCAAATTTCAAGTTCTGTCCAGTAATTTCAGATGGCCTAAAGAGGTCATTTTCAGCCTATACATTTTAATCACGAGTTTTCTCTAGAAAAATATTTAATTGTATGTTGTCACAAGAATTTCAACTTATATTGTGAAAATAAACGTTAATACTAATAATAAATACTTAGTATTTTGATTGTGCATATTTTGACATTTTGATAGTGCATTACCTTCCTCAAGACACAACTCATTCAGAGATGATTGCTCAGGACCCCGATGTTATATTTATGTATAGCAGTAAATTTAGGTACATACCTACTTATGTTAAATGTTTGCATGAAGTTTTTTACCTAAATGTTGTTGTTGGCTTGCTGCCCGCTTTGGTGTTTACTGTAAGTACAGCAAGCAATAGTTATATTAAAAAAAAAATGTTATTCCTTTCAAAATTATTTAGGTGGAAATGCGTACCTACCTACTTACAGGGTCCGCTTACCTTCATTTTCCCTACCTACGTATATACTTACCTAGTCTGCATTTCTGAATTTAATACTGCTGATTTGTTCATCGGCTACAACAGCTAAATTGCATAGGTACTACAGTACAGTAGGTTAATATAATAAATATAAACATTTCATCCCCTTTTCCTTCTTCAGGGGCTTCCAAGTTCTAGCTGTCGCTAATAAAAGCAACTAAAAAGTAGTAATGGCTGAATACCGAAGTCAGACACGTTGATTTTTTTATAATAAACAGGTATACATTAACATATAACATAATTTATTCTATTACTGCTAAGTACACACTACTTATTACAAAAAATAAAAAAAACATTTTATTTCTTCTTTTTTCTTTCAGCGCGACTGCCGCCCATGTCTTGAAGTTGCTGCTTGAGATCAAGCAGTTGGTTGTCGGGCACGTAGCGGACCTCTTCGTGCTCGATTTCGTGGTCATGCACACGCAACGTGCAGCCTTCGGGCAACACAGCGCGAGCCACGCGCAGCAACGTCCCCAGAGCCCACGCGGGAACATCAGTTACCTGTAATGTAAAAAACATTTTGGACATGACTTCAGATTTGTTTTGTTATTGTAAGAAATTCTTTCAGTTTCAGACCCAGTTTTGAAAACAAGCATTTATAACAATCTCTTTTTGAGAGCAGCTATTACTGTTAAGCTATGTGAAATATCGGTGGGTTTATCTATTGAATTTTTTTGAAATCCAAAAAGGGTTGTTATTAAATCCACCCATTCATATATAATCACCTAAACACATTCATTCAATCACCACATTTGCTTCCAAGATACTTAACACATGGAGTAACATACATGATACCTAAGGACGTGAATAACACTACAGACCCAGCCAAATATCGACCAATTACTTGCTTACAAACTCTTTATAAAGTCCTGACAGCCTGTGTAAGTGAAGTAGTATACAAACACCTAACTCAACATAACATTCTTGCAGAACAACAAAAGGGCTGTCGTAAAAATAGCCAAGGATGTAAGGAACAACTCACTATAGACGCGATTGCTATGAACAGTGCAGTGAAAAGCAAAAAAGATATTCATACCATGTTCATCGATTACCAAAAGGCCTATGATTCAGTACCGCACAGCTGGTTGTTACAAGTCCTAAATATCTATAATATCCACCCCACACTCAGATTGTTCTTAGAATCTACCATGCAAAATTGGCAAACTGTACTTAAAATAAATCAAGCCTCCACGACCTTGGCCACTGAACCAATCCATATAAAACGAGGAATTTTTCAAGGCGATGCTCTAAGCCCTTTATGGTTTTGCATGGCACTCAACCCACTCTCACACCTACTAGATAAAACTAACACAGGATTCATATTGACAAACGATAAGACACAATTCACTTTAACACACCTTATGTATATGGATGACATAAAGTTGTACGCAGCAGATAAAAATTCACTTTTTCATTTAGCAGACACCACACAAGAATTTTCTAACGATATAAGTATGCAATTCGGGGTAGACAAATGCAAAATTTTGTCAATTGTGAAAGGAAAAATACAAAACAACAGTTACACTCTCGGATCAGGTAAATCTATTGAGCCAATGGATGAACACAGTACTTACAAATACTTAGGTTTCAAACAATCTAGACAGATAGAACAAAAGATGACAAAAGAAGAACTGCTCAAAAAGTTTACACATCGCCTTAACCTAATCTTTAAAACCAACCTTAACTCCAGAAACACAATTAAAGCTGTCAACACATTCGCAATACCCATTCTTACATACTCTTTCGGAATTATACGATGGTCAAAAACCGATATCAGAAAACTACAGCGTACTATCAATACACTCTTTACCAAACACAGGAAACACCACCCTAAATCATGCATACAGCGACTTACGCTACCACGCCAAGAAGGAGGAAGAGGATTAATTGACATACACAATTTGCACAACAAACAAATACTTTCACTCAGATCTTACTTCCATAACAAATCAGAACATTCATCACTACACAAACCTGTAACAGACGCAGATAAAAAACTTACTCCACTCAACTTACAAAATAGAAACACTCAAATTAATGAAAATCTCATAAGCACACAACAAAAAATTGCCGCATGGTCTGCCAAAGCCCTTCACGGAAGACACCTAGCCTACCTGAGTCAACCACACGTCGACAAAGCTAAGTCGAACGAATGGCTCAAACGAGGTGAGCTGTTTCCCGAGACCGAAGGGTTCATGCTGGCGATACAGGACCAAGTAATAGCGACTCGCAACTACAGAAAATACATTATAAAAGACCCTCGTCAGCCGACTGACTTATGCAGACATTGCAACACTGCCTCTGAGACCATACAACATATTACAGGAGCCTGCAAATCACTTGCACAGACTGACTATAAGCACCGACATGACCAAGTTGCTGCAATTATACACCAACATTTAGCATACAAATATAAATTCATAAGTGAGATGATACCGTACTATAAATATAAACCCGAAATTATACTAGAAAATAGGAATCAGAAAATCTATTGGGATCGGACGATAATAACAGACAAAACTATACACTTCAACAGACCAGATATAACCGTTCACGACAAAACTAATAAAGAAGTTTACCTTATAGATATAGCTATCCCTAACTCACACAACATTCAAACCACAATATCTGAAAAGCTGAGCAAATATCAAGACCTCGCCATAGAAATAAAAACCCAGTGGAAAGCACAAACCGTTCACATCGTCCCTATAGTACTCTCATCCACTGGTATAGTACCAAATTCTCTTACACAAAGCCTTAACACTCTACATATGCCCACTCATACCCTGCACCTGATACAAAAAGCCACAATTCTCAACACCTGTCGGATCACCCGGAAGTTCCTTACTTCTTCCACAATATCATCAACGTTCTCTATTTAAATTCCTCCTTACACACTTGGTTCCGACCCGTGTGCAAGGTTTTTGTACTCTCATATAAGAGAAGAAAATGAAAGAACTCGAAATAATAATAATAATAATAATGTTTTTTATTGACATGAATAGGTTGATACATCAATTGAAACCCTGGCTCCTGTGCTAGGTGGCACCTGTGTTACAGGAGTCAGTGTCTTCACTCGTTTGTGCAAACATTAACAATTTATGCATCAAAATTAAAACTAGAATGAGTTTAAACAATTAGAGCACACTTGCTCTCATGGGATAAGATTATATGTCCATGTGTTGTGTGTGTAAGTGTGGTGGCGTGTAATTGTGGTGGCGTGTATGTGTGATGATGTTATGATACGTGCGTGTTTCTCTGTGTGTCCGTGCTTGGTAGTTGTGCTTTTAGATTATATCAGAATATATTTATCTACCCTATTGATTGACTATGGTTATTGATTTTTGACTATATTTTCTGTTTGTGAGTAATCAAGTGTTTTAAGCCAAGTGCTTATTTTCATCTTCGCTTTCTTTTTAGTTAGTGGGTTGAAGTCGAGCATTTTATTTAGTTTATTATATATATAAATAGCTAGGTAAAGGTGTTGCCGTCGAGCGGATGCGGTATTACATTTTACTGAGCGACATACATTACCGATGGTTCTTTTTTGTTTGTTCGAATGATTTACCGGTGTAATATCATGTTGTTTCAAAGTGAGATTTTGTAGAAATAATTGTCTTACTGTAAGTACTTGACAGCTTTCATATAGGCTTTTTGTAGGATACCGGTAGGGTCTGAAGGTCATGACTTTTAATAGGGATCTTTGTGCTCTCTCGAGGTGTATCATGTATGTTTTACAGGCCCCACCCCAGGCCGTGATACAATAGCCAACGATTGACTCTACTAGAGAAAGATACACTGTCCGGAGTAGCTCCAGATCGCATACGTGTCGAAGATTTTTAAAAGCCCATATAAGCTTCCTCACCCGGGAAGAAGTTAGTTCAATATGAGAGCGCCAACTGAGTCCCTCATCCAGAATTACACCCAGGTATTTAATAGTCTTTTGTTGAGTAATTGGAGCGCATGAGCACTGAAGACTGTTATTGGGGTCATGGCAGGAGTGGGCCTTAAGACTTATTACCGCGGGTTTAGTTTTTGCGAAAGTAAATTGCAGAAATGCGGTTTTCGAAGTATTAAGCGTTAGTAGATTTAGTTCCAACCAGTGAATAATTTTACGTAACCCCAACTCTGCAGCTTGACGCGCCGCGTCCCAAGTCTCTCCATAAAATACTAGAACGGTGTCATCTGCGTAACTGAATATTTTTCCGTTAGTAAGAGACTGCTGGCATAGGTCATTTACATAAAGCAAGAAGAGGCTTGGGGATAGGCAGCTACCCTGGGGCACACCGTAGTCCACTCCTGCTTCGCCACTAATTACTTTGCCGATCTTAACCTTTTGTGTCCGGTCATTAAGAAAGTCTGTGAATATATTTAGAGCGCGACCCCGGATCCCAGCATGCTCCAGCTTGCTCACAAGGGTAGGAATATTCACAGTGTCGAACGCCTTGGCCAGGTCCAGGAAAACCCCCAGACATTTTTGTTTTGTGTCAACTTTTCCAGTGACGTAATCTGCAAGTTGATTAACCGCATCTATGGTGCTTTTCCCAGACCTAAAACCAAATTGCGCATCCGATATTATCTTGTTCCGCTCTAGATACTTCACGAGTCTTCGATTTAACAATTTCTCTAATATTTTGGACAGTACTGGCAAAACTGAGATAGGTCTATAATTTTTAATGTCAACCTGGTTCCCACCCTTGTGAACAGGTGTGATCAAAGCTTTCTTAAAGACTTGGGGAAAAACTCCTTGCTCAAAACAGACTTCAATGAGTTTTGCAAGAGGTGAAACTAGTATTTGTTTACCCAGTTTCAGGAGTTTAGCGGGTATGAAGTCCCAACCTGTGGCACTGTCGGTTTTTAAACTGTCAATAACAATCTCTACTTCAGCCTCGTCTGGGGTAAGTAGGACCATTGATTCCCGTGCAGGCAGTGTTACCATTTTGTATGGGGCAGATGAAGAATTTTGGGATTTTATTTTGTCTGCCAATTGCTTTCCGATGTTCGAAAAATAATAATTAATTTGCTCTATCGCATTTGGTACTTGTGCATCAACAGAGGTGGCTAGAAGTTTGTCAGCTGATGTTTGATTGCTGGATTTGTTGGTAATGGATTTTATTATATTCCATGTTTCCCTACTGTCTCTGGAAGTTTTTAAAGCCGAACTTTGGTGATTTATTTTTAATTTCCTTAGTAATAGATTACAATGATTCCTATACCTTTTGTACGACACCTCAACAATTTTGTTCTTTGGGTCTGCCAGGAATTTACGATGAAGGCTATCCCTATGCCGAATACACCGCAAGAGGCCAGGCGTGATCCAGGGTTTAACTACAACTTTACGGTTTGGAACGTACGATTCTTTTGAGTGCTGAGATATCGTGGACATAAGGCACTGGACAAACCGTGTAGCGGCCATATTTGCATCGCAATCAGGAGTAATAAAAGTAAAATCGTTGGTTTTTAATTGATCAAGAACGCCCTCATAATCTACTTTAGTAGTAGTTCTTTTCTTATTATAGTTGTTTTTAGAGGAGGTGTTACTTAGGCATAGCATTACAGAGGCGTGATCGCTGACGGTGGAATCCATAACCATAACTGTAGCACAAGTAGTGGTGGTTATCATTACGTGATCGAGGCAATTATGTTGCCTAGTAGGATGGGTATGTCCCGGTAACAGGCCCATTTCAGCTGTAAGATTTAGGTAGGGAAATCTATTTCTATCTGTACTATTAGGCTTTATGTCGATGTTGACATCTCCTAGCAGAATGATATTTTTCGTTTTTAAATTACTTAAGATAATTTCCAGGGCGCTAAGGAAGCTATCTATACAATATATAGATGGGGATCTATAGGAGGCCAGAATGCAAGTGTCGGAAGCAATTTTTAAAAGTAGAAAATTAGCCCCTATAGGGTCGGGTTCTTCTACCGTACATTGAAGATTGTTTTTAACATATACTGTAATGCCGTCATTTTGATTTAAACATTTTTTGCTGTAATATGTCACATAATTTTCCATAGCTGGTATTGGTTTATCTTCATTTAACCAACATTCTGTCAGGATTATGATGTCGACTTCACATGATAGCCTAGCCAACTGAGCCTGGAAACCATCAAAGTTTTTATAAATACTTCGGATGTTTTGAGTTATAATTTTTAGTGATGTTTTAGAAGTTTTGATAATATTTTTACAAGCGTCGGTATCACAGTAATGGGAAGATGCCATTTGAAAGCTGTCTATCTGTGTTGAGATATCGTTATCCGTATTAGCCATTGAAAAACCGTATATATATTTTGTAGCATGTTAGTGTGCGTATGTTAATGATAGTTTTGATATAAGTAAGATCTGCAAAATATATGGTAGATATGTTCACTTGAGAGTAAACATTTATGTAAGGCATTATGCACGTGAGAAGTGTTTTTGGCTCAAAAACTATTCCTACTTACTCCTATACTATTACTATTCTCATGTTAAATATAACATCAGACATCAGGAAGCATATTTCGCCAGTTATGTGAGCCAATTGCCACCAACCGCAGGCACAAATCCAGACTCCGAGCAGCTACTGAGAAATTCCAGATAGAAAAAACACAATAACACATTGCCCGACCCGGGAATCGAACCCAGGACCTCATGCTCAGCAGAAGCGTTGGGACCACTAAAGTAAGGCCTCATTGCGCTGCTTCGTCGCAACAGATCAACGCATTGTATGCCACACCTGCGTTGCGACGACGCACGACGTCGCAACGTCTGGTTTGCAGCAGTGGAACACTGACTGTCGTCTCACGGCCCCAACAGCACAGTGCATCACGCTCTCCCCGCTTCGTCTTTCGTTGGTCGATCCTTTGAAACGTCGTCGTCGCGTGCGACGATGCAACGCATAATGTGGCATGTCACAAACATATATATGTAAAACGACGCCGCTTTGACGCTGCGCCAACGCAACGCACTAATCAGGCCCCACTCTAAACCTATAGATAGAGTCAGTTGGCAGGTAAAAAAAATATTTTCAAGGTGATCACCTAAAGGCTCCCCGCAAACGCAGTTTTTATAGAAATTGTTCCACTAGAGTGGCATCGCGCTTGTCTGCGGTAGCGTTAACTTATAGCTTATGGAATTACTGTCAATGTGAGGCCCTTTTCTTATTTGAACATAAATATTATGTCATTTAAAGTGTTTTTAATTATTTTATTATCAAGTAAGTAATGATGATTTGAGTGGTTAAGGCCCCGCGATTCACGCAAGAGGTTGTGGATTCAAATCAGCGCAAGTACCAATGTAACTTTTTCATTTTATATGTAAGTACTTTCGGTGTTTATCTAAAGCCAGCAGCAATACATGTTGGCGAAGCCTCAGCCAACGCGAGGGTAGGCAGATTGAACAAGGCGAGTGCTACGGTCTACATTATGGTCAAGTTCGACCAATGCCAACTGCCAATATTCACGAGTTTTTGTGGAGCTATCCACATGTTGGCTGTAATGGCCGGCGAGCTCCTTTGATTTGTGCAGTAAAACCGACACTGTTCCGAAGTGAGACGAGTCCTAGCGAGCGATCCGGAGTGGTGGCAAGCCACGGCAAACGAACCGTACACGTTGGCGATCGCCTGCACTCGGCCAGCTAGGCGAGCACCGACGAGCAATGGCGAGGCTAGACAATTAGGCTGTCTATACGTTGGTACTAGCCTTAGGCTGGCGAACTATGACCAACATTTGTTTTGCCAGCTTTAAACATTATTGACAATAATGAAGGAAAACATTGTCAGGAAACGTGATCGTCAACCTGTCTTGAGCAAGCGTGGTGACCAATGCTCGTGCCTTCTCTGTATTAGAGGCCTTTGCAGTGCATTGGGACAATTATAGGGTGCTATTTTTATTATTTTTAGTAATGTTAGTATGATCAACATGGATCACTTAGTGATTTGCCTACTTGCCACGCCCAAGGGTATAATGTAATAGAATACCGGCCAAGTGCTTATCGGACCACGCACAATGAAGGGTTTCGTAGATGGGATAAATTTATCCCAAGAATAAACTTAACAGTGTAGTTGAAAACATGTTTTTTCAACTGCAAATATAAGTTGGTTGATTATTACTCGTTAACTTGTACAGCCTACTTAGTTGTTATAGTTTTCCTTTTAATTTTGTTATACAATATACTACTGCTGTGAATTTAACCACATCCAGAATCAACCATTAAGCTGGCAGGGGGGGGACTCGACTCTAAGAAAAATTTGCACTTTAAAGCTTAATATTTCTCAAACGGATCCCTGAATCCAAAAATGGCTTTCACAAACTTTCAATATTTTTGAACGACCTTTCCAACGACACCTCACACCATGGGATAGAAGAGAAAAAAAAAAGCATCCCCACTTTACGTATACGGTACCCCAAAAAAATGTCGCCCATGTCGGCGTGATTAATATATATGTACCCACGCCAAATTATAACTTTCTAGTACAAACAGTTTCTGTGCTAAGCCGCGGACAGACAGATAGACGGACATGGCAAAATTATAAGGGGTGTTTGTTGACTACGGAACCCTAAAAACGATACTATTAAATAAATTACCTGCACATTTCTCTCATAGACATTAAGATGGTACTCAGCATCTAGTGCAGTGCCACCTGGCTTAAACCGTTGTACTTTCAGCTGCTGTGCTGGTGTCGCCCAACTTAACAAAAACAAAATATTAAGGATTAATTTATTGTATCATAATAATTAATGAAAATAAATTAATTTTAATACAGATACAGTGTAGAGCTCTATTGGTTTTTTTTACAGAATTAATATACCCACAAATAGTTTAAGCATAGTACAATTATTCAAGTTAACTTCATAAAGCTTCAATGAAATCAAAGCTGTAAGTGTAATGTGTGTAGTAATCAGAGCTGTGTGTGTCAATGTAGGTACTGTATAATGGTTGAAAATACTATAGAACAGGGATCACCAATAAGTTTTATTGGGGGTCCGTTCTTAAAAATAATTTAGTACTTTAATTATTAATGTTAAAAAGTTTTTTTTTTTACTTTGTACTATCTGTCTGAAGTCTGGAGGAAAGTTGATGCAAAAATTCAAAAAAAAAATATATATATTTGCTTGATGTGTATTTAATGAACAAAATAACAAAGTAAGTAATTCATTATTAATGTGAATGTAAGAATTGTTTTTTTGAACTTTCTGTCTGAAGTCTGGAGTAAAGTTGGTGCATGCAAAAACTCAACAAATAAAAAACACTATTTTTTTATTAAGTTTTACAAAAACTTAACATACCATCAACATACATACTTAGGCAAAAACAGATCAAATAATTTGTAAAATACCATAATATATTATATGTACCATTCGTCCACTTGAATCCCCATAACTTCAGCATATCTATGGATTTGGCCCTGGCAGGCTTCTAAAAGAGCAAAGTCATACCCTTTTAACTGAAAATTCAGGCAATCATATACTGGCTCATCAGGTTCCATACTCTGAAATAAAAAGGTTCCTACTTTTACCCCACTTGTTACTAGCAATGCTAGAAATGTTGTACCTATGAATGCAGAAAGCTTTATAAAAAAGGTGAGCTAAATAACAGATATAAAAGACTATGTGGCTAGGAAGGAAGTAATTAATTGGGATGAGGGTGCGAGGATCATGACTAACATACTCATAGGATGTGTTTCTATTCATAGCATTGTAGGTTATAAGGCTGATGTCAAATTAATATCTTTACTTACATCGAATCTTTTAAAATTGAACGATTATGTTTAAAATTACTTACAATTAAATAATCAGGTTCATATAAATCACTTTTAAATCTTTTCTGTTGAGTATGGACTGCTGGCATGCTGAGATGTTGTAAGTTATTAGGCTTCAAACATTGACGAAGTTTTATCTGAAATTGAACAAAATTATTTACCCGTTAGGTACATAAATATTACTTTAATGCAATAGTTTTGAAACAAAATTGAGAATACTTACAAAATGTAATACTTTGTTACTAAACATTTTTGTGTACTATTTATTTGAATCAATTCAGTTATTTAACTATCATGTATTATCAAAATAAAACTATGAATGAGAAAAGAGGTTATTTCGCATAAATGGAGCGACCAGCTTTAATTAATATTTGTAAAATATTATAATATCTATAAATACAATATTTCTCATAATGAAACAGTTTAATTAATTAACCTATTCGAAAACGCAAAGAAGAAAATATAAAAATAGTGAAGACGTGATTAATACCACTACTGACGGTGACACTGACAGACGTCAGCAGTGTTGCCACCTCCAAAAGTTCAAATTATCGAGTTCTCACGTCGAAATTATCGTTTTTTGGGCAAAATTATCGTACACACGGCTACACATCAAGCTATACATTTCCATTGTATGCTGATCTAGCATTGTATAGGATTTCCGTACAATGCGAGGTCAGCTTATACTGGAAATGTATAGCTTGATGTGTAGCCGTGTGTACAAAAGCAAAAAAAAAAATTTTGTGTGGTTTTCTAGTGAGCGTTGTTGACACCGTAAAGCAAACCCTGCCCCCCAAAGATTTAAATCGCTAGATTTGGCCTCACCGTACTTAATTACAAGAAAAAGTGTCCATACTAAGAAGAGAGAGCTCACACATTATTGCGTGCATCAGGCCCACCGGATCATCGAACACATAAGCGCTGGCTTCCAGCGCGGTTTGTTGACCGGTGCAGTATTCTTCGGTATAGCGAAAGCGTTTGACAAAGTCTGGCACAACGGCTTAATATATAAGGTGCTATAAAAATATCTGCCACGGCTTTAATGGGAGGTAGTATTGTGTTTAAAGATTACAATAGTGAAGAACTTTCGTACCCCAGAATAGTTAATTCAATTTGAGAAAATAAAGTAGTTTAATAAACATTGACTCTACTCTGCATAACGTGGTTCACAAATTACGCGCGATGTGTCGCTTCGTCAATGAAAATAACTGCTATCTCTTTCTATCTGTTCGGTGAATGAAAACTGAAATCAGCTGACTAGTTCGTCACTATCTAACCTACTAGGTACGCAATAATACGTAGGCAAAAAAATGTTTTAAAAGTGCAAGTTTACTTACCACATTCTTCCAAAAAACTGAAGTAAATAAGATGATAAACTTCCCATCACACTTAAAACAGGCTTTGGACTGACAAGTTAGTGTAAGAATCGCAATTTTTTTCTTATTATTTTTAAACAATAGGTGCTTAGATTAATATCAAATAACGATAAATTACAGTAACTTGGCGTGTTTAAAAGTTAATCATCTTATTTACAATAATTGCACCGTATTTACAGTTATTTACACACTCCCTACCTACTTATCTACAAAACTGTTGCACAAGTCCGCCTTCGCGTTGCACACAAATGTAGGCACGCTTACGTACATGTCTCTTCACTTTATTTAATGTGTCCGTTTCACTTTTTACTTGCCTAAATGCGCGTTTGATGCGCCTTTTTAGTTCTTCCACACTTCTAATGTCATGTCCGGTTTGGCCGTACACAAGGTCCTTCACACAACCCAACAAGAAAAAGTCTAGAGGGGTTAAATCCGGCGAGCGAGGAGGCCACGGCACTGGCCCTCCTCGGCCTATCCACCCTTCACCGCCGTACCACACACCGTTTAAAAATTCCCGTACGCTGATGGCGAAATGAGGTGGTGCTCCATCATGTTGAAAGTGCAGCCCTCTTATCTCTTCAAGAGGAATACGTTCCAACATTCTTCTCACACGGGTTCGTAGTAAGCGCAGATACGTGTCTCCGTTCAGTCTGTCCAAGAACACTGGTCCTAGAATTCTGTTGCCGAGTATCCCGGCCCACACATTTACACTAAACCGAGTCTGAAAGTGGTCAGGCCGCACATCACGAGGATTCGCCTCAGTCCAATAATGCGCATTGTGTATGTTGAACATACCAACCCGTGTGAATGTGGACTCGTCAGTCCACAGAATGTTGCGGCGTTCTTCTCGCATCCAATTACAAAACGCGAGGCGAGCCGCGTAGTCATGTGGATGCAATTCCTGTACCCTTGTGAAGTGGTAAGGGTGGAGCCCTTCCCGATTTAAAAGTCGCCACACGTAGTTGTCGCTCACGTCGAAGACTCGAGCAGCATCCCTGGTGCTCGCAAGAGGATGACACCGGAAGAAGTCCAACACTTCCTCTTCGAGTTCGGCAGAATATGGAGGCCTGCCTGCGTCAACCGGAGGCGGGTCAAAGCGGCCGTGTTCACGAAATCTGTACACGGCATCCAGAATGGTATGATGACTCACTCGCACACCAGATCTCTGCTGGTATAAGTTTACTGCATGCGCAGTTATGGAGTTACACTCGCGGTAGCACAATACCATTTCAAGATATTCTTGATTGGAATACCGTCGTCTGGGAGGCATTTCAAAGGAAGCGCGAGCGATTTTCCCGTCGCTAACCACTAAAACTAACTTCCGAGCGGGCGGGGGGCGACTGGCGAGCGGGCGGTCGGTTGGCGCGTGCGACGAACGGGGTAGTGCGGGTGAGGGTGGGGGCGCGCGGGGCTGCGCTTTGACGACCGACGAGTGGCCGGCGCGCAGCGGCGTTGTTTGATAAGAATGGCAACAGTGTACGAAAGGCGCCGACGTCTTGCGAAACGATTGAATTGTATTCGGTGCGGTGCGGCAACAGCTTATTAAGTCTACGTGATGGTTTTATGCGAATAAATCAATTCAAATTTATACGTACAATTTTTTGTATGAAAAAAAATATGACAAATGATCAATAATTTATCTTTACTATTGTAATCTATAAACACAATACTGTGTCCCATTGCAACCGTGGCAGATATTTTTATAGCACCTTATATAAGCTGTACCAACTAGGTGTGCCAGATCGTCTCGTGCTCATCTTACGACACTCTTTGTTGAACCGCACATTCTGCTATCGCATCGATGTTCCAATATCCTCTTCCCGTCCCATCCGCGCAGGTGTCCATCAGGGCTCTGTGCTAGCCCCCCCTCATATTCACTCTATTCACCAGCAATATCCCAAAGAGTAAAAAGGCGCAGTTGAATCTGTTCGCAGACGATACAGCCATTTACTACAAGGGCGCTAGTCCCGATTCGATAGCCCGTATTCTCCAAACCACAGTCGACAAGCACGGCGCCTGGTTTAGAAAATGGAGGATCGAAGTAAACCCTGACAAAAGTCAAGCGGTTTTATTCCCTAAACAGAAAAGACGTAACAGATCCCCCCTGCCCCGACGCTTCACCATGCTCGGCAAGCCGATCCTTTGGGAGAAGCGAGCCAAGTATCTAGGTGTGGTCCTCGACCAATCTCTCACCTTCGCTGAGCACATAAAGCAGGCCCGCGCGCGGGCCGCTTTCGCTCTCGGAAGACTCCATTCCATACTAAATGCACGTAGCAAAATGTCACTTAGGTGCAAATTGCGAATCTACACAACGTGCATTCGCCCCATTATGACCTATGCGGGCGCCGTCTTTGCACAAGCCAAGCCCTGACAAATCCATAGATTGCAGGTGATACAGAACAGATTCCTTCGTAAGGCCACGGGAGCCCTTTGGTTCTTTAGGAACGAGACCCTCCATCTCGACTTTAGACTCCCCACAATCCACCAGTTTCTCAAACGCAATTCCAAGCGTTTCTTGGGTTCCGCCGCCACCCATCGCAACCCTCTGGTTGTCAGTAATGTCCCAAGTCAAATTAGTAAAATCCGCCGCCCGAGGCAAATCCTTTCCGACCCAGACGACCCCATAACCCTCCTCCAGGAGAGCAATAGGGAAACCAGTACAGTGAGAAAACACACACCGACACACTTTCCGACCTCGCCGCAGAGGTCCGCGATCGCGACCCTCCCGAGTAAATGATACTCCCACCGACCCTTGCTCGATGATGCGCCAGCCCGCGTCGATGCTGAGCCTGTAGCTTTAAATTCCCCGATTAATAATAATGATATACTTTCGATCCAGCCTGTCCCTCTTGCTGTCCTCCCCACAGCGAACGCCCTAAGCCGAGGTTCGTACGCCACAGGGGGTGCCCGTAGCGAGCGTTCGCCTAGTTTTAATTAGCATAGTTTTGCCCCTGGCTGGAGGCTTTAAGTGTAGAAGCTTAAGGCAGCCACAGGATTGACCGGTTAAGTAGTCATGACCTCAGTGGTCAGCTACAACATGTCCTACATAAAAAATAAAAATAAAACACACATTATTTATCAGCATTTCCATGAGAAACAAGAGTAAGAGCGTCATTGTGTGTCAGAGGTGTCAAAACGAAACAGAAACTCGAGTATCTTGACGCGAATTTAATGATATAAATCTTTGCCGCTGTCATAATTTGCGGCTACCGCTTCTGTATGAAACCGTTGTGATATGCTTTGGTTTTCTAGGAAACCGGTTCCTTAAGAACGGCTGTCATAATAACCTGTCTTTTTGTTTAATAAGTCCATGGTCTTTTTCACCAGTATTTGACATTACACACTATTCAGTAGAAAGAGTGTCCGTGGAGTTTCTTGCCCGTTCTTCGCCATAAGAATCTACTACGCATTGGAATGGGCAACTAGCTTCATATTTCTGACTGACCCACCCGTAATCACCCGTTGACAATTCAAAGGTTATTCTAATTAAGTTTGAGTTTGCGTTCATGAAGTATGTTTTGATTGTTTTTTACCTATATGTAAAAATCTCACCTAGCAATATTTAGTTAATGACAAAGACTATCGCTTACTCATAAGCTTTGCTGTCAGCAGTACTACTTAGTCTGTGCTGTCAGCCAATCTGAAGCTATTATCTACTTTCACAATTTGTTTACAGTGCTACAAGGATTTTTTCGCGCTGAGTGTTTATACAGAAAGTGGGCAACGACGCAAATTGCTGTAAAATAGTTCGCTGTTTTGATTACATAATTTGGCAATATTACTGTATGGGAATAAGAAATATTTCTTATTCCCATACAGTAATATTGCCAAATTAATCAAAACAGGTAAATATTTGACAGCTACTTGCGATGCTGCCAACTTTTTGGATGAATGCTCTTGACAGGGTAGCGTTGCCAATAGCGCCAACAGCATATTAGAATCACATCATTCGACAGGCTATAAATTATAAAGCGGTATATTTGACTTAGATTTGATCCGAGATATTTTATTCGGGCTTGGATTTGTGAACCACTTCAACAAACCATATAACCTAGGTCTAAGATGAGCAGCGTTTAGAGAATTCCTTCGATAATGATTGATGTTTGATTCGACATGAAAGCGTATCGAATAGCTATACGGTGAAGGCCACAGGAATCCGCTGAATGCGACAAGCCCAAAACCGTCGATGTGGCGACGCTTGTGGGAAGCTTGTTGGAGGCCTATCTCCAGCAGTGAAATCTTTTGGTTGAAATGATGATGGAGAGGACCTATGGCGATGTATTTAGCATTGGGAGTCTGACCGAGAATCTTATAAAAACACCAAAAGCACCAAAAACACTTTGTTTGATCATGTAATACTAGATTGACGCAAAATATTCTTGTACTACATGAATCTAGTAAAAAAAATATGGCCGTCACGCGAATTCTGGCAGATGTGAAACATCGAACAGAGCGGCGGCAGAGAGGTGGCATGACGGCATAATGAGAGCGTCATTCCGTGTGAAGTCACGGCAAACGAGTTGATCATAACTTCAAGGCGTGCCAATAAATCAATCTACTCACCCTATCGCAGTCCACTGCTGGACATAGGCCTCTCCCAGGCTGCGCCACTACTCCCTGTCGTCCGCCTTCCGCATCCAGTCTGTCCCAGCCACCTTCTTAAGATCGTCGCTCCATTTAGCTGGGGGGCGTATTAGTATGTTTGCCAATACGCGGTTTCCACCTCCAAGACTCGTCTGCTCCACCGGCCATCGCTCCTTCGACACACATGGTCAGGCCACTGCCACTTCAGTTGGCTTACTCTGCAAGCTATTTAGGTAAGTCCGGACTTTTCTAGATAATTTAATTCCTGATTTTATCCTTCGAAGAGACTCCAAGCATAGCCTGCTCCATAGCGCGTTGAGCGGCCTTGAATTTTTAGACCAGCCCGATTGTCAGTGTCCACGTTTGGGTGTCGTATGTCATGACGGACAGGATGGACACATTAGTTGAAGACCTTATCTTCTAACACTGCGGGACAGGCGACGAGAAGGTTTGACAAAGTTTTTCAAGCGCTGCCCAACCTTTCTTTCTCAAAGTTGTGTCTACCGAGCTGGATGACTTGCTCTAGGTAGACATACACCTACTCTCACATCAAAAGTGTGTCAACAAAGATGTTTCCTAAGCTCAGCTACACCAGGTGCAAGTGCAACGCCTTGCACCTGGTGCTTACTTGCCAAAGCCGTGCTATTGGGAAATTGGGAATCGATCTATGACATGAACGAGTACCAATAGTGTATAGTACCTATTTTTATTATCATAGTGATCAAAGCCTTTCGATTTGAGCTAGTTAGAAAGTTTGTGTAATAAAGTAGGTAGGAACATCATCACGCCTTTGCTCATACAGCTCATCACCATGGAATCAGTAAGTACTCACTTTGATAATAAAGTAAAGAAACTGGCAGTTTAAATCCACATGACATGATTCATACACAAAAAAAAAAAAATGTCAAAAATTGTCTATGTTTTGCTTTACCTTCGTGTGTGAAGACATCAATGAAATGGGAAGATCGGTAAAGAAAATCATAAATTAGGTGATCTGTATTTACGATATTTTAGTAGTGATAAACTTAATGGTGAATCGTTTATGGTTTTGTATCTCTTGAAGCAATTTCCCAGAAGAAATGGCGTCAACAGGCAGTACACCTTTTCCTAAATGGCAACTGGCAATTCTTCTTGGCGCACCTCTTGCCATCGGTTTAGGTTACCTTTATCTCAGAAACAGATTAGAAGACCCAGAAAAGAAAAAAGTATCCGAGTTAAAAGCAAAGACTACCATTTCATTGGATAATGAAGATAATAACGCCAAAGTTTCCGAGAGCGCTATCGACCGCGCTATGAAACTGAAAGGTGCCGGAAACCGGGCTTTCCATGCAGGAGAATATGATAAAGCTATAGCTTTATACAACGAAGCGATCGAGGCCTGCCCTCCTGACCGTCACGTCGACCTTGCGACTTTCTATCAGAATCGTTCTGCCTGTTACGAAAAACGAGAAATGTGGGAGCAAGTTAAAGAAGATTGTACCTTTGCTCTTAAACTCAATGAAAAGTACGTTAAAGCTTTCTTGAGACGCTCTCGTGCTGCTGAGAAAAGTGGTGATCTTGTTTTGGCTCTTGAAGATGTCACTTCTGCCTGCATTCTTGAAAGGTTCCAGGTACAGAGTTCTCTCGTTAATGCTGACAGAATCTTAAAGGCTCTGGGCAGGCAGCATGCTCGCGAAGCCCTTGCCAAACGTCGCCCAGTCATGCCATCTAAACATTTCATCAAAACATATTTCTCAGCTTTCTCTGAGGATCCCATTACTAAGTTGTTATTTGATGATAAGGCTACCAGTGGCTTTGTTAAAGCCAAACAAGCTCTAGATGCTCAAGATTATGATTCCATTGTTGAGGCATGCGCTCAGGAACTGAAAGATGCTGATGCCAAATACAAAAATGAAGCCTTGTTGCTGCGCTCCACCTTCTACCTTCTATTAGGACGACATGATGAGGCCCAAGCAGATCTTGCAAAGGTTATTGACAGTGACGCATCTACTAAAGTTAAAGTAAATGCCTTGATCAAGCGTGCTTCATTATTTACACAATTGGAAAACACTGAACGCTGCTTAGAGGACTTTGCAAAGGCTGCAGAGCTGGATCCTAATAACTCTGATATTTATCATCATCGAGGACAAGTGTATTTACTCCTGGAGCGCATGGATGAGGCCACATCTGAATTTGCAAAGGCTGTTGAGTTGAACCCAGACTTTTCCATTGCTTTCATACAGAAGTGTTATGCTGATTACAGACATGCACAGATCAATAAGAATGTTGGAGCTCTGACACAAGTCCGAGCTGACTTTGAACGGGCTTTGGAGAGATTCCCTCGCTGCGCTGAAGCATACATCTTATTTGCTCAAGTACTATCAGACCAGCAGGAGTGGGGTCGTGCTGAAGCACTGTTTGATGCTGCCCTCTCAGTAGACCCCAACAATGCTACTCTGTATGTGCACAAAGGACTGGTGCAGCTGCAGAAGAGCACAGACTTTGATAAAGCTGTGAAACTGATCAACAAAGCTATTGAAATGGATGATAAATGTGATTTTGCATATGAGACATTGGGTACAATTGAAGTACAGAGGTAAGCTAAACAGATTTAAAATAATAGGTATTTGAGTTTAGTTAACAGCAGGAGGATGGTCATGATTATGTCATGCTACTTTGTATGTCATACCTAATAGTTAAATGTGTCTAGTGATTCATGCCCAATAGAAAATCAGTTAATATCTAAGAAGTATTTCTTTACTATTGACATCCTTTATTGATGTATTATCCACTGTTATCACAGCTGTTTTATCATCCATACCAGTAAATATATAATAAGATAAGTTTTATCTCACACTATCTTGTAAAAAGAATATTGTTTTATTGTTATGTAAGAGACACCAACCTTATAAAAGAGGTCTGTGATTTGGTAATAGTTGAATTACCAAAATATGTATAGGTAGGTAATAGGTATATCTAAATATAGCAAATGGCAACTTATTAATCATTAGGGATTTGACCCCAAGATAAATGTAAAAGATGAAGGTCAAAAGTCAATAGCATATCCATAATTTGAAAATAATATTCTTAATACCTATTTTTATTTGATTAATCTGTGAGTCAATGTTTTCGATTTTAATCTTTTGTGTTTTGAAGTTGTGTTTGTCCTTTTTGTTGTGACCTATGCAGTCCTTTTCCCATAACATTTTTGTCTGAAATCTCTCGATGTCTGGGAATTGAAACAAAGACTTATAGATTACTACCATGGACATATTCAAACAAAATCAGAAGACAAGAATTTTATATAATATTGTACTAGCAAACCGCGGAGCGCACCGCGCTTTTACCCGCATAAGTCTCGATCCTGTGGGAATATCAGGATGAAACGTATAAGTACTATGTTCTAACCCAGTTCATGGTCTACCTATGTGCCAAATTTCATCCAAATCCGTTCAGCCGTTATAGTGTGAAAGCGTAACAAACAAACTTCTTCTTTTTCGTTGTTCCCTCAATGCTGAGGATCGCGACCACATATGACATGTCTCTGAGCTCTTTTGCAGTGTGGACAACTTGTTAAATACTGCCTCAAACAGCCTGATCGCATATTAATAGAATGATTAATAATAATAATAATAATAATCATTTATTTGCTTTGAAAGTAGGTACATAAATAAAGGTGTTTACAAAATGTTGAGATCCTTGTACAATCTACCAATTAGGCATGCAAATTATAGAATTTAAAACTAGGTTAATGCGAATAATAATAAAAAATAAAATAAAAAATACAATGTCAATAATTACATCTAAAGAGTAGGGTCATTTAAAAAATCATTAATTGAATAATAACACTTATCAAGTAATAGGGCTGTCAGTTTCTTTTTAAACATTTGGATTGGGTGATTTTTAATAATATTCGGTATTTTGTTATAAATGGTAGGACCCATGCCAAAAACACTTTTCGTAAGTAAAGCTGTATTGTAATTACCATTTTGCAATAGGTTCCTATATTGGCTTCTAACAGGCCTTATCCTAGTTTCTGATACTGTTAGAAAGTAATTCTTATGCTTTCTCACAAAAATGGCTATTTCTAAAATATATAATGCGGGAAATGTCAACACTTTTAGGGACTTAAACATAGAATAAATAAAATAATAATAATAGATAGAGATTGAATTGCTAATGTAAAATTATGTCTTTTCCAGAGGAAACCTGAGACGATCCTTAGAATTATTTGAGAAGGCTATCTCACTAGCCAAAACTGAGCTAGAGATGACACACCTGTTCTCTCTGAAGGATGCAGCTGCAGCACAACTGAAGGTATCAGAGCGCTGGGGACTGGACTGGACTGTGAGCTAGACTCTTGCCACAAAACTTGCCTCATACTCAACGAGAATAGAACCTGGCCGTCCAAGTTAGCCAGAGAGCTCAGTATATTATTCGTAATTGTTCTCATTGTATGTATCCGTATATCCCCTATGTTCATTACCAAAATTTTGTTATTTGTTGAAGCTTTAAGACTGGTTGGAATATTATTATTTCAAAGTGTCATATCATTTTAATTACCAATTTATTAAATGTATTAAAAATTGTGCCAGATGGTATTCTCGTTGTGGACTACAGCTGGCACCTAGCCGCCGCCGACTCGCATCACGTTGTTAAATGACTTTTTGGTGTTAACCTTTCTAGAAAGATGTTTCTTTAATAAAGCTTCTATTTCCCAATATTGTAACTATGTAGGTGCACCTTATACAAGTAAATACATGTTTATATCACTAATGATTCTTGAATTCAGTAGACAAACATAAGATGTAACGAAATAATTGATATCTGTTCTGTGCTTTTCTTAATGTGTATCACAAAAGTTAACAATACTTAGCTTATACATATAGTTCACAGAAATATATTGTAAATATTTATGAAGAATTTCATAAAAGCAGCCTTAACAATGTAGATGTAAATTGATTTATTGGCACTTATCAGATATTTGATTAAAATGTCAAATATTTATGTCGGTTGTATGCCTGCTTCATATTGAAGTGGTAAACTAATTGTTTCTCAAAAAAACCTTTAGTTTAGATGTTTATTTACATTTCTGCATTTAATATGAACAAAATACTATGTGTAGCTAAATTGTTATGTAACTTACAACTGTTGAATGTTTAATTAAGAAAATTTACTAAAATCCTGTAAGTAATGGAAATACCTTCATATTGTTAGTGTTGTACATCTAAAATGAGTAATGAGCGAGGCTGAGCGGGAATTTGCGTAGGGCATGTTTTATTTTTCAATAAGTTTGTAAACTTATCGACTTTACATTGTGATATATTATTGTTTTATTTTTTAATTTGCATTTATAGCCACTTAGTTATTTGGATTGTATATTGAGTTTTAAATTTATATAATATAATCTTTTTTTAAACATGTATTAACAAAATATCGCTCAGTCGCTTCATTGCAATATGAATAATATTTAAATGTTGGAATATTATATCACTTCAATTAATATGTTTCTGGGAAGTGGGAACTTACGTTATGCTCATATTGAAACTTGTGCACGCATATTATTACGCAGGGTGCCTAGATTGTTCATTTGATCGATAATATTACTAACAAAAAAGAAGAATTAATGTTACAAGCTGGCTTGAGTTGTGTAACATTGTAGGTAGGTATGTATTTAGTTTTTTTTTGGGTCCAAAGAATGATTGCGAGTCAGAAGCGCTACAACACTTTAAAATTTGTCGTTATGTATTGTGGCTATTTACGTAGTTTTGGGAGTGTGCGCCTTGAGTTTGTGCGGCGGTGAACGCGTGCTGGGTGCGTTCAATACATTTACTCACACACTCAGAGCAATAAAATCCACTTAAATATATTATAAACTCTTTTAGTACTGATACATATTTCATATTTTGTGTATTTTTACCCATATCTACATATTATAAACACTGTCAAGTATGTTCTTAGGAGCGTGTATTCTATAAAGTTGGAAACGTCATAAATAGCTATCATATATTTACCTGTTTTTATTCATTTGTCAATATTACTTTATGGAAATATTATAAAGTTAACAAAAATTTTAATAATTAATTGCAATTATAACACTGTATTTGATGTTGTAACCGTTTTAAGTGTAAAAAGAGCATTTGGAAACATTCCAAATACTTTTTTGACATCTAAAACTAAATATTGAGTGTTACGATATTAATAATTGCATTTCATACATTATGATAGTTTGATAAGTTCACTATAAAACGATATTTTATATTTCCTTAAAGTAATACCTATTGTCAAATTAATCAAAACAGCGAAATATTTGACAGCTATTTGCGATGTTGCCCACTTTCAGAATGCACGCTCTTAACCGCCTGAATCAAAAGTAGATGGATTTTAAAAATATAGATGTTTTGGATGCACCCTCAAATTATCCAGTTAGATTGTGAATTTAGATTTGTAGCTCGCTGAGATGGTTCTACAAGAGTTGTTACCTCACCGATAGTGGTTAGTTATCAATTTATGGAAACTACGAAATACATTATTGAAACTTAATAATGTTTGGTTTTAATTAAATAATATGTTTTATATAATGAAGACCAGTATGGTTCATGGAGTCGTGTCCTCACCGCGAGAACGCCCGGTCTGTTCTGTAAAAATGTAAAAATTTCTGTGAAGTGAGGTTATGAGCTGTAAATAGTGCAAATCCCTAGTACCTATCAGGTGGAAACTCACTTCGCCTACGTTTTCACGGTGAGTTATTTTTACCGAAATGCACTACAGCACATGAATGGCGACTTCGTTTGAGCGTTTGATTCTTCGAAACATCACGTGAATGGTGAGTACAACCACAAACAAACATAATAGGTAATATAAGTATCAAACATTTGATTCTTACCCGAGTACTTTGATAGGTACTCACTCGGCCGCCGCCCACTGGCTTGTCATGAATCTCTTCTATGAAGAAGATAGATAATTATTAATAAAGTCAGCCAAGTCCCGTATCGGAACGAAGTCAGGAGCTAGGTACGAACCAGCTATCTAATTACGCAACACATTTTCGATTTGCAATTGAGTCAAATTGGTTTCGTTTGACTAGAATTGCTTTCAATTTACAAGTTTTGAAAGCAATTCTAGTCAAACGAAACCAATTTGACTCAATTGCAAATCGAAAATGTGTTGCGTAATTATTAGATAGCTGGTATGTTGCGGATGCAGATATTTTTACATCCGCGAAAGCGGATTTTTGGTGACTCACATCCGAGGATCCTTAGGTTTTTTAAGGGCCGTCAAGGCGGCGGCGGCGAAATTCAAAATTTCTTACGTTTTTTGCAAATTCCAGCGCTGTTTCGTTGTATGTTGATCATAATTCTATAATATAAGACTATTTCGTGAAAATGCGACGATTTAGAGCTAAGTATATTGATGAAAATCATCAATATAATAATATAAGTCTAAATAGCATATAATAGCTCTAAATCGTCGCATTTATCATTGATAATTTCCATTTTGTTGATTATGATTTTACTTATGTTATATTCACCCACATCTGCGGAGCCCTAAATAAATGCGGTAGCGCAGCTGCGGATGCGAATATCTGCAACATCCCTGGTATGAACAGCCGGCACAGACCTGACAAAGTGTCACGGTGGAGCATACGGTGGAGATCTGCCCTGCTTGGGTGGTGCACCGCCGTGTCTTCACGGAGGCGAACGGCGGCGGCGATCTCTCGCGTCCGGCCCTGGTTCAGGCCATGGTCCGGAGCGAGAGTGCATGGGAGGCCGTCACTTCCTTCTGCAAAGCAGTAATGCTCGCGAAAGAGCAGGCGGAGCGCGCGAGGGAGAGGCAAAATGCGCGGCCTCGCGCCCCTACTCGCCGCAGGAGACGCCCCGGGCGTCGGGATTCGCGACATGACTTCCGGCCACCGTAGGCCCGGGCTTGCGGATGGTGAGCAATGGGTAGCTCGCCGTCCGATTAGGACCAGGCCCGGGTCGACGGCGCGTGGTGTTCCACGCGCGCCTCAAAGAGATGTCAGCACCAACTGACGGGGTCCGTAAGGGCCAATGCCCGCCAAGGTTGCGAGTTTGTCCGAAAGGGATATCGCGGCCCCGGCACACAGGCAACGGAAGGAACACGGGTGGGTTTTAGTCAATAAAAGTCTGACACACCCTCCCGCTCCGGCCAGAGCGGGAGAAGTTATTTGATAAATTCCCACCTTCAAAAAAAAAAAAAGTCCTGACAAAGTGCAGCGCAGCCGTAGCTTTCACTGCCAAACAAATACAGTGTGTCCCTGGGTAAAGTGCACAAACAAAAACGGGTGAAACTAGACCATTATTCATCGACAAAAAAACTTGGAAAGAAAATCGAAATAAAAAAAGTCTAAAAAATTCAAAATAAAATCTAAAAACAAATTTATTGAAAAAAAAATCAAAAAATTTCAAAGCCATACCCGGGAATATTTGCTAAGTAGCATTGACCACGCGGGCGGGCGGGGATGCGGCTTGTGCGCCTGCGAAAGGATATCAAAGAGGCCGACGGCAAGTGCGGCGACTACCTATCGGCCGCTAAGGAAAGCTACGAATTCATTGATAAATTCCGCGTATTTAGTAGGGTGCCTATGATATGAATTTCGATATTTTTTTAGTTTAAAAAAAAAACAAAACTGCCATAGGCTTCTACTCCGTTCACCTATTATACCCTTTTTTTACGAGACGGTAAAAAAATCATGCGGTATATGCGAGAGGTTCAAATGCCTGTGAAGAAACCGTATAAATAAATATTGTAGGAAAGTTCTTCTCAGGGTGTGTTTTGGGTCTTAAAATGAGTTCTAACGCACGTCAACAGTGAACGCTTTCGCGTTTATTCGTCCACTGTCTGTTGGCGAGGGTGCGGGCGGGGGTGTCGTCTCCCGTCACCGCGCTTAAGGGCGAGTCCGAACACAAATGTTAAGGCTCTGCTAAATCCTCCCCCTCTGACCCAGACATGCGCCCACGCGTCTGAGTCAGACAAGATAACGCTGAGGTCTACCGCGCCTACGTTTTTCGTTGACTGGGGCTGACGGAATGTCGCGTACGAATGGGGTCGACTGGGAAACATGGTACCTCCCGGTTCACCGCTACTTACCTTCTCCAACACGTAAGTAGTGGAGCTCGCGGGTTCCTTAATACGGTAAGGTCCGTCCCATCGCGGTATGAACCTCGGTGTTTGTCCGCGGGTCATGTAGGTTACTCCCTTAGATTTTCAAAAGGACTAGATCACCGATTGAGTAATCAGGTGCAGGGCTGCGACCCTCGTCGGCAGTTTCTGAAGGTAAGGCTCGTCACGACGTTGTCACTCTTCACAAATACCAAATTATATGGTTGTACTTTTATGATGCAAATAAATAAAGTTAAATAAAGTTATTATAGTTTTCCTTTTAATTTCGTTACATATACTACTGCTGTTTATATTTTCACAAGTTCAAGTACAACCATTTAGCTAGAAGGGGAGGGGGGAACACTGTACTCTAACAAAAAAAATCAGTTAAAACCTTAATATTTCGCAAACGGATCCCTGAATCCAAAAATGGTTTGGACAAACTCACAATATGTACACCTGGAAACCCACACACGAGTACACCACTCTAACGCCACGGCTCTCCAGCCGACCAGCAATCGTATTGCTCTCACACATCTAGCGCATGGACCAAAACTATGGTCTCTCTAGACCCCGACCTCCACCAGTATCTACTGGTACGGTCCAATACAATACGACCGATAGAGGACCTTACTCGCGTGGTTCCTATAACATAGGCTTGCTCATCACCACTGTGATCACCATCTACTTCGACTGGTACATGACCTACTGGCATCCTTTTTAACCTATCGTGAGCGTATTTGTAAGTACGGTTAGAATTAACAGCTTTTAATTTTAACGTATAGCGACCTCTGAACGAAGAAAGAAAGTTAGATCGGAAATCTAACTTAATCTGATTTCGCTTTTTGTTTTCTAATAACACATTTTTTTATAGCTGCCTTTGTCTTATCAAATCGAGTTTTGTCATATTCTGCACTACTTTTGATATACTCTGACGCAATCTCAATCTCGCGAACTTCATCAATATCCCGTCATAATATTACTTAGCAAGTAAATGTCGGAAAGCACATCACAAAATCAGAACAAACAAAACACAAAACCTCTAGTTGGTGTTCGCTAATCGTTACGCTACATAGGATTTGTTCTGTGCTGACCAATACCAGTCAACGCAACAACGTTATTTATTCATTTGCCACTTAATTTGGCTGCACAACTCTCCATTACTACGAGCATTCAGCACTAGAATCGTAAACAAAACAATACAGCTCACCTTTTTGTTCTAACGTGCCTGAGGGTAGTTATGCGACGCAAACTTCCACTAGCCATTATCTCTGCTTGCAACATGTGCTGCACCATCCGATTGGCTGCCACCGCATGTTCGAGCACCGGGCTGCAACATGTCCTAGTTTCCCACACGTGAAGGACACGAAGGGCTTCGCTGACTACTGCGGGGCTGCTTGGCTCGATACTAGAAGACGACGAAGACGTCGTAGATCTTCTTCTGCTGTCAATCGCCTTGGCTTGGCTATCGCGCATAATCGCTTTTTTTGACGCGACTTTTTTTTGGATAGTATGCTATCGTTAGACGTGTGAGTGGATAACTGATGCACTGTTGTCTATTGACATCGTGAACCAATTCCTCCGGATTCCTCCAATATTATGTACGGTAAGCCGCAAGTCAGTGGTAAGAAAACGGATATCTGGCCTCTTATTCTATCATGAAATCCCGTAGCTATGCTAGGCCAGCTCCCAGGTCAACGTCATGACGTGCAGTCAACTATACCTACCTATCATAGTTTGAGGAGTTAACAGGAATAGCAATATAAACCTGAGAATTATACAGGGTGGCAGTAGGGACATCGACGTGAAAACTGTTACCATAGATTCAGTACATGAATCTGAACCCCCCTGCGTTAAAAATGTTCGTCGGTTATTTAAAAAAAAATCTACTGTTTCATAGAAAAGTGCAATACCTACACGGTCAAAATGAATGGAACAGCTGTTTTTTTTTAATAACCGACGAAAAATGTCAACGCACGGGGATCAGATTCATGTACTGAATCCATGGAAACAGTTTTCGCGTCGATGTCCCTGCCACCCTGTATAGGTTATAGTGTCTGGCTATATCGAATACCCGTGTTCTGTAAGTCGCCACACTCTGTCGGTAACAGAAAAGAGTTCATATAGCTTATAGCTTACCTATGGTGGCCCATCACCCTACAAAAAATCTAGTTGGCCGTAGGTACCCGTTATACTTACCTAATGCCATAAACAACAGCTGTAGACTAAATGCTTTTATTTGTAATCTTGAATTTCATTGTAATTATCCATAATACCTGTCCTTTACTATGCTATAATGGCACGTTCACATTTAGACGTTACGGACAAGACCCTGTGACTTATAGAGGATTATTCGGCCCCAGTCAGACAGCTGTGGCAAGAACACGATGTTTATTGACGACTCAGTGTAATATACGTTCAGGTTACTATGTTCCACCTATTGTTTACCAAGATACCTAATTATGTCTGGTGCTAATCGACCGAATTCTCAGTGGTGCCGATTCTCTTGTACACCGAACTAAACTATCACTAAAATTCCTTACTTTTGGCTATGAGAATCTTAGAGCTATTCTGCAAATAAAATTCTCTAAACTAGAAAATAATTTTATAACTACAACTAAAACTAACAATTAACTAAAATAGAACTTGACAATCGCGAATCCACGTGGTACCCGTGGTTTGCCCTAACTCGTGATTTTTTTTAGAGCCAGATCGGCGCGCAGCGGGTGCCGCCTCGACGTGTTCTAAATGGAATTTTTCACGTTTTGTATGGAAAACATGAAAAAAAATTGCCTACATGTGTAGGTTTAGGGTCGAAATTTTCATTATTTTTGCGATAGGACGCACCATTTTCGAGATATAAGCAAAAGAAAAAAATTATGACAGTACTGTTTTTGCCAGGCGCGGTCCGAGGGGGTCATGACCCCCCCAAAACCATTCAAGCTGTCGACAGCTTGAATGATTTACGTGTCTTACTAACTAAAAACTGTAGGTACTTGAGCCACAGAAACTCCACTACACTCTGGAATTTGGGCACCACAACGCTCGGGATAAGGCCAGATTTCAAAACCTAAACTCTTGTAAAACGAGTTTAAGCTTTTCTTCTCGACAAAGTATGTTCTCTTCTTGTATAATGGTCAAAAGAAAACAGAACCTATTCAAAGTGGGGTGCTAAAATTTTGGGGTTCGCTTGTCGTGATTCTTGAGCTTTTCTTCATAAGTAGACAAAGCAAGTAATTCTTAGTTTTTTTGGAATGATCAAAAGAAAATCGAACGTATCCAAGTGTGTAAAATTATTGAACTACTTCCGCTCGCTCTTATATTCTACATTTTCATAGTTGCTTGCCCTTTCCTGCATAAATCGATTATGCAACTCCTATTTCTGTTTGAAAATGTAAATAAAATTCTAAGAAAACAGAACCTATTCAAGGCGGGGTGCTAAAATTTTGAGGCTCGCTTCGCTCACTTGTCTACTCTTGAGCTTTTCTTCATAAGTCGACAAAGCATGTCATTCTTAGTTCTTTTGGAATGATTAAAAGAAAATCTAACAAACTTACTCTCTCTTAGTTAAAATTTTGAGGCTTCACTCGCTTGTCTTAAAAGAAAAACTAACGTATCTGAGGGTGCAACATTTTTGAGCTCGCTCCGCTCGCTCTTGTATTCTGCACTTTCATAGTTGCTTGGCCTTTCCTGCATAAGTCAGTAATGTTACTCCTATTTCTGTTTGAAAATGTGAATCAAATCCTAAGGAAACAGAACGTGTTAAAATTTTGAGGCTTCACTCGCTTGTCTTAATTCTTGAGTTTTTCTTCATAAGTCGATAGTAGTAGTAGTAATAGTAGTAGCAAGTCATTCTTAGTGCTTTTGGAATAATCAAAAGAAAACTAGCTTAGTGCTGTCAAACTAAAATATAGTTAAGTTGTGTCACTTTAGTCTACTTCAGAATGGGAAATCGTCATTTGACAGGAATAAACTAAATTTTAGTGATTTTTAGTCTAGTTTAGAGGTATTTGTGACAAGAGAATCGGCACCAGTGTAAAAAAAAAAGAAAACACTGAGAATTCGGTGACGACGGATTGACGAAAATAAAGATAGCTGAGCTAACAGCCCAGCAAGCACTGTGTGGAGACTATATCTGTTAAGTCGTTAGGGCGAATAAATAATAGGTCCTTCGCAGTCATCCAATTTGCTAAGCTCTAGTTTAGCTGGCCTTTTTACTTTAATTTAAGTCGGCCTCTTTTCATTATTCTGTGACTTGCTCGGCCTGTCTGTGCTATCATACTATGTCAAAACTTCAAAATTGTATAAATCCAGCATGACACACACTCGTTTCCACACACTTGAGTGCCACTTTAAGTAAATCCTACATTCACATAACAGTGACTGTGTTATGGATTCTACATATTTCAAATATGCACACACATGTTGTTGATAAAGTTGTGTATTTGGTTGTTTTTATTTAAGGCCTATGAGGCACTGCTCTGTTATAACTGTACGTCGACTCAGAGCGACTGGAACCGCTGCGGAGGAGACTTCGCACCATCGTCGACTTTTACATTTAACAGCACACGGATGTTTCTTATTAATTGCACTAGAGGTGTTTATAGTCATTATATGATACTGATTACATTTATTAACAATTGATCTTGGGTTCGTAGCTTCACAGTAATATATTCAAGTATTGTATGGCATTTTGTATACCAGAGAACGCGATGTGCTTTGTGAGGTCATGGACGGCGAGAGCGCGGCATGCGTGGATAGTGCAGAGAGGATGCTACCAAACAACTGCAGAGGATGCCCTCCCCCGATCCATGACTTTACCCACAAGAGCTATGACTTGTAAGCATGAAAGGTGGGTAATATATCTACATTTTCAGGTTGGCAAGGACATCGACGCGAAACCTATAGATACCATGGATTCAGTACATGATTCTGAACTCCCTTGCGTTGATGTTTTTCGTCGGTTCGACAATTTGAACGAGCAACGATTCAGATTCAGATTTATCGCGTATTACGCAATTAGGGTACAGGTCGAAAGCGCAAACCCAATAGCTCAAAATACTGCGCCAATCCAAGTACCAGCATGGCAGCCAGTAGGTACCTATTACCATTTGGTCCACCTAATCGGTTTACCCATAGTTCGTTAGTACCTAATTAATATTAACCAGTTACATGATAAGGATAACACTGGCCATCCCATTTCAGACATCCTGCGGCCGAGTACAAGGTGTGTCTGTGTCAAGCAGACTGGTGTAACTCAGCGTCTAGAATGGTCCCCTTCATTGCACAATACTTTCTCGAGTTGTCCACGCTCATAGTCGGAATCATTATTATTTTCTGATGTAATGTTTAAATGTTTACTTGTAGACAACTAACATTCACGCTGTTTTACTTATCTCCCGCTGACCTTCCATCATACATGACTCCTTATAGGTTACACTTGATCGCAATAAATGTGACTTTATGGGTTTATAAGCAGCTTTCACTTTATCTAAGGTGTCTCTGTCTATTTCTACGAAAAGGATGGTAAGAAATGTGTGTGTTAGTGGGCCGCGTCCGCTGCTCGCACGTGTCTTTTTTGTAGACGTGCATCAATCTAAACCTACATACTTAATTAGAAAAATGGAAAATTATCTAAGCTGCAATTTATCAGGGCTGTTACGGGAAAAATACGCACAAAATAGAAATAGAAATCAAATAGGTAGGTAAGTTTCTGAACTTAGTAGGTCTACAGTAGTCTGCGGACTTATAATCCATAGGTTTAGGTAGATAAATAAAGATAAACAAAAAAAACCACGTGACGAGACAGCTGTCAAGTAACTGACTAAACGTAATACCCGTCACTTCAGTTGTAATGCCACGTCACAGTTCTACTCTTCAATATAGCAACGATATAATTCGTTGACGTTTAGAGTTTGGGCTCTTTTCTATAGACAGATTACAATATATATATTTTATTTTATTATAAATCTAACAAAAAAATTGTGCTCAAGCAGTTAGGTACATCTACGATAAGTAGTTAAGAATCAATGATGAAGTTTAACATACATTAATAAATGAGGAAATTATTGTAAAAATCTAAAATAACTTTAATTTGGTTTTATCGTATTGTTAAACAAGAAAGTGTCATCTATAAAAACACTTTTTTACGATTTGATTACCTTTATTTATCTAGGTACGGTACGACACAACTTAGATGTAGCATCGGCAAAATTCGTAAAACCGATCACCGTCTGAACTGAGTGCGCCTTTAAAATCACCAATATTTATTACTGCTTTAAGTGAAAATGATCTTTACGCAAACGCAATAACTTGTTAAGTCATATAACCAAATACATTCGTAAAATTAAAATGAATGTATGTAAATTTTCAAATTTATGCTACATCTAAGTTATGTCGTACCGTACCTAAACTTATGGAGTCTATTTCAAAAATAAAAATAAAATCTCGAAATTATATAAAAAGTAATATGATTGTTTAATTAAATGTATCCCTTATTTCTAAAATAAATACATTCACTTAAAAGGTAGGTACTAACATACAAAAAAGTCTTATTAAAGTCCAATTATTTACACAGTGACATCCAACAACAAACTATTTTCACTAGCTCTTTATTTGGTAGAATAGAATGTTTGTATTGATTTAACACTTTAATGATTAATAAATATTCGCTTCTGTATGATTGCGGAATGTATTATGTCCTGCAGTAGATTGTTTGTGTAATACCTAGGTACACTAGGTATAGTAAATAGGTACATTTCTCGCTTTCTCAGCCGCCGGAAAATTCGACTCCATGCCATCGGGATAAAAGTTGTGAGTTAGTCCGTGAAAATACAATTTTACTGGTTTACTTGCAGGATAAGCTCTTTGCTCATACTTCACTAAACAAATGCCTCAATTTGGCCGGCAACATCCACGTGACATTCTTGTCTGAAAAACTTTTCCAATGGAAGTAATGAAACTCGACTTAGTTCAATATTTTATAACCGACTTCCAAAAGGGTATCAATTCAAATGTTCATATACAGGGTGGCAAGGACATCGATGCGAAAATTGTTACCATGGATCCAGTACATGATTCTGAACCCCCTGCGTTGAAATTTTTCCTCGGTTATTTAAAAAAAAATCTGCTGTTTCACACATTTTGGCCGCGTAGGTACACTTTTCTATGAAACAGCTGTTTAAAAAAAATAACCGATAAAAAATTTCAACGCAAGGCTTGTTCAGAATCATCTGTATGTTTGTATCAGTTTTCGCGTCGATGTCCCTGACACCATGTATTATATATATTTATTTAATTTTTATTTTAGGCCTCCTCACATACTTTTTGTCTAAAGTAGATTTTTAACGGAAATTTAGTAAAGCTTCAGTTTCTTACTGGTTCGATAATATGGGTAGAGTTCCTACCTTACGCGGTTATAGCCGATTAGATTAACATCCAGATACTTCTTATCTAAGGTATTGCAAAGTGCCAACTTATGGCTTCTGTTGTGGAGTAACCTGATCCATCGGTGGGGTCAATCAACAAATAAAATTTAAGTTTAATTGTCTAATTCATTAAATTATCAAACTTCTGCACCAAAATCGTTTTTGGTATTGTGCTATGTAATTTATCCTATTAGGTCTCTGAAAAGCACTCAACAACCACTCATCTTTCTTCTTCTTGTTCACTGTCGTCGTCATCTTCCAATTCATCTACGGCTTGAGCTGCATCACTAGTTACAGCTTGAGCGATTAGTCCTGTGATACCGGTCTCATTTTTCCTCCCCTCTAAAAAATTATAAACGTATTCTTCTATAGCCTCTTCATCAAACGGTAATAAGTCTTCCAGCTCAATCTGTCGTTTTTTCCTTATTTCTTTAACAGTTTTCCTAGGGGTAGAATAGTTATTATCGTCATTGTCTACAATGCCTTTTCTGTATATTTCTATCGGCACGTCACTGCCATCGCTAACATCGTATTTTATCCCAAGATCAGTTTCTTGTATTTCTATAGACCCGAGCCCACTATCGATCAATGACTTTAAATTTTTTGCTTTGTTATTTCGATCTGCATCTGTCAAATCCAGTTTTTTTGCAGATTTTTTAATTATTGGATGAAGGTGTTTAACTTCATTTGTTTCGAAAGGTTTAGAAATCTCATTGTTGACTGTTTCCTTGCTGTCAGGAACTTTCGGTTTAGAGCCGTAAGTTTTTACCTTAGAGTGACCCTGTATTATAAGATACATCGGCACGGTCGGCGTCTCAGTAGTTTGTATGAGATTTTCTGAGTACTCTTCTACAGTAGTTGGTATCGGTGTTGTAAAACGATTATGTAAATAGGGTCCATGAGTGTAAAAGGCCGACTTTTTATTGGAAACTTGTGAATTCACATGGAATTGTTGCTTGAGGGGTGCTGTTGAACTCTCGGCGGGTTTAACCGGCGGTGGCGGTTGCATAGTTTGCATTGTTTCAATTTGTGGATCTTCTGGTTTATTTTCGTTAAATATATTAACAGTCTCAGACGCGTGAGCGTAAAGGTTGTCCTCGGGCCTGTCTGGGCCGTTGACCATTGGCATAGACATCATCGGTCCGAGCATATCGAATAAGCTTGTTTCTAGTTTTGTCGTTGTAGTAGGAACAGGCGTCGGCTGAAATACAATTGTGCTTCTTTTTTCGGTCGTTGTCTCTTGTGGAGTCTCCGTCGAAACTTCAAGCATTTCAGTAGTTTGTTCTGTTGGCCATTTCACTTGAGTAAAGGCCACAGTAGCTGGTACCGCGGAGGTAGGCGGTAAAGCGGTTGGAATAAACGTTGATACAACCGAAGGGCTTAGTATAAACTTGGGCGGCGGTGGTGATTCAGACAACATTGGTTTATAAAATGAATAGGGATGTCTTGAAAATTCTATATGATCATTGAAAATTAAGTTATGAGTGTCATTTGCGGCATCGTTATCATCAACCGGTGTCGTTGGTCCCCAACCAGCGTAATCACTGCTAACAGAATTTTCCAAGATTTTAGTTTCATTTGAATCACTAATCCAATTTTGGGTGGTTGTTGAAGACTGATAGATTAGGTTTGACTCTTGCAAGGCATACAGAGATGTAAGATGTTCGGGTGCAGTTGTAGAATCTTGAATTACATTCTGAGGAGAGTTGTTCGGTTTCATTGGAGACTGTGCTTTATTCGTTATGGGAGATTTATCATCAGAGAGAATAAAGAGCGGTGGTTGGTGACCGGGCGGAGGTGGCGGCGGGGGTACTAAAATAGTCATTGGATAGTGGTCGCTCAGTTTGTAAGTAAAGTCTTCGTACTTATTTGGTTGAGGCCGATGCACGTGTCGCCTCGGTGGCAGGGGAGGCTGTCTAGAGGTCACGCTCGGTTTTCGTGAAGAGACACCGAGCATAAGCACTTCTGATTTTCTCTCTGGAATATGCTCCCGTTCCAGTCTAGTTTCTTCAGCCCAGTAGTGGACTCGTTCGAGAACTGGTGGTTCGTAGTCATACGTCGGATCGTTGCGCAGTGGGTCCCCGCGACCAGTTAGTGGCTTCCATTGTTCAAAGTCCATACGAGGAGAAAATATCGACGTTAAGCTGCCTTGGTTTACTATTTCTGCTCCATCTGAAATTAGAATGACGATGTGTAGCTTTAGTACCCACTATTGTACAAAAATTGCATGAATCCCGTCCCGGATCCAGTTGATACACAGATATACTTACAAGATATATTTGCGATTCGATTGATCGGTGCCGTATTAACTGCAACCAAGTCCGAAGAAAACGAGCGAGAAGTTGTGACAGTCACAAGGAACAGTAACAACAAAATAATATGTTGTTTTATCTGGAACCAAACAAAATCATCATGTATTACAGTCGAAACCTAAAACGAATACGGCCATAATTAGGGACCATGACTAAAAATTTTTTTTTAGTACTTTGAGAATATAAAAAAATATTGGACATATATTTTTTCTTTTTTTACGTAATCTAAAGATTACGGCGATACATTGAGATAAAATGTGCCATGACGTCACGAGTATGTAGATTTTATACGTACTAGTGTCGTAGCGACCCCCACTCCCAACTTAAAATGCGTTTTATCTAAGTAATTCACAAAACGGCAAATCTCGTGAGATCTCGAAATTAGCGAGACCTCGCGGTATTGTTATTCATAAACTCGCGAGATCTCGCCTGAGCCCCACTCTCGCGAGATTACATTCCCTAGTACTGAGAGCCTATTTATGTGGTAATTCTCAGGAAAAAATAAAAACAGAACCGCCTCATTTTTTTTCAGTTGTGAATTTTACCGGGTAATTACATGGTGTCGTGATGGCCGAGTGGTTAAGGCCTCGCCTCTCATGTACGAGGTTGTGGGTTCAAATCCGGGCAAGTACCAATGTGACTTTTTCAATTCATATGTACTTTCTGAGTTTATCTTGGACATTACTGACATCGGTGAAGGAAAAACATCGTGAGGAAACCTGGACTTATAGTTAATATAAGTCTGAAATCACCAACCCGCCTTGAGCAAGCGTGGTGATCAATGCTCGTGCCTTCTCTATATGAGAAGAGGCCTTTGCCCTACAGTGGGACAGTAACAGGCTGGTATTAATTACATGGGGCGCGGGCGGCCGTCATTGAAGGGGTCTACAAGTCATAACTTATGATATTAATCCTGTTGAAAATTTGCAATTTTTTTATGAATTTGGGGTAATTTTGGTACTAACAATGTGATTTTTAAATAGCAATAAGTAACTTTTTTATTTCCAATAAATATAATATTTTTTATTACTTTTAATTAATGATATTGCAGTACCTATGTGTTCCTTTTGGATCGGAAAGGATTTTTTTTACATATTGTATAATAATATAATATTTTACTAGCATCATCCTCCCAGCTGTCGTAATCCCCTAATAAGTTAACTAGTAAACTTTTGGAAATTAGTTAAGTTATTATTATGATAACATTGCACCTCTATTTCCGAAAGGGGTAAACACAGACAGATACATGTGTGTGGGTAGATTTTATAGGTGGCACAAATATGAGAGTGGCATAAATAATATTAAGTATATTCAAAACAAACACCTTCTAATTCCAATCAATACTTTAAGGGCAAAACCATATTGATTTTTTCCAAGTGTAGGCAAATAATTATATTTGTGACTAGTTGACTAGTTAATATAACATGGTTTACATGGTACGTAACATAGTTTCACGATGAAATAAAGTAATTAAAAGTATGTTCCTACTAAAAATTGATTATTTAATGTAAGACTTATCGTAATTACGTGCTTTTAGGGCTCTGAACTCCGAACGGACAAAAAATTACAAAACTTGTAATAGTAAACTAGTAACTAATGTTCTTTTTGAAAAGCTCTTTCCAATGGTAATTATCTTATAGGTATTGGTGGGCGCAGAGAAAATTCCTAAACTTTGATCCACCTCAGAATGGACAAAAAACCGGCAAAAATCAATAGTAAAATGTTAGTAGCAAAGGTTCTCCTTGAAAAGCTCTTTCCATCTTATTACTATTGGGCCTTATGGTAGACACATAGATCGTTGCCCATTCTCCTTTTAAACTCATACTTTTCTTTATCATTGACTCAATCGATGCATATTTTTGTCCGACATGTGTATGATTAATATGTATTTCAGTTTTTCGTTGTTTATATGTAACAATTGAAAACATGATTTTTCCAATTAGTAGATTGAAGGCGAATGGTTTTTTGGGAGGTTTTGGACACGACAGTACCTCGTTAAAATGCCGACTGCCTCGGCGGGAAGAAAGACGAGCTAATTTAATATTTTAACCATCCTCTTTATTTATATATACGAAATGCTTGACCTCAATGGCTTTTTATGGAAAAAACTGGGCAAGTTCAAGTCGTTTCCTTGTTCATTTGCGTTGTTCCAAATTTGTTTACTGAATTATATCACAAATTAAACTTAAATATGAAATTCCGCCATGTGAACGTACCTACCTGAATTTTAATTGAAGCATGTCCGTGACCAATGCCATGTTATGTATATGTATGTATCTGATTAGAAAATATTGTATGTACTTAGCTGATGATGAAGACCAAGGAAATACTACCTCCTTATCGTAAGCTTTAAAGTACATATATGCGTATAGCAACTATGTATTCACACACATAGTTGACATAGGCATATACTTACCTATGAGTTACGTCTGTTGCCGAAAATAAGAATCGAGTTTTTATATTTGACGCAAAGGTAGTACAAGGTTCTACAGTACCTACCATAGGTTTTAATTATGTCCTACCGTATAATGCTTAGGTAAACAAGGTTCTTTACCACCGCGCTACGATATACCTTTCGTAAATATATCGTAGCGTGGTGGTCACTACTAACCATCTAAAACGTATTCTTAATAGTAGATGTTCTCTATTAACACGACTTCCGTCATCGATGCGACCTTTATTGGGAAATCGTTGGGATGTAAGAGCTACTATTTTGCCTCCAACACCTCAGGTACCAGGATACAATGGACACAGCAGCAGTGAAAGCGGCGCGTGCGTCGAATCACTAACACGCACAGTACTTGACGGGAATCATATTAAGGTGTTTTGCATTTAATTTATCCTATTTCAAAGTGTCCTTTCACTCTCATAAAATACTACCTAGTTGTAGGTACTAGGCGGTACCGCGGTAGTACCGGTAGGTACCATAGTGTAAATGGGGTGTGACAAAATTTAATGTGGCCTTCTTTATTTGAAATAGTTTATGGAATAAGTTATTGCTTTGGAAAACATAGGAGATAATCTTGTTAGCTCTAGTAACTTTCAAAATAACTATTGACGGTGGTGTAGTCATAATAGATTCTCTTTTCAAATAAACTTTAAATTAAGAACAATCAAAAACAGTATTTATTCTCAAGTGCAATGTTAATTTGGTCCTCGCGCTCATCCAATCGGCACGTTCAGTAAATATTTGTTCGGACTCCAAACGCGGCACAACTTTCCTTTTCTAGTTTTATAAGCATTGTGGTTAACCGAGTCCTCTAGTTTTAGTAACTGAATGAAATTATATACTAACCACCGGCTTGCTCAAGTTGCTAGTGAAAACGACATTGACATCTGTATACTTTGTAAGGAATATGTATGTACCTAATACATAGGTACATAAGGCGTAGTTGCATACTAACTGTAAAAAAACCGTACTTTTAATCCTTCTCAAATAAGTTTTTCCGAAAAATACGCTTAATAAAACTAGATAAACTATATTACGGCCGTGGTACAGTTTAAATAGAAACGAGCTTACTTTATAATTACTTTATTAAGAAAACTTGAACGACATTACTTAAGTAGGTAGGTAGGTACAACTACCTACTTAGTTATTAATTATTATTTTCGTGCCTGTTTTTCTCCTACGTAAAGTAAGGAAGCAAGATGGTCGTCAAGTGAAGGCTTTACTTTTGAAGCCACGAAGATTACTTACAGGTAAGTGAACTTTGTAAGTTTTATGACACATAATGCATCTGCGGACATTATGCATCATTATTTTTTACTCACACCCATCTAGCTGGTGCTCCGTGTGCTACAAGAGTATCGATCAAGGTATATAGTCATGTAAATAACTGCATTACATTACATCGATGGCCTGATCTACCAATAGTGTGTCCATTCTTACATATAATAAAATGTTTGTTAACCTAAAACAGACTTTTCATGAGATTTTATCTCTTTTAAATATTTAGCTAAAGCGGAAACACACCGCCAATAATAGCTCTTGCATGTAGAGACGAGTAAGCACAGCTACTCAGTTAATTTTAATAGGTAGGTAGGTATGTAGGCACCAAGAATTACCTACGTACACCTCTACAATGGACGTGACATAAAACTGCCTTCGAACCTGTCTCCGACACAGATTCCGTTAGACTTCGGTGCCAGCGATGCTGCATACGGATACCAATATAAGCGCATGCATTATTTACTTGTACATCTGCCTACTATTATAATAACCGAGTAGACACTTGAAGTAACCATTCCTACAACTAGAGCAAAATTTGGCAAAAAGTAGAACAACTTGATGTGAAACGTCTGATGCGTAATGGGAGTTTGAGAATTAACAACATTATGTACCTATAGGTAACTACCTAATTATAAAATTTGTTTTCGCTAAAAGCTTCAGAAGTTAGTATATCTTTATCGTTGATCTTTTAGATCATTCTGTATATAATATGAATATTCTTCGAGGCTCATAATTACTTTTCATAAATTAAATATGTAAATCATTCTAATCAGGCAAAGTGAAAACAAAATCAATCTAAAAACTAGTGGACAGATTATGACTAATGAGGTGTCTATCGATTTGACCCACAATTAATATAGGGACGGACGACTTAGTTAAATACGTATTCGTTTTGTCAGATACTTTAATGGTAAACGCTTAGGAGACCACAGTAGGACGACGCTAATAGGAGACCACAGTAGTAGGACGACGCTAATAGGAGAACGCTCTTAGGAGACCACAGTAGGACGACGCTAATAGGAGAACGCTCTTAGGAGACCAGTTTTGGAGTTATTGCTATTTGCGTTTATAGATTTTGGTAAATGATACAGTCAGTACCTGAGGATTAAAAACCTAACTACATATTTAATAACAGATGTTATGAGAATATGTTTGGATCGACAATTAAAACGAAAACGACGTTTATGCGTGTAATCAAGTCGTAAAAAATTTAACGCAGGCGTTTCCATAAAATCAATTTTCTAATGTCTGAGTAGACGTATTGTCGAGAAGCGTGAACTGCCGCACGAGCCCAACGGATTAGGCGGGGCGGATGCGGTGTGATGGGGCCTCGTCGCGTGTTATACACTCACACCGACATAATCACTCTTATTCGACTTAATATCTTCGGCTTTTATATTATCGTTACCTAATATTACGTTATACATCATGCGAGAAAAATACTAAAGAAATAATAGTTTCACTGTTCCGATTGTTTGTTATCTTATCGTTTGCAGATTCTCCAACGGCGGCGATACCTATATATTTTAAGCGGCCTTTTAGACATAAATCATTATTCATGTTCTTCCAAAAAGTCGTATATATTTGTTAGTGAAAGTTTTTGAAGCATTTATTTATTAAAGTTGACGTTGATTCACGAGAGGCGGAGAGGAGCCGGGTATGAGGGGGGTGGCGGGGCGAGGGCGTGGGAAAAGCGCGCGCGCAGACCGAGTGGCGCCACGGGCGGTTTGACGCCAACGCAACCGCCCAGGCACGCATGTGTCTCTTTTTTTGATGAGATTTGATTTTAGGTTATTTTATGTCCTTTATTCCAACAAAATTTATCTTTGAGTAGAAACTCATGTAGACAGTAGAACACAATGGTCAAGTAGGTAGGTACTGTAGGTATGTACAACTCTTCAATCTTGACCGTGATCTAGACAAATCTAAACCAAAATAGATTTATTTTTTATTTCCAAAAGAATCATTCTTGACATGATCATTGAGAAAAGGTGATCAAAATAGTCTCATTATGTGTCACAGAAAAACTTAGGCAAACTTTTTTCACACCTCCGAACTCCGTAGGTACTTACACCGAACTTCCGTAGGTACGGAGAGTATACTAGATTCCTAAGTATAGTCACAGAATAGTGTATAGTACGGTACACTGGCAAAAGTTCTCGGTCACACTTCACCGTTTCTACATAAGGAATCAAATTACTTAATCATTAAAAGAACATGTACCTCGTTTAACTAGTTTTAGGAGGAGACAGCATTAAATTCATAAAATCCTATTGTTTAGTCGATCGTGATAGTCCGGCACAACGAGGCGACACCGACCTCTTAGCGAGTGGGTGCAGAAGAAAAGATATAACACTTTCACACGCTTTATGTGTCGATGACCTGTCGGCTCGTCCGCTTGTCGGCTCTGGGTGCAGAAGACTTGCCCACGTACAAAATGGCGCGCCCGCCCGAGGCGGCCGCCCGCGTCCCACAGATAATCGTCATGTTCCTGGATTTTAATGGACAATGGACACGGATGACAGCGAGGAAGCTCTTGATTTATGTATAAGGTTGATAGGTACGTGTGTGTAATGCTAAATGACCCTGCGACACCTAGTAAAGTAATTTGTAACCTGGGTATTATCAGTAGTGGGAGTGATTGTTTGTAGAGTGTTTTTATTTTACCACTTGGTCGGCGTGATTAATACCCATGTGTTTTAATCATACCCTTAATTAATTTGTCATGACAAATTACAGTTTTCTAGTGCTAACAGTCTCTGAGCTAAGCCGCGGACAGACAGACGAACATGGCGAAACTATAAGGGTTTGTTGTTGAACCTTGTGTACTACGAAACTCAAAAAAATTGACATATTTAATATTGAACAAGTTGCTTTAATAAGAGCTAAATGTTTATACGATTCAATATAAAGGGATATACGCCTAATATATGCCTATGGGTGTATCTCTACGCAGTTACGAGACCATATAGCATTGGCGTGGAAAAACTAGTGCTGCACCTAAGTTCTAAACCGTAGCCATTTCGAGCAAGATATCATTCACGGTTTTCTTATTTAAGGTAGTCAGAGGCCCTTACAGTATGTTGTAGTGTCGCATTATGACATCTGTCAAGAACTAGACATTCACTTTTCATCGTAATTGCGTAATAAGAATATCTATTCAAAAATCCCGAAATAGTTTCAATTTAGAGCTTAGTTGCCACAGTAACTTTTGGTCCTCCGTTCTTTTAGTTAACTAAAAGAAGGGAGAAATTTAGAAGGACTAAACTAAAAGATGGGAGGACCAAAGAGGATGAAACGTTCCATTAATAGACTGGGGATGTTGACAGGGAAAAAAGAAAAAAATCTATTTAGTCCGTCAGTCAGATAATAAAAAAATATTAGACACGTTTTTTTTGCTTTATCATATTAATAAAAAAATAGTTTAGATAAAACGCATTAAAGTTGGGGAGTGGGAGCACGCTACTTCACAATTAAGTCAGTATAAAATCTACCGGCCAGTGACGTCATGCCACATTTTATCGCATTGCCTACTCAATGTATTGCCGTAATCTTTTGACTACGTAAAAAAAACCGACCAAGTGCGAGTTGGACTCGCACACGAAGGGTTCCGTACCACCGTACAATATTTAGCAAATATGACGTATTCAAAAAAAAACTACTTACTAGATCTCGTTCAAACCAATTTTGGGTGGAAGCTTACGTACATCATATATTGTTTTTAGTTTTATCATTCTCTTATTTTAGAAGTTACAGGGTGGGGGGGACACACACATTTTACCACTTTGGAAGTGTCTCTCGCGCAAACTATTCAGTTTAGAAAAAAAATATATTTAAACCTCAATATAATTTTTGAAGACCTATCCATAGATACCCCACACGTACGGGCCTGATGAAAAAAAAAATTTTGAGTTTCAGTTCTAAGTATGGGGAACCCCCAAAATTTATTGTTTTTTTTTCTATTTTTGTGTGAAAATCTTAATGCGGTTCACAGAATACATCCACTTACCAAATTTTAACAGTATAGTTCTTATAATTTCGGAAAAAAGTGGCTGTGACATACGGACGGACAGACAGACAGACAGACATGAGGTCTCTATAAGGGTTCCGTTTTTTGCCATTTGGATACGGAACCCTAAGAGGATAAAAATACGTGTCCAATATTTTTTAACAATCTACCTGACAGAAAAAAAAAAATTTCAACATCCCTATTGTGTCAGTAACAAAATTCGAATGTCATTTTGTGCAATTAGTCAATAGTTTGTGTTAGTTATATTATATTCAGTAGGTAGTTATCGATCCAAAGTAGAACATACCTACCTCAACAGTTTAATAGTCAATAGCCACGGTCGGATCCGAGGGTGCCTAAATTTTAACATAATTATCCATGGCTGAACTATGGATGGATGAAGGAATTACAGAACAAAACCGTAAGATACAGATCATTCAAAAGGGGTTTTAACTACGCCTGTGGGCTGCGTGCTTTCAAGCGATTATTATTCCGCAAAAAAAAAAATTGTAGAATAATCCCCGATACCGAAAAAAAACTAGTTCTCCAAGGTCTCCTATATTTTACTTTAAGGAGACTTTTCTTGGAAAACTTATAGAAGATTAAGATATCAGTAAAACTGGAATCATAATATATTCCCATATCTACACTAATATCATAAAGAGAAAAGATTTGTATTTTTGTTGAATAAAACTCAAAAACTACTGGACCTATTTTAGAGATTCTTTCACCAGTAGAATGTTATTTATCACTGAGTAACATAGACTACAATTTATAAAGATATCACGCGGGCGAAGCTGCTGGCGGAAGCTAGTCTATAATAAACGTAATCTGCATTCGAAATTCATTTTCCAAACATGTAAACAAACACGAGCTTTAAGAAAAACAGCTGTAATGCATACACATAAGGTTCATATTGCACTACAACTTCATATTTTATATGACTTTTTCAACAATACTAGTCGGTCTAAACTTGATGTTTGTCTAAGTGGAAAACTCGTGTTTGGTTACATGTTTGGCAAATAAATTGCGCACGCAGATTAGGCATCATGACGTTGACCACCACAAACTATGGTGTTAATGCAAAAAGTTTGTTGAAAAGCTTCCTGAAGCTTGTTAAGAAGAAAACACTCCTAGCACTACAGACCGTATTGACTTGTCTACTGAACTGTATATAGCGGACGCTTCGCTACAGTTCAGTAGACAAGTCAATACGGTCTGAGTGACGAGTCAATTTACTTTAAGTGTGTAGTGATAATAAAAACCGGCCAAGTGCGAGTCGGACTCGCACACGAAGGGCTTTGTAACACCGTACAATATTTAGCAAATAAATGAAAATACTAAACGAACAATTACAAGTTATAGCGGCAATAGAAATACAAAATCTGTGAAATTTTCAACTGTCTACCTATTACGGTTCGTGAGATACAGCTCGCTGACAGACAGACGAAGATTGTTTATTTTCGTGTTTTGTTCTTACCTCGCGTCATGTGTACCGCAAATAAACGTATTTTCTTTATTTCTTTCTTTAGACGGACAGCGGAGGCTTAGTAATTGGGTTCCGTTTGGCACCCGTCGGGTACGGAACCCTAAAGATGATTTGCACGGCTCGTCTTTGTCCCACAGTTGACCGGTTGTATTGTAGTCGTTTAGTTACTGCGTCATTATTAAGCAGTTTATGACAATTCCAACTTTTTATGAAGAATCCATTATACATGTGTATACTGCCTTTTTTTTTGAGGGTGGGAAATTATCAAATAACTTCTCCCGCGCTGGGCGGGATAATCACTGTACCTTGATATGATTGTTAAAGGATTCCGTTGTTCTCATTCAGGAAACTGATGAAATCACACGGTTCAAATCAAATCAAAAGTCGTTTATTGAAACTAGGCTGAGAATCAGCACCTTTCGAACGTTAAAATTAAATAAAACAGTCCCCCAAAACGCCCACCCTTCACCACTTCCTAGTGCATTAGTTGGGAAGAGGAAGTGGCGCAACACACTCCTGAGCAGAAACTGCTGGGTGTAACCCAGCTCAGCTTAAGCAGTAATGAATCTATGTTTTATTTTGATCCCATTGCATTATGGCTTATATATGACCTAACCTACTAACGAACTAAAACTAGACACACGAACGTTTAGTTTTTAACCGACTTTTAAAAGGAGGAGGTTATCAATTGGGATGGTATTTTTTTTTTCAAGATCATTTAGTCTACCTACGTACGCTAGAAGCTTAGACCTACTTAGACTTCAACAAAAGCTTCGCAACTAGTTATAATGTATCATTGTCGCTGGTCATATCCTGCAAAGTGTTATTAACTTGGACATAAAAATATAGGTTAGGTAGGTACTAAGCCTTATCTTCAATATAAAGCATTCTGAAAATGTTCATAAGCCTATTTACATTCCTTTACGACGTACACAACAATCACTATTTTAAATTAACTTTTAAGGAGAGATTAATAAGTAATACTGTTCAGATATTAGGTAAGCTCTTTAAACTAGAAATACAATTATAACACATTTAACTGACTCGGCAATTCAACAGCACCTTTCGCGCGTTGATGTCTTTTGTACGCAAACGGAATTGAAGGATCCGTAGCGCAACCCAGGATATTAATCCTTTTGAGTATTTGCATGTGACTCGTTTGAAAAGTTATTATTATGTTACTAACTTCAAATTTTTTGTACTTGAACAGAAAAAAATATTAAGTAACAGTAATAAATTAGATATTTGTGGAAATTCTGAACAGAGACGTCGTAATAAAATTAAACTAAAAATTATCATAATACAATATGACCTTAGGCTAGATAAAAAATACTTTTTAAAGGACGGTTTTCGGTACACTTTGTTCAAAACAAACACTTTGGAAACATTGGACTCAAAAACTAACACACATAAAAAATCTTAACTTACCGGAAACATGTTGTTCGTACGACCGTCTCAAAGGATACCACTAAACACGTATGTCACAGAGCGCGCGCCACTCCAGCGCGTTTCCTGCTCGACGTCTGCGGCGAGTCTGCGTGCGCGCGCCCATTCATAGCGCACGCGCTCACCCGACCCGACCCGTGACTTCTCCTGCCCATACACGCGACTAACTTACTGAAACGATGGTATTATGGTCAAACGATTAACATAACTTCCCATTGCAAATAACGATATGGCATTTCTATGCATCAAACTTGATAGGTTGTTCAATAAAATATACTGGACTGAACTCGCTGCTCCACTATAGCGCTGCTGAAGCTGGAGAACAGAACCGTCTTCCATTTCAAAAAGCACTAAGGACCCATATTTGTTAACATAAACTTTTAACGTTAAATAACTATTGCCCTTGGATCATGTGGTACGTACGTCAATTTAAACACCATTATCATTGAATTGTATGCACACAGAAAGTTCTTAATTGTACTATAAGAATAACAGGACAATAAGAGGAGTCGTTAATTTAATTTGCATCGACTGACCTACTTGAGCAAAATTTTAAATTTTACGCTTAATCTGATGTTTTGGTTTTCTGCTTGTAATTTTTGGGACCGCTAGTTTAGCCGATTGTATGCAAATGTTGTTAAAGAATGGGGTGACATGGAGACTGTGCATTAACCATTACTGTGACAATACAACGGAGCTGCCGCTGACCTGCCGGCCGCCGCCGCCCGCCGGCCAGTCGCCACCGACCAACATATTCATTGTAGGTGTAGTGTAGTGAGTGACTGTATTTACATAATGTACAAATAACTTATTCTTGAAATTTACTTATAACAATAGTTGCTATGAGTTGTCTTTTTACAATTACAAATAAGCTGATTAACTGCGCAAAACAAACTAACCCACTTGATGACTATCAGCAGCATTCAAAACTGCAAGATTACGAAAAAAAAGGTTGCATCTTTTGCGAAATATTGCCGGCATACTTAAATTACATTCCTTTTATATTTATTAGAACCTTATGGGCGGGTCGTGGCTATATGATAACAGCCGTACGGGTTGATCGAACGTTAAACTAATCTCGCCACGGTCAGTTCGTGGATGGGTGAACAGTCATTAAATATCGAGATTCCTCCGTTCCTCGGAAAGCACATTAAGCCGTTGGTCCCGGCTGTCATTCGTAGATCTTTGACAGTCGTTACGGGAAGTCAAACGCCGAAATGTCTGACAATCACTCCTACCCAAGGGTATCGTGTTACCTACACAGTAACTGGGTTGTGGAGGTCAGATTATAAGCAGTCGCTCCATATAACATACTGGTATTCAGCTGCATCCGGTTAGACTGGAAGCTGACCCCAACATAGTTAGGAAAGGAAAAGGAAAAGGCTCTAGCTCTAGCAATCGACATATTTTCACGAAATATTTCCATCAAATATACTTTTGAGACCATTACATTGATGTTTAAATAATTATATATAAGTTTTATTTTGTTTTGTTATTTACATACTATGTAAAACCAGAACAGAAATTTGCAAAAAAAATAACGTAAGAATATTTGACACAGAAAACTTGGTTTTTCTCGAATCCGATTAATTTTCGCCTAGGCTATTACAATCTGCCGAGCCTTTTCCAGTCGAACCGAAAGGGATCGGGTTCGATTCCTGGTTCAGGCAGATTAAAAAAAAAACGAAAATTGCTGTTTTATATTCCTCTACCATCAAGGTCATGATTCCGTTAACCACTTTGTACTTCTACTAACCATGACTTCAGATTCGCCTGAAGTTCGATCTCTAAAATCAGCCTTTATAAACTGATTTAACTAAGCTCGGTACCGCCATACAAAATTTCGTTCGCTATTATGTCATTTTCTAGTCAATGTATCGAAACATTCATTTTGGTCCTTGCTTTCTATAGTGATCAATTGTCTTTTCCCCAGTATTTTTTGTTTTAAACTGTCTTTTAAGTTTGTCCTTCAAACTAGAATCGGAAATTATTAGGCCGTATATTGAAGTAACATTATTTAAGTATTTAATTTGTATATTAAGTGAATGAAATACACTCTCCAATCAACTTTATCAAATACAAAGTTAAGTTTGTCCTTCAATCCAGAATTGGTAATTACAGGCTGTATCACTTGAGTGAAGTCGTGAATATGGACAGCCGTTGTACAGCTTTGAGACGGAACCCTCAGGGTCACCCTTGTCCAGTTTTTTCTTCTATTTTGATCTTACTGATGTTACGTATCTAACATTATCTTAAAAAACTACCCTCTGCAATAAAGTTACCTACGGAAAAAGCTATCGTACCTACCTAACTACAAGAACTATATTTTGAACCTGTGATAAAAAATAACACCCAAGGAACGAAAACACGTAGCCGTGTGGAGGTATGTTATGTGAAATTTGCAGTTCACTTCTCAGTATGCATACCACGGTCTACTACCTTAGAAAGAGTCCACAACAACAAATGCGTTAGGTAGCCGCGCCAGTGAAACGCACACAGTATTCGAAACGATCAATTAAGTACATCTACAGTTGTATTATAGAAATGGTGTTGCAATTAGTTGTGCAACATTTCCAATTAGATTTTAATTTAGGTGGGTATAGTTTATTAGATTACACGAGTTACGTCGGGTTACGCAGGAACTAGACATCTGTTTATAGGTAGTAAGTCGGTGGTGTAACGCACATCACAGCAACGTAATAAAACTAATCACACGCGGCCTAAAGGCTGGTTTATTACCAGCCTTTAGGCCGCGTCCTAACCGAAAGCGATTCTTTATTCCCCTCGAAGAAACCTAATGGCTGGATTCATCATGCTAATACATATCCAGTTTATGCTGAGCTCGCATTGTATAGGATTTCCGTGCAACACGAGGTCAGCTTATACTGGAAATTTATAGTTTAATGTGTAGCCGTGTGTGTATAAAAAGCATCACATTTTAATAGGTACTTACATGAGGTGTCTGTCGACTCATCTATAGGTCGCGCGATGGTTGAGAGTTTAGTTCTTATCATTCTGTTTAAATGTGACTATGACCGATAGGGTGAGGAATGGTTTGGTATGGGAACGGTGCGGTATAAAAGAAGTGTGTAGTGACAAAAAAACCGGCCAAGTGCGAAACCGTGGAGTTTCTTGCCGGCTCTTCTCCATAGGAAACGACCAACTGGAACCGTGCACCTAGCTTCTGACGTTTCATAAAAGCTCATGTAGGTTTATGTAAAATATTTTGAATTGAATTGAATTTGAGCAGGCGCGGATCCCTCAAAAAAGGTTGTGGGCACGGCATCCTGAAAATCGGCCACGTACAAGTCGGAATATGAAGTCGCTCATGATCGAAATAGTGCATTCCTAAAAAGGAGATGTTTACAAAATATAGGACACCCTGACCAAGATTTTGTACAGTGTATAGTTCGCCGTGGGCAAAGCCGCAGGGCGAACACTAGTAAATTAATGAACCTGCAAAATGTTAGCTTGTTCGCTCACGAAAATTATAATAGTAAATGTGTGTTTGTTCACATTTAGACTCTAAACTACTGAACCGATTTTGATGAAATTATTCGATTTCATCAAAACGCTTCTAACGTCAGCGCCACGCCACGCCATCTAAAAGGAAGACGGTTCGGAAATTTTGGCGGCAATGAATATTCATTTCATGAAGTGTTCGACCACTTCATGAAATGGTTGTCTTTCATGAAATGGCCATGCCAGGTCATGAAATGGCCGGCAATTGTCAAATAAGTTCTTCCGCTCTGGCCGGAGCGGTAGGGCGTGTCAGACTCTTACTGACTAAAACCCACCCGTGTTCCTTCAGTTGGCTGTACGTTGCCAGGGGCCACGGTATCCCTTTCGGACTTTCCCGCGATCGCGGCAAGCATCGGTCCTAACGGGGGGTCCGTCAGTTGTGCTGACATCTCTTTGAGGCGCGCGTGGAACACAACGCGCCGTCGACCCGGGCCTGTTCCTTATCGGATGGCGAGCTACCTATTGCTCACCGTCCGCAAGCCCGCGCCTACGGTGGCCGGGAATCGGCCTGTGATTCCCGACGACCAGGGATTCTCCTGCGGCGGCTAGGGGCATGAGGGCGCGAAATTTGCCGCTCCCACACGCTTTCCGCCTGCTCCTTCGCGAGCATTACTGATTCGCAGAAAGAAGTGATGGCCTCCCATGGCCTCTCGCTCCATACCATGGCCTGGACCAGGGGGCCTAAGCCCTAAGCGAAATCCGTAATTTCGGCCGTCATTACGGGCGCCTCGCTCTCCTTCTTGCTTACGGTAAGTCTGTAAGTGAGACGGAGAACGAAGCGCCCGTAACGACGGCCGAAATTATGGATTTCACTTAGGGAGTAGGCCACCTGGCCCGGCCGCGAAAGGTCACAGACGCCGATCGCCTCCAGGATGATACGGCGGTGCTCTGCCCAAGCCGGGCAGACCTCTACCGTATGTTCTACCGTGTCCTTTGGACATCCACACAATGGTGACACCCCGGCGTTTCCTCCCGCCATATCCGGAACAGGAACCTCCCGAAACAACCGTATCCAGTGAGGACCTGCGTCAAGCGGAAGGCGAGGGCGCCGTGGCGCCTCTGTAGCCACTGCCCAATACAACACACGCTTACTTTTAAATTAGTAGGTGTCTGCGCACCCACCGAATAGTCATCTCTTTTTTCCAATACAATTCATTCATGTGCCAAAAAGAAACAGATAATATGTTGTCAAAAATGTGACATATCGTGTCAGCACATCGATGACTATCTAAGTACTTCGCTGCGTTCCGAATAACGCACGATTCATTGTTTTATTTTATTTTATTAAGGCATTGGATATATTAACATCAGCCTACCGACCTCAATAGACCGTGAAAGAGTGACGTCACATGTCTATTAGGGTTGTGGGCATGCCCATCGCGCCCACAACGGTGGATCCTCGCTTGAATTTGAGTCGGACTCGCACACGAAGGAATCCGCACCACCGTACAATATTTAGCAAAAAACACCGTAGAAATAAAAAAACACGTTTCTTGTAGGATTTTTTTAAACATTATTTTATAATTTTTTGTTATAGCGGCAATAGAAATACACAATCTGTGAAATTTTCAACTGTCTACCTATTTACAGTTCAGGAGATACAGCCCGGGGACTGACAGACGGTCAGCGGAGAGAACAATAATAGGGTTACGTTTGGCACCTATCGGGTCCGGAACCCTTAAAACGGAAGAGTATGCTTAGATAGATGGTTTGGTCATGATGAAAGGATGAATAAAAGGCGACTTACAAAAGGTACAATTACGAGGCAGATGTGAGCGAAAACGCCGGGAGGGGACGCCCTAGGAGGACATATAGGTCCTTATTGATGATGTTCTTCAGTACTTAGTACTCGCAACCGGCGTGCGTGTATGACCAGATGTATGGATGTAAATCAAAAGGAGTACCTATGTGGGTAAGGATCGTAGCAGGTAGTTCTGAAGTTTCAGCCTGCCCTCATGGGAAGAAGGTGTGAGATTATATATGTATGTAGATAGTCTTGATAAAAACAAAATGGCGGATTAAAATGAAATGAAATTGTTTATTCTGTAAATAGGATAAAGGAATCACTTTTACACGTCATATTAAAAATAAAAAAAATTGCTAGAAGAGTTCGGCGTTTCCTATCCGACTACTCTGAGAAGAAAGGCCGAAACAAACTCAGAGGTCAGTATCTTTTAAAGTCCAGACATAATCTTGGTCAAGCCATATGAGGACCATGTAGATTAGTGTCTGAAATAGTCTTTTGAGAAAAGAACCACACAGATTTGAGTGGACCTGTCCAGTCAGTGCAATCATTTGTCAGTAATCGTGGAGCTCAACTCAGAACATAAGGAGCTCAACTCGACGAACAATACCAAAGAAAGGACATTTGGATGATGGATTGATGACGTCAATAAATTATGTCTCTGGGTAAGGGTAAGGTTAAGAAGCTACCTTAACATACTTACCTACTAAATTAGTGGATAAAGTAAAATCAATCTGCCGAGCCTTTTCCCAACTATGTTGGGGTCGGCTTACGTCTAACCGGATGCAGCTGAATACCAGTATTTTACATAGAGCGACTGCCTATTTTACCTCCACAACAGTTACTGGGTAGGTAACGATAAACCACGGTCGGACTGGTTATCAGACTTTTGGGTTTCCCGTAACGAATAAGTATAAAAGATCTAAAAACGACAGGTGGATTCTGGAAACTCTTGAATTGAGAAGATTTGAACTAAACTTCACTGAGCTGGAAAATCCAATAAACATTTCTATAGCGAAAAATGGCACGTTTATAGGTACAAGCAACGTTTATACCACGATGGGCGTACCGGCTATACAACAGGATGTAGTTTTCTGTTCCGATATCCCCTTTAACCCTTACACACTACGCTTAACGTGCTTTCCGAGGTACGAAGGGGTCTCGTTATATAATGGGTGGTCACCCATCCACGAACCGACTGCGGCAAGCGTAGCTTAACCTCCGATCGCCCCGTGCGGATTTTATCATTCAGCCACGAGTCCCTCATATAGTATGGTTAGGGATGTTAAAACATAGAGGACTAGAAGAGACCATTCCAAAAATATAACATACTAAAAGGCAGAAAAATTACATTAAAATTTTAATCATTTGCCATCAACTAATGGCCGATTCCTATAATTTACGGACCGTTATTGGTTAATAATAAAATGAAGACTCTTGTATCTTTACCAATAATGAAGCAAAGAACTCATAATAGCTTTGTATATTAGACCCTCCCTTAAGGAATTGGAAATAGCTATCACAGGTAATTGGCAATAAAAAATGCTACCCTTGGTAAGCAAAACGTTTTTTTTTAATTCTATAGGAACCAAGCATTAATCAGATTGCTTGAAAAGTGATATTGATTTGATTTTTTTTTGTTGTAGTTTATAGCTTGTCCTTTTTAAGACTTGATAAAAATGTGGAGGTATTGCATTCGTTTTTTTTTTTTGCAAACTTCTCTTCACCTGCTTATCGCATTGGGCAACTTTGTAAATACCGTGAAAGGGGTGAAACCTTAAAGTGGAGTCACTAATTGAGTTAATAATAAAGATACAGATAACACTGTTGTTATATGCTTGTCAACAAAGACTCGTATTTTTTTTACTGAATAGGTAATGTACATAAAGCATAATAATTTAAGTCGGTACCTACTTATTTTTCTTATATGTTTGGTTTATCAAGTAGAAAAAATCGAAATAGAAAGGTGACATGACAGACAGGCTGGCCTATTTTATGGCCAAAACACTGACACCCAGTCCTTTGGGCACTTTTCCTGTTGACACATTGTTTTCACGTTGACAGACGAGTTTTTGATGCACTATTTTACTTTCCCCACTTTTTTTATATGCTTGCACATATTATTATTATTATTTTAAGACTAATATGTAGGTAGGCATTTAGCTCTTAATATAAAGAAAACGAAAATTTAGCTTTGGTCTTGTTTATTTGTGATGTGTTTCATAAATTCATCCAAAGGATCATCAAAAAGGTTACTACCAGAGTTCTTTCTTCCATATTCTTGAACAAGTTTCATGTGTTCTTCAAGATTCTCTATATCATTGGATTCTGAATCAAAATATCTGTCTTCTGCATCTTGTGAAACTTGCTGAAGATCATCGTATTCCTCATTATTATCAATACTATGATAATCAACATCTGTATCTCTTCCTTCTATAAAACTACAAATCATTTCTTGTAAAAATTCTTCCCGAAGAAGGTTTCTTTCTGGGGCAGTAATCATACTTTGCTTTCTAGGTTCAGGCATGTAATTTGGTCTTGTATCAGGGGTATCAAAGGCACCCCATTGCTTTTTACTTTTAAAGTTGTCAGTGTTGTCACTATCACTGCTTTTAGAATCATCTTCAGTGTTAGTTAACTTCATAGATTCTAGATCTTCTTCAAGCTTCTGCTCATTCTTCATTTCTCTCATGTCATTTCGGTCAACTGTTTCTAAAATCATGCCCAGAAAGGTAAGGTTTTCATTATCAACACCGTCGCGTTCTTTGATCTCCTCATCAGATAGGTACTGGCCAACTAGCTGTTCATAAAGTAAGGGATTTCGATACATCATTTGTTTTTCACTGAAATAATCTGTTTCATTCTGAAGTTTCTGTAAGGCATTAAATCGTCTATTACGGATTCTTTTACACTTGCTCTTATCAGAATGGTAAGTTTTTAATTGATTAATACACTCCCGAAAGCTGTCATTCTCCCGAGATTGCAAATTCTCAAAGTAACCAATGTGATGTGGAGCTAGATATTTTCCGAACTGCAATAAAAAATCCGTAGGCGATTGCTTGTAAATAGCGCAGGCCATTTTAATTTTATCGCTAGTGCGAACCTCCGATTCATGCACATGTGCATTTTTGAATGATATTTTAGCACATCTAACTAAATAATCAATTATGTCATTGATGGGATCAAATTCAACATCATATTCTTGGAATTCTTGTACACCATCATCAGCTGTTCTGTCTGTTTCATTTGTCCCCATTTTACAAAGACTGCTCAAGTTGAACCTAATTATAACAGTTGATTTCTGTTAATGCCTCATTATAATGAAGAAAAATAAAACATGAAACTTATACTTTACAGCTCACAGTTCAAACTTCTGTAAAATTAGAAATATTTATAAATCAGTTTTTTAAACAACCAACCAACCACAGACTAAGAAGTACTCAGCCACAGATAACTAATACCATGGTCTAATATTATTATACCATGACTAATACTAGTCTCAGCGACTCAGCCACAGAATAAAACTCAACCATGGTATAATAATATATGGTTTTATTAGACCATGGTATCAATCAACTAACCACTAGGGGTGGGCGTTGCGACGACGAACCGTTTACAAAGACTGTTTTGTGTTCTGCGACGATGAAACCGTTTCACGTCCTAGGTTCAAACCATAGATATAAGAAAGAAGGAGATATGCCCGGTAGTTGAAAATGTATCAAACCCCAATGTCTTTAATTTATCCCTCCTTCCTAGCCACAACTACACATGCGATCAGTAAACCCAATAAATATGAGGTCCCGCTCACACGTGCAATTTATAAATCAGAACATACTACACAATCAATTATAAACCTTATCCCATCAAACACAGCGTGCATTTACCATGCACCGTACAAGTCACTCACACGAAAACATCGATCGCTATCGTTATTCGTTGTGCTGTACAAAAGCCATTTATTTTACATATACGCTAGTGAAAAGTAAATAGGAGAATCGATAACTTTCCGATTTAGTCAATACTAAATCGGAAAGTTATCGGTTCTCCCATTTATTATTGTATTAAAATTTTTGGAAGTTTCTGAAAAAATTATAAATAAAAAACAATATGACATATAATAAGATGATATGAATAAACACACATAGCAAAAAAAATATATAAATTAAGCAAATCAAAAAAAATCAACAGTAAAAGAAAATTTAAATGAGTATAAAACAAGACTTCACATCGGTCTTCTAACCAGGCTATAACTGTTGACAAATTGAAGAATAAACTTTAATAGTATTATAAATTCATACGACAATCGATAGCCTACGTTAGTGGAGCTGCACAACCAGATCACTAACTCGCTGCAAGTGACCCAGCGACCGTCTTCGTTGCACAAACCAGTTTTCGAATTTCTACGACTACACGCGAGAACGCAATGATTCAACTATCTATCACACTCGTCGCGTCGTCGTCCAACGTTCGTCGTTCGTTTAAAAAACAGTCCGTACAATAAAAAGTGAACTTTTTGTCAATGAAATAGAGTTGATAATGTATTACCAGTTGTCAATGCTGTCGTTCGTGATGCGACGAAACCAAAATTTCAAATCGTTGATAATTGTAAGAAACTGGAACTATTTCACTCAACGATAAGTTTCGTCCTATAAGCCGTCTTCAAACCAGTTGCAACGACGGCGACGACCGTTTTCGTCGTCGGTAAAACGGTTGTGTTTCGTCCGTCAAAAATTCGACAACGACCCACCACTACTAACCACAGAACATTATAATACTCTACGAGCAAATAAATAACTGACTGATCCGCTAGCACAGAGTACCCTATGCATGGGCGTAGCTGCCGCCGTATCAGCCGTATCAATTATACGGGGCCCCCAGGCCACGAGGGCCACCGCCGTGCGTAAGCAAAAATTAATAAAAACATATATAGAAGCAGAAACTTTAGAAAAACTAAAGTCATCATCAGCTATAAATGATTTAATAAATCAGTTTGCCGAAAAAAAGGAGAGTGTATATTTAATATGAATTGTTTGTAAAAATTTTGGAAAAAGTGACAGATAGATAATTATGATGAATAAATATTTCTTTTAATATGCAATTTTTTTTTCTTTTGTGAGAAATCTTTACCCTTCATAAGAGCCCCCAAACAAATTTTTATACGGGGCCCCGCCAAGGCACGCTATAGTGATGTGAACCGGTTTCATAAAAACCTAAAAAAAACCGGTTTTTCTTTAAACCGATAATTACCGGTTCACCTTAAAAAACCGATTACAATCATAAAACATGTATCCGAGACAATCCGAGTCTTAGATGTGTATCCGAACATAAGTTTCGTTCCGTTTAAAATGTTGTCTATGTTAGGGGAATCCCCGATACCTCGTTTTCGTACGCGACGAACCTCACTATACAAAAATATTTCAGTTTTGCTTGTGAATTCTTTGGAGGTGATAGATTTGTTTGCGAACAATGCCTAAAGTAAAAGGTAAATCAATTACCAGAAATTATTTTGAGAAAATTGACAACGATAGTGCAAAGTGTAAGCTATGCGCTAAAGTGATCAAAGTTGGAGGTGGAACCTCGAATATGTTGGCACATATTAAGAGGAATCATCCTCAGGCTACAGTGGAGGTGGATCGAGGTGAAGTGGGTGATCAGCCAGTTGATACACAGAGAACATCTACTAGCACAGCACAAGAAAAACCAACGGAGACACCGCGCCCCATTTTTCAGACTACTCTGAAAATGACCGCAGCAAGTAACAAAAAGAAAATTGATAAATATTTAACAATGATGATAGCTACGGACTATCAGCCGTACTCTATAGTTGAAGACAAGGGTTTTAGGAAGCTGGTTGAAGTTTTGAATCCAAGCTATAAACTTCCGACGAGACAAAAGATAAGGTATGAACTAATGCCAGAGCTTTACCAGTGCGCGAAGTCACAGCTTGCTAGAATGCTTGAAAATATAAAAAATGTTGCACTTACCGCTGATATGTGGTCGAATCAAAACATGGATTGTTTCCTTACTGTCACAATACATTTTTTTAACCAAAATATTTTAAAAAGCTACGTGTTAGCTACATGTGATGTTCCAACTTCGCACACAGGCGAAAATCTAGCTGAAATTATGACTAACTTACTAACGGAATGGAAAATATTAGGAAAAGTTTCTGCTATTGTCACTGATAATGGTGCTAACATGGTAAAGATGTGTGATTTGCTGGGAATAAGGCACATGCCGTGTTTTGCCCATACACTTAATTTAACTTTGGATGATTCCATGAAGCTTTCTCAGGTGGAGGACATAACTAACAAATGTAAAGCAATTGTAAAATTTTTCAAAAAGTCATCTGTAGGTTGGCGAGCGCTTAAATTAGCTCAGAAAGAAAGAAAACCCGATTCTACGCCTTTGAAGATGATACAAGAAGTTTCTACACGATGGAACAGTACATTCTACATGATGAAGAGAATACTGGAGTTAAGTGACGTTCTCGCATTGGTATGTAGGAAATTGGTTCAGGCGCCAGACTACTTAACTGCTTCCGAAGAAGAAGCAGCTAGGGAAGTTATCAACATTTTGGAAATATTCGAGGAAGCAACAAAACTCGTTAGCGGTGATCAGTATCCGACTAGTTCACTAGTCATCCCAATAATATGTGGACTGTATGAAAAATTGAATACTATTGAATATTCCCTCACAACCGATATAGGCAAGATGTTTCACTCATCAGTAAGGCGAAACATAAGTAGCAGACTCCTGGCATATGAGACAAGAACTATATCGCAAATATCTACATATTTACATCCAGCATTAAGAACAGGATTTCGTCACCCAGAAAACATGTTGAGAGCAAAAGAGTTGGTAAGAAAAGAACTATCCCATTACTTAAAAGATTCCGCCGATAGCTCTGCACCTTCGACTTCGGGACAACCAGATACTTCGGAGCAGCCAGGGACTTCGGAGCAGCCAGGACAGAAAAAAACTGGACTGCTGGACTTCTTAAAACAAAGAAGACCCAATACTGGCTCAACTGCTTCAGTAATTAATATTTTACGCATGTATATGGACACAGATCCACGAAACGAAGAAGCCGAGATCACAAAAGCAGCTAAAAGTGCGGGAGTTTTTTGGTCCAATAATAAACATTTGGCACCTTTAAATGCTATAGCACTTAAGTATTTGGCTATACCAGCTACGTCGGTCCCATCAGAGAGGATGTTCTCAAAATCTGGATATATATTGTCCTCTAGAAGAAGCAGGCTACAAGCAGATGCAGTGGATCAAAATTGCTTCATAAATCAAAACTGCGATTTGTTGGAAACCGAACTATAATATCTCCTACTGATTGATGACCAATTCCTTTTTTTGTATAATAATTGAATTTCCTGCTTATTTTTTTTTAATTGATGACCAATTCCTTTTTGTATTTTAATCGTGATTATGTAAAGAAAAATAAAAACTTTGCTATAAATTATGTTTCTTAAAAAAACCTAAAAAAAACCTTAAAAAACCGGTTTTTAAAAATAACTAATCGGTATATACCGGTGTTAAAAATTGTAATCGGTTCACATCACTAGCACGCTACGCCACTGACCCTATGTATAATATTGTAGTCTGTGGCACAAAGCTTGTAATAGTCGCTAGTGTCCGCTAGGATCTGAGGCAAGGATAGTCGTGTATTATCTATGGATTCTTATCAGTGTTCAGCAGGGCTATTGGCTATCTTTTTAGTTGGGTAAGATGAACATATCCACCTACGTTGATACGCAATACCATAACATTGGTATTGCGTATCAACGTAGGTGGATATGTTCATCACAAGAATTTCTAAAACACTACCTTTGAGTCGTACCTTTCACGAAAGCCACGAAACGAATAACTAAATGACAATATTTTTTTTTCAAAACTATTCGCAAAAACAAACAAGCAAAAAGTCTGTCTGCACCCAGTCCAAGGTCACCCTAATGCGTGCATTATCTATTTTGCAGAGCGCTAGGTGAGGTACCGTGCTAAAATTGGATGGTGTAAAGATAGTTAGGCACTTATTGATCCAATCTACTGCGATTGTTTGGGCTCTACCACGCTTGCTGGGCTAGTACACACGGCTACACATCAAGCTATACATTTCTAGTATAAGCTGACCTCTCGTTGCATGGAAATCCTATACAATGCGCGATCAGCATAAACTGGAAAACTATAGCTTGATGTGTAGCCGTGTGTACACTAGCTAGCGGACCAGTTTAGCGCTCTGCAAATTGGATAATGTAATGCCCGCTTAAGCCTAAGACCACCCTAGCGGCTCCTGGCGTATTACTCTGGACCACAGACTAAGTATACTGTCTAGGCAGCTATTCTCAATTTCTCAGTCTACTGGACCATTTAGACGGAGCCAATCCCCGAGAAAATCCAGTAAGCCAATCTTATAATAGCATCCTGTAAATAGATATCATTCACTGTATTGCATTATCCTCAAGCTATTGATGAAGCAATTAATGGATTGGCTTTGTGGATTGTCTCGGGGATTGGCCCCATCCACAGATTAGGTAGTACTGCCCGGTCTCGATTCTGTCAGTCGCTATTTTTGAAACGGCAAGGGGCAAGTTACAGTGAACGGTCCGTAAAAACATCTTGGTGTAGTGTGCGTCTACTTAAATTAAAAGTACTCTGTGTGTGCGTCACTGTTTTTGTTGGCATTTTGCGGTTGGTGCAGTACTGCAGTGGCACCTTACCACAGAGCATGTAACTTTGCACCGTATATTGTTAATACACTATCGTAGTGGCGTGATTTGATACAGAAAAATCATCACTCAGCCCACCTCTAGTGGCGTGTTGGTGGCTTGCGTTCGACAGACGAGACCGTGAACAGTGACAGTGACAGACAACTGACATTTGACAGTTCAGCCAGTGACAGGAACATTCATCCTCAGCTCTGATTCGTAATTATTATTGTGATTATTATAAAAAGTCCCGACTTGAAGAGGATAATACATTCTCGTTTTAGGACACATTAATTATTTTGAAAGCTGTAGAGAAACAGCTGTAGTTAAAAATATAATATCGAATATGTTTTATATATTGTAATTCAAAAGAAGTTACAAAAAGCAGTGATGATAAAAGTTACTTGATAAATAAAGATAAATCGAAATGCAGTGGCAGTGGGAATACATGTGCGGCCCTCAGGGCTTAAACCCATGGAACGACGTGACAAACGACTTCGGACAATGCTTCCAGGAACTATTTTTACAAATACCTGTATTCTTTATTATTGCAATTTTATCAGGCTATTATGTTGGATACAGAAAAGATTGGGTGGTACGTGAAAAGACACAGGAACGAGCGTTAGTTCTCCGAAGTTTTATTGCATTAGCCCTAGTGTTCATTCCAATAATTGAGTTATATGTTTTTATTACAACACCTGACTTTGTTTTGTACCCTGTCAACTACTTCGCGGCCGGTGCGTCATGCTTGGCGTGGCTGTTTCACTTCGGTTATGTTTTGGCGTTGAAGCACAGACTGGGACAGAGTTCCCGTGGTCCTACTTCTCAGCTGTTGATGTGGAGCTTAGCGGTGGTTGTCAATGTAATAGCGTTGCGAAGCAACATTATCTCTGGGACCATTATAGGATTCAACATTGCTACCATGTGCTGCCATGTTTTGTATTTTCTCACTCTACTACCAGCAAGTAATTCAAGGCCTACATTCTATTCACCATGCCTAGTTGGCTCACAACATTCACATGTAAGTTTATAAATTTTGTTCTTTGTATTTTGTTTGTACTATAGAATTCTAGATATGTTATATGATGTTATTGTTAACAGAATGAGTACACACCATTGCTACCACATATGGATGAAGGTATATTGGGAACTGCCATGCAGGGAGCCGGGTTTTTATCAAGATTAACTTTTTCATGGGTTGATCCCCTTCTTCAAAAGGGTAAGTATAATTTCCCTCAGATTTGTGTTACCAAAATGTTTCTATATAGCTAATTTATAATTTTAATAAATATGATTATATTTATATTTTATTAATCTTTTAAATAATTATGTGAGATACAGATGCCAGCTCCAATCTACTAATTATTAAATGTTTTATATTTTTTCAAGGAGTTGTTTGTTAATTAATAACTATAATATTTATTTTATAGGTTTAGACAATAAGTTAAATGACCCAGAGGAACTGTTTGACATACCAGCAAAATACTGTTGTTCTTATGTGGGAGCAAAAATGGACCGATCACTCATAGGCAATGTGGACAATTACCAGCAGTATGAAGAAGTGCCACATGAACCTTTCATAGGCTCAGGTAAATCTGACCATATGCATAATACACATGCAAAGTTTCATCACGCATGTTGATTTTTGGCTTCTTCTTGACCTTTTAAGGTAAAACAGAACCTTTAGTAGATCACTTTTTGGGTTTCTGTTTTTACAGCCCTACCATTCTATTATTGGTAAAACCAAGTTACAATGTATGTTTGAAATTTGTTAGTTTGCTGTAGGTTAGGACGTCGTCCTGTGCACAAACAAGAGGCATTGTTAATTAGTTATAGGAGAATTTAAACTTATATTTTCCTCCTACACAAAGAAGAATTTACCTATGTAATTTGCGATACCATGTCTCAGGATAAAAACCTTATAATAAGCCTGAAAGTAACTCCTTACAACACCTGATGTCCTTCCTGGTTTCCTGTCTATTTAGTACATGTTTAAGAACCTGAAATAAAAACAGATGGACAAGTACAGTAGTTAGAGGCTTTGTTAGAGAAGTTTGAATATAATTCTGTAAACTTTGCTTGTAGCTCCTGCTTCTCCTATGTTACAATGTGGGTAAAACAAAATAGAATATCAATATAAACAAGCAAAACTGTTTAATTAGTTATCAAGTTTATTGTATTCTATATTGGAACGATGCATAATTATTGTAATGGAATTTTTATCAGCCATAGCAAGATTATATTGATAAGATGATACAGAATTTCTAAGCTCATACATGAGTAATAAAGCTTTGTTTATGTGTTATTGTACCATTACAACTTAGACAAAGAGTGGCAAGCTAAGTGTAGACTAGCATGTGTGTCCTTAGGACTGCATAAACGCCTCCAACCACATTTTTTTTTCGTATAATATGCGCCTCAAGAAGATTCAATATTAGAATGTTACGGACAATCTGTCCAGTTAGGTAGGTCCAACTTCGAGAAAGAGGTCAATCGTCGAATCCGACTAGGCTGGGCAGCGTTCGGGAGCTACGCAATATATTCTCGTCCCACTTATACCGCATAAAAGCGGGCCGAAAGGCTCTGGAGTGGCGATCGCGTAGCGTTGAAAGGCAAAATGTTGACCTATGACCTGGTGAAGGCCACAGGAAGCCGCTGGATGCGGGAAGCACAGAACCGGGCGATGTGGCGGTGCTTGGAGGAGGCATATGTCCAGCAGTGCACGTCTTTCGGCTGAAATGATGATGATGATATGGGCTAATTGCTATGTATTTGTAGGATATGGAGCAACAGGAGAGACAGCGCCGCAAGCGTCGACTCCCGTGACGCCGACGACACGCGTGCTCGTCCGCGCACCGCGGCGACAGAATGTGACACTACTGCGGGCATTGCACACATGCTTCGGCGTGCAGTTTTACAGTATCGGAATACTCAAATTAGTATCTGACATGGCCGGCTTCGCAGGTCCAATACTACTTAACTATCTTATTAGATTTGTGGAAGATGAAAGTATTGATCAACATTTAGGGTAGGTTATCTTTTTATTTCTAGAAATGTAATTATATTTATAGTAAACTATTCTATTAACTGATATTTGTGTTATTTTTTGCAGCTATGTATATGCTGGATCTCTGCTAGGGGCTACTCTAATCTCTGCTCTGTTTAATGTCCATTTCAACTGGTTAATGTCGATCGTTGGGCTGAAGATGCGCGGTGCTATCGTCGCCACCATACTCAGAAAGACACTTAGTGTCACCTCGACAGAGTTAAATAACGTATTCTCAATTGGTGAGATTACTAACTTCATGTCGACTGATACAGATAGGATTGTGAATTCGTGTCCTAGTTTTCATGCATTGTGGAGTATACCGTTACAGGTAATAGAAATAGTGACACATTTGTTTGCTATTATTCCTATGCACAGGATAAATGATACATTTTATGCTTATTACATTTCCAGTTGTTCATAACACTATTTCTTCTGTATCAACAAGTGGGCATATCTTTTCTCGCTGGTGTGGCTTTCTCGGTGATTCTGATTCCAATAAACAAGGTGATAGCAAATAAAATTGGACAACTTAGCACTGAGCTGATGAAGCACAAGGACACGCGCGTCAGCCTCATCAGTGACTTGCTGAAAGGCATTAGGACAGTAAAAGTTCATGTTTGGGAGGATTACTTCATTAACAGAGTATCAGGTTAGTGAGGTTACTAAACCGTTTAGTTCTATTGCACGAATGTAGCTTAATCATAATCAGCTCCCTGTTAGAGACAAATTGGAAATTTATGAACTTTTTAGTTCAGCAGTGTGTGTGTTTTTGATTTCACACTTAATATCTCCTTTCTTATAAAACTACTAGGTGTAATTGAAGTCACTGAAAACCTCCAAAGAGTCATCGTACTCAACGATAAGAACAACTTTTACTATGGGATAACAGGATAAAGTCTGAAATCGCGATAAAAAATAAGCTACTCGATACATTTATGTTCGCATAACTCAACAAAATACCTATTGTTTTCCTGAGTTATGTGTGCGAACATAAATGTATCGAGACCAAACGCTAAAAACGCGAAAAAAAAAATGAACGGTCCTAGGGTACAGGTAACTTTTTTCGCGTTTTCAGGGTTGGTCTCCTTAAGATGTTTGTTCGCAATTATGAGTACAATGACCCCTTAAGAGGTTTATAGTTATTTCAATTGTACCTTGACTACGTAGGTAGACACAAAGGTGTCCTGAATGGCGTTTTTGATTCCCATATGATTGGTGTTGTGTAATGTCAGAGGCGCGCGGTCAAGAGCTGTGGTACCTGCGCGGACGCAAGTACTTGGACGCGATCTGTGTGGTGCTATGGGCGACCACGCCGGTGCTCGTAGCCGCCTTTACGCTCGGCACGCACTCGCTCAGGGGGCTACCACTTGATGCACCCACAGTACGTATCTATCTCTCGAAGTAATGAAAAGTCTATGTTTCTGTATTATTTAGTTGCTCGGTCTTGAAATTACCTCAGTTATATACAGTATTATTGATTTCAGGTTTTCACAACAGTTGCACTTATTAACATGTTAATAGCACCGCTAAATGCCTTCCCTTGGGTGCTTAACGGGCTAACAGAGGCCTGGGTGTCCATAAAACGTATCCAAAAGTTGTTAGATGTAAGTTATTTTATATTCATTATTTATACTGATTTCTATCTTAAATAATATCGGCATCAAATCACAAAACGAAATTTTTAGCTTCCAGACATGGACGCGGAACTTTATTACGACCGCCTAAATAAAAACCACGATGAAGACAAAATAATAATATTTAAAAATGCGACATTTGCATGGGCTAAGCCTTCAAAGAGGAAAAAGCAAACAAAGAAATCTAGGAAAAATAAAGGAAAGTCTAAGAAGCGGTTATCGAGGGGTAGCATACAGAGGCGAGATTCAACTTCATCATCTGAACATTTGATACAAGATGAGCCGTTTATGTTGAAGGATATTTGTTTAGAAATCGGTAACGAAGAGTTGATAGGTGTTACTGGTACCATCGGCAGCGGAAAAACTTCGCTACTACATGCCATCATCGGAGACATGATTAAGAAAAATGGTTATCTGCAGATACCGGAAAATCTTAACAGTAAGTAATATCGGGAAGCGTACTAGGAATCCGAAAAATGCTTTTATTATATTAATTATTTAAAAAAACAATTTTTCATTGCTTTAATTTTCATAGGCTTTGGATATGTATCCCAGAAACCATGGCTAGTACGCGGTACAATCCGCGATAATATACTATTCGGAAAACCGTATGAAGAGGCAAAATTCCGAACTGTAGTCGACGCTTGCGCACTTACTGGTAACTATAACTTTATACATACCTTTAATTCGAGTATTACAATGGAATCATACAATCAACAAACTTACGTTATGTTGCTTAAATTGTGTTATGTTATTTTAATATCAACAATTTTGTACAACAGAGGACTTAAACGTGCTCGGATGGAACGCGTACGTCGGTGAGGGCGGGTGTACGCTTAGCGGCGGACAGCGTGCGCGCATCGCTCTAGCGCGCGCCGTGTACCAAGATAAGCAAGGTATTACTGTAACTTATCGGTGTGAAGGTAATCGGTACATTGCCATTTGACGTTAACTGGCGTATTTTTCTGCAGTATATCTACTGGATGACGTGCTAGCGGGCGTGGACGCCACAGTGGCGCAGCACATCATGCAGCGCTGCATACTGGGCGTGCTACGTCACACCACGCGCGTGCTGGTCGCGCACACGCCGCGACACCTCGCGCGCACCGCCTACACCGTGCTCATGCGCGACGGACGCATCGTCAGACAAGGTATACTGCGTTTGCGATTTAGTTTTCAAACATATAAACAAACATGTTTTTGCAAAAACAACTTTATGTCACCCACTCATAAAGTTCAGTTTGCGCTGGCACTACAACACGTTTTTTAACGAACTAGTCACTCTAATATCAACTTAATTAATTAATTTACACTAAGATAAAGTTGATATTCGTGTAAGTGCCACAAATATCATAAATTAGAAACATGGATTTGAATAGATTTTGCATACTGTTACGTTATAACACGTGTGTGCTAGTAGTTTTTAGCAGTTAACACTCCATTTTTGCTCTGCTTCTTGTATTGTGATAAAATATTGTTGTCTTGATCAGGATCATTTATTTGCCCTTAGCTTTATGCAAAATAAAATAATTTTAGACATTTGTTTGGCCACCGTGGCACCAACGACGTATTCAATACAGTTACAATAAATTGTCGGTAGGTCCACCCGAAACCGTACTGAATGACATCGAAGAGTTTATGCCAAGCGAAACCGAGTCGTTGGGCGAGGAGCCGCCGAGTCTCTCGGAGCCCGAGCGGGATGACCAGGATACTGTTAGCAGGAACAGCCTGGATGACGAGGTTTGTTCACGCATGTGCACTATTTATTCCATACTGATAAGTTATACAAATATACAACATCTTTTTTCAATTTATTGGCGAAACTTTACAGACTTGGATTACCGATGGGTATCGGCACAGATTAGCACAGAAGGGTCACTCCGCAAAATCATTTAAATAAAAACCGGCCAAGTGCGTGTCGGACCACGCACAATGAAGGGTTCCGTAGTTGTGATGAATTTATCCCAAGAACAAACTTAACATTGTAATTGCGTATGGGAGATCATGTTTTTCAAACTGCAAATTTAAGTTGGTTGATTATTACTCGTTAACCTGTACAGCCTACTTAGCTCTGATAGTTTTCCTTTTAATTTAGTTATATATACTACTGCCGTGAGTTTTTTCACAAATCCAAAAACTACCATTTAGCTGGCAGGGACGACGAAACTTGACTCAAAAAAATAAAAAACAGTTAAAAGCTTAATATTTCGCAAACAGATCCCTGAATCCAAAAATGGTTGTCACAAACTCGCTTTATTTTTTAACGACCTTTCTAACGATACCCCACAACATGGGGTAGATGAGAAAAAAAAAAACATCCCTACTACGTGTAGGGGAGGTAACCTAAAAAAAAATGTTTTTCTTGATTTTATTTTACCACTTTTTCGGCATGATTAATATGTATACATATGCCAAATTACAGCTTTCTAGTACTAACTGTCTCTGAGCTAAGCCGCGGACAGACAGACAGACAGACGGACACGGCGAAACTATAAGGGTTCCTTGTTTACTACGGACCCTAAAAAGCGACTGACGACACAATAAAGTGCAATTCAGGTCGCACAGCGCTAATTACTGACAGTTACATTCACCTAGAAGTTGCCTCTTTTTCTATCGCATAATTCTTATATCTTTTGACTACGTTACGCCCACTGCATTCCACAAGTCGACCCCACCGCGTACCTACTTGTAGCTTCATACCTAAAATGCGGAGTGTCCCATCTGTATTCGGGTATATCCGTGGTATCGGTATCGCAGAACAATAAAAAATAATTAAATAAACACAATTTCAAACTATATTTACTATATAAGAAAACGATAACCATAACACATGTCAAGTTTTGCCAGTTCATTTAAAAAGACAAACATAAACAGGAAATTATATTTGATCTTTTTCCTTTACAGGAGGCAATGTCTGAAGGAACTGTTGGTTGGTGGGTCGTCGGCTTGTACCTGCGGTCGGTCGGAGTATTCCTATCTATCGCCATCTTACTCTCGCTGGTACTCATGCAGCTTTCACAAAACTTCACTTTCCTTTGGCTCACCTACTGGGTGAAAAATAAAACAAAAAATTCGACTTCATTACATGATTTGGAATTTACGGCTCATCCCACGGAGAAGACGTCCTTATTGGATCATGGAATAATAGCTATTGATAACGTGATACACACTATAATAAATACAACATCGCAATGGTTGCAAAATAACAATCTTGGAAACGGAACTGCTCCTGAAAATTTAGCAAACAAACAATATGCAGTAACTGAACTAACGGCAAATGTCACGCCGACTTATACCGACAACTTCTACTTGGAAATATATTTCGCGTTGGCGGGTCTCAATTTGGTATTCACGATCATGCGAGCCTTCCTGTTTGCTTACGGCGGCGTCAAGGCGGCTACCAGGATCCACAAGGTTCTACTGAAAGTCATCGTCAAAGTATGTTGTTTACTGCTCGCATGAATGAAAATTTCTATAAGTATGTGATCATACAGGCTGGCAGGGACATCGATGCGAAAACTGATACCATGGATTCAGTACCCTGCGTTGAAATTTTACGTAGGTTATTTTAAAAAAAAAACTGCTGTTTCATAGAAACTAGTAAATATCGACCAAACTGACAGCTGTAAACCTCACTTCCAAAATTATAATATTTTAACCCTCTCCAGTATATACATATTAGAGACTTGCAAATTTGTTCGTAAGTATCAAGAATTTTATACAAAACCCGAAGATATACAATCACGTTACACACTCCGACATAAATCAAGATTAAACATTCCAACTTCTCGAATTAAAATACATTCTACAAGCCCCAAAAAAAGTCAAGATACATTGAATATATTTATAAAAAAATTAAAACAATTTTTAATAATTAAATGCTATTATAGTTTAAACGAATAATTAAACGATAAAATATAAATGCTAACATAATCTAATAAGTATAGTAAACTATTTATGTAAATATAATAATATTGAATTTTGTTCAGAATACTGATAATTTAAGTTGAATTTTCAAAGCTTCCTCTCTCCTACTATTTTGCTGTGCCCGACGGGGTCCATAATGATCACATATAATTTTAATTTACCATCTAAGTACACATTGTGGAATGCAAATAAAGTATTGAGTATTGAGAAAAGTGCAATACCTACGCGGTCAAAATGTATGGAACAGCAGATTTTTTTTTTATAACCGACGAAAAATTTCAACGCAGAGGGGTTCAGAATCATGTACCGAATCCATGGTATCGGTTTTCGCGTCGATGTCCTTGCCACCCTGTATACATATACATAATAATATGAATATTTCAGGCAAAAGTGAAGTTCTTCGACGTGACGCCGCTGGGCCGTATTGTAAATAGATTCTCGTCGGATACTTACACGGTGGATGATTCATTGCCTTTTATTTTAAACATTCTGTTGGCTCAATCGTTTTCTTTAGTTGGTAAGTCAAAATACTACATGTTTAGTTTCTTGACTATATTGTTGATGATAATTATAAAAATGGGTATCTCTCAGATCAGATTGAGGATATTTAGTCAAAAAAGTTATGCGGAAATATCTCGGTTAGTCTGTATAAGTTGTGCGTCCTAACAGAAGTGTCACACAATTCAATTATGTCCTTAGCGTCGTATAGTTTTTCCATTCGTGCTCGCGATAACCAGCTCAACGAATCTTGTCGAACTGTCAAAATGAAATCAATTGTGATTGCGAACGCGTAACGTCATTACGTTGCAGGTTTACTATTTGGTCTTTACCAACTTGAGTTTAACGGGCCCATTTACGTACATATAAACAGAGCTGTTTAAAAAAGAACCTGAGTGATTAAAAAGCTTTAGTACCAAACCATTATTGGAAACAAATGTAACAACTCTATACTAGGTACCATCAGCACGCGTAGCCTGACAACCATAGAAACTGAATTTCTACGGATTTTGTCGACAGAAGAATAGACAAAATGACAGATTGTGATTGTTTATCTGTCATTTTGTCTATTCTTCCATCGATAAAACCCATTTCTATTGTGGTCATGTTAGGCGTGCTGGGCGCGTTAGTATTTTTGAAAAAGACTGAGGAAATAGTATGGGAAATGAATCGGTTCCATTACAGGTGCAGTAGTGGTGACGCTGTACGGTCTGCCGTGGTTAGTGGTGGGCGTGGTCCCGCTGACGTTCATCTACTACCGGCTGCAGCGGCGGTACCGCGTCACGTCGCGCCAGCTCAAGCGGCTGCAGAGTGTCACGCTGTCGCCCGTCTACACGCACTTCAATGACACGCTCGACGGTTAGTCAAAGTATAATCATTTATTTAAAGTAGACCATTAAAAGACACTTTTGAACGTCAACATGTACAAGAAAATAGAACCGATTCTAGGTTAGTACAGTAAAACAACCCAAAAATTAAAGTCTCGAATATCTGTATATTCGAGACCTTAATTTTTGGGTTGTTTTACTATCCACCCTGTGGTGGACTTTCGTGATGGGGCAGTAAGGGCAGGTACCTTAACCGTTGTTGTTACACGAAAACGGTCTTAAGAGATTGTCCTTAATTGTTTGATCTGCATTCAGAGATTTTTTTTAATATTACAGTCGGCAAGTAACTGGGCGATTTTCACAAAAACTTTTTTTTATATAAGGATCAAAAAACTGTAAAAAGGTTTTAGACTAATGTCAACTCGACATTGGTCCAAGGTGTATGCGTAAGTATTTTGATATTTGTCAGCAAGTTAGTTATTAATAAATATAGATTTCTATGCAGTCTCAGTGCCGTAGCTTCAAAAGGTATTATGTGTCATCATCATCATTTCAGCCAAAAGACGTCCACTGCTGAACAAAGGCCTCCCACAAGCACCGCCACTTCGACCGATTCTATGCTTGCCGCATCCAGCGGATTCCTGCGGCATTCACAAGGTCATCGGTCCATCTTGTGGGAGGCCTTCCAACGCTTCGTCTTCCGGTTCGCGGTCGCCACTCCAGAACCTTTCGGCCCCATCGGCCATCTGTTCTACGAGCAATGTGCCCTGCCCATTGCCACTTAAGTTTGGCAATTCTTCGGGCTATGTCGGATACCTTGGTTCTCCTACGGATCTCTTCATTTCTGATTCGATCACGTAGGGAAACTCCAAGCATAGCCGTCTCCATTGCCCTTTGGGTGACTTTTAGCCTTCTGATAAGGCCAATTGTGAGCGACCACGGTTCTATGCCTTAAGTCATCACTGGCAACACGCACTGGTCAAAGACTTTCGTCTTGAGACACTGCGGTATATGGGACGAGAAGATATTGCGTAGCTTCCCGAACGCTGCCCAGCCGAGTCGGATTCGACGATTGATCTCTTTCTCGAAGTTGGAACTACTTAGCTGGACAGTTTGTCCTAAACGTGCGGCAATATAAGAAGCCCGATTTTACACCTATCAAAATATTTTGTGTAGTAACTAACGGGAAAAAAAATCGGTTGCTTTAATAACCGATTCTTGAGACATATCGATTTATCATACTTAGAGTTTGTAATCGACAATTTACTTACATTGCTTAAAACTGATTCTCGAGGCATCTCTTTTTATTACACGTCATCATCATGATCACGTCGTGTAAATAAATAAATTCACTTTTGTAAAAAAAATATTCTTTTTCGTCACTTCGGATGATCCAGAAAAATTATATATCATCAGTTGAACTGTCTTCGTCGGTTACTATTTGATTAAATTCATTTTCCATCATATTGTCAAAATGTACATCTCTTCTAAAGTCTTCCGTTATAATTTTCTTTCGATCGATTTTGTTTTTATATGTTTAAACATTTAATAATACAGAAATTATACTTTTTTCTCTTTTCTCTTTTCAATGTAATGTTTGTAAAAGCACGTATTTATTTTTCAGTATATCGATTTTATTTGGTCAAAAAACGACTTAAAACGGTCACAACACTACAGCAACGAACCCAAAGACATTGTAATAACGTTGTGTCGGAATATGAATCAACGATTAGTTCGTGTTTTTGACTGCGTTTTTCCAATATAAAGTGAAACTTGGTGCTTACGAATGATACTCATTGTTATAGTGTATGGATAACATAGTGATTCATTAGGATAATGAATTTGATATTTCGTTTTCTTACGTAGACGTTCATACAAAGTTATCGCGGCATGTATAATGAGAAACGTCAAATCGGGCTTCTTAGATTGTCGTCGTTTTAGGTAAAAAATACTCGTCCACAACTTCGAGCGTAGCGTCTCCGATCTACATGAGAGTGGGTGTTACATGGGCATTTGACATGACCTTTGTCTTGTCCATGTTCATTTTAAGACCCACTCTTTCGGAGGCTCTACTAAGGTCATCGATGGTTGTACTGAGGTCCTCCATGGTCTCAGCCATGATAACTATATCGTCGGCAAACCGCAGGTTAGTGATATACTCGCCATCAACGTTAATGCCTAGCCCTTTCCAGTCCAGAACCTTGAAGACATCCTCCAGTGCAGCGGGGAACAGTTTCGGAGAGATAACGTGTCCCTGTCTCACACCTCGCTGCAGAAGGATAGGTTTCGAGGTCTGGTCCTAGAGTCGGACTGACATAGTGGCGTTTTTGTACAGACACTTTAGCACCTCGATGTACCGATAGTCGATCTGGCACCGTTGAAGAGACTGCAGCACCCATGTTTCGATCGAATCGAAGGCTTTCTCGTACGTCCACAAACGCTAAGCAGAGGCTGGAAGTCGTCAAACCTGCGCGCGAGACGGTTCGTGATGACTCTTGAAAACAGCTTGTTGACATGGCTCAGAACTTCAGAAGTGTGATGGACTTATACTTCTTATGCAGGGCATTGTCGCCCTTTTTAAAGAAGAGTATCACCACACCTCTGTTCCATGCCTGTGGCGTTTTACCCTCGAGTATGACGGAACCGAACAGCTTCTGGAGGGCCTTAAGAAATAATAATAAGTATTACGTGTACTGACTTGATAAAGGAAAGAATTTAAAAAATGACGATCGCGAAAAGACTACTGTACAATCGCCTTAGGAAAACCATTGGCATGGTAAACTTGTACTAGTTTACAATGAAATTGATTCTGTATTATCAAATATTTTTTACAGCGGCTTAGGTTGCAGTCTGACCGCGGTCGACGAAATCGTGCCATATTTTGAGGCGAAGGTCGACTATAGTCTGGTTGCACCCTAATGCTGCGGCCGCATCCGCGTCTATCGTGACAAAGAAATGCGTGCCGAAGTTTCGTATGTTTTGCTCGGTAAAAAGTTATTATTCACATTAGCGGCTTCGCCATGTTTATTGTGTACCGCCACCCGGGCAATAAGTGTTACGTAGCCCGAACTATCGCGACGGTAACCGATAATGGTTGGTCACATCTGCGTGTATCGTATCACTGTGTGAAGCTTCGTCACGATAGATGCAGATGCGGCCGCAGCATAAGGGACATTAAAAGCTAATTTCACCAATGAAACTGAACTTGATCAGCACACCTAAACTGCGTCAATGATGACATTGACAGCTCTTGAACGCGGTTTAGATGATCGCGTTCAGTTTCATTGGCGAAATCCGCCCTTAGTAACTCGGCACACATGTGTAGGTCACGACACGGTGCGCGCGCTGGGCGCGGGCGGCGCGTGGGTGTCGCGCGGCGCGGAGCATGTCGAGGCGTGGCAGCGCGCCGCCCTCAGCGCGGCCGGCGCGGCGCAGTGGCTGGCGCTGCGTCTGCAGGCCGCCGCCGCCGCCGTCGTGGCCGCCGCCGCGCTGCTCGCCGTGCTGCAGCGCACGCTGCACGCGGCCGACCCCGGTGAGTACAGTGTGTAGTCACGGCCTATGATGGTAAATTCCCGAGAATATTCTAGCAAGAACTTTTCCACTAAGTTCTCGAAAGTATTTCTTCTTTCAGTCTTTTGGAAGAGACTTTACAAATATGTCGATAGGAAGAGGAATCATCCATGTAATGAAAATAGAAACCATAACATTTTAACATGCATATTTCCTGAGATTACCGATACCAAACAACTTTACCTCTATAGAATTGGCACCTGTGCGCAGTGCCTGTATACGTATTGTTACCATCTCCAGAAGATAGCATAATATATATAGTATTCCATAGGTTATTTTGTATTATTATTATTATTGTTTCTAATTTATTTATGTTTGTTCTTTTTTTTTTGTGTTTAATGAATTATACTAACATAGCTTTAGTAATACTAAAAAAATAATGATATTAACGATTATTTTGTTAGTGTCTTAATTAAAGGTAAATAAATAAATTTTTACATATTATAAAACAAAGTCCCCCCGCGAAAAACTAAAAACTACCGAACGGATTTTTCAACAGTTTTCATCCATGGGCGGAGTGATTAATAAGGAACGTTTAGGTGTATAATTCATTAAGGTATTGTGTAAATTGGCTGAAACATGATGATTATTGTTGAAGATGTCGGAAAAAATCATGCTTGACTAGGAGCTTTACTGGCGTGCGCCGCCGCGTAAACCGTAAAAGATACATAAAATTAATGTTCTACAGGATTGTAAATCTTACAAAGTTCAACAAAAAAGTCCGCGATAGTATATGTTTATCTTCTAAAGATGACCCACCAATACCATACAGTAACCAATTTTATCTTTCAGAATTTGATCAAAATAAACATATATCTTAATGCTTAATATACGAGGGTGAATCAAAAAATTCTTGGAATCAATATAAAAAAATGCAAAGATTTAAACAAACATATTTAATTTTTCTACATAATCTCCCTCCAATGCAATGCATTTAGAATAACGCGTTTCTAACTTCCTCATTCATAGTGAAAAAAAAAAAAATCTTGACTCTCGAAAAACTCCTCGACGGCAGCCATAACCGCGTCATTATCGTAAAATTTTGTTCCACGAATGTCCTCTTTTAATTTTGGGAATAAGTGAAAATCACTTGGGGCTAAGTCCGAAGAATATGGTGGGTGGTCAAGGAGATTGAAGCCAGCACAGCGGATTGCGTTGAGCGCAACTTCCGATCGATGAGCAGGAGCGTTATCTTGAAGAAACAACACGCCCAACGATAGTTTTCCACAACGATTTTCTTTAATCGCTTCACGCACTTTCGGGATTAAATTTGCATAATAGGGTCCAGTAATCGTCTGGCCTTTTGCCATGTAATCAATAAAAAGGATTCCTTCACTATCCCAGAACACTGAGCAACTCGAAATTTCTTAATGGATGGAGAGGATGGTCGTTTCCAAAACATGCTTTGTCTCTTAGTTTCAGGATCGAAATGGTGGACCCACGTTTCGTCCATGGTGACAAGGCGACGGCAAAACTTATCCGAATCACGCTGGAACATTTTGAAATTACGCTTAGAAATTTACAAACGGCGCTTTTTGTTTTCGTTGGTTAACTTTCGTGGCACCCATCTTGCCGACACTTTTTTGAACCCCAGTGAATCAATTAAAATGGATTGAACGCTACCAAATGATATCCTTAGGATCTCAGCTATATGTTTTATAGTTATTCTTCTGTCTTTCAAAACCAGATTCTCAACCTTATTGACATTTTCTTCCGTAACGGAGGTTGAAGGCCGCCCAGAACGCGGGTCATCTTTACAGCTTGATCTACCTCTTTTAAATTCAGCCACCCAGTACGCAACCGTAGAATTGGGTACAGCTTCATCCCCTAATGTCTGCTGAATGTCAGAAAATTCCTTTGTAGACATTTTTTTCAAACTGAGATATTATATCACCGCACGTAACTCACTTTTATCCATAATTTTGGGTTTTTAGCAATTCGTTGCACAAAACAATTTATTAAACAAAACAAGTGGCAGTTTGCATAAATATTGTGTGATTGTCACTTTATAATTTGAATATCGAACTTCTCCCAAAAAGATTTTATATATATGCAATTCTAGATTCACCCTCGTATAATACCCGACAAAATAGCTTCGGAAATAGCACTGATTATTTCCGAAGCTATTTTTACCGGTATTATATTAATCCTTATTCAATAAAATATGTTTTTTTAAATTAGGCATTTAATTTAGATTAAAATATGCCTCATCATATCATTTAAATAAGTAATTTAAAAGATATCACAGATTCAAAATTACGCGTAACAAAATAATTATGATTGACGATGGCGCAGCGCTTAGACACAGGACAAGAGGACAAGACACAGGACATAGAACAAGAGTCAATGACTTTTTCCTCGGCTATTAGGTATGCGATCATCGCTTCGCTTCCTTTCCCGGTAGTACGTTCCCGTGGGATATTTTCCGATATAACCGCGGGCGAAGCCGCGTGAAAATTCTAGTAAATAAATAAATAATTATTTTAAGAGTATTTGCATGTTTTATTTTTAGCCAATATTTTGCTAAACCCACTCATCAGCATAGAAACTAAATGAAAGAAACGTGTGTCCTTAATGCTTGTCAAACGCAGGTCTCATCGGCCTCTCCATATCGTACGCGTTGTCGATGACGTCCATGTTGAGCAACCTTCTGAATTCCTTCACCGAGACCGAGCGCGAGATGATCGCCGTGGAGCGCGTCGGCGAGTATATCAAGAAGGTATGTTTTTAGAATGTGATTAAGTAGAAAACGAACAACTAATTTTCCTTGGTCAAACAAAATACAACGTATTTTTGCACGTTTGCAGGTGGAGAGCGAGACCTTTGATGGTGACCCACCACCATACGGCTGGCCCTCGCAAGGCGTCATAGAGTTCAATGACGTTTACCTTAAATATAGGTACTTAACTCTTACCCGTAAATTTGGTTGCCTTATGGTTCCGACACAATTTTTATTCCCTTCCCTTTTCTAGCGGTCGGGAGAATGGTGCGATGGCGTTGAATGGCGTGACGTTCTCAACGCACCCGGGCGAGAAGCTCGGCGTGGTGGGCCGCACGGGCGCCGGCAAGAGCTCGCTGCTCACTGCGCTGTTGCGCCTGGCGCCGCTCGCGCGCGGCCGCCTGCTGCTCGACGGCGTCGACATCTCCACGCTGCACTTGCATGCACTCAGGTAACAAGAACCCACTGTTAGCAGCGCCCTGGACACCACAAACCTCTTCATATTGGTACCCAAGATACAGGCTTGCCTAGTTTTGGGGCAATGTAAAACCCACTGTAATATTTTTGGCAATAAAGTTTTTATTATGATCACTACGTTCCCTAGTGTATATTACAATAATCACACTTTGCAAACATGATTTATGACCCTGCAGCGTTTAGTATAGTGTCTGATCTACAATGTTGAACTGCAACAGGTCCCGGATCGGCGTAATCCCACAAGAGCCGTTCATATTCGCGGGGAGCATCCGCGATAACGTGGACCCGTTGCGGCAGTACCTGGACGCGGAGGTGTGGCGCGCGCTGGACGCGTGCGGCGCGCGCGAGCTGGTGGGCGCGCGCGGCGGGCTCGGGGCGCCCGCGCGCGCCGACCAGCTCGCACGCGGCCACGCGCAGCTGCTGTGCGTCGTGCGCGCGCTTCTGCACCGACCTAAGGTACACAGCACTAGTTGATAATAAACTCGCATCTCCATTATTTCAGAACACTTTGCTTGCATAATATCGAAGAGAGTTTGACCTATTCTGTAGATTTTTTTGGTTTAATGTTGTTATGACAAAACACTATTTATAGATAACGGGCGACTAAAACATGAGTTGCGTTTTAACAAAACACTGTATTTAATCATTTAACAATACAGTGATTTGATTAAACATACCATTACTTTTTATACAGTCTACATTCTTAAGTTGTTTCTTAGTATATTTAAGACTTAATCGAAATTTTGGTATGCCATCATATGTGGACACGCTCAAGGAAGTCAGTTATACGTGTTACGGCAACACAGTGTATCTTGATACAGAGTAATGTCATTGCACGGCAATCATCAGCTACATAACGATTTTTTGATGGTTAGATCCTCCTGGTGGACGAGGCGACTGCTAACTTGGACCCTGAAGCAGAGCGCTTGATCTTGGACGCCATCCGCTGTTCGTTCGGCGGCTCCACCGTGGTGTTCGTGGCGCACCGCCTGGCCGGCGTGCTGGAGTGCGCGCGCGTGCTCGTGCTGGGCGCCGGCCAGGTGCTGGAGCTGCTCGCGCCCGACGACGCTCTCTCCGACAACACCTCGCATCTCTACAGTCTCGTTTACGGCTCCTAGATCTTAATTTGTTCCAACATATTCTATCGTCACCAACCTATCAAGCTTGCGTCACACGCCACAGTCGGCACTCGTTCCTGATTTTGTTGAAATTTCACGAGGGTATAGTACCTATTTAAATAAAATTGTTCAATTTATTTACCTACCTCCAATGAAAATAATAGTACATCTTAAAAAATTTAAACAAGTGACCAGTGCCGTCTGTGGCGTGTGACGCTCAAGAGTCGATTAATGAGACACAATTATTTATCTAGTGTCCCTGGCTCCCTTGTGAGTCGGCGGGGCCCGGCTCGGCTCCGCTCGGCTTCTGGTATAATCAGATTTATTCATTTTATTACATGCAGCGGCTGCCATAGACTCCATTCAAATACTGGCTAGTCGCGTTAGTAAGACTGAAAGCCGATCATAAAATGTATTATTTTACTTTGACTGTCGTAGAGCTTATGATTGCAATTTTTTACTTACGTCATGCACTTGCCCAAATTCTAGTTTGATAGATAGATATACTTTTGGAATGCTGTAATTTCTAAGTCAAAAATTGTTTTGCGATTCCTCATTTTGGTAAAAGATTAGAGTATTTATATGAATGCGGGCAAACTAGAACCGTGATCGCATTTACGTGGTTATTTACCGTCGGTTGACTAGTCAAGTAAGTTCTTCAAACTCTCTACCCTTTTTTTTTTTTTTTTTGAGGATGGGAAATCATCAAATGACTTCTCCCGCTCTGGGCAGAGCGAGAGGGTGTGTCAGACTTTTACTGACTAAAACCCACCCGTGTTCCTTCCGTTGCCTGTGTGCCGGGGCCGCGTTATCCCTTTCGGACAAACCCGCAACCCCAGCAGAAACTCTCTACCCTCAAGTACGATTTCAATTTACGTACTTTTAAGATGACTCTTGTTCGCTCATCTCTAATAAAGACAATTTGATGACTTTTTTGTTTCATAATATCGATCTCTTTTGGGGTGACTTCCAGTGGAGTAGAATGAGTAACGACTTTAAAAGCATTTGCACATTCCTTCTATTATTCAGTAACCGATATAGAAAATCTTCTACTTAACACAAAATCAGTTAACGTTTGCTTGGATTCATTATAATATTGTAATAATACGATCAAAATGTATTGTATAGTGTGGTATTTAAGTGGTATATAATTCAATGAGTGGCAATGTGTTACTATTTCTTATGAACTGACATTTCTGTTAATACTATTGAGTAGTTCTAGACTGAAAGATTAGTCTAGTCGCAGAGACAATGATAAGTCTTGCTGATTAATGGTTTTAATTTCAAGAAAGTATTAGAGTTGTTCTAGGTGTACAATAATAAATAGTATTTTCTAGTATAGATACATTGTAGCTCTAAGTAACGTCCTTGTCCTAATGAATGCGTCATTGAGGGCTATAATATGAGATTTTTCTCTTAGTGTAACTTCAGCAACGAACATTTTGTTTTAGGTACTTATGTGTACCGCCACAACCTAGGCGACTTGTGACCGCTATGAGTCAACGTCTTTGGGTGGCCTTTTAAGCCGCGGTCGATAAATTACATACTTTCGCTATGCAAACTACATGTTAAGTACTTGTCTAGACAAGGCGTTTTACGCGCGTATATTGATTGCAAAAAGGCACCCGAACCCCAAGTATGAACCACGCGAGTATAACGCGTAAAAAGCACGCATGGAATATACTTATTGGCTTTCAGTATCTGGGACGCGCGCAAAACGCCTAACTGTACAGGCTACAAAGCAGTGCCCGAGTGGCCGCATGTTGCGACTAGACGTTAGTCGTCAGTTAGTTGTTTGTTCTTTTCTAAAACTGAAGGAAATGCATAACACGTAAAAGCAGGAGACTTGCTGCACTAGTGGCCTTGTTTATGACGACTAATATAAGATATTCTGTTAAGTAAGACATGAAAAAAAAAATCGTCATATGTTTAAACCATATCAGATCCATTTCCTTTTTTTTAATTATAAAACAAAGTCGATTCTTGTGATATTGTAATATATTTTGAAAGTATGCGTAGTTTTCGTATTAATTCAAATTAGTGGACTGTCTTCGTGGTAAAAAATAACGTTTTAGCCCACGTTCGCACGGACTTCAAAATTTTCTCGGCATGATTATTTTTTTTACCCGAGCGTTGGGAATCTAACGGGCTTGGACGTAATCTCGCCTGTTGGATTTTCAACTCTCGGCGCTGAGCAGAGCGTTGAAGATCCAGTGAAATCCACGAAAAAAATCGCCCGTGCGTACCTGGGCTTAATCGTATAGTTTTGTTTTGTTTTGTCGTAAGTGAGCGTTTCTCTTTTTTTTGCCATATTTTAAAATAGTCAGCAAAAATAAAAATATCGAACAATCGGTTTTTTTTTATATCCGGGAATTTATTTAATTAATATTTAGATTTTTCACATGGGATTTTATTTTATTTAGGATTTATGTAAAAATATGATAAAAATCTAAATGAAGGTAGGCATAAAGTTCTTATTTTGTTACTCCTTAATTGTAAAAATAACATTGTAAAGTCGCAAATTCTGTGGCTAAAATGATATATTTCTTAGACTTCATGATAAATTTAATAACATCATCGGAAAGAAACACAAAGAAAAGTAAAAGATAATTTCCAATTTATGCGCTGTAATATATTTTTGTTACTTTTGACCTAAAGTAAATTAAAAGTTTTTATTATACGAAAAATAAACAAAATTGAAAGTTTTTGCTTACATATAAAAATTTTGAGCAACCTTGAATTTATTTACAAGTTATATTGATATATATAATATAAATAAGAACATAAAACTGAGTTATGAACTGGAGATTTTTGGGACAGTAACAAAAAAGGAGTAATTTGTAACAAAATAGAAAACATAAGGCTGGGTCTATAATGCCTATTTTAGGGATTAAAGATACGAATAAAAGACGGATTAGTGCTTAATCATAATCAACGTTTAATAAACTTAATTCTAATCAGACTCTTTGTTTTGTTTAAATTTTTCTCATTTTTCCTGCCGGGGTTAATGGCATTTTCTTGTGCAGTTAAATTTTACATAGCTTTATAATTCCGTTTTTGATACTAACATTTTCCGCATATACGTTCCTACCCCAAAGTAACAAAAAAAAAGTAACGAAATAAGTGTTTGATTTTTTCAAAATATTTTGTGGTGGTTAAAATTGCAGTTACGCCTATTATTATACACTAAATTTATATAGTATGATAAAAAAAGTGGAAAATATTGTCAACATAACTTGAAACAGCAATAACAAAGCTGGAATGAGATTCACTCTAAAACTCGATACGTGTGCACACTACAAGCTTCGGAATGGAAACTGCCACAAACATTAATATGGCGGCATTTAATGTTTGTGGCAGTTTCGGCGTCTGCACTATTGCTAAGTTCAAAAAATCATAGCTTAAAGAAGGTTTTTATTTATAACACATATAAAATGGGTAACAAAAACTGAAATCCATTTTTGGAACTTTCTCTGGGACAAGTTTAAAATTAATTTATATCCGTCAAATTTTAAACAAATTACCAAAAACGCAATACAAAGTTGACCTTTTTACCTCGTAAAACGGTTAAAATAAACATCTTAGTATAGTTTCTTTGACCCTTATCTAAATAATTGAGTTTGAAATTTCGAATGGTAGACGGGGACATAACTATTTTCATACATTGCTATTTTCGATAGCTTATATTTTGTTGATTTTTTATTTAGTGATTATGTATTTATGGTTTATTAAAATATTTTCTGTAAATTTAATTAGCAAATATGCTCCCAAGCAAAAAAGTAATTTAATTTATAGATTACACCAAAATTATTCATGTACAAAATCGTGGGACATTTCACAAATGTGTAATGGCAAAAAAAAAGAGAAAGGCTCACGTAGTAGATAATTTTTTTTTGGTCGGACAATTTGTAAATTCATGGTAAATACGAAAATTACGTATGTCCAAAGATAGATATTAATGTAAGTAAATATTTTTGTAACATTAAAATATTCCATCATGGTATCAAGAGTTTTATATTTTCCTGTTTCTTAGTCTACAAGGTCTTAAAATTCAATTTTCACAGCCGATTTGTTACTAGCGGTATCAAAATCTGTGGGTAGACGGGAGATTTTGAAGTCGTTGCGTGTGTTCCTAGAGATGTTAGAGTCCGCACTTAAAGTATCTAACACTGGAGAAGCCGCAAGCACAATATTCCGAACAAAACAGTTTGTCACTTTTAGCGGGGGACGCGGTTGCGGAAATAGAAGTTTTTTTATTTTATCGATATCGATAATCATTCGTAATTTTGCTTGAATCCATGAAATAAAACAGCTGTTGCATAAAATAGTTACATTTTAACACAGAACAGAAAAAGACAGCAGAAATCGCAAGTAGGCGGGGCCCGCGTACCCCGACTTTTGCGGAGCTCCTTCCGCGCCCACACCACGCAAATCAGTCTCGTTACAACCGTCACGGTGAAAAAAACTTGAAAAAAAATACAAAAATGCCCTATTGTGCTGTTTGAGAATATAAACACGATAGCAGAACCAAAAATATATCAAATAGAGGTATGTCATACCATCTGTAAGTCTTAATTGATTTTATTTCGATTAAAATTTGAAGAATTTTATTTTATTATTTTTATTATTTTATTAAACAAGACAAGTAAAAATGGACTTTTTAGTATTCAGTTTAAGGTCTACTTTATTTTAAACTTAAACATATTCTTCGCGAAGATACCAACTATGCACATGTCACAGTCAGCTACTCAGTTAGAGATTACCATTATCGATATTTTAAAGGAGATGCGCTAAGGTAGCCCGTGAAATTAAAATTTCCTTACGTTTCTTGCAATTTGTAGGTCAGTGTCAGGTTGTATGTTGATTAAAATATGATTCGCGACCGTAACAAATATGGCTTCAGAGAATTATAATCATTAGAATCAGCAACGAACAGCTCATAACATACTGTCAACTAGAATAATCCTAAAATGTCATGATTTCATGAAATAGTCATTCAATAGGATTTTATGAACGTAGAGGGATTATTTTGTATTGGTGATTTTTTGATTATAATTCTATAAATTAATATTTGATACGGCCGCGATTCACATTTAGAACAACATCATAATATTTAGATCGGCTGGCGTAAAAAAGTGATTTAGCCAAAAGTGACACATATGAGGTCTTAAAGTCGCAACGACGACATGAATCATCGTGATAAAAAAGACAACCGCCTTCAAAATCTACAATACACATACAATAATCGTCTTTCACTTTGTCGAAAAAATAAATAAATAAAAAGGATACAGTACAACTATTTTCTAAATGTCCCTCGGCAAACTTCATGTTTCGTCAGTCGTCGGATGTCTATCAGTTGCCTTTGCACTTGGTGCAGACCGGACACTCTCACTCTTTCAATCGACGATAAGTAGTAATTTTCAAATTCGGATCAGTAGTTTCAATAACAATTCTTAATTATACTTTTTATAAAACGTAAGTATGTATTAGAATAAAATATTAACACTTGATTTCGAACAAAATAATATATTTATCGACTCTAGATGTTGACTGTATTTTGTTTGAAAATAAAACGGTATGTCGATAAATAAGTCAACGACAGTGGCACATCCCTAGAGGAGGACGAATAGTAATGACTTCGTTACACAAATATGAATCTTATTGGTAACGGAATACAGCTTTAAATTGAATGCATTTAATTTTGTGACATCTAGCGGCGGGTAGCGTAACTTGCTCATTAAACTATACAGTGTGCGCTTTAAACGGAAATGAAATGAAATGAAATGAAATGAAATTGTTTATTCTGTAAATAGGATATAGGAATCACTTTTACACGTCATATTAAAAATATATTAAATTTTGCTAGATGAGTTCGGCGTTTCCTATCCGACTACTCTGAGAAGAAAGGCCGAAACAAACTCAGAGGTCACAGTCTCTTTTAAAGTCCAGACATAATCTTGGTCAAGCCATATGAGGACCATGTAGATTCATGTCTGAAATGGTCTTTTGAGAAAAGAACCACACAGATTTGAGTGGACCTGTCCAGTCAGTGCAAGCATTTGTCAGTAATCGTGGAGCTCAACTCAGAACAAAAGGAGCTCAACTCGACGAACAATACCAAAGAAAGGACATTTGGGTAGGCCGCATAAACTACTCAAACTGCCAGACCATCATTAAAACTAACTGAGAGAGGATAAAAAAGGAGTAATGAGAAAAAAAAAATTAAATTAAAAAAAATATCCACATAGTCCTCACATTCACAATAGGTAATTAAAATAATATTATACTTTACAAAGTAATCATGTCATTTTGTTTTAATGTTTAAATAAAACTGGTATATTTTAATGATTTTACTAAATAATTCTAATGTCAAGTTTTATGGTTTTATCACAAGGTTTAGCAGAGCGAGCAGCTCAATCCCAAGCTTTTTTATCTTCTAAATAATCTGAAATTTTATAGTACCCTTTTTTACAAAGTTTGGTTTTAATACAAATTTTAAATCGTTTAATGGGTAAGTTTCGAATGTCAATGGGAAGTTTGTTGTAAAAGCGTATACATTGACCCATGAACGAGTTGCCTACTCTGTGGAGACGAGTGCGATGTACAGCAAGGTTGTGTTTATTCCTGGTATTTAAACTATGAATATCAGACATTTTCTTAAAATTTGATATATTTTTGTGTACATACATTAGGTTTTCAAAAATATATTGTGAGGCTAGAGTTAGAATATTTACTTCTTTGAATTTTCCTCGAAGGGAATCTCTCGGACCTAGGTTGTAAATGGCTCGAACAGCCCTTTTCTGTAGAACAAAGATAGTATTAATGTCCGCACAGGTTCCCCAGAGAAGAGAAGAAAAAGTAATAAATACGTAAAAAGAGTAGACAATAAACAACTCTATCGTCTATAAATTGTGGTTTATTTTCAAATAAGCGACGACTGACATTATTTCCTACTTTCATTCAGTGTTAAAATACCAATCACACCAAAGATTTCTTAGTGTTTCGAAATACAATTAACTTGTATTTGTGTGAGTTTGGGTACGCTGGTTCCGATACTAATGAAGCGATATGCTACTTCTACTGTTTTTTTCTGTTCTGTGCATTTTAATAAGAAGAGAGAATAACTTCAATTAATAAAAGTAACTAAATTTGTATTAAAGTAAGTAATTACAATAAAAAATTAGGTCGAGTTAAAAAAAAAAAACTATTTACATACAACCACTTCAATGGACATAAACAAATTATAAAACATTGAACAATCAAATAAAATAAACAACATTAATTACTAAGTAATTTTTACTAAGAAATTATCGACATGCCAATTTTGGTTTCAAACATGACCACACTACACACACACACTACACGACACTGCGGTAGTCTCGTTAACATTTTTACTAGAGGACATAATCGCATGTCAAGTGTGTGTAAGTTTTGCTGATTTGACGTATATTTTCGTAATGCAAAAGAAAAGTATTTTGATCTTTACGAACATAAAAACGAGATGTAGCGAGACTCGGTGACGTCACAGAAGCAACGTGAGGAAAATACTCGATTCATGCTACGTTTCGAACAAATCGATTTGTATTATGTTAGGATTTTAAATTACAATAAAAACATTACTAAATCCTAGAAAAATAAAATTACATAAGGATAGTTTTTCAGTTCTTTATGTAAATTTGACGTATTTGAACGCTTTTTACACCATTTAACAGCACAAATAGGCATTTTCACGGAGCTCCGCGTGCCTTAAAACGATTTACGAAGTGCGTTAGAATCGATTTGAAAGTAGTTTTTATGAACGTACTAGAACATTTGTTCTTGTACTTTTACAGAGGGGAAGTGTTCGTAAGGCTTCTCCAGTGTTATATACTCTAACGAGTCCGCGCCACCACTGACTGAAGTCCATTTGACGCGGCGCTAGTGTCTATGTTATCGCAGTGTGCATCACATAACATTTCAAAAATGTAGGTAGTTCCACAATTTTCCCCTAACCTTCTTTTTTGGCGCGCACTCTTATATTTCGCGCAGGAAGAGCGTAATCGAAGCAAAAGTAGTAGTTTAGTGAGGGTGGCGTTCTGTAGTTTCAACTACCCCATGGGAAAACGGCGTGTCGTTGACAGAGAATTCTCTACGACGCGATGTATGCATGTAACGTCCAGGGATCACCAATTAGTTCCAATGCGTGTCCGTTTAAAAAAATAATATGATTGTTATGGTGACCATAACAATCATATTATTTTGCTGGGTAGATGATTATCTACTAGTAATCAAGACTAAAAATATAAATTAGAAGATTAGCAATGTAAGTAATTGCGTGTGTATCTAGCATAAGGTTTATTCAAAAGAGACTTGTCCGTCATCTAGCGTTTAGGTTTAAAGTAAGAAATTATAGATCTTACGAACATAGAGTAAATCACTTTAAACTCAAAGATTTAAAATCTCGCCGCACTATCTCCGACATGTTGTTCCTGTATAAATTATTCAATAATGGCATTGAATGTCCAGATCTTCTTAGCAAATTACGCATTAACGTCCCTTCCCGTATTCCTCGCTATCCCGGCCCTTTACTGAAAGCCCCCCAACACAGAACAAATCTAGGTAAACACTCGCCGATTGTTAGGATGACCAATCAATACAACTCACTGTCATGTTCTTCCGACGATATAGACATTTTCTCCAACAGCCTAAGTAAATTTAAGTTGCTATTACACGCAAAACTTAATATTGAGTAAGTGTTGACCTTCCTCCCTACTGTTCAACTCCCTACTGTTCAACTCAATATATATAGTTTTTTTTTTTTTTATAATTTTATAATTTTAATTTTGATTCTTGTTGTTTTTACTTTAAATTGTATACTTTATTTCCATATTAATAATTGATTGTTTGATATCTTAATGCAAGCTGTGGTCTCCTATAATTGAAGATGCACAAGGATCTGTATCTTTTTATGTTTTATTTTCAGCATGTAAGGTGTAATCTTTGTTGGAGATCCAAATAAATAAATAAATAAATAAATAAGGTTTAGATCAATGCCTCCAACCGACTTTATTTAAGCTTTGGTTCCATATATGAGCGGTGGCAGCATTTAACGGCCGCAATGACATGAAATGGCTGTCATGAAAACGATGACATTGAAATTGGAGATCCTACCTCCAACCAACAGTCTGTTCCTGTTGTCTAAGTTGTCTCTGTTTAGTACTTACTGAATCCATGAGTTGTTTTTTGCATTTGACAAAATTGTCAATGTCATCGTGTTGTCAGTTGTCAGTCACTAATGTCGTATTTAGATACGAAATAATTTGAGGTTGTTTTTATTCTTTATTTATAATACAATTTACCTGTATTTTTATACAAATATGCCGCCAGACTTGTCGTGGTTAAAACTTTTCACAATTTGTGTGCCATAATTTTACTGGTGTTGAGAGAGCAAAAACAGTTTTCATGATGGACAACGTAACAGAAAAATTGTTTCAATGTTTTGGACATCGCAAGTTTAAAAGTGAACTTCAAGAGCGTGCGATTAGGGCAATTGCAAGAGGTAAGGAATGCAAATTTAACTAAAATCAAAGGTATTAGCGTGCATTGAATGCATATTATAGAAATCATACTTACTAAATTTTGAGTGAAAACAAACCTAAAGTACTTTGTTGTTTATTATATACCAATTCACCGAAATAGCCACCGAAGTTTTATAGCCGGAATAAAGATCGCTACTCCATTTATTATAGACGAAACTGGCTCACCCACACACAAATATCTTTTGAACCATTTCTAATGGTAAAGGCATCCCTGCTTGGATGGCAACACATTTATGTGCCTAAAAACGGTCTTGGTTGTCAAATAAATGGATTTAATAATAAAAATTGTTTAGGTCTCTTGAAATTAATATTTTGATATTGGTATCCTTTTTGTCTCTATCCAACTTACATGATTTCAGGTGTTCATGATGTATATGTATCAATGCCAACAGGCTCTGGCAAGTCACTATGCTTCCAGCTGCCAGCAATGTTGCAAGACAACAAAGTTGCAATTGTATTCTCTCCACTATTGGCCCTTATCAAAGACCAAATTGATCACCTGTCTAAAATAAAGATAAATGCAGAGTCTATTAACTCTAAAATGACAACAAAAGATAGAGAGAGAGTTCTTAATGATTTAAGAAGCATGAAACCTTGCACTCGATTTTTATATGTCACACCTGAACAGGCTGCTACTGGCACATTTAAATCTCTTATGGAGCATCTGGTCAAATACAAGAAAGTTTCTTATGTAGTTGTGGATGAAGCACATTGTGTTAGTGAGTGGGGCCATGACTTCCGCCCAGATTATTTGAAGTTAGGTAATCTCAGAGAACAGTATAAAAGTCTACCATGGGTTGCCCTTACGGCTACCGCAAGTGCAGAAGTGGCGAAAGATATTTTGTCTAATCTCAAGCTGTTACTACCCGTGGCACAATACAAAACACCAAGTTTCAGGAGAAATTTATTTTATGATGTAATGTATCAAAACTGTATAGAGGATGAAGTGGGCCATTTAATGGAATTCTTAAAAAAAAGCCTAAAGGAGGATGAAAGTGTGAAACCAGTTAGTATTTTATTTTTATTGTTATATTATATTATCGAAGTTGGCAGATGTTTTCAAATTATTTAACTGTACTTATACTGTATTTCAGAAAGATAAAAATGCTGTTATTGTTTATTGTCGAACACGAGAACAAACTGAAGATTTAGCTCACATGTTATCTAAAAGGGGTCTAATGTGTTTAGCTTATCATGGAGGTATGCTTTGCAAATGCTTATAAAATAATAATTATATGTAGGTGTGTGGTATTTTTACTTACAAAACTGTCTTATTTTGTTAATGAAGTGTGTGAAATAGTAAAGTTTTTTGTTGAAATAATTCAAACTTTAAAATGAATATACGTGTTTTAAGTTTTACTGTTATTTCAGGTATGAAGTCAGGCGACCGCATATCAGTCCAGGAGAAGTGGTCGCGCGGCGAGGTGCCGTGCGTTTGTGCGACGGTGTCGTTCGGCATGGGCGTGGACAAAGCGAGCGTGCGCGCCGTCGCGCACTGGGGTATCGCGCAAAATGTTGCCGCCTATTATCAGGTTAGAACACCTCATAATTCTTATATATTTTATCTGAATAGTAAACAAATAGATTATTGGCTTTGTTACCTTAAGTAAATATTGACATCAGTCTGTTAACAGTTATTTATAGTACCGCCAATACTTATATATAATAAAATAGCGCGTTAGGCTACCTGGCCCGCCGTAGCCGCCCGAGTTCTAGTGCATGGGAAGCTGTTTAATGTTTTATATGAAATCCATAACCATCATTTTAAAACAGGAATCCGGTAGAGCTGGTCGTGACGGCAAGCCAGCATTTTGTCGTATTTACTACTGCCGCAGTGAACGCAATACTGTTGACTTTCTGCTGAAAACGGAAGTAAGTCGAGCGAAAACACCAGAACAAAAAAATCGGTGTAAAACGGCCTACAAGAGCTTTGAAATTATGGTGAAATACTGCGAAGATATCAAGTAAGTTAACACATGAACAACCAAACCAATCAATGTAACCACTTTTTCAAATTTCCGTACTAAACAAAATGATTAAATCATTCTTTGTAACGCGTAACCCAGCTCGCAGTACGTACGTGATGCTATAAGTGGCTAGGGTTTCACTACTATACTTCGAGTTAACGCTTGACGACCGTCATATAAGTCAACGTACTATACACATAAACCTTTTGCCTTCCGGAATAAATTGTCGAAATGATGGTGAAAACTCCATGAAAATCCGTTCCGTAGTTTAGATGAACAACGCGGTCACACAGACTCGAAAAGCGATTTTTATTTATAATATGTATACTATACCTAGATTAGTTAAGAAAAAAAGTTACAGTAGGTTTGTATTCAGATGCCGCCACAAAGTGTTCGCCGAGTACTTCGGCGAGGAGGTGCCGAAGTGCACCGGACGCTGCGACGTGTGCGCTGACGAGCGCAGCGTGCGGCGCGCGTTGGAGCAGCACCAGCGCCGCGCCGGCGCCGCACAGCTGCGCGCCGGCGGGCTCGTGGTGCACCAGGACGTGGGCGACCTGTACGGGGAGGGCCGGCAGGGACAGAAGAAGTTAGTGCCTTTTCATATTCATTTATTGTTAGAAGTAATAAAACTACGTCAATGAAATGTGTGCTTTAAATACGCAAAATTTGATGATCTACAAGATGTAATAAAAACTCAAAATCTTTTTAAAAATATAAAATTAAATTTCTCGGCGTTTGCTTTTGAAATCGACTTTGACGCTGAACGTTTTGACATAAACAGATAAACTGTATTTTTGCGTTTAGAAATGGTAGGTATTTGTTACTTTAGACATAATGTCATGTTTATTCTCTCTGTCAACATTTTAGTTTAGAGTTTTAAAGCTGTTTTTTTGTGTTTTTGAGGAATAATAAATAAATGTAATGCGTTTTTTATTTTGTTGAGTTAATTTTCAATGTACTTCGAAGATCGTGTAATGCACGAGATTTGTTATTTTTAAACATACAAATAACATGTTATGAAAAGCTCAAAAAACTTAGACAAGATTAAACAGCGGGTCCCAAACTAGGCGCAGCCTGTATCTTGGTGACCCAAACACTACACAAAGTTAATAATTTAGTTTGTTCTGCTAGCGCAAGATTGTAATTCGTGAATGATATCAGCCGCTACTAGGGAATGCAATGTCGACCTCGCGAGATCTCTAGCCATTTTTCAAGATTCAATCTCTTGTCAAGACAATTTTGTTCGAGATCTCGACCGCTTTGTTGAGATTTTCGAGAGAAATTCGTAATTTGATTTCGAAACTGAGTTCGCACGACAGCACTTGATGTCACTCGGCGTCGTTTAATGATCAAGAGCGAGTCGAGGTTGTTGCAAAAAACAAAAAAAATAAAAATATACACATACTCTCTTTATGATCCTCGACTCAAATGCTATAGAAACAATGTGGTTCGTGATATTTGGAATAAAATTGCTTTTTTTCATGACATGACCGTTTCACAGTGCTCTTGCAACCGCTGTAATCCGAATGCTCCAAAATTGCAGGAGTTGACCGCGACTGCCGGCGATCGTGGCCGCCAAGATCCGAATGATACGTTGGTTTAAGGAATTTTATTCCCATAAAGAACACAAGACAGTTCATTTAATATATGAGATATACAAATAAATCATGCAGTTTTAAGGTAACAAAGACTCCGTGAGCCGATAAGAGGAAAACAAAAAATATTTAAAACTAGAGGCTTCTAAAAATTCAATCTTAAAGGTTATTTTATAGGCCGGGGAAATTAGGTTTGAACCCTGCACTAAATCCTAACAGCGATTTTTTTCTTGAATCGTGTTTTTGAACTTAGCTCTTCAAATAATATAAAAAAATTAAACATTTTCCAGGACCGCATCAAGGTAAAAAAAAAACAAGAACGCATTTTTGTGAATAAAAATTGAGGCAAAATAGTTAACAGGAAAATTTTGGTTATATTATGTAAACAATTCGTAAAACGAATATATTATTTCAGAATTAAACATTTACCTCCACGGAAATTTAAATAAAAATAAAATTACGAATTAAAAAAAAGACTTAATTTTATTTTTATGGAAATTTCCGTGGACGAAAATGTTAAATTTTTTGACCTACTTGTGAGTGATACCTAATCTCTTCGACAAACACTCCATACAAACATATCTGTTAATGTTTTTTTCTACCACGTAAAATTGAAATTAGATGTTTTCTTAAAAAAAACGTACACGCGGGGGTGAACTTTTCGCGGTATACAGTTTAACATACTCCCTTTACCATACCCTACACGTTAAATGAAAAAAATCGCTGTTCTAAATTAATGCAAAGTTAGCCTAAAATTCGGCGTAACTTCCCGGGGCTATTGGTTATTTATCATGCAGGCATTTTCTAAATATGTATTATAGATATTTAGAAAATGCCTACGTACATACGTTTACCTTAACTAAATATGTTTTATGAACATTGCAGGGAGTCCGAGTCATATTACGGCGGTGGAGATGACAGCGACGACTCAGACGGTGAAACTAACCGGCGTCGTATTGCACAGGAAACGAAATCTCTCATTATGCAAGAGTTTGCTAATAGGAAAAAACGCACAGAAGACAAGAAAGCAAATAATGAGGCTGAATCCGCTAAACATTCAAAATGCAAAGCGGCTGAAAGTACAGGAAATAAGGTAAATCTTGAAGATGTATAAATAGATGATAGATGTATGAATCGATTTTTTTGATTAGGTCAATTTCACAAGAATCGGGCAAGGGTAAGGATATTGCCGTTTTAATTTACATTATTAAGTAAATATATATAATTAAACTACACTATGCCGATTCGTAGCTATTGCGTTTTTGCTACAACCATTGTTTTTTAAGCGCTACTAAAAGAATATATTCAATAATGTTGCAGCCGCACATTGCCGGGGAAGTATTGAATTAGGAGAGCCTTTATGTTTTTACGATAATATAAATCAATTGTAAACATTGAAGTTCTACCATACAAAAATTTATGTGATTTCAACAGCAAAATGTACAATCATACTTTTTATTTTAGGTAAACGGATTATCAGTAGCAAGCCGCGATGGCTATCTCACGTTACTCACTGATGCCCTAAAAAACAACTTTCAAAACACGAAAGAAATTGACCATTTTGAGAAGCCGTTGTCGAGACACCACATAGAACAGTGCGCTATAGAATTGGAATACGAGGCATTTTCCAGTAGCACGGTTATCAGTTTGTATAGGCGAGCGATGTCCAAATTGGTGAGACATTATTTTTATTCTCCGAAACAATAATCTAGTACTGTAGGTAGAGGCACTACATGCATGTTTAATACAAATATTTCTAATAACACCAAACAACAGATTTCAGCCGTGAAATCGTGTAAGGATCAAGTTTATCCTCAGTTAAAAAATTTCGAGCACAAGAAAAGCAACACACTAAATGAATTCGTTAAAGAATTTGAGCATCAAAGAGGCAAAAACTGCAATAGTTTTATTACAGCATCACAATTAGGTAAGCTTGAATGATATTGTGGCGTGTTAAAAGCTGTTTACAGTCCTTTTAAAGTTAAAGTTAATATACCTCTGATTTGGTATCACAATGATCTTTATTCTCGTTGCTATAAAGTTGCTATCAAAAGTAAAATAACTGTGAAACGACTGTATAGCTCAGCTTGCTAAAATGGCGATTTTGGCAAACATCATTAAAGTTTTCCCGTAAAAAAGCGCCGTTCCATTGCACCTACCCCACCCCACCCCCGTTTCGCTATTCTAGGAAGCTAAGCTATCCCGACCACAATATGATAAAATAAATTATCCTCATGATGACATTATTACATTTTGTTTTTTTTTTCAAAGATATAGATTTAAAAAATGAAGCACGACATTTATCTAAAGCTGACAAAGAAACAAAAAGAAAAGCAAATTCTTTCAGAAGGGACCCATTAACTCAAACGAAACTAAAAAGCTTTTTTAAAAAATCATCAGAGGCATCTCCTGATAATACTCCACAAGAAAGTGACGATGATGGTAGTGGTCTTGTTATTGATGAAAATAACGAAGGCAACAAAAGTAGTGACAACAACGAATGTCACGTAAATAGTAATGATACTACGCTCAAATTAAAAGATGTAAATGACGAAGTTATTAATACTGATAAAGATACTCAGCCTGTTGATGACCATGCAGAATCTGTAGATAGAATTAGCCAATACACATCTGGTAAAGGATCGAAAACATTTGTGATAAATATAACATTACAAGGTATACCGAATAAACATAAAGAAGATGTTGACAATGAACAAGATATTGAAAATGATGAAAAGGTAAATAATGAAACTATAATGAAAAATAAAGATATAGATCGTAAAATACACAAAGACAAACCTCCTTCAAAACGAAAAATCAAAGCTCTCTTTGGAGAATCTTCCGAGAGCGATGGCGAAACTAAACCATCCAAAAAAGTAAAAAATAACAATCGTGATAAAACAGATCGTAAAAAGAAACACTCCAAGAAAAATAGTTCCAAGGAATCTGACAAACAAAACCATGAAAATAGTTCTAAAGAATATAAAAAACAAAACCATAGAAATAGTTCCAAGGAATCTAACAAACAAAACCATAAAAGACACGAAACGTCAACGGATTCGACATCTTTATTTGGTCAGTCAGATGGAGAATCTGAAAAAGAATTAGTGATTGATGACGGCACTGATTTAACGATAAACAAAAGTGCAGAAGACACGTTAATACTTAGTGACATTAAAGATGATGAAGTCAATAAAAAAAATATTGACTCAGATGAAATGAAAAACGACAATGACGCGTCTTTTGAAGAAAATAAATCCAACTGTTCTCTAGACCACATGGAAAGTGATGACGCAAATTTCAACAAAGCTCGTAAGTTAAGTCTAGAAGCTGACGCTGTTTTGCAAAAATTACAAATGTTCAAAGATCTGCCACACGAACCTGCACCTCCTGAACACCTGCCTGATGTCGAGCAAATCGAAGCACTAGTTACCATGAAGTCTTCTACAACACTATCTAAACATAAGGACAAAGAAAAAAATTTAACTAAACTTAGCCTAAGTAAAAAAATAAAAGATGAACGAAAGACAAAAGAAGGAAAAAGCGAAAAACATAAAACAGATAAACCACATCGTAAAGAAAGCAAACATAGGAGCAAAAGTGATATGAGTAAAAAGAATGAACCTAAAATAAAGAAAACAGAAAAAGTGGATCTTGCTGGTCTAGTAGTTAAACTACTCATGCCATACTACAAAAAGAAAAAAATAAGCAATCGGGACCTGTTTAAGACTACTGCACGACATATTGTTCATCAATTGCTGGCTATACAAGTTACGGGTAAGTTAGAACAGAATTTTTAAGTCCAGGAGCCAGCAAGAACGATGCTCAAGGATGAATGTCGACTCAAATAGAGAATGACGAGAATTTCATAAAATCTATTCTCAAATCCAAAAAGTCGATTTAAATCCTTGTTTTTAACTTTATGTGTACCCATTACAGTACATTTTTCTGAAAGTACATAAATTGTAAACTAAATTGGGAACGCAGTTTACATTCTTCAACCGAGATTAATGCTTGAGCAATGGTCAAAAGCTACGGTTTTCAAAAAAAAAACTGGCCGCACAAAACGGCCGCAGTGACAGCTGTCATGAAAATAATATCTCCCGTCAAAAGATAGTCGTGTTTCTGTTTCGTTTTGACACCTCACTCTTCAGTATGGACACTTTTTCGCGTGATTTAAGTACGGTGAGGGCAAATCTAGCGATTTAAATCTTTGAGCAGCGGGGTTTGACTTTTGTGGCGTCATAAACGCTCTCTAGGAAAACACCAACTTATTTTCGTAAATAACGTTTCAGTGATGTCATTCGCCGGTAAATTACTGACGCTGTGTGGCGGCCACCGTTCTTCTAGGAAACCGTAGCTTTAGATACAGGCCTAAAACTTTTAACAATGTGGCTAATTAGTCATTGAAAATTTCGCTTCTTAGTTTAGAAAATAGTCTTTATTTGCAATATTAAAAACTAGTTTTACAATTTATTCTTGCTTAGACACCAAAATTTTCTAGATTGCTTTGCTTTTACGGTTTACGGTTTAAGAACTTTATTTCTCAAAAAGAATTACATTCACTTATATGAGAAAAAACTTATTTCTAATTAGTATACATTAGGCGACGCGACGGTTACACAACAAAAATAAGTTAAGATTAGTACAGTACTAGCAAATAGCTTAAAATTTTAAATCCGCTAAAATATGTTTCTTTAGAGACTTTTTGAAAGTAAATATTGATTTTTGATCTTTTACATTCCGAGGCAATTTATTGTAAAGCTGTGCTCCTTCATACAGAATAGTACTCCTACCGTAGTTTGTTCTAGGCGCCCGCAACGCTATGTCATTTGCTTGTCTAGTTCTGTATCTGTTTTTGCATAGGTATCCCCCACCCCCAGGCTTTTTCATGGCTCACAGAGTTTTTCTCCTCCATATCCCGCGCAAAATTACAGAGTTAGTCCCCTGTAAAAGTTTGTAATATAACTGTTAATGTTTCAATATAAAATTGTTTTCTCTTTTTTTTCCAGAAGAAGCAGCTATTGACTTGTTGTTAAAGAAAACGTTTGGTAAAGAATTAAAAATAGAAAATGAGAGTGATTTAGTAGTTAAGTTAAATTTGAGCAATGTTGTATAATTTATTAAGTTTTAAAGTCGTATTAATAATATTGTTATTCTTGTACACATGCATAATTAATTAAATGAAAAGGAAAGTTTTAAATTTACTTTGGTTGCGTAATAATAACGCCTAGAAGGCCTAATTGGAACACGAAAAATGACGCAACTAAAACTTTGCCGCAATAATGCATAGCGAAACGTCTGTCCTCAATACCTAATATACTTTTCAACACACTTACTCGTAAACTTGCTCTTATTGAACCGTTTTTAGGTTCATATTGCAGTGCTTTTTTTATATTACCGCACTAGTGCGGCAATGTACTCCACAGATAACTATATACTAATCGGAGACGTGCGCTTTTTTAAAAATTTCATCAAAGTCAGTTTTATGCCCACTGGTAAATAAATAAAATATGATAAATTAACATAATATTTCATCAAATTATATATTTTTCACTACATATTAACCTTAATTTGCGTATTTAAAATATTTGTGTTTATTTTTTATTTAGGCTATTTAGCGGTTTTGCCAGTGACTTTATTTACACTTCATGCAACGCTAGCGAGGCGCGCGAAATCAACAAAACCACCGCGCCGTTTTCCATAAATATTTGTTAACTTTTTCGTTGTGTGATTACTTATCAAAAATACGAAATCTAAAGTATTGCCAGTATTGTCACCAACCGAAATTGTTTTTTTTTAATAAGAATCTCCGGATAGTCAGTATCTGGCAACAAAGGTCAGTTGAATTTTATAAATCTTAATGTATCATCTCTCTAATTACGTTATTGTAGCATAAGTTCTTACAACTTTTTTTCTCGCAAGTGTGTTAAAAACGCGTATGAAACTCGTGTGCATTGATCTTTACACACTCCGCTCCCTTATCGCCTTAATAATATCGCCTCGAGTGTAATGACCAACTTAGCACACTTTTATCTTAATGTATTATATTTGTTTTTGTTTGACAATAGTTGTTTATTAAAACAGTGCCTCAGGGATTATTAAAACACGAGTTTTTGTTTTTAAAGGTAGCACATTAGTTTTAATACCTTTACTCCATTCGATAACACTAGAGACAGTTATTACATTATGTATTCTTGGCTATGACAATGTATGTACATTGGGCACACTAATATTACTTGTATTTATTTGAACGACTAACATGCAACATGCACGTGCGGTCCTTTTTCCATTGTTATTGGGTATACGCTTAGTAATAGTATCACCGACAAATGATTGTGTGCGTTAGCGGACCGTCGCGTCGTCGGCACACTCGGCTCACGCATGCATACAAACTGCAGTTTTCTCTCAATTTTCGCGCGTGCTTTGTTCGAGATACTACATGCTGGCGTTATGATTCTTACTCAACAAATAGACGTGTCATGCTAGCTAGTTTGAAAGTTGGTGGACTAGGATATTATGGTCATTATTAGATGATAAACAGAGGAAGTACAGCTCATGAATTCAAATTCAAAAGTCATTTATTCAAACTAGGCTGAGAATCAGCACTTTTCGAACGTCAATCGCCCCGGCTTCGCACGGGTAGCACTAAGTACTTATCGACAGCGCAACCTACCTATCCTACCTATTTACCTACCCTACCAATCTACACTACCTACCCTAACTACCCCACCTACCCTACCTACGTACATACGGCACTTCATTTCTTGCCATGGACTCCCCTCCCGTACCGCCCGTACCCCAGTGACGCCAACTTATGGTCCTGCCTAGCTAGCCGAGCAGGGTGAGCGGCGGCCACCACGCAACTTTTTTCTAATACTTACATTTTTAAACTCGTGATATCTTTCGAATGGAATGTCCGAATTGAATAATTCAAAATGTTATATAAAGGTATTGAAGCAGTCTTGAATATGACAGTCTTTTCTAGCGGCGGCGTGTCAATTTTTTTATTAAATAAAAGAATACTTATTGTGGCATAACTATAATAGTTAGACATATGCTTGCGCGACACTTTGTAAATAATAATGTCTTCTGCAAAGTCGTAGTAAATTATTTTATTCTATCATCAATCGTTTTCGCAGCGCACGCGATGTAAAGAATATTTTAGGTATTTTTTTTACACCTTGGGTAACATTATTGGAGTTTTAGTAAGGATCCCTAATTTTTTTGAAAATATAATATAGCCTATGTCACCCGGGGATAGTGTAGAGAATAGATTAGCATCTCAAGTTATTGAATATAAAAACTTGAGATTCCAATCTATTCTCTCCTTCCGCCGCTGCCGCCTCTCACGCGATATATCGTCTACCCCCTCCACGCGGCCGTAACGCTTTTTCGTGACAGAAAAAATCCTAATACCCCCCGTCTATAAAGAAGTTTCACTTCAAAAAGTTATTGCCACGAGGTCTGGGAACCATTTAAATGCCAAAAATATAGTTTTAAGAATTATTGTATTTTTGTCTGAATGTAATATGTACCTACCAGCATCACGCAAATACTACCGGATAGATTTTGCTCAAATGTTGCATAGATATTCCCTATAAGTCAGCAACCGAATTGCTTAAACACGATCAATCACAATCTGAATAATTTTGAAAGAGATTGCTAATCCATTGCTTCATAAGTTTGAAAAAAAATCTGCTCAGCAACGAAAATAACGCAATGAATGTTGGTGAACTGTCAAAATGAAACAGATTAGTCGTCAACCGAAAATGTTTACGCAATTAGATAGCTGGTCAGTGTATATATAGGAGGCTATAAATTATTACGCTATTTGCTATGGGATATGAGCAATATTACTAATGTTCGTACTTATTCTTCTATATTTTACCGTAAATTGTAAAAAGACAAGCCAAAAGGTTAGACTAGTTCAGATAGCTACAGATTTATATTTTTATATGATTATCATAAGCAGTCTATCATGACAAATACAGGATGCATTTTTGAGATGGGGCAATATTGCAATCTTAACCGTTGTCGCTACATGAAGACGGTCTTGAAACTGCCCTTAACTTTTGAAACATTTAGATCTGCATTCACAGATTTTGAAACATTTAGATCTGTATTCACAGATATCGAAAAGTCTGTAAATTAAAAAAAAAATACATTCAGCAAGAAAATAGGCAGTTTTCACAAAACTTTTTTTGTTGTCATTCGATCTTGTTTCTTCAAGGATCAAAAAACTAGTTTATTCCCGTTGGCCCCGTACGCCATATCCCCGTCACGGGGACAGCGGGACGTGATTAAATTTATTTCCCGTTGTCCCCATAACGTCTATTTGGCTAACGGGGCAACGGGAAGTAAACTTTTTTAAATCGAAGCACCTAGGTTAGGTTAGAACTGTGACGACACAACGCACGAGCCGAGCGAGCGAAGCGAGCGGTGCCCGCGGCAGCGGCCGGCGAGTGCCAGAAACATATTTTTGAATGTAAAACCAAACCACGGGGACAACGGGAAGTATTTTTAAATATTTAATTGAAGTACCGCTGTCCCCGTAGGACGGGGGACACGGAGTACGGGGACAACGGGAATAAACGAAAAAACTATAGGTCTAACTGAGGTTTGAGTACAAGGAAAGTCAGAAATCGCAAAAAACTTTTCACATAAAACGAGTAATAATTACGAGTGAAAATTACCATAACTCAAGTGAAATCAATCACTGTTTTCATTTGAGTTACGAGTCATTTTTTTATAAAAAGTTTTAGTTTTATGAAAGACAGTCCTAAAAATATTAATTAACCAAGTAACTCCGACCAACTTGAGAGTAGCACTCGACGGCCGCTGCCGCGGCACCGCTCGGTCGGCTCGCGTGCGGTTGGTTGTGTTCTAACCTATCCCAAACTAATTGGCTAGCGTGCCGTAGCTTAGTTACAGCGACCAATTCGGCATTAGAACCCACACCAAACGCTTATTGTGTTATGACTGCAGATAAGTCATACTGCATTACATCTTGGGCAGCAGTTTTGTTAAACGTAGCGCAATGGCAATGTTTTACGTAACGGAGCTGTTTTGTAAAACAAATCTGCGACATACACATCTCGTGTTATGTTTTGGCACTATACGTTTTATTACCCACCACTAGTTTGTATCATTAATTCGTATGTGATAGCATGGTGTCTCGTGCTACATGTCGATGTGCCTTATCAACGCCCGGCTACTGTATTGCGTAATCTTGAGCTCGGTATTTTTTGTTTCTATTGGTGGAATGGTGAAACTTATTCATTCTCATATAAGATTAGGACGTCAAAATAAAACTACACGATTTTTTAAATATTTTTTTATTATTAAATTTAAACTAAATGACATCGGTAAGTGCAGAGAGTGCAACAAATAATTCTTCATGTATAGAGGGGTTTTTTTATAGCCTGTATGAGTAAGTTTAGATACGCAAATAAAGAAACGAACGAATAAAATACAAAATTCCGAAAAACCAATACAGCATTTGCTGACGTAATATTTTTCCACCAGCTTAAATTGCGTTTTAACGAAAGCTACAGTTAGTCATTTCCATCCCAAAATCCGGATTAGAAAATGGTGAAAAAAGTCGCCGGCCGCTGCCGCGGCACCGCTCGCTCAGCTTGCGCGCGGTTCACAGTTCTAACCTAACCTATTTCACCTCTGCACCCGAACGCAACTACCGGTAGGTAGTTATTTTCATTAAAATTGAGAGTTAAAAAACTTAATTTTTATCCAATAGTAGAAATTAAGCTGGCTTCTATAGAGCTTAAGAAAACGATTATTTTAGCAGAATATATGTTTTCGAAACTTTGTATTTTTTTCGGTAATTCATTTTAACACAGCTTAGATAGTATAACAGCCAACCACAGATCGCTGGAAGTTAATTTATTTTCCGGAAGCTTTATTATTTCCCTATAAAAATTGGAAAAGATCATCATGCCCATCTCATTATAAACCAAATATTACCATACCATTAATAATTAAGCCTAATTACATCCATAACAAATACCTACAATGAAGGAGAAACAGAATACACAGCCTGTCTATAAACACTAATGTTCGTTTTCACTAATGTCAAGTTTAAGTAAGTTAGTAGTTTAGTAGGTAAGTTTCTCAATAGGCAACCTGTTATGCGTCAAAATCAATATTTTTTTACTTAGCTGTGGTACGAGTCTACTTGTATTTGATAGGATTGAATCTTATAATATTAAAGATTTATTGATAGTTAGCAAACTCAGCAAAAAATTCAAAAATGAGTGCAATGTCAAAAAGTGATCCATGATTTTAATAATTAATTTCGAGTGTAAATACCCAATCATTCTTGACATTTTCGCTTATTTACACTCCTGTGAAGTATTTTACAATAGTATAACCTATGTATTAGGGATGGGCCTAATAGATAATGTGTAAAATACTATATTAATGTACAGGGGACAATCTGCTTTTGTTGGACGATGTTCGTCATCCGACGGGCTACGATCAGGGGGTATACTACCTAAGCGAAGTCCTTAGTTTCGGCCATCGTTAGCGAGACGGAGAACGAAGCGCCCGTAACGACGCGACGGCCGACACTACGGACACAGATTACCAGATAGCGCACTCCATACAAAATTTTCAATACCTACTGCTATAATAGTCTACCTTTGAGTCGCTAGACGCTGCGAACGAAAATATACCTAACCTTACAAGCGTAAAGTGAGTTTTGCTTTGTAGCTACGCGCCGCCGCCTAGTTATTGTGAATTGCCAGGGCTGCCTCTTTCGATAAAGATGTCAGTAGGTATTTATAGTTTTACACTTTATGAAATAAAATAAAATGCCTTCTAATGTTTTAGCATGTTACATTTTTGCTTAACGTGATTTTCAAATGACAGTTGACAAATACAGGTCATTGACCTTTCTATTCTTATCTTAGACGCATATTAGAAGCACAAATGGTGGTAGAAATAATTAAGTACCTACCAATAAAATACAAAACTCGAAACATGCAAGTTTAAACAATTTACCTATTTAAAAAAACCGGCCAAGTGCGTGTCGGACTACGCACAATGAAGGGTTCCGGAGTTATCTCAAGAACAAACTTAACATTGTAGTTGAAAAACATGTTCTCCCATACATTTCAACTGCAACTGTACATACAATATTGAGAGATTTACCATGTTATTTTAAGACCATAGACCTCTTATATGTTTTCCTCTTATCTATGAGTAAAGAACCAGTCTCTGTATATTTTTCAAAATTTTAATGGTAAAATTTTATCAATCTTCTGGAATATATTTAAAAGTTTTGATTTTAAAATTATAAAAAAAACACTTGCAACAAGGCTTCTCATTTGGTATGTCACACGGTAGAGTTTGCAAAACTTCGTTTTTTATTCTTATTTGCCCCTAAAAGTGCCCACATTCAAAATTCATTTACTTACGTTATTCGTCCGTGTTTAGGTCACAGAAATACATATGTGTAAGTAGGTACCAAATTTCAACTTAAGCGGTCCATTAGATTTCGTGTGACAGACAGACAGACACACAAGTGATCCTATAAGGGTTCCGTTTTTTCCTTTTGAGGTGCGGAACCCTAAAAACGTTAGTAAAACAAATTAGATAGATATTCGGTGCATACAAAAGCCACACAAAAACACAATTAAATGATAACAAATTACATGAATATATATAAAAACAAGATGCCAATATACAAAGAAGAAAAAACATAAGTACCTACTTAAAGAAATGGAGTGACATGACTTACTTTCTTTAAATCAAATAAGGAACCTGCTGATACAGAAATTAGATACCCACATTTCAATATCAGCAAGTAAACTGAAAAAAGATAAGTTTTTATCTCTTCTCTTGCTGGATCTACTTCCATCAACTGCATATCATAAGAATTTGAAACTAAGTACGTCAGGTCGACCGAAATATATGCGTACGTACGCGCCTCGCGGCTGTAGTCAACCCACTGAGAAATAGGTCGCGTGCGACCCGGCGGCCGGTAGGTAGTTAGCGCGCGAAAGTACATGGAGTGCTCTATCTGGTAATCTGTGCTACGGATTTCGCTTAGGGACTAGGCCCCCTGATTTCAAAGCCGTAACTTTGAACGTGCAAGGTAAAGATTTTGAAGGCTCAACAAATGAAGGTGGAAGCATTCGGCAATACTTGACATGCTGGTTTCGGGAGCGAATATGTTTTCTAAATGTAAAAGTTAATCCGCAGTTATATATACAACCTGAGCTGCAAATTGCAAAAAAATAAGAAAATTTGTATTTCGCGGGCTACAACTGCGAATCCACCTTAAAGTCAGACGCAGGTTTAGTGGAGAATTAGCACGATACGACGCAGCCTTCTACGTACTAGGTATATTTGAGGGACCAGACAATGCTATTGATGTGTCACCTGGGACTGGTGACCGTCGTCGTCGTGATTTTTTCTTCCGGCTTCGACCAGTTTTCAAAGTTTCAGGTATTCGCGCTGTTGATGAGCTTCCTGCACCATTTGATGTGACAGTTTTAGTCGTTGTGTGTTTAGCCTCATTTTTTGACGTACATGGAACAACCTTTGAAGGACTAGTTAGATCAATTGATTGTTTACGTTTATCTTTCAGTGTGCTCGATTCTAATCTACGAGGTATGACGAAGGATGAGCCCGGTGACACATTCGATATGTTTTCAAAATCTTTCGGAACAGACGAAGTTGTTGTGCTATGTAGAGATTTTGGGTTATCTGACGAATCCAACGACGGGAGCCCGTCGTCTTTGGACGTGGGACGAGCTGTTTTTATTGTATCAGTCAGCGTCGATTTAACTTTCGCCGGTTCCAGAACTGCTTTTGTTGGAAAATGTTCATCATCTGACGGGCTACGATCACATTTCAATGCCGGAGCTATTGACGGCCCAGGTAAAGATTTTGAAGGGTCAGGAAATGAAGGTACTGAAGCACTCAACGAGCTACCTGCAATACTTGACGTGCTTGTTGCAGGACCCGATATGTTTTTAAAATCTTTCAAGTCAGACGCAGGTTTCGTGGTAGTTCGTGGAGGTTTTGCATGATCTGACGCAGCCGTATTCTGCGTGCTAGGTATATTTGAGGGATCAGGCAATGCTATTGATGTGTTAACTGGAATTGGTGATCGTCGTTGTCGTGATTTTTTCTTCCGTCTTCGACCAGTTTTCGAAGCTTCTGACTGATTAGCTCCTGGTGTATTCGATGAGCTTCCTGTACCACTTAATATGACAGTTTTAGTCAATGTGAGTTTAGACTCATTCTCTGACGTGCAGGGCGAAGCGTTTGAAGGACCGGCTTGATCCATTGCTGATTTAAGTTTGACTTTCAATGAGCTTGATGGACTGGCTTGATTCATTGCTGGTTTACGAAAAATTTTCAATGTACTCGATAGACCGGCTTGATCCATTGCTGGATGAAGTTTGTCGTTCAATGAGCTCGTTGGACCTGCTTGGTCCATTGCTGGCTTATGATTATCTTTGAATGGACTCGATAGACTGGCTTGATCCATTGCTGTTTTACGTTTATCTTTCAATGTGCTCGATTCAGATGTATCAGGTACGAACGAGGAGTCCGGTGATGCATTTGATATGTTTTCTAAATCTTTCAAGTCCGACGCAGGTTTCGTGGTATTTCGTGGAGATTTTGCATGATCTGGCGCAGCCGTTTCCAGCGTGCTAGGTATATTTGAGGGACCAGCCAATGCAATTGATGTGTCACTGGCGACTGGTGACCGTCGTCGTCTTGATTTTTTCTTCCGGCTGCGACCAGTTTTCGAAGGTTCTGACTGATTAGTTCCTGGCGTATTCGATGAGATTCCTGTACCACTTGATATGATAGTTTGAGTCGTTGCGGGTTTAGCCTTGTTCTTTGACGTGCATGGTGCAACCTTTGAAGGACCAGCTAGATCCATTGCTGGATCAAATTTTTCTTTCAATATGCTACGAGTCGACTCAGATGTACCAGGTACGACGAAGGATGAGCCCGGTGACGTATTCGATATGTTTTCTAAATCTTTCGGGACAGACGAAGTTGGCGTTGTGCTTTGTAGAGATTTTGCGTTATCAGAAGAATCCGACGACGGGCACTGGACGTCTTTTGACATGCGACGAGCTGTTTTCATTGCATCATAACGGACCAATGGGAGGGAAACAGTCGGCTTCGATTTAACTTTCGTCAGTTCCAGAACTGATTTCGTTTGATAATATTCATCATCTGACGGGCTAGGATTAGATTTCAAAGCCGCAGCTTTTGATGTGCCAGGTAAAGATTTTGAAGGGTCAAATGACGGTTGTATTGTAGCATTCGACGACCTACCTGCAAGACTTGATGTGCTAGTTTCAGGAGCCGATATGTTTTCTAAATCTTTCAAGCCAGACGCAGGTATCGTGGTATTTCGTTGCGATTTTATGTTATCTAACGAATCCAACGACGGGCGCTGATTGTCTTCTGAAACGCTAAAAGTCATTTTCGGCTTGACTGGTACAGTGTTTGATGGTCCTGGTAATGAAAAGGATGCGTCAAGTGTGGCTGTAGCCGGTTGTGTTTTGTTCTTCAGGCCTCGATAAGTTTTGAAAGCTTCTAATTCTATACTTGCATCATTTGATATGACACTTTTAGCAGTTGAGGGTTTTGACTCCTCTTTTGATGTGCTCGATACTAGTTTTGAAGGACCGGGTAGATCCATTGAAACTCTACATATATCTGTCAATGTGCTAGGTGTATCGCTCGAATTGCTAGGAGTAGTTCTCAGAAGGCTATGTTCACCATTCGACGATCCAGATGCATCATACAATAGGTCAAGAAAGGCTCGCCTCGTCGTCGCACTCGATGGATCGGGAGCGGAGTTCGACGGACAAGGTTCAGCATTTAAAGAACAGGGAGAAGGTGGTTCTTCGATAGAAGAAGACGTCGGTGTTTCGAGTGAGCCAGACTCGGGTATACCGCTGGACCCAGACGACGGGTATCAGATGCGCAGCGCGCGCTTGCGCTCGTCGGCGGCGCGGGCGCGCGCGGCGCGGCGGGGCGCGCGCGGCGTGTCGGGCTCGGGCGGCGCCGTGCGCGTCACCAGGTTGCGCACGTTGCCGAACGTCGCCTGCACTCCGATGGTGCTTTGGAACATTTGTATGCCCTTCATCAGTTCCTCGTTATCTTCGAATAGCTCCTTGATCTGTGAATATGACCATTTACTCTCTAAGAATTCTTGTACAGCTGAGTTACCTAAATTATTTTATTTCTAACTATGCAAATGTATACAGGATGGCAGGGACATCGACGCGAAAACAGTTACCATGGATTCAGTACATGATTCTGAAAAAAAAATCTGCTGTTTCATAGAAAAGTGCACTACCTTCGCGGCCAAAATGTATAAAAAAAACCGCTGTTTTTTTTCTATAACCGACGAAAAATTTCAACACAGGGGTTCAGATTCATGACGTCTATAGGGTGATTTGAAATCAAAGGTTTCTTTTTTCATACTTCACCGAGTCTCGTTATTTTGAGAAAAACATAATGGAAAAAGAACTTGAAATCGTTATTGTAGAAATAACCAAAACCCACGGTACTTACTGCCATTTTTTGCTGAATATTGTCTGACCTGCCTATAGGCTTGATTTAAAAAATATAAATAACTTATTAAAAAGTTATGTAATCATACCTCTTGTTCGTAATCTTTCAAGAGATCGTTTGCAAGTTGCACCAGATAAGTGTTGATCTGACCGCCGCGTGGTTTCAGACGAGTGTACAGCCTCAACACCGCCGGTACTAATACCTCTGCTACTTGTATCTTCATTTTCTGTAACAATGGAATAGCAAAGATATAGTTTTGGGTACATATTTGAACGTCGAACGTTAAAATACCTATGGGTCAATGTCAATGTTCAAAACATCGAAAACTTAAATATCGAACGACCATATAACCGAAAATTAAAATAACGTAAGTTTATAATGTCGAATAGTTAGTTAACCTACGTCCTATATATCTAAAATCTAATTATCTACAAAAGTGACATCGAAATACCTAAATATCGAAAGTACAAAGTATCGAATGTCCTAAATATCGAAGTACAGAGTATCGAATGTCCTAAATATCGATATTTATTTATTATGTATGTCACAGGGCAATTTGATCATTCGGATATTGCGAAAACCCGGATAATTAGAAAATGGTGAAATAATATCTGCGAGCAACTTGAACGTAGCGTTCGCCGGCCGCTGCCGCGGCACCGCTCGCTTCGCTCGCTCGGCTCACGCGCGGTTGGTCACAGTTGAACTGGGTGAAATAGGTTAGGTTAGCCTAACCTATTTCACCCAGTTCAAAATGATGAATAAAGTATCATGTGTCATTAGTACTATTTTACCGAACTATAATTCGCCGATTTACTTAATAACGTTTTGCTATTGGCCGCAGCCTCTTTTGAACTTTTTTCATTTGCCAAATGATTTATTTGCCATATTTTCACCACACCGAAACAACATTTTACGGAATATTATTTGGTTACAAATAGGTATATAGCCGGTTACTTGGTAGCATGTTCAATATTAAATTAAAATAGTGTCATAAAAAGTCAACCTTATGCTATGTGTGCTACAAAATTTAGTGACAAAAACAAATCGCTGCAAAACCGAATTCACGCAGTCTTGTATGCCCTACCCCTAGAGTGTAATTTAAGCCCACGTAGGCGCGGAGGGGTGGGGCGGCTCGCGAGCTGAGGAACAGGTGGCTTGAGGCTGGCCGGCGAGCCGGTCACCAAGCCGAAGCTGCGATGGTGTGCGTTAAAACCATCTGCGACGATAAGCTCGCGTGGGGCCGCCCAAACCCCGCAGCGCCGGAGCCGTGACAGAAACAAAATTTGTTCGATATTTTAACGAGTAGGTATTTTTAACGTAAATATAATGAACTTGGGTGTATTAAGTGTTGACATTTTGAACTTAGGTATAATGACTATCGACATTTTTAATCAGTCGATATTTGAATCACTCGGCATTTTAATCTTAGACATTTTAATCTTAGGTATAACAATTTTCGATATTTCGATTCAATCGTTATTTAAGTTTTCGATGTTTTGAACAGTGATATTTTACCCGGAGGTATTTTAATTTTCGACGTTCAAATATGTCCCCATAATTTTATATAGTTTTATGCTTTGCGTTAACGATACGGGTACGAGAAATATATATGAGAACAATACTTACATGAGACACAATGTTTGTAGTCACCCGCTCCTGCAAGTCGTCAATATCGTTCAATTCACCTGCCTTTTGCGGTTTTTCTGTAACATAAATAATGTCTCGATACACAAATAATAAGCAAAATGATTACAGTTGTCGTCACGTGAAAAGAACGCTGAGCGACAGGGATGTGTTGCGCACGAGTTCAGTCGCATCCTAAAGTACTAGGCTATTGTTTTATAATTATAAGTGTAATTGTTTTATTCTAGAATCATAATATGAATGAATGAATGAATGAATGAAATGCACCGATCCCAGCGTGGTTTAACCAGACTCGATAAATCGAATGAACCCCAAGAATAGGCTGGAATCGATCAATCGCTCAGTGCACAGGTAAACGGCCAGCGTTCTCTTTATGTGACGGGACCTGTACTGTAAGGTAAAATATTTCAACTTTCTAACTCAAGTTGTAAACTTGACTTGATGTCTGAAATACGAGGCTCTGAAACAGTGTAAGATCACACAGTCGAGTGTTATTACGATCAGACGCGCCTACGTTGCTCGCTTAATCATTTACTATCAATAGAAATGCGTCATTTTGCAAAAAAAAAAAGTTTTTAGTCAAAATCAAATAATTTATTTCAAATAGGCCCTTGCAAGGCACTTTTGAACGTCAAAAATTACAAAAAGTTAAATTGATTCTAGTCGCCCCTTGCAGAAGGTAGTTTTCGTATGGAGAAGAATGGGCAAGATACTCCACTTTAGTTCTAGTTATTTCAGTTCATCCCTAACTCTGATGGATGTTTTCCGTGACTAAGTAAAAAAAAAAACGGTCAGACATATAAGGGTTTCGTAGTTGGGATCATTAATATTTACACATGCAAGGTATCAATTTTATTAACCGCAAAAATAAGTTTGTATTAAATAGTATTTCTCAAAAAACTATGAAAAACAAAGTTAACACTGCAGTTGTAACCGAAAAGATATTGATTTAAATAAAAAGTCACTGAAATACATTTTTTTTTTAAATTATGTTATCCAACGATACCCCCGTGCTTATGTGCATTGTTTTTTTTTCATCCCTTTATTACATGTATGAGAAAAGCCACCACTAATGTTTTTTTCTTTTGTAAATTTACTAAACCATTGTTTAGCGGTGTACAGAATACACCTTCTTTCCAATTTTAATCAATATAGTGCAAATAGTCTCTAGGTAAAATGTTTGAGTAACGGACGGACATAACGAAATTATAAGGGTTTTTGACATTTGGCTATTGGCTATTGAACCATTTCTTTTTCCTAGTGGATATCCTCATGGATCCTAAAAATGCAATGAATCGTTTCAATAATTACTGGGCAGCTTCATCCTAGGTCCGCAGAGCAGTGTGATCGTATCCAGCAGTGCTGCATTCATAGCTGGAGGCAGCTCTTCATCACCTTCGTCGGTGAGGTCGGCGGCATGCTCCAGTACTTCGCGCGCTAAGCGACACTGAATGTTCAGCTTCTGAACCAGGGACATGCGCTGCAGCATGACGTCATATATCAGCTGCCGGTCGTCGAACTTTATGTGATCTGTTTAACAGATTTAATGGCTTGTTAGTTTGGTCGTTGCGCGAAAAATCATTGTTATATTTTTGTGGCTGTCTATAATCTTTTTTAAAATATTCTACGATACGAGAAATTATCAATATTAGAAAGAAAAAAAAGAAAAACTGACAAAACATCTATTATACAGGGTGATAGTTATTATGACAGTGGCTCTATGCGTAGAAGACCAAGTCGTTATCTACGCATTAGAGCATACATATGCAAAGTACCTATACCTTGCGATGTTACTAAGTACAATTAAGCAAAAATTGTTGCTGTGAAACACCATTTTTTTTTCTCCTTACTTTTCTCATCGTGGTTATAATGCAGCACGCACTCGACAAAGTGATGATAAATGGCATCGACAGTGAGACCACACGTGACGTAATACTCGGCCGGCTCGCGCACGTCGACATCTTCATCCGCCAACAGGGCGCAATATCTATGAACAATTCATCTTTAAGCCAAATTTACACGGTGCGATTTTATTTCCTATGGCAGTAAAAATCGAAGCAACATAGAAAGTTGCACCGTCTCAACAGTGTTTTCATTGTATGCCACAGGCAAAAAACTTGTATCATGTAAATGGGGCTTTACTCACACAAATGACCAGGGTTGTTTTTATCTGAACTTTCACCGCAATTATGCCCACGTTAATAGTCAATTTACATTGCGGCGTAAGAGTAGACAAGGAATACGAGCGTTGTTAAATTAATTGCATTTTGAACTTTATCCTTTGTACCTACAAAGTCATAATAAAAACGGGTCGCACGTCTTCCCAAGAATCATCGAAACTACTGTTGGCGACGTCAAAGATATTCTCGGAAACTGGTGCGAAGAATAGTGCGGCACCAAGCGTCTATGATACTGGTCGTTTTGAGATTTAGCGCGAATTCACGAACATATTCTTGTGACTTAGCGCGCCTTCTCGCGTAACGAGGCGAAATTGACACTCCTTCTCTTGCGCTTCACTGAAAATTTACTCTTAAAATCGCGACGTGGCCGTGGTCCGCCACTTACCTGTAATAGAGGGGAGTGCGCAAACGCAAGAACCCGCCTAACAAGAGACGAGTAAGTTCGCGGGTGGCCATGCGACGCAACATCTCGGGCGAATCCTTCGACAGGCAGTCGCACATAGTGCCCAGCAGCGGTTCTACTATGCACGTGTACCTGAATTCATAAACCATCAAAAATAAATCGCTTAACAATATATATTTTTTTACATTATTCTTACTCATTATACTGTAGTCGCCAAAATTAATTGCCCAACGTTTACTACTAATTTACTATCATTATTACGATCATAGCTTCTACATCTATGTCTGCGGCCATGAGGTTTTTTTTGGTGAAATGGCGAACAGAAAGGTTTTTGTCTTGATTTATGTCTTATCAGCAGAGATCGGATAATCGGATGCATATTTACTTAAAGTTAATTCTTGGCTAAGAAATTATGGAAGCGGCTTCTTAGTTATTAATTTTCTTAGTTTAATCCCGGAATTCCTGAAAATCCTGGAATGCACAACTAAGTGGGTACATGGTATGGAAAAGAATTAACAACCTCTTTTGTACCTACAAATTTTTATGTTAACACCCCGCAAGTAACCTTACTTGCGCGGTGAAGTAACCTTGCTTGCGCGGTATTAACATAAAAATTCATAACCAGTAAAAAAAATAAAATGTGTGCCGATTCGTTTTTCCACTTGTCCGTTGCCAATCGTTTTTCCATTTGTCCGTTGAAATTTCACTTCTACTATGTGTCCCAGCACACATAAAAATTTTTTTTTCGCAGGTTTACTGCAAATTATGATTTGGTTAGGTTAAGGTACATTTTAATAAATGCATTTTTACAATTTTTTTATTAAACATATTTTATTTTGTCGAACAAAAAAAAATCTGAATTCAATCCGGAACAAAAAAAACCTCCATAGTCTACTCTCAACTTATACACATACAAAAGAACATTAACAAATGCACATCTTTCGTCATCAGTCTTCATTCGGCTCATCTGCGTTATAATCAACTAGCTGCCCGCCCCGGCTTCGCACGGGTAGCACTAAGTACTTATCGACAGCGCAACCTACCTATCCTACCCTACCAATCTACACTACCTACCCTAACTACCCCACCGACCCTACCTACGCTACATACGGCACTTCATTTCTTGACATGGACTCCCCTCCCGTATATATATACAGTGTAAACTCCATGTAACGTCACTCTATTTAACGACAAACTCCCTTAAGCGTCGAAATCAATTGGCTTTGGTTGGTTTAGCTTGTCTTTCATACAATGTTTCACTCTACATAGCATTACACCCACTCTCAATAACGACAACAATTGAGTAATAAAAAGTACCTTTTAAGTTGCTAAAATTAGTAAAAACTGCGCAGCTGTGTACGATCTATTGTCGCTTTATTATCCTAGCCCGCAATAAACTCGACTGTCGGCATCATGCATACCGAACTTTCTAAGAAATTCGTTCTTTTGTTTACAATTTGGGATTGCTTGTACGTGTAGACTGTTGTTGACCATGACTCATAAGTAGGAGTCATGGATTATCTATACCTTATCATATTCTTAGTTGCTCACAAACTTTCAAACTGTAAACATGGCTAATAAAAGAAAATCACTGTGTATTGACGAAAAAGTTTTACTGATACGCGCAATAGAAACGGGAGAATAGTCGGAAATAAACTTTTTCTTTTTCTAATTCTGATGTTTCTTCTCTCCATTTAACGTCAACTCTCTATAACGCCATAAAATGCACAGTCCCTTCAGTGTCGCTATATAGAGTTTACACTGTATATATATAGATAATATATATATAATCAACTAGCTGCCCGCCCCGGCTTCGTACGGGTAGCACTAAGTACTTATCTACAGCGCACCTACCTACCTATCTACACTACCTACCCTACTCACACTACTTACGCTACCTACGGCACTTCTTTTCTTGACATTGACTCCCATCCTCTACGACCCGTACCCCAGTGACGCCTATTTGCATAAGATGCTGCCTAGCTAGCCGAGCAGGGTGAGCGGCTCCCACGCAACTTTTTTCTAATACTTACATTTTGAAACTCGTGATATTTTTGGAATGGAATGTCCGAATTGAATAATTCATAAAGTTATATATAGGTATTGAAGCAGTCTTGAATATGAAGTAATTTATTTTGATAAGGATTAATACCAAGATACAAATAAAGAGTTTTCTAGCGGCGCCATTACAATAAAAAAATTAAAATAAAAGAACACTTATTGTGGCATAACTATAATAGTTAGACATATGCTGTCGCGACACTTTTTGTAAATAATTATGTGTTCCGCAAAGTCGTAGTACATTATTTTATTCTATCATCAATAGTTTTCGTAGCGCACGCGATGTAAAGAATATTTTAGGTAATTTTTTTACACCTTGGGTTACATTATTGTAGTTTCAGTAAGGATCCCATTTTTTTTTTAAATATAATATAGCCTATGTATATCTATCCGGGGATAGTGTAGCTTCCCAATAGAGAAATAATTTTTAAAATCGACTCAATATAAAAACTTGAGATTCCAATATACTCTCTCCCTCCGCCGCTGCTGCCTCTCACCACGCGATATATCGTCTATATCAAAGCCCTCCACGCGGCCGTAATGATTTTTCTTGATAGAAAAAATCCTAATCGTCTATATAGAAGTTTCACTTAAAAAAACTCAAAGCACCGAGTTGTTTCGCTATTTGCCAGTTTGGCAACCTACTTTACAACATTTGCCAGCATTTTTATAGTCATAAAGTACAAAATTTATCAATTTTGGAGATACGCGAGAGGTTTAAAATCGATACAAAAGTATTTTCTATATAAACCAACACCTGAACGTAAGAAAACATACATTCGATTCTATAATCAGAACTCAAAATTTGTCGATCCCGGGATTTTTTTCCTTACAAAAGTGCACTCCATAGTGTAGAGCAGCCAACACGTCAACTTTAGGTAAATATGCAACCGAATATCCTATCACTGCTTATCAGTCAAGACATCCCTTTTTTATTTTATTTATTTCTTCATTATAGTATAATAATGGTCATTGATTAAACACTTTCCTAGGTTCTAGCACTTAAAAAAAAAAACTACAAAGCCTTTTTATTTCCTGAATAAATACCAAGAAATTTTGATAGGTACCAATTAATCTCTTCAAGATTTTTTACCAATAAAAACAAAACAAAGTCTGCCGTTCGGATTCCTACGGAGAAGATCTCAGTGGGAAAAGACAATAAACGCTATTGCCACTTAAAACATAGCTGTTATAGTCGCGAATCATATTTTGACCAAGATACCACCTGACAGTGACCTGCAAATTGCAAAAAACGTAAGAAGATTTTAATTTTGTGGGCAACAACTGCGGATCCACCTTAAAATAGTGTCTGTGAGTTTCTTGCCTGATCTTCTCCATATTCTTCTCCTTTTCGTGTGGTTTGTGACTAACCTGGTGTCAGAGTTTTAAAGTCGCCCATGGGTATCTGACTTGGCTTCACATGCCGTCGAGAATTAATATTTCTCAGGCGTGCCGATTTCTTTAGGATGTATTCCTTCATCGTTTTTGAAGCAAATGATAATTATACAATCCGCACATGAATCCGAAAAGTCAGAAGTGCGTGCCTTGGGTTCGAACACGAGACCTATGACTTGGCAGTCTAACCTAGGCTATCACTGTTCTGCTCCATAGGAACCTACTACGCTTTGGAATAGGCAACCTAGGTTCATCTTTCGGACTGACCGATCCCTTGACAATTAAAAAGTGCCTGTAATTGGTTTAATTGAAATAAATGCTTTGATTTTAACATACCTGGCACATATATCGCTAAGCCCAATGAGCGCGTTGACCCTGACGGCCAGCGGCTCGTCCAGCCTGGCCAGCAGCTGCGCGAACACGGGCGCGCAGTCCTGCGCCGCGCCGCGCGAGCGCACGCACAGCCGCGCCGCACCCGCCACCGCCGTGGCGCAGCGCGCGCTGTCCCAGTCTGCACGGGACACATATTTTGTACGGTCGCGAATCATATTTTGATCAACATGCAACCTAAAACTGACGCGGGCTTCCTTGAAGGTTTCGCCTTCGGCCAAACCTGCGCGTCAAGTACGCGGGACGCGAAGCGGGAGCGTCAATAACGCGAAACTAAACGTGCACACCTGAGCGACTACAGCATGAATCGAACAATGACCAGAAGTCGCCCGATGTGAGCCAATGATACACGAAGTTACTCGAAATGCCTCTCTACACTCTCGTCCTCGCCCAACTTCATTAACTTCGTGAAGACGCGTGCGTCCCGGTCTGCCGACGCAGTATTTCCGCTTACGGTCGCGTAGGTGTGCCATTGATAAACGCGAGCAGCGACTGCCGCGCAACTGACGCTCCCGGTTCGCAGTTGCTTTGATCGCGCAGGTTTGGCCGAAGTTTTAATCAGAATATAAATGACTTAAATAGATAGTAGATAGTGTGGAGCTACCTGGCGGCGCGTCGGCGACGGCGAGGAACACGCGCAGCAGCGCGGGCCCGGGCGGCGCGCAGGGCCTCCTGCACGTCGCCAGTGATAGATAGTAGATAGTGTGGAGCTACCTGGCGGCGCGTCGGCGACGGCGAGGAACACGCGCAGCAGCGCGGGCCCGGGCGGCGCGCAGGGCCTCCTGCACGTCGCCAGTGATAGATAGTAGATAGTGTGGAGCTACCTGGCGGCGCGTCGGCGACGGCGAGGAACACGCGCAGCAGCGCGGGCCCGGGCGGCGCGCAGGGCCTCCTGCACGTCGCCAGTGATAGATAGTAGATAGTGTGGAGCTACCTGGCGGCGCGTCGGCGACGGCGAGGAACACGCGCAGCAGCGCGGGCCCGGGCGGCGCGCAGGGCCTCCTGCACGTCGCCAGTGATAGATAGTAGATAGTGTGGAGCTACCTGGCGGCGCGTCGGCGACGGCGAGGAACACGCGCAGCAGCGCGGGCCCGGGCGGCGCGCAGGGCCTCCTGCACGTCGCCAGTGATAGATAGTAGATAGTGTGGAGCTACCTGGCGGCGCGTCGGCGACGGCGAGGAACACGCGCAGCAGCGCGGGCCCGGGCGGCGCGCAGGGCCTCCTGCACGTCGCCAGTGATAGATAGTAGATAGTGTGGAGCTACCTGGCGGCGCGTCGGCGACGGCGAGGAACACGCGCAGCAGCGCGGGCCCGGGCGGCGCGCAGGGCCTCCTGCACGTCGCCAGTGATAGATAGTAGATAGTGTGGAGCTACCTGGCGGCGCGTCGGCGACGGCGAGGAACACGCGCAGCAGCGCGGGCCCGGGCGGCGCGCAGGGCCTCCTGCACGTCGCCAGTGATAGATAGTAGATAGTGTGGAGCTACCTGGCGGCGCGTCGGCGACGGCGAGGAACACGCGCAGCAGCGCGGGCCCGGGCGGCGCGCAGGGCCTCCTGCACGTCGCCAGTGATAGATAGTAGATAGTGTGGAGCTACCTGGCGGCGCGTCGGCGACGGCGAGGAACACGCGCAGCAGCGCGGGCCCGGGCGGCGCGCAGGGCCTCCTGCACGTCGCCAGTGATAGATAGTAGATAGTGTGGAGCTACCTGGCGGCGCGTCGGCGACGGCGAGGAACACGCGCAGCAGCGCGGGCCCGGGCGGCGCGCAGGGCCTCCTGCACGTCGCCAGTGATAGATAGTAGATAGTGTGGAGCTACCTGGCGGCGCGTCGGCGACGGCGAGGAACACGCGCAGCAGCGCGGGCCCGGGCGGCGCGCAGGGCCTCCTGCACGTCGCCAGTGATAGATAGTAGATAGTGTGGAGCTACCTGGCGGCGCGTCGGCGACGGCGAGGAACACGCGCAGCAGCGCGGGCCCGGGCGGCGCGCAGGGCCTCCTGCACGTCGCCAGTGATAGATAGTAGATAGTGTGGAGCTACCTGGCGGCGCGTCGGCGACGGCGAGGAACACGCGCAGCAGCGCGGGCCCGGGCGGCGCGCAGGGCCTCCTGCACGTCGCCAGTGATAGATAGTAGATAGTGTGGAGCTACCTGGCGGCGCGTCGGCGACGGCGAGGAACACGCGCAGCAGCGCGGGCCCGGGCGGCGCGCAGGGCCTCCTGCACGTCGCCAGTGATAGATAGTAGATAGTGTGGAGCTACCTGGCGGCGCGTCGGCGACGGCGAGGAACACGCGCAGCAGCGCGGGCCCGGGCGGCACGGCCGCCGCCAGCGACAGGTCGGCGGCGCGCAGGGCCTCCTCTACGTCGCCCGTGGCCACCGCGCGTCGTTCCGCTTTGTACGGAACGTAGACAAGGTAAGCAGAGATGTAAATTACTCGAAAAAATCAACCGTAACTTTATAGTTCGAAACAAGGTCACTTTCTAAGCCGTCTGAATGCACTTGGTGGCAGTAATTTTAGTTAAATCTAAGATTTGATGCCAGATGCCACCAACTGCATTGGACTGTTTGAAAAATTTGCTTATTTCAAACTTTTTTGTTGCAGTCGGGTGTTTTGTATATTTTCCTTTTTTCGTTTTATTTTCTACCTTTTAGTGTGTTATATTTTTGGTATCTTCTTCTCAAGCCCTTTATTGGAATACCCCACATGGTCATGATACAATCTTTTTTCCAGGACCTTAGTTATTGACACGTAAAGTCCGCCATTTAGATTTAATAAACAAAACCTAGCCTGTAACCATCGAGCGACCTAAACGAGTCAATAGACACCTCATGTATTTGATTTATTAAAATACATTCACGCGTTAGGATGTTTCGAGGGTACAAAGAATCACACATACATATATAAATAACCCTGACTGAACCAACCAACCCCAAAACATGACCCTGTCTTTGATGTCGCGCAGTCGGGTAATAAACTACACCCACGTTTCGCTAGGGTTAGTTAGCTAGCTCTAATTTCGCGACCCGGGGATCGGACCTGACACTCCAGGCTCGAAGGTCACGCTCACGACTACTAGACCAGCTAGGCAGTCAACAAATTGTTACTTTTAATTTTTGCATGCACATGTTGTATGTTTGCGGACATTTGCAGTATATCTGTTTGACAACAATCATTAGAGATTATTAATCATTAAAGATTACAAATTATTTTTACGACTACAAAGCTGAGATCTAAATATTATTTAGTATGATTTTAGGGGTCAAATTAAATTAGCTAGTAAAACTTCAGGGTACACGTCCGCCGGACCCTTCCGGGAAACAAGACGTGATGTTATATTACTTCAGAGACGTGAAAATATTTTTGTTTATTTTGTCGTATTTTTTGTATATCAATACCCATAGAAATATAAATAACAGGAGAAGTGGCATGGGGGTGTGTCTGTGACCGCGCGTTGTGCTCACGATGCTCATGTCACAGGCAAATGGCCGTCTCCGCTAACTAGTGAGCAGAACGCGATCGTGATAACATTTAAGATTACCGTTTTGTTCAGTGTTTTTTTGTAAAAATCGAAGCCAAACTAGAAACTTTATAAATCATTGAACCACTTATCATATATCAGCACAAGTATTTTACTATATTTGTGTTGAAAATCATGAAAAACAACAAATCGTAAAATATTTCTTACCTTTACTACGTTATTTTTGTTTTCATATATCACAGCGACTGTACTATTATTGCAGTAAATACATTGCTTCTTTACAACTACCTAAGTGTGTTGCTAAGTGGCTGGACAAGCAATGTAAAAATCACAAAACGTTATTTTCTTTAAGCGGTTGCATCGCGTAGTACGGCCGCTGTGTCTTGCGACGAGTTAGTGATTCTAACGTAGGCTATCGACAACAATGTCGATTGTCACATGAATTAATATTACTATTAAAGTTTATTCTTCAATTTGTCAACAAAACAAAGCCTGATTGGAAGAACGATGTGAAATCTTGTTTTATATTCATTTAGATTTTCTCATAATGTTGTTTTTTTTTTGATTTACTCAATATTTTTTTTTTTAGGTACCTTTTGTTTATTTATATCATCTTATTATATGTATATCGTTTTTATTTATAATTTTTTCACGAACTCTCAAAAAATTTAATACAATAATAAATGGGAAAATCGATAACTTTCCGATTTAGTCAATTACTAGCGTATATGTAAAATAAATGGCTTTTGCACAGCACAACGATAGCGATCGATGTTTTCGTGTGAGTGAGTTGTACGGTGCATGGTAAATGCACGCTGTGTTTGATGGGATAAGGTTTATAATGGATTGTGTAGTACGTTCTGATTTATAAATTGCAAGTGTGAGCGCGACCTCGAATTTATTGGGTTTACTGATCTGCATGTGTTGTTATGGCAAGGTAGAGGGGATGAAGTGGAGACTTTGGGTTTCAATACATTTTCAACTACCGGGCATTTCTCCTTCTTTCTTATATCTATGTTAATACCCAATCAATATGCAAACACGTCAAAACAAACAAAACTATTTCCTAAACAAAAAAATTCTAGTAACTACAACTGATTACGGGGTCAACGGCCGCTGATAGTGTAGTTAGTAGTTCCTTGAAATTAAGAGTTTAGAAAATATATTTTTTTGTTCCGAACGCATCACTGCTGTGAAGTTTTGCCAGGTAATATACCTTGACCCTGTATTTATACTTACACAACTGCATCATTTCCGTAGCCCATGTTATATTATCAGGATCTAGTTGAGATGCCAACTGCGAGCACTTTATTCGACATGCTGCAAAAAACAGTTATAGCTGTTTAACTTTAGGTTACGATAAAAAGATAGTGAAAGAATTAAGATACAATATGAAAAAAAAAAAATCGGTCAAGTGTGTGTCGGACCACGCATAATAAAGGTTTCCATAGTTGGGATGAATTTATCAAGAATAAAATTAACATTGTAGTTGAAAAACAGGTTCTCCCATACATTCCAACTGCAAATCTAAGTTTGTACGCATAATATTGAGAGATTCGCCATGTCATTTTAAAACCATAGACTCCTTATAGGTTTTCCTGTTATCTATAAGTACTATTTTCTGTACTTTTGTCAAAATTTTAGGCTTGGTAGTTTTGGAGATAAGGGACGGATAATGGTAAATTTTCATCTATTTGCTAAAATCACCATAAAACTATTTATTTTAAATTATAAAAAGAAAATTGACAACCACACATTAAGCACTACTGCGTTTGATATGTCACAAAAACTTTTTTTTTAATTATTTGACTCCCAAGAGTTTAATGTCAATAAATTAACTTTGAATATGAGGGTCAATATTGGGGTTCTTTGTTTTGTAATGTTAATTACTTTGCGTACTATTGTATAGAATCAAGTTCTTCTATCTTCACAGACAGCTGTTCTGCTGGGGCGCCACTTGCGCCACTTCTTTTCAAATAAAGCATTAAAAAGTGGTGAAAGGCGGGCGTTATGGGGGACTGTCTTATGTTATCTTGACGTCCAAAAGGTGCTGGTGCTCAGCCGAATTTGGATAAATTACTTTTGATTTTGATCACAAACAGAAAACTAGTGACATACCATTTTGACCCGCCGTAGCAAGGCGCTGCACAAGATGGTCGCGCAGCTGCGTCCGCTCGTGCGTGCGCAAGAACCGCAACCACGAGCCCAGCAGTTCTATCGTCAGCTTCAACAGGCGCGAGTCGCGAAGCTAAAAACACGAACATTCAAAACATAAGTTATGGAATCAGGCGTTACTTTGCGGAAATACATGAATGTAAAATGTTATGTAAGAATATTTAGTTTTAATTCTGCAATAACTGGATCCAGACTTGAAAGCAGTATACAGCACTATCGTCCCGCCCGCAAAAATATGCACATGCAGAAGAAGCGGTTATTATTTTATAACATCACAGGGACCTATACTTAGATACATATATATACTACATTGGAAATAAGATTAGCCACTTAACTAAACCTTTTTTACAGTCCGTTCAACCGATTTTGGCTTCTATTGCGTTGGTGGCATGACAGATGGCAGCTGCAGTAAAGAGCTGGGATTGTAACCACTTTTTTGCTTTTAATGCCATATTTATATCTACGGTATAGAATTCAGAATCGGTTGAAAGGACTGTAAAAAAAAGGTTTGTTTAAATGATTAATCTTATTTCAAATGGAGGTTATTGCGGAAATAAAACTAAATATTTTTACAAAACTTTTTACAACATTAAAAACGTCCCTATATCTGAGAAGTTGGAAACTGAGATTAGACTATTCTTTTCTTGTGTCTATGTGAAGACACGCTCGAATTGTTACCGCAAATAATACCGAGAAGTACTGTACTGTCTGTGCTGTACGTAAGCATACTGTGCAATTGAACAATTGCACAGTATGCTAACTTGAAATTATTTTTACTACTACTGCCTGCCTAGACTAACTTTAAAGTCATTATGGTGGAGTGCCAAGGGAACTTTTTTTTATTTAAGTCAGCAATTACAGTTAGATTACAAGTTAAACCAGATTAATATTTTCAATTATTTTACTTCTAAACCTTAGTGCACAGTACAGTCGCAACGGGCCGCAGCGCAACGCATTTTCATACAAAAATACGAAAGGGATGAAGGAGGATTTTTGCAATGCATTGCGTTGCGGTTAGTTGTTGAGTGTCCCGCCCCAAATGGCGCTAGTCTATAATGTGCGTAGTAAAAAAAAAAAAAAAAAATTATTACTTGATCGCATTCGGTCAGTTTGTAGTAATATTCGAGCACGAAGACGACGTCGGAGTAGTCCACATGTGGCGCCACGCTCGTCAGTAGCAACAGACACTGGAGGTCGCGCTCGTCGTTCTGCGCGCCCAAGTGAGAGCTCAGTATGTCCACTAAGCGATGGCTGACAAACAATCATTATTCATTTAACAGAACGGAACACAATGGTATGCCTCACCAGGGCGCTCACCCCATACCAGCAAAACAACAATTGCCAAAGTAGTGTCTTTTTAAAATCTCTCCTAAAATAGATTTTGTAACCCGCAATAGTATAGCGTCCATACATACAAAAGAATGAATTACCATTCAAAAACAAAATGTTTTTAGAATAAAATAAAACATTTTGTTTTTGAGTGGTATTTTTTTTTGCATGTATGGACGCTATATTATAGCGGGCTAAAAAAATGAATTACCATTCAAAAACAAAATGTTTTTAGAATTAAATAAAACATTTTGTTGTCAACGGGAACGCCTTTCGTTAATTAACATACTGTATAGTCAACCATAAAATTGCTTTACCACCCCTAATGTAGCATGTCAGATGCACTACACAAAACGAAAAGGTATATTTTTGCGTACAGGACCAATGTGACAGTTATATACTGTTATCACCTGCTTAAGGTTGTCAAAACAGCATGATGTTAGTGACTTAATTCAACTGGCTACACTCGTTGATGATTTAATTTGACTTAAAAGCTTCTATGTCATATAATTGATAAAGCTAATGACTCACCGTTTAAGTAGTAACAATGTTACTGATTATAATTTAAAGTCCAAATATAGCCTTGCCCGAAACTTCGTTTGATATACAATGTGTTAATTTAATTAATTATTATTTTTCTAATTCAAAAATAATTTTGTATATACCTTGGTTTTTTAAATTAATTTAATCAAACCGATGGTTTTGGCTTATTAATTTGGGTGAATAGGTCGAATATCTATAAATATCTTACTTGATGCACTTTGTTGATTTGGAAAGCATATGGCAGACTTTCTGCAAGTGCTTCATCTTTTGCCGGCGCATGATACCTGCGAGGAACATCCACGGCGTCTCCTCGTCGCATCCCGGTGCCGTAAACTTACGCAGTCGATCGATTAACAATCTTTCGACTAGACTTAACACCTGTTCTTGGACCTGGACGGAAAAAAATACACATTTAAGATTGACTTGCCTATTTAAAGTGTGTTTTTAGCATACTAAAAGCTTAGTATGCTAAAAACACACTTTAAGTCTGTAGTAGTACACAGAAATACACTGAGTGGGTGCTTCGCACAAACTGTTGCCTAATTTCGGGGGACCTCGGGAGGAAGTCCACCGTCTCTACACGGATGTCGTGTGAAATTGCCACAATTGGGACATGAGAACTGCAGCTTAATATCGTAACACAAAGACACTGCTTTTTATTTTGACAATTCAAGAATATTCGTTGCGATAATTACGCTGTTGATCAGGCCACGTCAAACAGACATGTATACATAAACGGCTCTGTCTGTTCATTACCCTTGGTATTCAGTAGCCGACTGAAAAAGTGGCACTTGTCAAGGAAACGTACTGAATACTTAATACAAATAAAAAAATTATAGGTACCTTAGTCTCTGGGTCAGAGACTTGATGCAGAGGCCCGTCGAGGAAGGCATTCAGAACAACTTCGCTGGGTCGCACGGTCAGCAGCTCGCCAAGAGCGGCGATAGCAGATGTCCGTACAATGATGCTCGCATCGCGACACAGACTCACCAAGAACTGTTACAAATATAGTTTTCAATTATTATTAAATTATTATGCTTAGGTAAGTTGAACATTTCGCGGCCTCATATAGAAATAATTATAATACTGAAGTAGTACTGTCCTCGTTTATATCTTCAACTTTAAAGATATTATGTAAAATTTGATTTGTGCTCTACTTTTGGTTACTACCTATAGGTACGGGATCGATTGGTAATAAATAAAACACGTTTTACAACTTATTTTTCAAATAAAAACGTTGTATCGCGCAAATTTTTTAGCTGTGTCAGACGGATTCTCAAGTGTATATAGTTTGTTTGCAATTACAAAATGTCAATAAATAATATAAATTTAAGGCTGCAATCCGAGTTACACCGTAATCGATTTGAGCGTGCTAAGTCCCGTACCGAGTTAACGTAAGCTCGATAACGATGTGCCATGAATCGTCATAGATAACGTCATGACATGCGCCATCTTGCGATAACGCCGACCATGCCTTTTACTAATAGCACCGTGAGCGCTGTCAAAAATGACAGTTTTGCTGTTTTGTTTTGAGTGGCATCATAACTTTAGGCTGCTTTTCCACCAGAGATGTGCTATGCTACGTTGCTATGGATGCGTGTGACATCCACCAATCATATTCATTCGCTATGTAGACCAATTAGGGACCAATGAGTATGATTGATGGATATCAAACGCATCCATAGCAACGTAGCATAGCACATCTCTGGTGGAAAGGCACCCTTAAACTAACGTGGCATTATCGAAATTGTGATTCTGGCTACCGAGGCCACCTAACCAACGAAGAAGGTAAAATTTGTAGTTCAAACAAAAATAAATATGATATACAAGTTTTGACGTTGAGCGAGCACCCGTTCCGAATTGTTGACAGCCCTCAGCTGTCATAATCGTGCTATCTAAATCGGAACGCCAATTATTGATGTCAGCGGTGTGAGCGACTACGTTCTAATTAGGAAAGTGGCCTAATTTGGTTATAACGTATTTTTAAACAAGAAAGTGTCATCTATAAAAAAACTCTTTTAACGTTTTGTTTACCTTTAGTTAATTACCTAAACCTAAATGGAGTATAGAGACCATACTCATTTAGGGTCAAAATGTCCAAATCCCAAAATGTCCAGTTCTCAAAATGTCTAATTCCCAAAATGTCCAACTCCCAAAATGTCCAATCTTTGAGAATGTGGTAATTTTTTTCAATAACTCATAAGTGAAAAAAATCATTTTAATTTGCAGTAAACAGCGCCAGTTTTTGTGTTAGCCAGCAGCTGCTGCAGCAGCGTGGCGGCCGCCTTGCGCACCACGGCGCGCTCGTCGTAGTGCTAGTACTGACCGCCAGTTGCTGTGGCTGCGGCGGCGGTGCGGCGGGGTCGGCCAGCAGCTGCTGCAGCAGCGTGGCGGCCGCCTTGCGCACCACGGCGCGCTCGTCGTAGTGCTAGTACTGACCGCCAGTTGCTGTGGCTGCGGCGGCGGCGCGGCGGGGTCGGCCAGCAGCTGCTGCAGCAGCGTGGCGGCCGCCTTGCGCACCACGGCGCGCTCGTCGTTGGCGCTGCGGGCTACAACGGCCATCAGGCGCGACACCTCGCCAGAACCGTTCAGTTGCTGCAACACAAACGATCCAGCGACTGCCAGTCACTGCACTGAGGCAATCTTAAGAGCGATGCGGTGAGTTAGACCGCAAAATTATTTTTGGCAATTTTCGGGACAGTATCGGGTTTGTGTTCATCAAAATGATTCGCGACCATAGCAAATATGTATTTACAGAATTATAATCATTACAATCATCAATAAGACTCTCTTAGTTCAAATTACGCTATTGAATTACTATTTCATGAAATCATGGCATTTGAGGCCAAGTCTAACTTAATATTGATTATTTAAATGATCATACAACCTGACACTGACCTGCAAATTGCAAATAACTTAAGAAAATTTGAATTTCGGGGTCTACCCTGGCGCTTTCGCCAGGAATCTTTGCGTGCGTCTGACTTACCTTTATGGCGTTGATCAAAGGCACGTGTTTACTGGTAAGGCACTTTGTAAGAACACCGAGCGCGCGCGTGCGCAGTGTGCCTGACTCGTCATCCGTTCGATCGTATATGGCGCGTAAGATAGCCGCGTGCATCACTCTATGCTTGCGTTCACGTAACAGGCTCCCTTTGTCCTCACCAAAATCAAGTTCGGGCTACAGAAATAAACATCCTATTTAGTATTTTATTATCTACTGAATAATCCTGTTAGCGCGTTCGTTGGTTAACTATGCAATAGTCTGCTCAGTGCCGTAGTTTCAAAAGATATTATACGTCTTCTTCTTTTCGTGTGGTTAATGACTGCAAAAATATATAATAAAAAACATTCACATTCAAGTCGCAATCTGTCAAATTTGTCAAAAAAGTTGGTAAACTGATTGTATTTTTGACGAACGTAGTTAAAAAATACAGGAATTGCCCCTCTGGTGTCAGAGTATTAAAGCCGCCCATGGGCCTCTGACTTGGCTTCACATGCCGCCAAGAAATATCTTTCAGGCATGCCGGTTTCCTCACGATGTTTTCCTTCACCGTTTTTAAGGCCAGTGATAATTATACAATACGCACATGAATCAGAAAAGTCAGAGGTGCGTGCCTTGGGCGCTATATTATACGTGTCCTGACTTGATAAAGATAAGGATTTGAAAACTGACGAAAGATATAATGACTTGACTGTACCTGTGCGGCGACATTGGGTTGTTGGTTGACTATTTCGTCATTACTCGGTTGTGGTTCTTGCTCATTACTGCGGTCAGCAACTAAATATAAATAATTTTCCGTTTATAAAGTAATTTACAACTGTCTTCAAATGTTGAAGTTCACTGATTTATTTACATTGTTCTTCTTAATAACGTCACCACCCAACTATGAATGAGTTATTCGGCTATAGATCGAATAAATGTTGAGTAGTTGCTACGTAGTAACCACAATGTAGTGTAAAAGCGTTTTCGCTTTTAAGTGCTTTAACCGTGTCGTATAAACGTTTACTCGATATTCTTATAGTGCATTTATTCAACAGTCACATAGTAGCTAACATTTCTCGTTTATACCTATTTGAGTGCAGTAATAGCGCTATTAGAGTTGTCGATTCCCAAGTTTCATGTTTAAGAAGCTACTATATGACTGCTACTTGACATTACTATTTTAGAGCGAATTCGCCGAATAAAAGCTGCCAATTTACTGAAAAGTATCTTAATGTCTGTAATAGCATGTTAAATCGATTAGTCGCATGTAAGTGTTAATAATTCAGTTACTGAACTTCAATCGTTATGAATGCTGGTATAACACATTTATTGAGTTAGGTGTTGTATAACTGATTGTTAATGACTTAATAAGCTATATAATATCGCATCTAGGGCACCAGTATTTTATTGAAAAATATTAACAATTTACTTAATGGATTACATAAATAGAAAAATATTTTATGGAAATGGAAAAAAAATATTTTAATTAAGGAACCCCAAAATTGGTTACATATGGCTGCATTATGTCCTATAAATGAGATAACATTATACAATTATTCGACTAATAACCGATATATTGTGATATAATAGCAATATATTTACTTAAATTTGTTTAATGGATTTTGATCTAACATCTTGACTAAATTTGATAAACTTTATCTATTATTACTATTATATTATTAATCATTAGTGTGGCCCACAAATATATGTTAAATAACTCCTAAGATTTCATCGATAAAGTTACTTTGCATGTTCATTTACGTTTACATATGCAAAATTATGTAGACAATAATTGCTATAACATTCTACATTAAGTAACTATAAGTATATTCAATACTTCCATATTTGTACATATTTGTTCTAATAAGTCACACACAAAATTCCGCTTCGGCAAAAGGAATTAAATATTCATAAAATAGTGACGAACTATCTGATACAGAGCGAAATTGTGTAATAACAGCAAATTCTTTGCTTTTAACTGACAAAAAAGACGATTTATAGCAAATCGGTAGCATTTACTCCACGATTTTGTGGATTACTAGTAACGAAAAAGCTTTAACTCCAACAATGGTCATGGAAAGGCAGCAATATTGCTATTGCTACTCTAATTTGGTCCAGTTTTGCTTTTACTCGATAATTATTCCACAATTATGTTCCTTATTCAACAGTAACACGACTTGCATAGCACTAATAGCTGAATAATTTGCGCCCAAATCGCGTTGAGTAAACGTGTACTCCCTTTTTATACGACTTACGATTACATCTACATTATTGAACTATGAGCTGAAATACAAACGTGGTCTCGACTATTATAGCACATGTTTTTGCCAGTTGGGCAGCTGTATGATCGGGTTAAACACCAACAGCTGATTTAGGTCCGCTTGCATCGCAAATCACTGAATGCGTTTAGCGCTATAATTAATGCGTATTTAAAACATCGATCTGTTTCTGTAAATCGTTTGAGAATGACAAGAGACAGAATTATGTTTTATATATATTAAGCGCTAAACGTATTTAGTACTTTGTGATGCGAGGGAGCCATAAAGTTACACCATACCACAGGTTAATACAGATGCTTTACTTCGTATTTTACTACTACTGACTTGTTGGGCCAATTCAGTGAGTGTAACGCGAGGAAGCAGATCTAAGAGTTACGCGATAGAAAGAGAGGCAACCTTTAGGTGAATATAACTATAGGTAATTAGCGCAGTGCGACATTTTTTTTATTTTTGAGGGTGGGAAATCATCAAATGACTTCTCCCGCTCTGGGCGGAGCGAGAGGGCGTGTCAGACTTTTACTGACTAAAACCCACCCGTGTTCCTTCCGTTGCCCGTGTGCCGGGGCCGCGATATCCCTTTCTGAAAAACCCGCAACCGACCTGAATAATCTGTGGCCATACAGAAAAATATTATTCTAATTTCCAAGACAACATATTTCGAAAGCATTCGTTCTAGTCAGATATAAAATAATAAACCAGTCAAAGAAACATACTTGTTTCACCATTGTCGGTAGTTTCATTTGTTTGCTCAGATGGTTGCTCATGTTCTTCATGTTCACTGTCTAACAATAATTTAGCCAGCGACTCCTGTAATGTGAAATATTAATGAAATAGACAATAGCACGAGTTAACAGAACATAAAAAAAAAAATACCAGGATACTTTTCAAGTTATTCTTTCCATAATAACCTAATTCAGACTATTACGAACATTCTAGAACAAAAATAGCCAAATCGATCCACATTCAAATTCCGTTTTTTTCCAACTATTTAACTCCATATTCATTTTTACGGTTCCCTACCCAAACGATGCCAACCGGAAGCACGAGTATATTAACGCATTATGGTAGCGAGAGCACTTGGAAACCTTCTAAATGATTTTTTACATTGTATTATTGCAATCCATAATCAATATTTTAATGCAACATATCGCTCTGCGATATTCCATAATTTAATTTAGTACCTAATATGAATCAATTAATCAGTTAAAATAGCGAAATATTTGACAGCTATTTGCCACGTTGCAATAGAATGAATATACTTTGAACACAAATAAATTATAAAATAAAAGTTTCAAGCTTAGTGAAATTGAACTTCACTAAAGTTGATAAAACTATTTCGAGGTCTAATGTACGTAGTAGTAATAAATCTAAGAAATGGTATTGATACATACAAGTGCTAACTGACGATGTGACAATCTTGTAGCAACAGATAAATCTGTTAGCCATTTAAGAAATTCTCTGTAAGAAGTCGGAGGTAGAGAACTCATCATGCCTACAACTAATTTCGATCGCATCTCGCGAACTTCTGCACGTTCCTGTAAAAAATAATAACAGTAACTTTACACAGCGTGTAGTTTACACAGAGTGGTAATTTGAAATGGTACATTAAGCGCAGGCCACACTGAGAACGAAGCTAAGTTCATCTAGCGTCGCTCATGTAGCTTCCGCGGTTTCATACTTCGAATCATAGTTCGCGGTGTGGCCTGCGCTTTAGGGTGCGTTTCCACTAAAGCGGAGACGTCAGACTAGTGGAGCTATGTAGCGGAGACTGTGTCGAGCAGACAAGCGGTTCTGTGTCGTGGAGACGAGTGCAGCTGTAAAGCGCAGATGAGGAGACAGTTAAATCAGTGTGAGCTGAGTTAAAAATAAAACTAAAAGAAGCGATTATAAAGTGAAAAATAACTGTAGTTTCGGAAGTCGGCGGCAATTTGGCAATACACAAACAATTCGACTTCAGGAACAAAACATATTTTTCTTTAAGTTGGTTGTTTTTTTTTGGAAAAAGTTTTTCTAATAGAAGTATATTTCCTCATACTAACCAATCCATCTGGACTTAAGCAGAGATGTTCTAAAAGACACAGGTAGCCATTTAATGCTGCCTTACCATGCGTGGCCAACAGCAGGAATGAATATGTTACATATGATGGTCCAATACATTTCTGGAAAAAATTAGAACAAGTAATAAATTGTTAATTAAATATTCGGCATTTCAATATTTTTTAGTAATCAATCAATCAATCAATATTTTATTTGCAATAAGTAGGTATTGGTAGTTTTGGTAATAAGATCCTTATACAAAGTCAGACGTTTGACATGCAAAATATATCAATGTTATTCTATCTATATATATATATCTAGCCCTTGTCCCATGTTACTTGGGGTTCTTTATTCCGTTCTCCCCTTTCAACCGTCACGCCCGTTATTCTATCAAGCATTTCTTTTTGTCATACCATTCATCTTTACTTTGAAATTTATTTATATATAATATAAATAATAATATAAATATATAACTTAAATGATTAGAATAGTTGGTCGCTGTGATTAACTCAAGACCAATGTTTATGTTCTTTCTCCAGCTTACGTACTGACAAGTTATATAATTGTTTATTTTATTTGACTTTTTAAGTCAAGTTATTTTAGTTTAATTTGAATTTATTGTTGACAAAATCTACTCACCACAATGTTTTTTTTTATGAGTTGTATTGCAATATGTGATTAGCTAGTGACCTCGATAATTGATCATATTATTTATTGTTATTAGTAATTAACTCTTTGTTTATTTACTTTACCTTGATGGTCCTATTTTATCATTTATAACTTCCAGGTACAACTATATGTAAGCGGGCACGCCCTTTATGGCTGGAGGCTTTTATTTAGATATTAAGTTTATTTATTTAAACTTTTTACACATAAATAAGATACAAAGGCGGACTTAATGCCTCAGGCATTCTCTACCTTTAGATATTAAGTTCTGTTTACGTTTAGTTTTTTATTTCGGCCTGAGTATACTTCTCGATGATTTTGTTTGGTATATTGGCATGTGCTAGCTAACATATGGCTAATAAATTAAATTATGTTTTGTGTTGCGTAATGTGAATTATTTTGAGTACTATTATATAGAATCTTTTATTTTTTGTTCTTTTAACTGAACAGACAGCTGTGCTGCTGGGGAGTTTGTTGCGCCACTTCTTCCCAGCTAATGCACTAGGAAGTGGTGAAGGGTGGGCGTTTTGGGGGACTGTCTTATGTAATGTTGACGTTCGAAAAGTGCTGATTCTCAGCCTAGTTTGAATAAATGACTTTTGATAAATAAATATAAATAATAATATATATTAATATTATTTTATTTAGCTGTACATTATCATCACTCAGCCGAAACACATTAAATGCTAGAGATAAAAAACGCCTATCAAGCGTCACCATCGTTCATCCATAAAACCATAAATATGCTTACATTAGCATGCCTGCTGTCCAAACTTGAGTTAACCAGCTTTGGCAGGATACATTTAAAAAGCAATGTTACTGCCTTCTCATTGGAATCCCCCGTTGCCCCACATAATAAAGTATGTATTATTTTATATATAGCATTAGATATGCGTTGAAGTATGAACTTGTCTGAAATAAAAAATAAAAAATAAAAGAAAATGCTTCAATAGACTCCCTAGTTACATTTCACTGCCGTGGCGAAGTCTTAAACTGGTTAGGTTGTACTTATAACCTCATTAAAAGTTTGATACTATATAATTAAACTAGGTACACACACAGTGACTTTAGTCGCCGGTGACTTGTCGTGTGCGCACTCTCGCTCAGGCTGCTTAGTCTGTGCTGTCAGGGCAAGATTCAGACTGCTTTGACTATAGCACGAATGCTTGCCTCTACGTTGATTATATAAAGTTTGTCATTATTCGTTTTCCATAATTACTCCTCAAAAGGGGTGATGGTGTTGTTAAAGTTTTAATAGAAGAATATTAAAGCGCAAAAAGACTTTATTCATTTGACGATCAAGGTTAGTTTTATAACCTTAATTTTTGTAGATGATTTTTCAATTACAATTTAATAATGTTACTAAAACAAAAGTTTGTTGAAAAAAGTGGGGATATATAAATTTGAAACTTTCTAAATACAGATGAATATGCTATTAATTTTACACAAGAACCTCGTCTAATTATGTCTATTAAGCAGTTTGCAAAAAATAAGAACACAATGAAAAAATAAAAAACAAAATGCTTCAGACATACTTTCTCGTAGGCGTAGGACATCTGAAATTTTGTAAAGATGTAATTATGCTACTTGAACATTATTATAGCAACAGTCAAGGTGTATCACAAACTTCACTTACCCACATGTAGTTTGTCAACAATAGCATAACCCGTTACGTCTACTAAATTACTTAAAATTTCTTCAAAATTCATATCACTAGGGCTTAGTTGTAAATGTTCTACAACAACTGTCAGGTCCTCCACAAACTCTGACAGTTGCTTCAAAACAAAGTTGACTTCATTAGTTAGATCTTTAGAGTTGAAATTACTTGCTTCATCACACATCTCTAATGGAAACCGGAGGCATGCTAGCGACTGAGCAAATAGTTGTGAATGGTAGATATGATATGCTTTGTATCCTGGGATTGTCAACAACTTATAGTAAACGCGAGATGCTAATAAAGCATTGTTTCTATATTCCTTGGTATGGACATTTTTGCATCCGTAGTCAATATAGTATGCTAAAATAGCTAAGACTTTCTTCTGTTGTACCAAATGCGATAACGACGCCCAAGACTTTTCTTCACTAGGTATTACTTCTGAGTTAAGCCATAAATCAGTCGACTTAATTATATCCATAAATGTTATGTTCAAATCTAAAGACTCTATTGCGTTCTCATATTTTGGCGGCAAATCACAAAACTCAAGAAATTCCCCTTGATAGATAGCTTTAACCCAGCCGTGGTCCAGAGAGTCCAGGCGCAGATTGTTTAATTCATCCACTAAAGCCATTGTTATATTTGTAGGATGTTTGTATAAAGGTACGTATAACCACCGGTAACACAAAACTTCTAGTTTCAATCAGTATTTATGTCCGATGTTTCCCAAATCTCATCTCCATGTTGTAAGAACACAGTAAGTATTTAAACAACTAGTTATTGATTACAATTTAATTTGGCTCCATCAATCGATGTTGTTTTACCAGAAAATATCAACAGATCAACCAACACCTTGAATATTTGACTTTGACAGTTGTCAATGATTTAGATTTACCGGTGGTCTCGAACGTCACAGTGCGAAATCGGTAGAGCTACCCACAATAATCGGTACATTTGTACCCAAAATCGGTATATGACAAAAAAATACAATATTCAATCGAATTCGTTTATTTATCAAAAAAATAAATAAGAGTCTAATTTACATCAAACCAAACACACTTAAATATAATTAGTTTTAATGATCTTCAGGATCATACCAATACTCTTTGTTATAGCCGCGGTCATCTTTGAATTTATTTCCAAGTCATAACAATTAACGTCAATTAGAGTCGTTTTGCATGTAATAGAGCAGTGATTGACTCAGTAAACAGCGTATTTCGCTGTTTTGTTTTCATAAGATTAATATGCGAAAATATGCGTTCAACGTTGGCGGATGAATGGGGCAGTGATTAAATATGAAAGTAGACAACAAAGGAAACATTTGAGGGTCATCGCCACGCTTTAGTCAACTTATTTCATCTCAAAATAGTTCTACATCATCAGAAAGTGTTTTGATTTGTTCACAATTTCATGTATTCTCTGAAATCGTGGAGAAATCGTTGCATTTCAGTATTTCGGTAGGACAGAGCCCATATCGGTAGAAATACCGAAAAATCGGTAGGTTCGAGACCACTGAGACTTTACTGTCATTGCAGTGCATGAGTGAGTGCAGTGCAGTCATAGACATTTATAATATATTTTATTTTCTATTTCAATGAGTGCAATAGAAAATGCTTGCAGAAAAAATATCGATATACAGATACATCCATATTTATTGTTCGATACATGATCGAGAGTGGCACTTGTTTGTCAAGGGAAATGAGGTAACGCAATTTACTAATAGAATTTGTTACAGTGAATCAATTTTTAAGATCGAGATAGGTTTTGTGAAGTGAAACTTCTATAAAGACGGGGGTATTAGGATTTTTCTGTCATGAAAAAGCGTAACGGCCGCCTGGAGGGGGTAAACGATATATCGCGTGGTGAGAGGCGGCAGCGGCGAAGAGCAATACAATGGCTGTATTAGATGGATATAATGCGCAGCCGAGAGTATACTAAGGATGTTTTTTTTTGGTTCCGGATTGAATTCAGGTTTTTTTTGTTTGATAAAATAAAATATGTAAAAAATGTATTTATTAAAATGTACCTAACCTAACCAAACCATAACTTGCAGTAAACCTGCGAAAAAAAATGTGTGCTGGGACACATAATAGAAGTGACTTGAAGTTTTACGGGCAGATTGTTAATGTACTTGTCCAATTTGAAAACCTGCCTGTAAAACTTCAAGTTAAAATTTTGTTGCGATTCGTTTTGCCAGTTGTCCGTTGCGATTCGTTTTTCCACTTGTCCGTTGCCATTCGTTTTTCCACTTGCCCATTGCGATTCGTTTTTCCACTTGTCCGTTGAAGTTTCACTTCTACTATGTGTCCCAGCACACATTTTTTTTAATGTACTTTAGGAGCGTATATCCTAAAAGTTGGCAACGTCGCTACGAGCTGTCAAAAATTTACCTGTTTTGATTAATTTGGCAATATTGGTGTATGGAAATAGGAAATGTGGCTAACTAGCTATTAGTAGACCATAATAGACCGTTTTTGACACCATAAAGTCAAACCGGGTTTGACTTTATGGTGTCAAAAACGGTCCATTATGGTATATTATTATAACGGTCTATTATGTAAGAATTTATGCCATTAGCAGAACGTGATGTTACTGTTACAATGAATTAATAAATAAAAACATGATTCTACTAAAACCGGTACTAACGCAAATAGTTCGTTAGTTTATAATGTTCTCTGTGGTTAGTTCGTAGTCTCCCTATTTTTGACAAGTAAACAAAAATTATTGTCAATGTCATTTTTCAAAGATTGTATTTTCGGCGTGCATGTGCATTTAAATTTAAAATATATTTATAGTAATTATTGATTAAATTAGGTAGTAAATAATTAATTTATAACTATTATCATGACGACACGAAAACCAATTAATTGGTTTTTGACTGACACGGGCCGAAAGTTTTCGTTTGTTGTTATTACAGGCACTGGACTTGCGTGTACATTAGCAAAATACGCCCCACATACTTTTTTCTTGGATAAATATAAAAACTTCGTGCATTATTACAGGTTAGTTGGTACATTTAGCTAAGTTAAATCAATTCATGGCAATGAAATTGTATAATTTATTTGAGTTGTTCTTGTTTCACTTTTCAGCAACGGCCAGCCGGCTCTTTTACACAAGGAACTTAGCGACAGGTACTCAAAATGTCTGGATATCTTGAATATATCTGATGTTCAAAGAAAACTAATTGTGCCATTTAGTGTTTTTGGATATGACTTATTTCATGCTGGTAAGTTTACAGTTAAATAGTTAATTTGTACTTGAGGACTGCTTACATGTGTAGAAATCATTCATTATTATTATAGAAGCTTGCCATAACTTTAATAAAACTTGTATAAGTCTTCAAAGTTAATAATTAATAATATCTTGTTTATTCTCAACTATGAAGTTAAAAGTGCTGAACTTGAACCTATGTTATTACCCAAGTCTCTTTTGGTCTCTACATTGCTATTATTCCATCTATGAAGAGAGATAGTCAATGATTTATAAAAAAATCATATGAATAATCAAAAGTAATCCAACACATATTTGTTGTAAAAAAAATACCATGGAAGTAATAACAACATTGTCAGGGTATGTATGCCATGGGAATACAGTTTTCATGGTGGTATTTAGGAGATTATTTAGGAAACTATGATTTAAGCTGTGTTGCAAAGCTAACCTAGTGTTAATGAAATAAATTATTGATAAGGCACTTATACAAGTTACTCACAAAAACACACAAACAAAAATTACATACAGTTTAAGATATTGTGAGTTCACTTACAGGCATGCACAGCACTAACAGAGAACTTGAAAGATTTTTAAATTTGAGGTTTACAAGTAAGTACTATACCAAATTGTGTTGTAGGAAGTATGAACTCAAGATTCGGAGTAGCTGTTGGTATTCCAGTGAACTTTAACTACAAAAGCTTGTCTGATTTAGAAGCAGATGATATTCAGGTGATTATTATTTCTTGTAAACTTGAGCAAGATTTTCTTGCCATAATTTTATATAACATTAGGAAAGGGGATAGTCAAAACAAAGATTCTTTTTATTAAATATTAAAACTTTGATGTTGTTGGTGCATACATCAGTTAATCTGCAGGTTATCTGGCGGAGTCCGTTAAAGTGCAAAATAATTCTTTTTGTTCTTATATCTGCAGATTTCCGGGGTAATCTGCAGACTAATAACCAAGCATTTGTATATGTGAAAAGAATATGTTCTTGATTTGAAAAAAACATCCAATTTAATTGAATTAATATACCTTAATTTATCATATCCCATGTTATCCCATGAACATATAAAAAAAAAACAATAGTCATAGTTTTTTTTTCTTAATAGTACAGACTATTCAGAAGAAAAAAAAACAAGTAACCTAACTTTTTAAGTCCAGATACCTGCTATTTTAAGTAAAATCTGCAGATTACAGTAAACTCCGACCGCTACTGTGGATTTAGTATTTTGCCCTACAAGTTTCAACAATTCCACCCCTATAAAAGTTAGTTTTCAAAAATGAATGATTACGATTTATTCACCTACTAGTTTAAATTTTATAGATTAAAAAAAAAGGATCTTTTATGTTTCCCCTTTTTCAAACTTACATAAAAACAGACGCACGTGTCGATCTAAGGGGTTAAGCTACGCTTGCCGCGGTCGGTTCGTGGATGGGTGGCCATCCATAACATATAGAGACTCCTCCGTTCCTAGGAAAGCACGTTAAGCCATTGGTCCCGGTTGTCATTTGTAGATCTTTGGCAGTCGTTACAGGTAATCAGAAGCCCGAAAGTCTGACAACCAGTCCTACTAACGGGTATTGTATTAAGCTTCGTGCAGACTAGCGCGACGCGACCCCGATCATTGTTATACCGTGAAGTTTTCTTAGAAATTGTATTGTTCGAGTCGCGTCGCGCTGGTCTGCACGAGCTATTACCCAGTAACTGGGTTGTGGCGGTCAGATAGGCAGTCGCTTCATCTAAAATACTGGTATCCAGCTGCATCTGGTTAGACTGGAAATCGACCCCAATAAAGGGTGACATCCCGACATCGACGCGAAAACTATTACCAGGGATTCAGTACATGATTCTAAACCCCTGCGTTGATTTTTTTTTGTCGGTTATTTAAAAAATAATCTGTTGTTTCATAGAAAAGTGCAATACCGACCCGGTAAAATGTACAAACAAACAACTGACAAAATGTATCGACCAGCTGTTTTTTTTTTAATAACCGACTAATCATAATTAAACCCAAGGAATAACATTTTTCATACACTCTTCACCCCCTAAAAGGAGGGATTTCCAAAAATCCCTGGTAAAAGAAAGAAAAAGTATTTATTGAGACTAAATAAACTCACAAAAGGAAATCACAAAATAAACTAAAAACACACATAACATAAATAAAAAAGAAAAAACAAAGTAAAATTAAAATTTAAAACGAAGTCCTGTACCAGGCTAAAATGCTCCTATCTCAGCATGAGCTGCTTAGTGCTCGCCTTCATTTAAAAAAGAACCCTTGTTTGGGCTGTGTGCTGATATGTTAGTCCGTAATTTTTTCCTTTTATACAAGAAGCCTTTAAACCTTTTTTTAAAGATAGAAGATAGATTAGACAAATAACGGTTCTGTGGGGCGACAACGCTAGGGTAACCCGCTAAATTCAAACTTTCATACGTTTCTTTGCAATTTACTAGTCAGTAGTGACCTACCTAACCTGACGGTTGTATGGTAACCAACACAGCATCATTAATAATTTTTTATGACGAGAGAGAGAGGACATACCTCTAGAGGGCGCCATATTAAATTTAATGTGAGGTCACATATAACCAGAGGACGATCAAGACGCTTCCAACCATAGATATAAGAAAGAAGTTACTGTTATTTATATTTCTAAGCTTCCAACGATCTCTCATTTGTCAAATATGTAATTAGCGAAGTGTACTTCGCTAATTACATATTTATGGTGCGTCAATTTTTTTTCTTTAAAATCATAAAAAGTAAAAAACTCGTAAGTTCCCTGAAATTGCCCGATTGAATGACTATTTCATGAAAACAGGACACCTGAGGCCAATTCTTAGTTACGAGAGTTCTATCTATTGATGATTGTAATGTTTATCCTATCCTATTAAATTACCAATATTTTTATATAAACATATATATATACATATATATATAACATACATATATACATATATACATACATATATATATATATATATATATTTGTAATCACGTTCTCGAAAACGGCTCTAACGATTTAGATAAAACTTACAATAGCGTTTAAGGGGGCGAAAAATCGATCTAGCTAGGTGTCGGAGCAGAGCTCGGTCGCCCAGGTACTGATTTATAATTCTTCTAAATCCAAACTTCGATACTAATATTATATATGCGAAAGGAAACTCGGCCTGTTATCTATCATGCCTAAACAACTGAACCGATCGTTATATATTTGACGAATAGGTAGCTTCGGACCTGGAAAAGGACATAGGCTACTTTTCATCCTGGATATTTGTACATATAAAAAAACGATGAAATACACGCAGACCAAGTCGTGGGCAACAGTTACCCTCGCATCTTTTGGTCGCGGCTTCGTCCACATGGTGGTCGGAAATTATCCCGTGGGAACGTCCTACCGGGATAAAATTGCCCCCCCGCGGGAACGTCTTACCGGGATAAAATCACCCCGCGGGAACGTCCTACCGGGATAAAATTAGCCCGCGGGAACGTCCTACCGGGATAAAAACTATCCTATGTTAGGTCACAGGTTATTTATTTATTTATTTATTTATTTGATAGGAATAACAAACAGCAGTATATTACACAGTAGGCATACAATATAAAACTTGCAATAAAAGTAACAAATACACTACTCAATACGTTATCCACAGATTACAATACAGAATAGCTAGCTGTTAGCAGAGCTAGTTAAAAAAGCACTTATTAACTATATACTATATACTAGGGCTATCTCTTAAAATAGTTGTAATCTCACTCTTAAATACAGCTTTGCTGAGAAACATAATATCAGTAGAGCCAAACTGTTTATTATAGGTGTCAACCAAGCGATGTAACGGCGAGCGAGCGCCTGAGTTCGTTCGACAAAATGAAGTAGCAAATAGGCGTCTCGAACGAACTTCTCGACCGATTACAGTACGAGGGATCAGGTAGCACAGACTGTTCACAAGATCAGTACAATCAAATTTATTGCGGCATATACTAAACAGAGTCATCATTTCAAGTAGGGTGCGACGGGATTGTAGGGTCATGAGGTTATATTTTTCAAGTAATAATTTATAGGACATTTTGGTTTTACAGCATCTGTAATGCATGGAACGGAGGTACTTACGTTGAACCAACTCAATGATCTCAATGTACTTTTTGTAATAAGGGTTCCAAATGGGTACTGCGTATTCAAGTTGTGGCCTTATTATAGATTTGTATAGATGTAAGTAGGTAGAAGGCCGATGAAATTCTCTAGACGCCCTCATAACGAAACCAAACATTTTATAAGCCTTGTTGACTATGTTGTCCACATGGGTGTCAAGATGGAGCTTTGAGTCAAGATTTACGCCTAGGTCACGGAGGGATGAAACCTTGTTTAGGGCAGTGTTTCCAAGAATGTAATTGAAATTCAGCACATGTTTTTTTTTAGTAAACGTAATGCTGTAACATTTAGAGATACTAAGGTGAAGCTTATTAACAGAGCAGTATTTCGAGAAACAGTCAAGATCCTTCTGAAGGTCCAAACAGTCGGTTTGAAGGGTAATATTTTTGTAAATTTTTAAATCGTCCGCGTATAGTAGGAACTTTGAACTTTTAAAGCAATCTTTGATGTCGTTGATGAATAGGATAAACAGAAGGGGCCCTAAAATTGAGCCTTGGGGGACTCCTGAAGTGACCTTTATTGTATGAGACTCAAACCCATTAATGACAACCTTCTGAGTCCTATTAGTGACATACGACACGAACCAACGCAGTAAATCTCCTCTAATACCGTTGAATGCGATTTTGTTGAGTAATAGCCTATGATCTACCTTATCGAACGCCTTTTGAAAGTCTGTATAAACAGCATCAATTTGCTGCCTCTTGTCTAAGCCTTCAAACAGATGTGTTGTAAAAATAAGGAGGTTACTTATACAGGACCTTCCTCTGACGAACCCATGTTGTTCTTTTAATAGTACACGCTGAATGATTGGATATATCTCACTATGCACTAATCTTTCAAAAAGTTTTGAAAGCCCCGACAACAACGAGATTGGACGATATGTAGATACATCACTCTTGGAGCCGCTTTTATGGATTGGAACAATATTTGCTCGTTTCCACACATCAGGGAATACGCCATAGGCAAGGCATTTATTATATAATATAAACAACGGAAAGCACAATGTGTCACAAGTATTTTTTAAAAAGATCGAGGGAATACCATCTGGCCCGGGACCCTTAGAAGCATCCAATGATTTAAGTTCTTTTTGAATTTTGTATACCGGAAAGTGCAAATTACAAAGATTAATATCGTTATCAGGATTAGCGGGAGGTGGTACCCATGACTTATGATCGAAAGTAGACGGTTCATAAACAGATTGGAAAAACATTGAGAACAAGTCGCAAGTAGTAGTAGGGTCATTGGAAGACTGTTGGAGATAGTGAACTGTAGCTGGGATACTATTACTGGAGTTCCGATTAGAAACGTACGTCCAAAATGCTTTAACGTTTTTTTCCACGCTGTCCTCTATAAAATTCATGTATTTTTTATAACATATGTCGGCCTGTTTTTTGAATTTTGCTCTGTAAATAGAAAATAGTTCGTAGTCACTAATGTTTCCATATTTCTTCCACTTAATCCACGTTCGAGATTTCATTTTAAATAAATGCAAAAGAGATTTAGTGAACCAGTGTGGGAATTTAAAGTTTTTGGTTTTGTGAGTGGGAGTATGTAATTTAATAATTTCGTATAATTTTTCGTAGAAAGTAGAGACCGCTTCATCAGGTGGTAAATCATTGAGTAACATGTTCCATTCAGCGCTTTCAATGTCTGTATTTATTGCATTGTAATTAGATTTGTGATAATTTAGTGGTTTTACATTTGAGTGTTTAGGCATTCGTGAGGGTTTTTTAAATGGTATTTGTATATAAAATGCAGGATGGTGACTGTCTATAGGTAAGAGAGGAGTATTAGGATTACAAGCCACAGTATGTGTATTGCAAAAAAACAGATCGAGAATACGTCCGTTACTGTTATTAACATTGTTAAATTGATTCAAATCAAATCGTGAGCAAAAGTTTAGTAGATGCCTACTTGTATCCGAATAGGTGTTATTAGTGGCACACACCATGTATGACGATGCGTTAATCCAGTTAAGTTCTGGTAGGTTAAAGTCGCCTGTTAAAATAATGTGTTCTATGTAAGGATCATCAAATAATTTCGATAACGAATTCATGAAGTTTACATAAATGTCTTCTGACGTGTTTGGAGGTATGTAAGTGGCACAAAGAAGTAGATTTTTACAATCATAAAGGGGGACTTTAATTATTTGATGTTCTGGTAGAATTAATGGGGGAGACAGTGTGAGAGAAGATGGAATAAGATCCTTAAAGATAGCTATTAGGACTCCTCCCCCGTCTTTTTTATTTGAAACTGCTCGATCGCGATCGTGTCTGAAAACTGTGTATCGAGAGTCAATGAATTCGTTTTCGGAAATATCCGGCGTCAACCACGTTTCAGTCAAAATTATGATATCGTATGCATGCGACAATATATTAATGTACAATGTGTTCAGTTTAGTCCTGATCCCTCGACAGTTCTGATAATAAATGGAAAGATTATCCAACATTTTGAAATTTAGTAGACATTTGAGTATTCATTATAAGTGGTAAATTGGAAGATTTGTAACATAAATTTAACAAGCACTGTAATAATAGTGTACAAAAAGTATGCAAAAATAAAGCAACAAGGATTGAAAATAGAAAGATCAATGTGTCACACAAATAATGGCAAAAATAAAATAGACACCTAATGCCACAAGATGTTTGGCGCTTAATTAATGTTTTAGACCATTTAAAGTGTGTTGCAGAGTATATAAAAATAAAAAGAGAGACCAAAAAACATAAAAATACATAATAGACATATAAATACATAACGAAATATCTAGTAAGGACAGGCGGCTGAACCCGTTTATCACGCTTATTCCGTAGCCGTAGTTGTAGGTACGTGATTTGGCTTGATCTTCTTAGAAATGTCATCTTCTGTACGTATGGCGAACGTAGCGGAGTCTTCAGATTCCTTGACCAAGACAGTTGCATTCCGGACCCACACGAACTTGAACTTGTTTGACATAGCGGCTGCACGGCATTTTCGAAATATATCCTTGTTGCGCAGCGTCAGGTGTTCGTTCATGTAAATGCGACACGGTGCACCAGACAGTCCTATACGATCCGAAGTCAGTCCCTTAGATAACCGGTATGCACTGAGAACATTATCACGCATAATTTTAGACGTAAATTTTACTATGACATTCTTCGGACGATTATTCTGCGAATGTGCATGTGGAACACGGTGAATGGAAATGATATCTTTCGATGTTAAAGACATGTTGAGCGCTGAACCAATTGACTGCAATATAGTAATTAAATTCTCACCGCGCCTTTCCGGCATATTTCCTATCTCAACGTTGCACTGCCTCGCCTGTTGTTCCAAAGAATCGATCTTTCTTTCCAGTAGTTCAACAGTCGAGGCTGCCGAGTTATTCACATTTCGTTCCAGCTGTTTCAGGCGCCTTTCACAATCCACATAGTTATCTGAGTTATGGTCTACCTGTGTGTCAAATTTCATTGAAATCCGTTCAGCATTTCGTGAAAAGGTAACAGACAGACAGAGTTACTTCCGCTTTTTGACCGACGAAAAGAAAAAAGATATTGACGATTCGTTTTAATTGGATAGGGTTTATCTGGAAGTTGGTCACATTGAAAATTGAAAAATAAAATCCACCCCTAAGGGTAAAAAAAGGGGTTGATAATTTTTTCACCTACTGAATTTTCAGTTGTGAACCGATTCAGTTGGAACTTAGCACACATAATGTAGTTCTGATTACAATACAACATAATAGAAATCTGGAGTCAACTCCAGGTCTGCTGATGATGGAGCTCTGATCAGCTCTGATGATGGAGACGGAAGACAGTCGAAGAGAATGTGAACCACCAGTTTCATCATCCATAACCCTTTCCCAACTATGTTGTTTAGCTTCCAGTCTAACCAGATACAGCTGAATACCAGTATTAGTATTTTACATTGAACGACTGCCGATCTGACCTCCACAGCCGATATACTGGGTAATGGGTAACACTACAAAGGGGTATTGTGTTAAGATTGGTTGTGGATTGGTAAGACTGGTTGTCAGACTTTCAGGCTTCTGACTATAGCTTGTCCACTCCGAAAACCCCACTACCACATTACCGTGTGCGTAAATGCGGTAGTGTGTCATTTCAGATTGGACAAGCTGTTCCGTATCAAAGATCTATGAATAACAGACACGGCTTTTCGTGCTCTATGCCTCGTTATGATATGGATTGTCGCTCATTCAAAGACCGACTGCGAAATACCTATTTGTTAAAGATTAAAATAATTATGAGACTCACATGTATAAAATATTTTCAGGTGAACCAAAAGAAAGTCGACTGGGAATCAGAAGCTGGCAAAAAATTGGCTGATGCTATAATACTTCCTGAAAAAGTGCAACAATTTGCTATATGTAGGGAAATCATGATGACGCAGAATAACAAAATAATTTATGAAGCTGCATATCCGTTCACATGCCTATTTCTTGCTTACAATCTTTCTCAATTTCTTAACAGAAGATTAAATTTATATGCATCACCTCCATCTATAAGAGGGGTGTTATACTCAATAATAGGCATGTTTGCATCAGGTACATATTTTCTTATGAAAGATATGACAGAAGTTTATTATGAAGCAGACACTGACCAGAGATTATGTGAACTTGGTCCTGAATATATTGAAAGTGGTAAAATATTTTACGAAAAAATTTTAAATAGAAATCAAGCTCTTAGAGAATTGATGGGGAGAGAAGGAGAAAATAAATACAGTAAAATGGGAAATGAAAATTTTGGTATACGACAACCCCGTATAGCCTTAGTTCATAGGAAACAATTTTTTGAACAAAAATTTAAAGAATTTAATGCCTCCCAAACTACAAGTGATGCTGAAAGATTAGACTAAAATTACATTTTGTTAATTGGTAGATTGTTTATCACTACGTAGTGTGTACCTATATTATAAACTGTATAAAAATGTTGAGTAGGAATAGTAAGAAATAAATGGTTTTCGTTAACTTGCGTCATTATTTTTAGGATCTGTACCTCAAAAGGAAAAAACGGACCCATAAAGGATCACTTCGTTGTCCGTCTGTCTGTTTGTATCCTTTTCTTAGGAACTCGTGGAGGTATTAGGTTGAAATTAATATCAAATACGTAGGTCGACGTCCCTCTAAGCAAGCTTCTAAGTCAACGCAATAAAAAAATGCGGCCATCTAGGTGACATATTTTAATACTCGCAAATAAATCAAAACTTACAGGGAAGTACCCTGTAGGTTTTGATTTATTTACCGTTGACCTAGAATCATGAAATTTGTAAGAAAGCAAGATCTCCTAACACAAAGGAAAAAGTAACGTAAAGGAAAAAGTCCAAAAATCATTCATTTGTAGTTTTATCACATTTTTTTTTAACTTACATTTGCAGTTGGAGAATAGACCGCAAAGTACCTATATCGATGTATAATGGGAGAACGTGTTTTCTACACAGTTAAGTTTGTTTTGGGATAAATTCATCCCAACTACGGAACCCTCGCGGCCCCAGCACACAGGCAACGGAAGGAACACGGGTGGGTTTTAGTCAGTAAAAGTCTGACACACCCTCTCGCTCTGCCCAGAGCGGGAGACGTCATTTGATGATATCCCATACTGAAAAAAAAAAAAAAAAAAACTACGGAACCCTTCATTGTATGCGATCCCATACGCACGTGGCCGGTTTTTTATAATATTGGTTTAGAACTTTGGTTGGCTTGGGTAGTTACCGGGCTGAGTATATCGTCAGGGACGGAAACATTGCATATTTACATTAGGTATCTTATAATACACTTATATACGGGACCATAAAGTCAAACACCGCTGCCCTTTGCCGCCATCATTTTCATGAAAGCCGTAACTGCGGAATCGGCCACCACTCGGGAAACAATAGCTTTATACAGAAAAGCCGTGGCCCACGCCTTCCACCGCTTCTGCATCTACCTTCGCTGAATTATGTTCGGCTCGGATCGGCGAGCGGCTTTTTCCCAAAGTAATTGTGTGTGAATGAGAACGTGAAGTTTTTAAATCGTCTGCCTCTGCGATAGGCCTGTGTAACTCTTTACGAAACCGACTCTCTGATCCGGATAATTGAAGTGTTCCAAAAGATTGGTTCTGTAACAACGTTTCAAACGCATCATTTGAATCTGAATCATTACTTTGCCTCTGCGCTCTTTCCACGCGACCGTCGCTTGCGAGGCGACTGAGCAGCAGTGAGCGAGAGAGAAAGACTGAGACGCTGAGTTACGTTACTTTAGTCAGTACCTACTAGTACTGAACTGAGTCGCGAGTGAGCGGGCGACACATTACAATCTATTTAAGTTAGAAAGAGATTCCAAATGAGATGTGTATCACTCCTACTCTCACAGTTTTTCGTTGTCGTTATGCATTTTTATATCCTTTGAGTCGATGATTCAAATGATCCAAATGAAACATCAATGATTCGGATCGTTTCAGTGATCCAGATGCAAATGTCCAATCGCGAAAATGATACACTTTGCCCACCTCTACTCTGCCATCGATACATAGTCATAGACCCTAAGAAAAGTTGGCGCGATCCATAGACTGAGAATAAAAGAAAATACATTGTTAAAAATGGGCTATAATGGAAAGAATTACCAAAAGTAGCAAAGTTAAGTAGTCAACTCCAGGCATATTTGAGTGCTGTGGCGTGGAACTGACTAGTTATATTTTTTTTTTTTTTTTTTTTTTACTATTTGGCATCTCGCAGTTGACCTCTGAGGAGGTCGTAGCTGCTTAACCGGACTTTCCTGTGGTTGCCTTAAGTTTCTACACTTAAAGCCTCCAGCCAGGGGCATAAACTATACTAATTAAAATTAGGCGAACGCTCGCTAAGGGCACCCCCTGTGGGGTACGGACCTCGGCTTAGGGCGTCGCTGGGGGGAGGACAGCAAGATGGGACAGGCTGTATCAAACATAGATTATTATTATTCGGGGAATTTAAGACTACGGGCTCAGCTTCGACGCGGGCTGGCGCATCGACGAGCAAGGGTCGGGGGGACTAGTTATAAGATAATAATTGTGTGTATATATAGAATCCCGAACTCAAATAATTTAAATTATTGCTTCGACAAACTTGAAGTGCTCTTGCAGGAAATTTTACATACATGCTGTAAGAAAATTGTTATCTGCGGAGATTTTACCATTGATGTACTCAAGCAAAATAGAGCAACTAATGACTTTGAATGTCTTTTAATGAGTTACAATATGAAACTTGCTTTGAAACAACCAACTCGCATGGCCAGTTTATCGTGCATTGACAACTTTGCGCATAACTTTAACGCATGTAGGTAAGACTGAAGTACTAGAATGGGCATTATCGGATCATACAGCACAGCTGCTTCAGGTTCCAGTACAAAAAATATGTTGCATTAAGTATTGGTACGCAACTAGAAGAGACTATAGTACGGAAAATATAGAAAAATTAAAAAAAAAAAAAAAAAACATATATTGAATCTTACCTTTTCAGAACTATATGACACGGATGACCCAAACGTAGCATATAATCATTTCATTGAGATTTTCAAGCTATTATACGATCTGTGCTCTCCATTAAAAGTGGTTAAAATTAATACAATAAGAACTAAGTGGTTGTCAAAAGGGATCAAACTATGCAGTAAAAAGAAAAGGAAACAACTATGGCAGTTTAGACTTAATCGTAGTAATATTAATAAATCCATATTATATAATTATTCTAAAATGTACAAAAAAATTATCCGCTTAACAGAAAAAGCACAAAACAATTACAATATATGAACATCTGAAAACAAATCGAAAACTGCGTGGCAAATTATAAATCGTGCAAAGTATAACGTACCTAAATCTAACATAAATAAAATTAAAATGGGTGGCTGTGTCATATCTCAACACAAGACTATTACAGAAGCATTTAATGATTTGTTTATTGATAAAATACAGTCAATACTGGATGTCGACTGCAGACCTGGGGCGTGTACATTAGATTTCAATAACAAAACTATGTTTATGGCCCCAAGTATACCAGACGATATTAAAAAGATAATAATGTCCTTGAATAATACAAGCAGTGTAGGATATGACGGTATTGCTACTAACATACTAAAACATGTTGCGGATGAAATCTGCGGGCTCTTGAGTCATGTCATCAATCTCAGCATTAGCGCAGGTGTTTACCCTGATGCTCTAAAAGTTTGTATCGTCAAGCCACTATTTAAGAAAGCAGATAGGGAGTTAATGGAGAACTATCGGCCGATATCACTAATTCCTATAATTTCTAAAATATTTGAGAAATACATTTACAAGGAACTAAATTCATTTATAGAAATACATCATATTCTATGCGAAGAACAGAAAGGATTTAGAATAGGTAAAACTATTAATATGGCCATTTATGATTTTTTATTTAATGTTACATTTAATGTGGATAAGAGGAAACCAGTCTGTGGCGTATTTTGTGACATGACGCAAGCCTTTGACTATGTGCATTATGGTACACTCTTAAATAAACTTGAAACATATGGAATTAGAGGAAATGTCAACAATCTAATTAAATCTTACTTACATAACAGAACCCAAATAACAAATATAAACCACATTAATATGAAAAGTAAACATGAAATTGTATTTCAATCCTCAGAACGTATAGTTTCGTTTGGTGTGCCACAGGGGAGTGTTCTAGGACCTCCTTTATTAATGATCTACCGAAAAGCATCCCTCAACCTCTGACACTATTTGCCGATGATAGCACCATAACGATACCTTGTAAAAGTGTTGATACTTATGAAAGTGACATTGTAAATGATTCTATAAATCGAATGGTAAAGTGGCTAGATGACAATAACTTAAAAATAAACCTGACAAAAACTAAATTAATACATTTTAGTCAACGGATCAATAGCAAGAGTAACTTAAATATACACTACGATGACCAGCGTTTATACGTAGAATAGGTAGAAACAACAAAAAATTTAGGGCTCTACATTGACAAAAAACTGAATTGGAAAACCCATATCGAAATCTTGTGCAAGAAAATCAGTCAATCTGCTTATGCTCTGCACATTGTCGTCTATAATAAGTGTGGAGGCATTACTTAAAGCTTACTATGGTTTAACAGAATCTCATCTACGCTATGGTATTATCTTTTGGGACAACTCAACAGAAATCGTTCGTTTAATATTTAAAATTAAACCTACTGATAGTTGCGTGCCTTACTTTAAAAAATATAAAATTCTTACTTTGCCATGTCTGTACATTTTAGGAGTAGCTGTTTTTGTCAAAACAAATCCACACCGATTTAAACGATTAGATGAAGTAGTCCCACTTAATAGGCGCGACAATAGCAGGGTATGCTCTCATACTACGAGAACAACCCTCATGCGCAAAAGTGTCTTTTGTATGGTTCCTACCATATTTAATAAATTACCTAAACGTTGGAGAGAACTCCCCTTGTCACTTTTAAAAAATAAGCAGAGATTTTTTTTAGTTAGTAAAGTGTATTACAATGTTATAGATTTTTTAAATGAAAAGGACTTTTCTATTCCGTCTTCTAATATACATAGTTAAGAAATGAACAATTGTAACAATTGAATAATGAAAACTCAAATTCAAAGCATTTATTTCAATTAAACCATTTACAGGCACTTTTGAATTGTCAAATAGTCGCGTCAGTTAGTCAGAAAGTTGAAGCTAGTTGCCCATTCCAAAACGTAGATCTTATGGAGAAGAACGGGCAAGAAACTCCAAGGACACTCTTTTAAATATAGAAAATTACAAAATCCTGGGTACATTATTCTTGTTGCTTCTATATGTGAGAACAATGTACAAAAAAAAAATCAAAACAATTCAAAATATAAGATTAAAAATAAGCCGTGGCAGATAAGAGATGACCAGTAACAACTGACGGCGCCCGTTCACGAACATGACGCGTGGATCACCACCATTCAGCTCAACCATTTTGTAGGGAACCGAATGATCCAACACACTCGCCACCATCAGCGAGACATTGAAGTGAGCATGACATACTCTCAGCTACCATGATCTTTGGATCAGCACCATTCAGCTCAACCATTTTGTAGGGAACCGAATGATCCAACACACTCGCCACCATCAGCGAGACATTTAAGTGAGCATGACATACTCTCAGCTACCATGATCTTTCAAGTCAACATACATATTAATAAATAAAAAATACTAACGGCTCCATGGTGCTCACATTTACAAAAATTGAAAAAATGCTTCTAAATTATACAAAACTAATTTGCAATGTGTTTGAGAGATTAATAGAATGTTACTACCAAAAAGAAAGAAAATCATTATCCATTGGAGTATTCAACAATTAAAACTTGTTTAAATAAAAAATAAACATTAAGTTTGTAATGTCAGGAAAAATTTAAAGGGGAAGCAACTCTTCCAAACATTAAAATTTTTAACTAGTGAGCCCAAGTGGCTGTGGAGCAGGACCAGCATTAAGCCAAGCATTTTTATCTATGATATAATCATCCAACTTATAATATGCTTGTCTACATAGTGTGCGTTTAATGCATGTTTTAAATTTCATGTGTGTGAATCTTAAATCAATTTTGAATTATTCTATTTATCTGCATGAATATTCTGGATATAATTTAATCTATTTTGACTTTATTATACCTATACCTAATATCTTGACATCAATTATTATTTATTTGTTTTGTATTTTGTAATGAAATTTAGAATGACTTTATGTAAATGCAATTTTAAATGTAATTTTCTATACTTACAAAATTTGTACGCCATTATTGGCAAAACATGGACGCACACAACATCTATTAATTCAATACCTTGCATGTCTGATTACTCAGTTTATGTAAACGCATGTTTGACAAATAAATGATCTTTATCTTTATCTTTACATCTCTCTAAACTGAGCTCTAAACTTATGAACAAATCTCGCAAGGAACAAATCTAGTCTAATTATGTTGGAGATTCTTCTTCATGCTGGTGTGATTTGGAAACCGGCGTTCCTCAAGGCGGTATACTATCTCCTCTTTTGTGTTATATATTTTTTTAAATCTTATTACTTCCGAACTTCAGTGTGCGTATCATCTGTATGCAGATGACTTGCAGTTGTACTGTCAGGGAAGGGTTGATGAATTGCCTGGCGCTATCGACAAATTAAACAGGGACTTGATAGCCATAAAAACCTGGGCTGATAGCTTTGGTGTAGCCGTAAACCCTACAAAGTGTCAGACGATCATCATTGGCAGTCCTCGCAGTATAAGCAAGGTGGATTGTACAGCCTTGCCACCAGTTCTCTTCAATTGTACGATCGTTCCTTTTAGTACTGACGTGACGGACTTATTTTAGGCTTGCACATTGATAGTACACTAAATTGGCGTACTCAAACTGGCGTCACTAGGGTAAGCCAGGAGGTTACTGGAACGCTGCGGGTTCTGTACCGATTGTGAAATTTATTACCCTCGAGTACGTAGACAATGCTTCTGCAGTCCCTAATCTTCCCTATCATCGATTATGGTGATGTGTGCTACTATGACCTGAATGCAGATCTACTCGACAAACTTGACCGTCTTCTCAATAACTGCATTCGATTTGTTTTCAATCTGCGTAAATATGATCATGTCTCTGCGTATTGGTCGCTTCTAAAGTGGTTGCCCATACGCCAGCACAGAGAGCAAAGGGCGCTGACCACCTTGTTTTCATTTCTTGACTCTCCCTCTTCCCCTAGTTATCTAGCCCCCCACTTTCAGTATATAGGTATGCGCCAACCACAATAGAAATCTTCGTTCATCTCACAATCGTCTTCTTCAATATCCCACTCACCGCACAGACTTCATTCACTCTTCCTTCTTCATTCAGTCTATCTCTCTGTGGAATGTGCTCCCCCAGGAAATCAGGATGGCGACCAACCGATTATCGTGCACATTTGTACAGAGGCGGCCTTAATGCCACAGGCATTTTCTAGCAGTCAACCTTTGGGTGATGCAGAGACAAATAGTGGCAGGTGTAATAGCGAGAATTCAGGAATAAATGTTTATTTAAATATAAAGATATACCTATACCTATTAACAACTATAAATATAATATATACACATAATTATATATAAATATAAGTACAAAAAAAAAACACATTAATATACTAAAACAACTAAGACAATCAATGGGAAAACATTACCGTTGTGATGATATTACGTACTGCCAGTTTCTTGCGAATGTGCTCGCGAACTTTAACTTTATGATACAACCTGACACTGACCCACAAATGGCAAAAAAAGTAAGAAAATTTGAATTTCGCGGGCTACCACTGCGGATTCACCATTAACGATAATAATCTCGGTATAAATCAAATAATTCCGAGATAAAAGAACGAAAATATTATTGTGTGAGGTGAAACAATTGACGTAAAGTGAAAAAAAAATGTTATAGATTAAGTCAACTGTGTAAAGATTTTTCAAAAAATGAAATAAAACAAATAAGATAATAAGAGCAATTTTGATATTGTTATCAACTAAAGTGGGTGATTAAATATATCTACTTTATTATTTACCAATAGTTAACAAAAAAAATGTCTTCTTTATACTTGTACCATCGAAGAAGTTCCTATTTAACCACCGTAAAGACTATTCTTGCTTGCAGCGCTCGGCGGCTATAGCACCGGGCCGGTAATAGATGTGGTCATCGTGTTCACGGGATTTTGTTTTGAAACTGGTTAGATAAGAACTTCTTTGATGGTACATAATTTACATATTTTAGTGTTAGATGTTTATTATATTTTAAGACTGTATATTATATTTTGAATTTTAGGAGAAGTTAACCATTAGAGCAATTATTTTGTTATTTTGTAATAATTGAAACTGTTTCAAAACCGAAAAAAAAATCTAGTATTTTTTTTTTTGTTATACAGTAGTAATGTCAATTAATGCGATTTCGCATAAATTTCATTAGCATGTGAATTCATGAGTCGTAGCAACCTGCTATTGCTATGTGAATTGCTAATAATAAAGTATGTGAATTTTGTTAATATGCGAATTAAATTATTATTAACAATCTCGTATTCATTCAATATACAACCCTAAGTACGCGCAAGTCAAAGAAAATAAGATAACAATTGCTTAAGCCATTTTTCGCAAGTTCGCAGCATTGCTAATAAATTTCACTCGCGAACGAGGTCACGGTTACGTGAAACCGATAGATTTAGTATTCCCGACTTCCCGTGGGTACGACGGAGAGCGCACGCTACCGCTGCGTGAGTCGACGCTCTGACGTATGATAGTATAAAAAAGTACGACGCGATAAATTCACTTAGCACTTCACAGAATTTTGCAACTACATTTCATTTGCTAAATGCTAAATGAGCATTCGCATGTTAACAATGAATGCGAATGCTAATTAATCCGTCACTATTATACAGAATAAATTTTGTATAATTTCTGAGATGGTTCAGCGGTATAATAATAATAATATGTAGGTTCTACCACAGAACATTTATACTCTACGAGGGTGGGTTCTACTGGCAGCCCTACTTCGTCCATGTCTTGTCCACAATCTGACAGTGACAGTCATGACATATTATTTGCCCTTTGTCATTGAATCAATGAACAAATTGCCTTTCTATTGAGCGGATTATTTTCTTTAATTTTTTGATTCTGCAAAGAATAAGTTCATTTTACAATTTAAATATACTTTTTTTTTAAATCTAACATCTGAATTGTGTTAGTTTTCTTCACAGTCATTTGTTCAGCTCGAGTTCAACTCATTTATCATTCAGTTTCTGTGTGGTGTAAGTGTACTAATACTGAATAGATAGATTGACAAAAGAGTTTCAAGGTGTCGTATCTTTCGATCACAGTCAGACTTTCGCTATTACAACTGCGTATAAATGAATTAGCGATTTTCTGTTTAAATAGGTAACTGGCGTCAACATGTGTGGAGGATTCACTTGTTCTAAAAATGCGCTTATTGCCCTAAACATTCTCTATGTGGTAAGATTTTTTGACACAATAATCTTTAACTATAAAATTAATAATATTATGTTGTATGTTCACACTGTTTATATTGATAACAGTTACAGGTTCTAACATACAATATAGCATCTAACTGTGTTTAAATCCTTATTTTCCCTAATGCTAGTGTAAAAACATACTCAGGTAGTGGCCAGCATTCTGATATCAGTGGCGGTGTACGGGCAGGCATCGTCACTGGTCACCAACCTGCCAATTGTGGGAGGAATACTGGCATGTGGGGTGTTCCTCATTTTGATTTCCCTGCTGGGACTGCTGGGAGCTGTCAAACATCATCAAGTTATGCTATTCTTTGTATCCTTTTCCAAAGTCAATTATGTGTTTTGTCTATAATTACATCAATTACCTATTTCAATTTACAACAAACAGTCTGATGATATTAAAATAATTGTGTCCACAGAATAGATAGGCATACACACAAATTTGGAAAGTAATTGTGCTACATTGCTTTACAAATACGTCAAGGATTTTGTAATAATACACAATATTCTTAATGTTATGTTTCCTCATGTAATATTACTGCAATGAATAAATAGTTTCATAATAGGTTTACGTAAATTCATGTATTTACCACTTATGTGATTTCTATATTTTATTTTATTTGTTATGAGACAATAAACAGCTACAATATAAAATGGCAGCTGAATATTCCTTAGGAATCTGCAGTGATACCTACTATTTTGATCACTGTTTTTGGATCCTTACGTTGTAATATTTGTATGCTACTTACTGTGTGAGGACACAGACATATGTACTTTATAATGTTGAAACACCTTATCTATAACCTGTTGTGGTTACGAAAAATAAATGTGTAACTGTAACACCCTTTATAAAGGCTGTTACAATTGTGAGTTACAACTCGTAAAAGTTCTTATTTGTAATTTGTTATGGTGTACAATAAAGAGTATTTTATCTATTTGAGACCTTAACTCAGTATACAGTACATGGTGATTCTATTCCTTCTGTTCTTGGTACAGTTTTCAGTGGCATGTGCCTGCCTCACTGTTAATTCCGACCATCAGGAAATGCTGGCTCGACAGGTGAGTTAACTAGCTGAATTACTATGTTTTAGTAAAATTAAATAAAAAAATTACATATTCGCAGTTTTTATCCCATAAAAACATCTTCACTCACTTCTTAGATAGATTGTAGAATTCGCAGCCTATTTATGTACTAAGTACTAGATGTTTTAATAAGAGAGATCATTCAACCGCATATTAATGTATCGTAATAATTAAAAAAGAAACAAAAAAAAAAAGGTCTGGATTGAGAACCTCTTCCTTTTATTTGTTGGTTAATAATGATACATTCATGTGCAAAATAAAATCAAATAATTTATTACTGTGTTTGGTGTTTTTCTTTTGTTGAATTTTAAAAGAATCATGAGTTATTTTTACCCGACTACGGCAAAGCAAAAAGGAGGTTTATGATTTTGACTGGTATCTATGAATGTATGTTCATCTGTTACCTCATAACTTCTTAACTATTGATCATAATTTGACAAATGAGTTTTCGTTGGAATCGTCTTCATCATCTGCTGGTTAACGGCTATGTGACATCACATTAAATTTAATATGGCGCCCTCTAGAGGACATAAAGACAGGAACAATTTTTTTTTTTTAATTATGCCATTTTGGGTATCAAATGAAAGGGCTTGACAAGTACATTTGAAATATATATATATATATATATATACACATATACATATATATATATATATATATATGTGTGTGATTCACACTATCTTATTTCGGAAAGTCAGATTGTGGGTTGTTTGTTGCCAGAATTGAAACTATTTAGTGTGAACATTTGTGTATTTTAAGGTTTGAATTCATTTTGAATTTTATATGTTCTGGTTCTGGCTGTTACAAAGCATACTTATGCGTCTTTTTGTTTAAAAAGATATCTTATCATCCATATTCAGGCCAATGTAAATATTTTATTTCTGTGAAATAACTTGTGCAATCTGATGATGTCACTATATATTTTATGTGTATAGGTAGATCTCTGCAGACAGCATCGCAAAGGTATAAATGGGGAGAGGGGTGGAGAGGGGACTGGGCGCAAGGAATTCTTAGTGTAGTGGCAGAGTTTACAGAAAAACATTTTCCCAAGTAAACAAAAATCACAAAGGATCTCTGACCCTTAATGGAAAATTTCTCGATAGGATACACATAGGTGAACGTGGTGATGAACTTGGAATCTTTGATGATGATAATTTTTTATGTTTCAAGGGATGGAACAAGGTGACCGTTGATGTCAAAGAACAAGTTCAGGAGAGGTTCCAGTGCTGTGGTTTCCAGAGCAGAATACCAGAGAATGGTACTGCTGAACATCCCTCATGTGAACTAGTAGATGTAAGTACTAGAAGCCAGTACAAAGTCAAATAGCCTTATAGTCCCGTGTACAACAGATTTGAGTACCTTACTAAATGAGTAAGAACCAGAGAAATCATTTTCCCAGGTTTAAGTCCAGAGTTTTGTAGAGAAAAGAAATATCTTTAAACAGAAACATCAACTAGAATTTTCAGCCTGTTCTAAATAGATAATAATTATTTGATTTCGATAACCTTTCGATAATCTCTAAACACCATTATTCGTATCTAAATAAAAAAACGACACATACAACTCAATAAAAACATATACGACTCAATAAAAACATAATTATTATACAAGCTGCCGCCAGCAGCTTCATCTGCGTAATATCTTTATAAACAGTATTTAAAAAATCGGTCCATTAGTGTTTGAGTTTATTCATTACAAATCTTTTCTCAAACAAGACTTGACTTTTTTTTTATAGTGTAAACAAACAAAAATACAAATCTTGTCTCTTGATAATATTAGTGTAGAAAGCAGAAACAAATATCTCATGTTTAATTTTCTCTGTTTTTCTCCTTTTTTAATAAATGTTTTCTATATTACAGAAAATTTGTTGCCCTAATACATTTGAATCTGAACATTGCCAATGTGCGCCATGTATGGGGAAGTTGAAGGAGACTATTGACTATGCTTTCAAACTGTGCGGTGGCATTGGACTGTTTTTCAGTTTTACTGAGGTGAGTTCTATTGTCTCTAGTTATCTATACTTTATCATTGTTCAAAAATATAAATTTAAATAAACACAGTTTGATATGGTTAAGTACTACTACCACTACTGAATTAAATGTTATTCAACTTTTATTTGGATTGGAATGAACAATAAGAAATATTTAGTTAAATTAAAACAAACAGTCGCAATGGTGATAACGTCTGTACCTAAAGTATATTATAGTTAAATGATAAATAATAATAGATAGCCTTGCTGCGTAATAAAATGTTGTCTATAAAATACGATTTAAACATTTGCATGTTAAATAGATACACAATTAAGTACACAACTCTTTTTAACAATACATTTATATTTATATAGTTTGTGAAAGCATTATAGACACTGGTAGAATAAAATACTATACGACCGTATTTTCACGCGATAAAAACATAACTTCTAAAAATGTCTGAGTTCCTATCTATATTGTTCCTAATCCTATAGCAAATTGCAATTGTACTGCGTAGCAAGACTAGCAAGTGGAATTTTACTATCTGACAGTAATGTCAGACATTTCTTGAATGTGGAAATGCGGAACAACAATCACCATTCACAATAATAACACATTCTAATCAAACAATAATTCTTTTGTAAATTAATATTTGCATGTAGATACGAGGTACTATAATCAGGATTAAGCATGGATAAAGTTATTATTCTCGATTTCATTTATTTTTTCTAATAATTTTGTAATTAACGTTGAAGCATTTCAGATGATCGCTCCATTAGAAGCAGCTAATTACTTGTTACTGGTGCCGATTATGTTGTCACAAATGCCTCTAAACTATACTCTAAAGGTTTAGGTAGTTAAAAAAGGGTAAACAAAAAAAACCACGTGACTCATAGATGCTAAACCTTTTATTTCAAATGTTAAAATCATATTAATTATAGTCACATATATATTTATAGTCTCTATTCTGAATCTGATTCTGATGAACTCTCTGTCACATTAATAATAAAGCGTTCAGTGGTATCATCAATTATTTTGTCTAATTTAAACATTTTCTGTTCTTCTTTTATTACATGACCCTCACAATTTTTCCAATTCTCAGCAGTCACATTAGCTAAAGCCTCTGGCAAAAGAATTTTTAGTTCAGCCATTTTAAAAGTTTTATTTTTCTCGGCTACAAACCCCTTAACTTGAGCCCATATTAACTCAATTGGATTGAGCTCACAGTGATATGGTGGCAGGCGCAATACTGTGACACCATATTCCTTGGCCAATTCATCCACAACATAGGATTGGTATTTGTGTTTTTCATATTTAACTTTTATTAATAATTGTGCTTTTAATTCTGCTTCTTCATAAGCAATATTTTTTTCTTTTAACCACTTTTGAATATCAGCCTTTCTTGATGCGGTTGTTGGCACTTTTTCTTTTTTTCGACTGTGATAGGGTGCATTATCCATCACCAAAATCGAGTCTTTTTCCAGTTTCTTGAAAATTGTAGTGATCCATTTCTCAAAATTATGTGCATCCATTTCTGAGTGGTAATCGCCATCACCCTTACTTGCTTGAAATATTAATTCACCTCCTTCAACAAAACCACTTGATGAACCTGAAACAAAGTTTTAAATAATATTCAACAACTGACTAATAATCATTATTTTCTTATAAGTTAAAGTACATGTGAGATGCTCATAGCATCTCACATGTACTTTGACTTAAAATGTTAATTTATTATAAATTGACTGCCTCGTTCGTCTAGTGGTCGCAAGCGCTACTGCTGAGCATGAAATTCACAGTTCGATTCACAGGTCGGCCAGTGTTATTGGGTTTTTCTATCTAAATTTTCAGTAGCAGCCTAGTCTCTGGAGTTGTGCCCGGTTAATGGCAAGGCAATAGGCTCGTGCCCTATTTATTACATGGTACTTAAACATATCTGGCGAAATGTGGGTGTTCTATAGGTACACCTCTGCCCAACCCTTCGGGGAAACAAGGTGTGATTTATTATGTTTACTATACATGATGTTTATCACAAGCTTATAAAATAAAATTGTTATCTTGGCATTTCTATTAAAGGCTATAAAGTAATATTCTTACCAATGTGGCCTAAGATAAGGCGTTTTCCTTTCCCGCTGGGATTCTTTAATCCGGTAGACAAACCCTGCCTGTGAGCCTCTTTGCAGGATGTTATTGTCGTATCTTGCCATGTTGAAGATTTGGTGTGTCCTGCAAAAAAACAATATTAATGAGTAATAAGATATTTACAAAGGTAACAGAGTACAATATTAATTTTTATAACATATTAATGTTGTTATCATACCTTCATTGACCCATGTTTCATCCAAATAATATATTTTCTTCCCGTCTCTTCTATATTTTGCAATCTCATTCAAATATTTTACACGCCATACTGCAATGTCTGGTTTGTCAATAAGCATACTCTTGCGACTGCGTTTGGAGTATTTAAAGCCTAATTTCTTCATCAACTTACACATTACATCTCTTTTAATATTAGGTAGACTGTCATCATTATTGACACTTTCCATTACTTTTTCAATAGTTGGCATTTCATTTGCAAAAAAAAACGTATGTACTTTTCTCCTCACTGCGGCTAAATCCATATCATCGAAACTGTCGATTAAGCTTGGTTTCGTTGCCGGTGGAGGAGGAGACTGCACTCTATGCGATATTTTGTATTCCTTAATAACCCTGTACACAGTTGGTACAGACATACCCATTATTTCACCAGTTTTTTGCACTATGTCTGTTTTTGACGGAAAACAGTCTTTGGGCCATGTTTCTTCCACATATTTGAACACATTTATCAATGTCTGTTTCTCAGATGACGAAAGAGGTCCGGTTTTGAAGCGTTTCTTCTTCGGTGATGGAAATGTTTGTGCGAAGTTGGTCTGGCTAGTACCAGCCTCGGGTTCACTCATTTTTCCACGATACGAATTTAAAACCCAATAACGATAAATAACAAAAACGAACAATAACTAAATAACAAAAACAAAACAAGGAAACAAGCTATTATTATCACAATTCAACAAAACCAAAACGCACGGATACAATCGCAATGTCGATAACGCTGTCAACAAAGGCGTCTGGTTAACCGACTAAACGTAATACCTGCCAATTCAGTTGCCAGACTACGTCACAGTTGTACTCTTCAATTTAGCAATGTTATCTAATTAGTTGTATTTTCTAAAAGGTTTGGGGAACCTGTCTTTTTGGGTTCTTTATAATGGACAGATTACAAAATGTTATATTATTATTATAAATCTAACAAAAAAATTGTACTAAAGCAGTTACATCTACGAAAAGTTGTTTAAGAATAAATGATAAAGTTTAACATACTATAATAAAAGGGGAAACTATCATGTGATCGAAAATAAATTAAATTTTGTTCTAATGTATTTTTTAACAAGAAAGTGTCAACTATAAAAAACCCTTTTTACGATTTGTTTACCCTTTTTTAACTACCTAAACCTTTAGAGTATAGACTAAAAATCACAAAAATTTAGTTTATTCCTGTCAAACGACGATTTCCCTTTCTGAAATAGACTAAAGTGACACAACTTAACGATATTTTAGTTTGACAGCACTAAGATAGTAGGTACTGAGTTTTTAGTTTAGTGAAAATGGCAATTTTGCTATTCTGTATTTGACATTTTTCACCCAAAATTTTGATTGTAAAATACCAAACCAAACTAAACCTGTAAATTTTTAATCGCGATTAAAAAGGTGTGGGATAAAATAAATTGTCATGAACTAAAATTCACACCAATATCTCGACTCCACGTGCAAAAACAGTACTGTATTTATTTTTTCTTTTGCTTATATCTCGAAAATGGTGCGTCCTATGAATGAATGAATGAATGAAATGCACCGATCCCAGCGTGGTTTAACCAGACTCGATAAATCGAATGATCTCGAAAATGGTGCGTCCTATCGCAAAAATAATGAAAATTTCAACCCCCTTTATAAAACACATAAACCCCTAAACCTGAACGGTAGGCAATATTTTTTCATGTTTTCCATACAAAAAGTGAAAATTTCCATATAAAACACGTCGAGGCGGCACCGCGCCTCTGGCTCTAAAAAAAAAATCACGGGTTTGGGCAAACCACGGGTACCACGTGGATTCGCGATTGTCAAATTCTATTTTAGTTGTGTCAAAGTTATTTATTCTCATAGCCAAAATTAAGGAATTTTAGTGATAGTTTAGTTAGTTTAGTTCGGTGTACAAGAGAATCGGCACCATTGTTATCTAAATTGTGGTGAAAATGATCACGTACCGTGTATACAGATTGACTGCAATCGACTACCAACATACAATACTAAATACCTACAACTTTTAGCCGACTGCTAAATGCTATTAGTTGTTATTAAATTAACATAAGTTTTTGCGCCGCCTCTTTGGTCTAGTGGTCTCGCAAGCGTGCATGGTCTAGATCGATTCCCGCAAGGTTTTCAAGGGAGTCTAGATTTGTGCTCGGTTGATGGCAATTGGCTCGCCATAAAGGGACCGCGGTAGGACTCCATGACGGGGGGCAAACTTCCATGACACAGAGAAACCTTCTTTAACAAGTAGTAAAATTGGAGGGGGCGCGGCCGTTTGTTTTCGCGGTCCCTGTCGCCGTACTTAAAACGTCTGGCATAATGTGGGCCATTGCTTATCCCTTTTGGAAATAAAAGCCTGATGTTACATGTTGTTTGTTCTGCGAAGAATGATGTGGATATTAGAAGAAAAAAAAAAAGACATTTATTAAAGATGAAACGGATAGTAAGTTGGTTGTTTGAGCGACCCTGCGGTGGTGAGGCGTGAACACAAAGTAAGAGCTTAATCTACTCCATTGGCACTTTTTTGCGATGGATCTCGCTGTGCCGATTGCGCGTTAACTTCATCCAGACTATAATATTCATTGGTAGTTGGCTTGCCGTCGGCATTACGTCTGTATACACTCTACGTGTACATCTGTACATGAAACATTTCTTAATATTTCGCTTGCACTTGTAACTAACGTTCGGACGATTAACTTGCAGTTTCTGGGTGTATGGTTGACAGTAAGATACCGTAACCAAAAGGATCCGCGTGCTAACCCCAGTGCATTTCTGTGAATGATCTGACGATGTGGATTTTAATCACTTGAGGTGGATTGGTGTTTTGCTTTGGATTGCATGTGTTAAATTTATTGATGTGCGCATGCCGCTTTTTCTTTTGTAATTTGCAAATAGGTTCAAAGCTGAGGGCTTGCCTTCTATTAAAATAACATGATACGCTGCTGGCTACCCCTTCGGAAAATACTGGTCTATCTTATATTATTTTATAATAAAAGACCAAGAAAGAGCATTAAAAAAAAAAAATGGACAAAATAGTGTTGATTGCCTCAAATGTGAGCTTATACCACGATTGTTTCAATAAGAATTATATATATAGATAACTTCGAACGACGAATATGTGGTTAAGATAATGGTGATATAATAAATGTGTTATTTATAAACAACAATGCTTCAGAAGGCAAACATTTGTTAATGAATCTCGTCAATCCGTCTAATTAAGTATTTACTTTATAAAAAAAAAAAACAAAAATTTGCAGCATGTAAGGCAGCAAAAAACCAAATGCTTGCATTTATATGACAAAGTCAGTTTGGTTTCATCTGAAAGCGATTTTAGAAACGAAACAAAGTGTACGTACTTTGTTTACATTATATATCTTATGACAAGTGTTGGAAGTATGCCCTTGTTTGGCTTTCTAAATCGTTGGAGCTTGGATAAATTCTTCGGTACAATTTTTAAATAGCAATTATTATGTAGTCTGTTATAGTTTGACCGAGACCGCTATACCGCGCCTTGGAAATGGGCGGCGAGGTGGGGGGCGGGACGCCGTGAGCGTTGACGAATGAGAGGCCTGCACTGACCCCCCCGTCTCGCCACGCACACATTTTTTTTTTTTGAGGGTTGGAAATTATCAAATAACTTCTCCCGCTCTGGGCGGAGCGGGAGGGCGTGTCAGACTTTTACTGACTAAAACCCACCCGTGTTCCTTCCGTTGCCTGTGTGCCGGGGCCGCGATATCCCTTACGGACAAACTTGCAACCCTGGCAGGCATTGGCCCTATCGGACCCCGTCAGTTGATGCTGACATCTCTCCGCCCAAGCCGGACAGACCTCCACCGTATGCTCCACCGTGTCCTCCGGGCGATCCACACAGTGGTGACACCCGGGCGTTTCCTCCCTCCTTATGCGGAACAGGAACTTCTCGAAACAACCGTGTCCGTTGAGGACCTGCGTCAGGCGGAAGGTGAGGACGCCGTGGCGCCTCTCTAGCCACTCCTCAAAGAGGGGACTTATCGCCACAATTGTGGCGTGCCCAGCCACGCACACCTAAGGTGCGGTACAATGCGTTCGGTCAAACTATAGCTAACGTTTCCGTCGTCAAATATTGATGCTTATGACTAACTTTTTTCTATGGCTGGTAGTAGAACTACTATTACTCAAACATTTAGTTTTAAACTAACGGACTTATGATTGTAGTGTCTCTCATGATAATTATTCTGGTGATATAAAAGTAGTACCAACTTAATTTTATAATAAACTATAAATAATGAAATAGTTTTGAGCTTTAAGAATTGAAAATTGAAATGTTCTGTCGTTTTTACACATGTAACTTTTCTAAGCGATTTTCGTTTATTACAATAATTTCGTGGGTATAAGTTGAGTTGATATTATTATGTCAGTCAGTTTTAAGGACTCCGTCTATACTTTCTGTAATCGTTTTAATTTTATTCATTGCGTGCTTATGTTAAATGTTGCACAATACATTATTAGCATGTTTGCACGTGCATGCTTGTTTCTATTGTAACTGATGTACTGTTTCCATAAGTACATATCGTTTCTAATGTTTTATTTGTGTGTTTCAGTTATTCGCTGTATGGCTCGCCCGACGATACCGCAACCAGCCTGATCCTAATTATAAGGAACCCCATGCTATATTCCCTAGAAAGAACTACCTTTACTGAAATACGACGTGTTAATTTTAGAACTGTAATATTCCTGCAGACTGATTTAGTGAATTTTACGTTTTCGTAGTACCAGCAATTTGTTAAGATGTGTTGTGTTTCCTGTATATAACAGTCTGCCTTCATACGTGCAAGGGATAAAAGTAATGATTTTTTACCGATTGAGTAATAAAACATACCGTATAAAATCTGTTAAAAACATTTCTTTAAGGGTATGCTAGTCGATCATTCCGCTTCATATTTCAACACTAATTTTAACTCGTGTTTGAGCGTAAATAAATAACTTATGTAGTAAGAAAATTGAAAAATAGAAACCGTACAGGGATATATAATTTATTCAATAGTTTAAATAATTTTATTTTGAGTAAATACAATCATGAAATTTTACGCGCTCGTTTTCGTTATAAATAATTTTCTATTTCACTAAATAAATGAATTAATATATCATAAAAAAATAGATAAATAAATACTAAATAACAAAACCAAAATAAATAAATAACAAGACTAATAAAATTAGAATGCATATTAGTTACGCCCACCAACGAGTTCGAGCCGTCGACTAGTGTACCCTTAAGACAAGTGCACATTGTAGGTACCTATATCAGGAAGATAACCGAAGCGCTTACCTTTTGTGGTATAATTGTACTAACATTTGATAAATTTTGAGATTATTTGCAACTTGCATCACTTAAAATAACTAAGCAAGTGTAGTTTGAACGTTTTAAGGAAAAATGATTAAAATCCGCCTACTGCCATAATACAATTTTGCACAAACCCTGTTTTAATTGTACCTATTTTTCTCAAGAAAATTTATTCATTGAACCTATTTTCGGCACTTATGAAGCCAGACCGTACATTAAAAACAAAGACTTCTTCTAATTTTAGTAAATGTAGGTAATAGGAATGTGATTAGATTACTTTCCGAATTTCATTTTCAGTATCGTTCAATATTGGGTTTATTTTTAGTTAAGTAAGATAAGATCTGCACCCTTATTCCGAAACACACTCAAAATCATTAAGTGTGAATTTCACCAATGAAACTGAACGCGATCAGCACGTCTAAACTAGGCGTGTGTAACTCTTTACGGAACCGGCTCACTGATCCGGATCATTGAAGTGTTCCAAAAGATTGGTTCAGTAACAAAGTTTCAAACGCATCATTTGAATCTGAATCATTACTTTGCCTCTGTGCTCTTTCCGCGTGACCGTCGCATGCGAGGCGACTGAACAGCAGTTAGCGAGAGAGAAAGACTGAAACGCTCAGTACTAATGAACTGACTCGCGAGTCGCAACTGAGTTGGTGATACATTACAATCTATTTAAGTCAAAAAGAAATACCAAATGAGATGTGTATACTCTCACAGTTTTTCGTTGTCGTTATCCATTTTTATATCCTTTGAATCAATGATTCTAATGATTCAAATGAAACATATCAATGATTCAGATCATTTCAGTGATCCAGATGCAAATGTTCCAATCTCAAAAATGATAAACTTTGCCCACCTCTAGTCTAAACCGCGTTCAAGACCTGTCACAATATTCCACAGAAAAAAAATACACTGACAGCCCTTAAACGTAGTTTATGTGCTGATAGCGTTGTTTCTTTGGTGAAATTTGCCTTAAGAAGGATATTGCTAATACATTGCTTTATATGTTCGAACAATTTGTCTGCTCAACTACGTAAATAACGCAATTAATGTTGTTGAACTATCAAAATGAAACAGATTGTGATTGATCGTGTGTTCGCAATTAAGGTGCAGAGTAGAATTCAAGTAAAGGCTATTTTTCTCTGTAATGTTCGTATAATATTTACGAATTAATTCTGTAGATATAGTATCTAGTAAAAAAAAAAACACGCTAATTCGGAACGCGTATCAATTTTAACGTTTTTGTTTTGATTAGTAAGTTATGCACGTTTATAATGTTAGAAAATAAAGTACTATGTGTATATTTTAGCTCGTCTGGATGTATAATTCCTTCTAGTACCTAAATTAATCATTAGTTATATTTTTAGTCATCGTAATTCCAAAACAAGAGTAGTGATCCTCGGAATTTTATTTCCTTAAATAATTATGAATTAAACAAATTTAGATTATATTGGCATCTACAGTTAAATGTTTTTTTTCAATAAGGATGTTGACTGGAAAAAAAAACTATTTAGTTCGATGGCGCTGTTGGCCACGCAAACAAGTGTTCCACGTATTTTAATGAATAAAAATAGTTTAACGACGGTTTACGTGACAAAATATTACTAAGTCTTCTGATATAAGTGTAAATAGTACGGACACATGTGGGTGTAAAATTCTAACATGAAAAACTCGAGAAAAACGAAATACTAAACAAGTGTGAAGTGTGACTACGAAAGTGCAAATCAAACAAAATTATACTAGTTCAAGTGCGTTGTGTTATTAATAGATCAGCAACAAGATCAGCCCTACCACGTACCTGACAAAAAACCTACAACGGGTGAATATTTATGTTTGTTTACTTTACAAGCCTGATGACACGCATATTTTTGAACTTTAAACGGTGAACGATTGACACTTTGACAACAGTAAACGACATAATTATAAGACTGTAAATAGCGACATCTATAATAAATTGACAACATCAGTTGATAATAATATTGTGAACAGCGACATCTATAAAGACATAAACACGGACATATTATTCACAGCGCAGTTTGAACAATATAAGTACCATATTTGATGCAGGTTATTAACAAACACGGTAGCCGAATGGTTGAGAGCTCGCCGGACGCAACGGTGGGTTCGAGTTCAAATCTGATATGGGAAAGCACTTTTTGTGAATATTATTACAACTATTATCGGAACTATTAAAATATAATACTAAATCAAAATACATAAAGAAAAACCTTTAACACCAAAATGAATTTCTTAGAAAACATTACCTTTCGCCGTACTAGAACAAAGTCGGACTCGATCCTAAACAACAGTGACAATATTATGACACATAATCTGAATAATACGGTCACTAGTGTACCTGAGATGTCAGACGATGAGGATGACGAACTAAAAAAGGTGCGAGAACAAGTTATAAAACTTACGTCAGAGCTTCAAAGTGCTCATTCAGAAATCGAACAATTGTCATTCGAAAACAATAAACTCAAACAATTAAATGATAATTTGACAAAAAAAAACGATTTATTTAAGAAAGTGACGAACAGTCCAGCTAAATTAAGGCCATCTAGTGCCAAAAATCAGAAAAACAAACCAATAATTAACAACAAACAAACCCAAACCGACACACCAGATAACAAAAAAAGTCAAGAGAAGACAGAAATAAACAAAACTTGTCCTAAAATTAAAAATGAGCAATCCGCAAGTCCAAACCTTAATAATAAGAAAAGATGCAAAATATGTATTTTGAGTGCAGATAATAATAATAAAATCCTGAGCATTGCAGAAGACTCTTTTACTCGATTTGAAATCTGTCACTACATAACACCTCATGGAAATGCAAGCTTATTGCTAAAAGGTATAAAAGACAAAGTATCCGACTTTACGTTAGAGGACTATTGCATAATTATGTTGGGTGAGGAAGACTTCAGAACAACAAATAGCTATTTTGACATTATTATACAGATCAGACAAGTACTACAGGAAATCAATCATACCAATTTTATTTTATGTGCTCCAACATATAAATGCGAGAACTACACTAATTTATACAATTCAAGAGTGGAGACATTTAATAACATACTCTTTTTGGACATACTGACGCACGAATACGCATATCTAATAGACACCAATAAAAATCTCACCTACGACTACACTGAATATAACAAACGGACTGGCGCAATAAATAATGCTGGAATACAAATAATTTTTAAAGATGTAATTAATTTAATTGATGACATAAAATATAATAACCAGATGATATCGACTGACATGAGCTATAGTATGGATAATCTGTCACACGGTGAACTTTTTCGTCACTAAACATCTCTATGTAATGCACCAGAATATAGCTGGTTTATTAAACAAGTCGGATGCGCTGACAGTTTGTTTGAATGAACTTACAGAAAAAAACACACAGGTGGATGTAATATGCGTGACAGAACATTTTATGATGGAAGGCTACGAAAACCTGCTGAGCATACCAAACTACTGCTTAGCCGCTCACTATAGTAGAAAAGAAGTTAAGAGAGGTGGATCGTGTATCCTAATGAGAAATGGACACGACTGGAAAGAGTTATTAAAAATCTCAAATATGTCAATAACAGGGGCATTTGAATGTTGTGCCATTGAGCTAACCAAGTACAATACTGCCTTTGTATGTGTATACCGAATTCCTAATATAAACAATCTTAATATTTTCTTTATTCAGTTTGAAAAAGTCTTACATGAATTATCCAAGAATTCATATAAAAATATTGTCATAGCCGGCGATTTCAATATAGACATATTAAAAAGAAATTATCAGTCGATGGAGTTTGAGTGCCTTCTACTTGGTTTCAACCTAAAACTAGCAATAAATCAACCTACTCGAACGGAAAGTCAGACATGTATCGATAATTTTGCGCATAATTATAACAAACAATGTGAGTCAGAAGTCTTAGAGTTTGCCCTTTCAGACCATACAGCCCAGATTTTAAAATGCCCTGTAAATAAAATATGTACGATCGACAAATACGGTGCTATTAGACGCAATTACAGCAAGGAAAATATATCTAAATTTAAATATTGTATTAGCAAAGTTTATTTCTCTGAAATATATGACACTGAGGACCCTAACATTGCCTACAACAAATTTCATGAAATATTTTCTATGTTCTACAACCTCTGTTTTCCTAAGACTAGGACTACAATAAATATAATAAGAAAGCCAAGGTGGATATCTAAAGGTATTAAATCCTGTAGTAAGAAAAAACGGCAACTTCTGTGGACCTACAGATTAAAACCTAGTGAGTTAAATAGAACTCGCTTTAAAGACTACTCTAAGCTTTTTAGAAAAATCATGAATCTGACACAGCGTTCACAAAATAACTATAAAATCAAAACATCACATAATAAATGTAAAACCACCTGGCAAATAATAAATCAAGGTAAATTTAATGTACCTAGAAATTATATTTTGAAAATTAAAATCAATAATGACAAAGTTACGGACGCGAAGCAAATTGCAAATCAATTTAATGACTATTTTATTAATAAAATACAACCCATCCAGTCGAGTTATAAAACGACACTGCCCGTCTTAAATAGCAAAAACTCGATGTTTATGGCACCCTGTACACCACAACAAGTACTGAAAATTATTATGGCCTTAAAAAACACAAATAGCGTGGGGTACGATGGCGTATCAACCAAAATAATAAAAGCTGTAGCATTTGAAATATGCTGCCATTTGTCTAATATTATAAATCTATGTATTGTAGCTGGCACGTTTCCTGACGCACTGAAGATAGCGATCGTTAAGCCATTATTTAAGAAAGAAGATAGAGAGCTCATGCAGTTCTACAGGCCTATTTCTCTGATTCCTATCTTCTCGAAAATATTTGAGAAATTCATTCAAAAGGAACTAAACGCTTACATAGAGAAAAAAAAAATCCTATGTAACGAGCAAAAGGGATTTCGCGAAAATAAGACTATAAATATGGCGATCTATGACTTTTTATACGCTGTATTGACAAAAATGGACAAAAAAACACCTGTATGTGCTATCTTCTGCGATATGACTCAAGCATTTGACTACGTAAAACATGACATTTTAATTAAAAAACTTGACGCATATGGTATAAGAGGTAATGTTCTTAATTTAATTAAATCTTATTTAGACAATAGAAAGCAAAAGACAGAAATCACTAGAATTAATACAACCACTAAAAAGGAAGAGATATACTTATCAGATGAGCGTCACACTACTTTTGGTGTGCCACAAGGTAGTGTATTAGGACCTCTCCTTTTTACACTATACATTAATGACTTGCCAAAATCAATTTCACACCCTATGACCTTATTTGCAGATGACAGCACGGTGACAATTTCTAGTAATGACAATGACATGATCCATTATAAACTTGACATTCACAATACCTTGACATCTATAGTAAAATGGTTAAACAATAATAATTTAAAGATTAATTTAGATAAAACTAAAATCATGCATTTTAGCCAACGTTTGACTATAGAAAATATGGACATAAATATAGATAATAAGCTTATTGAATTCGTAAATACTATTAAATTCCTTGGACTAATAATTGACAAAAGACTTGACTGGAAAACACAAATCGAGAACCTATGCAAAAAAATGAGTAGTTCTGCATTTGCATTGCACTCTCTGGCTGCAGTTGTGAATGTAGATAGCTTGATTGCGGCCTACCATGGTTTAGCTGCGTCTCACTTAAGATACGGCATCATATTTTGGGGAAATTCTACTGACTCTAATAAGGCATTCAAGGTCCAAAAGAGATGCATTAGATCTATGTTTGGGCTAAAAACGGACGATACATGTAAACCATATTTTGAGAGGTACAAGATATTAACTCTTCCTTGTCTGTATATCCTCGAAGCCGCAATGTTTGTTAAAACAAACCCCAATCTGTTTCCACGTCTACAGGACGCTGTACCGCGTAACAGACGCGATACCACCATTCTTCGTGTCTATCCAGCAAAAACGGCACTTATGCGCAAAAGTATCGTCTGCATGGCGCCTACTATATTTAACATATTGCCTAAAAGTTGGAAGGAGCTAAATAGTAATGCATTCAAGCGTCAATTAAAAAGGTTTCTTTCGCAAAAAGCATATTATAGTGTCTCAGAATTTCTAACCGAAAAAAATTTTTTTTGTTAAATATTTTTCCTGACACTAATATTAAATTTAAATGATTATGGCTGTAATTTTGACAAAAATCATGTAACTTAGTCTTGTAATTTTTATATCAATCTGGACAATTTGACATAAATCTTTTAATATTGATTTGACATTATTCTTGTACTTATTTGACATTATAATTTTTGAAGTATCTTGAGTGTTGACATTTTATAAGCATAAAAATAATTTCTATTATACTTAGTAACTAAATTATAAATTTTCTAAAGTGCATATCCTAGGTAATATTTCGATTTTTGTTATTGTTAATTCTTTTCAATGTTATATAAATATTTGTACGCCGATATTTACGGCTAAACATGATTGGACTCAAACGATGGACTAATATCTTGCATGCTCTTGTATGTATACAATGTTTAAACAAATAAAGAAATCTTATCTTATCTTATCTTATCTTATCTTAGTCCGTCAGTCAGATAATAAAAAAATAATCGATACGTATTTTTTGCTATATCAAATTAATAAAAGATGGTTTAGATAAAACGGATTAAAGTTAGAGAGTGGGGCTCGCTACGTCACAAGTCAGTATAAAATCTACCGGTCAGTGACGTCATGCTACATTTTAACGCATTGCCTACTCAAATTATTGCCGTAATCTTTTGATTACGTAAAAAAGGAAAAAAATACGTGTTCAATATTTTATTAATAATCGACATGACGGACAAACAATTTTTTTTTGTCTACATCCCTATTGGACGAATATTTATACAAAAATATTATTATTACACTATTTTAATGATATGTATACTGATGATACTTTATAATTATAGCTTTATATCATTTATATGCTTACGATCAACTGTTTCAAGAGGTGAATTGAATAGGTTATTTATTATCCTCCGTTTTTTTTATTTATTGACTTTACAAATAGAAGGTAATGCTTTATTAAAAGAGGCTTATAAACTGACATCAATGAGGTCGATTGTGATCTCACTGTTTTGCATTTGTTTCTATAAATTAAAACAATGTCATTGCAGGTACTAGGATTAAAAACTTAAGTTTTAGGTACATTTCATCTACTAGTCAGTAGTCTTATAATTTAGCATAATCTTGCTTTCCGTTTGAATAATATATGCCAATAAACGTATAAGCCAAAATTAGGCTCATACGGACTGAATTTGTTATAGATAGATTAGGTATACTATCTGTAATTTGGACGCTTGGACTGTGTTGCCCTTTTTTAACTCGATTAAGCTTTAATTAGTTATGTTATAATTATTTTGTAAATTTGACATCACCAGTTCACTTCCCAGCTTTATATTTTTTGAAACTTTTTAAAATGGTAAAAATATATTTTGATACTTAGTTTTGTTCTTAGCAGACACACACAGTAGACAACTTAATCTGCGTTCGCAATTCATTTGCCAAACATGTAAACAAACAAGAGTTTTAGAAAAAAACAACTATAATGCCTACGCATAAGGTTCAGTTTGCGCTACAACTTCATATTTTTATGACTTTTTCAACAATACTAGTCGGTCTAAAATCAACTTTATTTGCACTTTCATAAAGTTGATGTTTGTGTAAGTGGAAAACTCGTGTTTGTTTACATTTTTGGCAAATAAATTGCGCACGCAGATTAGTTGAAAGAATTTGTGTTTATTGTGACCAAGTCCGAATTTCGTCAACAAAAGCATACTTTGTATTGTATATTATTTTACAAATATAGTACCTACTTAGATACATTATATACATTATTTCAATAATTATGCCAAAATGAATTTTCCTTGTATATTATCAGTGTATTCGTATGATCTATCTAATTATTCAGTAATAAAGTGTGCAAGCATTATTCGATGTTCCATTAACCTTATCACAGATAATATAATACTACGTACAGATACCCAATCCCATACAAAGAAATGACACCTCCCTAAGTCTGGCTATTGAGCTGGCTATTTTTCTTCCTCCATTTTTTCAACAGATGGCAGCATCAGCGATTCACTAATTGCCAGAGACTGTAGTTTTACAACGCCATCTAGGAGTAGACTTATATACTTATGGCGTTGTTTTAGTATGGTAGATTCTTTAGATCGCACATGGCACGGTGCATTCAAGGACAAGTAATAAGAATACAACAAAAATATCTCGAGTTGGCGGAATAGTTTCATTTCTGTGTGAGTGAGCTAGCAATTTTCACGCTGCTGCGAATGCTTCTTTATGGGTTTTTAGTATTTAAATGCTTAAATCAGGATTTTCTTCTCCTCGTTACCAAATCTAGTACCTATTGCTAAAACCCTAAAACTGAAAACTTCTTCGTCCGAACTCATTATGATAGTAAATGTTTTTAAAAACATCAAATAAAACCGGCCAAGTGCGTGTCGGACCTCACACAATAAAGTGTTCCGTAGTTGGGATGAATTTATCCCAAGAACAAACTTAACTAACTAAAACTATCCCTAAAGGTGTGACAAGAGAATCGGCACCAATGCCAATTTTGCTATTCTGAATTGGAAATTTTTCACCAAAATTTTTGATTGTAAAATACCAAACCAAATAAAACCTGACAATTTTTAATCGCGATTAAAAAGGTGTGGTATAAAGTAAGTTGGCATGAACTAAAATTCACACCAACATCTCGACTTCACGTGCAAAAACAGTACTGTATTTATTTTTTCTTTTGCTTATATCTCGAAAATGGTGCGTCCTATCGCAAAAATAATGAAAATTTCGACCCCCTATATGAGACCCAAACCACTAAACCTGAACATGTGGGCATATTGTGTCATGTTTTCCATACAAAAAGTGAAAAATTCCATTTAAAACACGGCGAGGCGGCAACCCTTGCGCGCCTCCGGCTCTAAAAAAAAACACGGGTACCACGTGGATTCGCGATTGTCTAATTCTAGTTTAGTTGTGTCAAAATTATTTTTTAGTTTAGAGAATTTTATTTGCAGAATAGCTCTAAGATTCTCATAGCCAAAAGTAAGGAATTTTAGTGACAGTTTAGTTAGTTTAGTTCGGTGTACAAGAGAATCGGCACCATTTTCACTAAATTAAAAACTCAGTACTATCTTAGTGCTGTCAAACTAAAATATAGTTAAGTTGTGTCACTATAATCTGTTTCAGAATGGCAAATCGTCGTTTGACAGGAATAAATTTAATTTTAGTCTAGTTTATAGGCATTTGTGACAAGAGACAGCACCATTGACAGACAGAATAGCTATCTACTTTTAAAACGTTTTTTGCAATTTTTTATAGAAAGCTTACTACTTACTTGCCAAAAACATGTTGATAGATTTCTTTCAATTCTTATAATTCTATGTAACGTAGGTACCTACTAGATAAAAAAAAAAAGGTGGATTTTCCTACTAAACGTGATGACAAATTGAGTAAAACGCCATCTATTGCGAAGAGCTCTACACAAAATGATTAACAGATGGCTACTTTATCATTCTATGGGTTGGAATTGAAGTAAAAGGTTTCATTTATCTTTTTTGTTGAAAATACCAGATTTATGAGTTTAAATAGATACATCAGCATTAAACAAGGATGTTTTGATTTTTAATAATCTAACTTCCGCCAAAATCTGCCGTTTATCGCTTTTTAGTGATTGTTAATTTCATCATTATTACCTATGCTGCCATCTATGATTCTTTCTCAAGACTAATTATAATTTGTTCGAGTTGAGACCCCATGACCTTATCCAGCTTCGATGGTGTAGTGGTCACGTGCGCGACTACTGGACGTTTGATTCCCAGGTAGGGCATTGTTATAGGGTTTTTCCATCGGGTAGTTCTCAGTAGTAGCACAGGTGCATATATAGATGGTTCGCTCTGCATTTTAGGTATGAAACTACAAGTACGCGGTGGGCTCGACTAGGTAATTAACGCTGTGCGACCTGAATTGCACTTTATTGTGTCGTTGCAAGAGTCGCTTTTTATTTAAAGAGTGAACCTTCTGTATTCATCTATGGTAGTAGTCTGGAGTCTGGTAATGGTAAAAAACTTGGTGTTACCTAATTGTTGGGCAGACATCTGCTTGCTGATCCAATTAATGATTTGGGTTTCCACAAACAAACCCGGAACGCGAATTTCAGAATTACGCAGTTTATCACAGAGACCACTGCAGAGCTATACTTTTTTTAACGTCGAGGAGCCATATTAACACGTCCAGTGCCGGGAGCCCTCCTGGAGGGTTCACTAACTCGGGATGCCGGGAGCACTCACGGAGGGTTCATATTAAATGTACGCATTATAAACTGTGAAAATAAAATCAGTTGTATATTTCAAACCTAATCATAACCCGGTGATACTACTCCTCGAGGGTTAACTTTAGCGCAAATGTAATGCCGGTGACCCTCTTGGAGTCAACTTGCAATATGTATGGCGTATGGCATGGCGTATGAGCTCTATGAAAAATGGGGGGAAAAGTGTTAACGCCCGGGTTCTGTACTTAGCGCACGTGCCTTTTTTATGACGGGCAAGGCAAGCTCGGTGGAGCTGGACTAGTAGGTAGTGGCCCAGTGGTAACGTGTTAGTAGAGCTATGTTAGTAGGGCTACATGTCCCACTAGCGTGATAGCGTGCTTGTACTTAATTGTGGAATGCAGCAGGCAGGAGATGATACAAACTGGTTGTTAAAAATAAAAGCTGAGATAAAACTAATATTTTTAGTTTTATTCACTTTGACAACACATTCAAGGTATGATATCTGACAGAAGACAGAAAATGTAAAAAAGGAAGGTAGAAAAATAAATTTAGTCAGAACAAAAAAGGTCGTTATAAAACAAACATACCTACTCTTTTATTCTAACACTCCTTGAATTCATTTCTCGACTTCCATCCATCACACGACACCCATACCCAGCGTACACCAGTTGGACTTCCCTATCAACGGAGGTTTCGTTAAAAGATCTGCAACCATACGACTTGTCTCTACATACTCTAGTTCAATATGGCCATGCTCAACTGCCTCTCTTACATAGTGGTGTCGTACATCTATGTGCTTTGTGCGTTGATGGTCTACAGGGTTCTGCGCAATAGCAACAGCCGATTTTCATTGGCATCTCTAGTTGACCAAAGACCTCTGAAATCAATCTCTTTAAGAAAATTGCCTCTAGCAGAGTTCTGACATAGCTACATATTCAGCCTCTGCTGGGGATAGAGCAATGGCCCCTGTTTTTTACTTTCCCAACATATTGAGCTCCCATATTCAGAAATACCATAGCCGAGTGTGATCTCCTATCATGAAAAGTGGCATGACTAGCATCTGCATAACCCTGTACCTTATGCATTCCTGTTCTCTTATAGGTACTGTAGCTCAAGGCATTTAGTACCCTTTAAACATCTGAGCACTCTTTTTGCGGCTATCCAATGCTCTTCAGCATAGCAAGCGTTGAACTGGCTCTGATAATTAACTGCATGTGCAATATCTGGCCTTGGGTAAACTGATATGTATATCAGCGAACCAATAGTTTTTGATATGGAATCCTCGGATCAGGTTTATGTTCTAGTCCAGGTTTCACAAGCTTTTGCCCAGGAACTGATGGGGTTGAAGCAACTTTGCAATCAGCCATCCCAAAAACCTTCAAAACTTTGTCGAATGCATGCTGGGCCCATAACCTGTTAGTAGGGCTACATGTCCCCCTAGCATGATAGCGTGCAGTGTGCTTATACCTAATTGTGGAATGCAGGAGATTGTAAAAACTAGTTGTTAAAAATAAAAGCTGAGATAAAACTTATATTTTTAGTTTTATTCACTTTGACAACACATTCAAGGTAAGGTATCTGACAGAAGACCGAACATGCAAAAAAGGAAGGTAGAAAACTAAATTTAGTCAGAACAAAAACGGTCGTTATAAAAAAAGAAACGTCTTTGATGTCGGGCAACACTGCCGCCCGTGTAGTTATTTACACTGTCACCAGCCCCGGATCTAGGGAGGTCAAACCGGGGCACTTACCCCGGGTGCCAACTTCAGGGGGCGACAAATTCAAGCGTAGCAGACAAATGCACCACCCAGTACAGCGGAACAAAAAATAAGATGCGCAGCAAATAGAATCTTTCTATTTCTGTCTTTTTTAAAACAGTTTTGGTGCCCCTGTTGGATTGGCGCATTATTGATCGATAAAATTTGATTAATATGTTGCTCCCAACATTTTCATTTCGAGAATATTTTAATTTCACTGGCTACCTAAGCGCATCCCCCTTAAAGGATTGGCGGGGGGCGCAAGACGGCAGTTTCCCCGCCTCAAAAAAAAATCTAGATCCGGGGCTGTCACAAGCAGATATTGTATGCAAGGGTGGTAGCAAAAAGGAAAAAAAAAATTGATTAATATTATGTAATAATATGTTTACAAGTAGCTATCATTATACATTTACATGTGATGCATTGCAATGCCAGATATTTATATATATTTTTTTCAGTTTTCTCATATTAATTAAATTTAACTATAAGTATAATGTGTTTTGCTCTCAATACGGTGAAGGAAAACATCATGAGGAAACCGGCATGTCTTAGAACCAAAAATTCGAACACTTATGACATCTGCCGACCCGCACTGGGCCCGGCTGGGCAGTGGATTTTGGCCCACTCCCTCTCATAGATTAGGAGACCTTTGTCCCAACAGTGGGAGGATTAAAGGCTGATTATGCTAAGGCAAGGTCACTAGCTGTAGATAGCTGGCAAGCTAGAGGTCGTGAGTCTCAAATGCACCCGCTGCAGTTATCTATTATAGGTAGGTAGATAGTTACGGCAAAATCACAAATACGTTACTTAATTAAAGTCCGGTACAAATGTATTGCCGTCGCGCTCGCGCATTAGAAGGACCTTCAAATGTATTGCCGTCGCGCTTGCGCATTAGAAGGACCTTCAAATGCGCGAGCGCGATGGCAATACTTGTGCACGAGCGATAGAGATAAGTAATGAGGGGTCATTGTACGAAATTCTTTCTGCTTCGCGACCGCACTTTAGTTGGAAAGAATAATAAAGGTAGGTAGGTAGGACTGACTTATAATCTTATAATAGTAGGTTGATACAAGTAGGTACCGAGATAGTATCCTCCTCACCAAGTAAACAATTTTGCTAGATAATCCGACCTCAGGTACGTACAATATTATATTGTACCTGTTAATTTAAATATTCCGTGTGGCCATGAATTAAGAATATGGGCACCCCATCTCATCCCGTGGGGGTCGTAGGATTAAGGGTACTGGAGACCTATTGTATACCATTGTAGCACCTTGGGCTTGGGTCACCCGCACGGTGGCGGGTAAACCACCAACAAAAGCATTCCCGAGGAGGGTTGGTGTCAGACTGGCGGTCGATTGTAAAACTTTGCTAAAACCTTAACACGTTCAGTGCCGAGAGCCCTCCTGGAGGGTTCACTCAATTTTAAATGTAGGTTTTTCTTAGCGAATTCGGCATGATAAACTGTGAAAATAAAAACTCTATTCTTACATCTATTCTTGGAGCAAACATCGCAAACCATATTGACAACAACTCAATTATGTCTCTGTCTCAGAATGGATGTAGGAATGGGTCCCACGGTACTAATGAGCTGCCCCTTAAAGACATGACCATAAGCCAACAGGTTTGTAGATCCCGGAAGGATCTGTCGACATGTTCCTCTAAACACACAGCTGGAGGATTCAGGTCTAGGCTATCAGTTGTGAAGAGGTGGTCAGGTGATATCTCACCTCCTTCACATGGATGACTTGAAAATCTTTGCCCCCAACAATTTGCGACTGACTGATGGAGCTACTGAAGGTTCATCAGGATGGAATTTAGTGACGACAAATGTGCAGTCATGCATGTAAAGCGAGAGGGGATCATGGAACCCGTGGGAACCCAACTCTCGGATTCCATACACGTTAGATCCCTCTCCTCAACCGAAACCTACAAGTATTGGGTTCCCAACTATGAAATTGGCGTTTTTTTTCTCACAAATAGAGAACCTCGTCACTTTGATTTAAAATATTCATCAATTGCTTGGTATTATATCGAATAATGACCATCATAGACAACTACCAATAGTAAAAATCCTTATTACTTATAGTTTTATAAACATAAAAAATGCCTTAAAAATGACTCCTCATTTTGTTAGCAGAAATTACCACTATTTGTTTTAACTTAGCCAAAACTTATTTTTGTCGCTTAATCTAAGTGGCATATTACGTTAACTTCGTTTTTAGGGTTCCGTAGTAAACAAGAAACACTTATAGTTTCGCCATGTCCGTCTGTCTGTCTGTCCGCGGCTTAGTTCAGAGACGGTTAGTACTAGAAAGCTGTAATTTGGCATACGTATACATATTAATCATGCCGACAAAGTGGTAAAATAAAATCAAGAAAAATTTTTTTTTTTGTGTACCTCCCCTACACGTAAAGTGGGGATGTTTTTGTTTGTTCTCGTCCACCCCATGTTGTGGGGTATCGTTAGAAAAGTCGTTCAAAAATTTGTGAGTTTGTTAAAACCATTTTTGGATTCAGGGATCTGTTTGCGAAATATTAAGCTTTTAACAGATTTTTTTTGTTAGAGTCAAGTGTCCCTCACCCTGCCAGCTAAATGGTTGAACTTGGATTTCTGAAAAAATTCACAGCAGTAGTATATATAACGAAATTAAAAGAAAAACTATCAGAGCTAAGTAGGCTGTACAGGTTAACGAGTAATAATCAACCAACTTAAATTTGCGGTTTGAAAAACATGCCTCCCATACATTCTGTACGGGAGAACATGTTTTTCAACTACAATGTTAAGTGTGTTCTTGGGATAAATTCATCCCAACTACGGAACCCTTCATTGTGCGTGGTCCGACACGCACTTGGCCGGTTTTTTAAACATTAGTGCATAAAAGTTTTAAAACATTCGTGTTCATGGTTGTTATTTATAATTAAGAAAATGTTAGTATGAAAAATGCAACTTCTTTAAAATTCTCCAAACAAAAACCTGATTTCGTAGGTGGGGACCTAATATTTGGGTATGTCGGAAGCATTAGGCAATGTTACCGACATGAAACAATCGTTGAGGGAACGCTTCTTTGGCCGCCCGAATAAAGTGCAAAATATTCTTTTATCAGGCGGAATCAAGGTGCGTGCCTGCAACGGTTAGGTCATGCCGGTTTTGACGTATTCTTTCGGCATACTCAAATGGACTCAGACGGAACTTGATGCTAGGTCCGTACATTGGTGACAGCACATCGGATGTATCAGCCACGATCATCCATCAGTGATGAGACTGTATATCCCGCGGAAGTGTGGGGGTCGAAGTTTCTTAAATGCTAAAATCCTCCACAACCGCGAGATTTACAGTCTCAGAGAATATTTCCTTCAAACTGACGTGGGGATGCACCGAGATGTGGTCGCAGTGGACAAGGGCCTCATCCCGCTCTCCTTGACGAAAGAAAACTGGCGCAAACCTGCAGTACTTCATATTAACGGTCGTAAGGAAGTATGGTAAGGCAAAGACCTTCACGGACGCTTTTTCCGGGCCCTCCATGGGCCTGATATAGACTTTTTGGCGTTTATATCCTGGCTGCGCTTCGTTGACCTCTTCGGGGAAACCGAAGGTTTTGTCTGTGCGATTATGGATGTAGTTATCATGACGAATAATTATCGGAAATACATTGTCAAGGACGGTACTGTTGACATCTATCGGGCATGCCACCGTCCCGATGAATCAAACAGACATATTGTTTCCGGTTGTTCTGGTCTTGCTAACGGCGAGCACTTGCATAGACACAATCTAGTGGCTAGGATTATCCACCAGCAACTTGCCTTTAATACAACCTTGTGGAATCAGAAGTATCATACTACAGGTATGTGCCCAACCGATTCTCGAGAATGGTCACGCCACATTGCAATAGGGATCGATATATCATCACTGACAGGAATATTGTAGCCAACAAACCTGATATTGTGGTGATAGATCGACGAGAGCGCCCTGCAATGATTGTTGATATCGCTGTCCCTTGTGACGAGAATCTCGTGAAAGCTGAGAAAGATATAAAAATCAAGTATCAAGACTTAGCACACGAGGTTGTCGACATGTGGGACGTGGACTCTGCCATCATTGTACCGATAATCGTAACGGTTTATGGCTTAATAGCGGAGAGCCTCGACCAACACATCAGCATGCTCTCATTGCGCGGCTGGGTCAAGGGCTTGATTCAGAAAGCAGTACTCCTAGACACGGCACGCATCGTGGGGAGATTCCTCTCTCTAGAGTCCTGACTACCGGCAACTTGGACCCTGTTCCTGATGCCGATGGGCCACAGTCTTTTATATTATTAAATGATTTTTATTTCTTTTTCATAAAAATATTTAAAAATGTAATTTATATGTATGAAAATGTAATAAAGGTAAATATTAAAGTTATAGTGATAAATTGATATTAGTTATAATAATAGTTGAAAATGAATAAATAAAATTTGAGTGATTGTAGTATTTATAATATTGTTGAATTATTCATTTAAAATAAAGATGCAAATAAAAATAGCATGCATGGGCCCCTCAAGTTGTGAGGGTGAAGTCTTCGTCCAGAGAAGTCCAATCTCCAGTTTTTGCCTGCGACTCGTATGATGTCGTCCGCCCATCTAGTTATAGGTCGTCCTCTTTTCCGAGTGCCTGCAGGACCTGGCCATGACGCCATGCGAAATGTCTATCGATCGTCGCTCATTCTCACTACGTGTCTTGCCCATCTCCATTTTAACTTTAGAGCGTAGCACAGTGGAACGAATGTATGGGAGTGGTTGGACATCTCCGAAAAAAAAAGAGTTAAATTATGCCAAACGAATGATGCCATCTTATTCGATTACCTAATGCCTTCATAACTTGTGCTTATCAATTTCTTCATAACTCCCATATTTCGGAAGTAATTTGAGAAAATGTGATATTTTACTATGAAAATGAGTGTATCGAGCTCTCTCCCTCCTGATTCCGGCGTTGTTTCAAGTAGTGGTCTCTAATATCATAATGCTATTACTAAGAGCTATATTTAATACTAAGACACATGGTGCGCCAAATGTGCACTTACTGGGATAAAAGGAAATGAAAATTAAAAAAAAAATGGTTTTTCCTCATTTGTATTTATTTTAAACTGCAGAAAGACGTATGTAGAGGTCATTATATAAATATATTAAATATTATTTTCGTACCACTTGCTCAAAAAAGTGACATTCTATGCCACAAAAAGCGAACATAACAATAGTCATTTTTAATCTGTTAAAAACAGGGAAAGAAAATTGTACTGAATTTCATTCATCCTCTAGGGGAAGAATGTGATTTAAATTAGGAATACTTACCGAAATTTATACTGAACTACATCTGTGTTTACACCATTGAGTTTGTATATAAAGCATTATACATCTTTTTGAAAAAGGAATACGCATTTATTATGCAGTTATGATTATTAAATAAAATTACGAAAACCGACGAGGCCGTATAAGCTTGATGACTTTGCTTTTCTGACAAAAACATATTAGTCTAGGAATTTGCCGCGTTTTTGTTTTCTTCAAATACATAAACGTTAAGTTTATTTTAATTTATTTTTATAAATAAGTTAATGTTCTAAAAATACGTTACGATGTTAAATCAAAGCGACAGTGACAGTGAATTGTCGGATTCCATCAGTGCAAATGCTGCCGTAATTATAAATAATTTGCTTCCAACTAAATCCAAGGAAAATTATTTAAAAACTTATGAAGAATTTTCTGTGGAGAAGTGCGAATGGCCTATCAATTTCAGAATCAGTACTTCTTGTCTATTTTGATTATTTATCCAAGACAATGAATCCGAATACACTTTGGTGCATATACTCAAAACTGAAAGCTACAATAAGCATCAAACACAGCATTGAAATAAATAGATTCACGAAATTACTGGTTTTTTTAAAGAGAAAATCAGAAGGGCATTGCGCAAAGAAGTCTAAAGTTTTTACGACTCAAAATGTGGAAAAATTTCTTAATGAAGCTCCTGACGAAATTTTTCTGGCCACAAAAGTAAGTACCTATACATGATTTAACTATGAATATTTCGTATCTTAGTAATGGTAATTATTCTATATATTTACCAGTTTTTTATCTTTGTTATAGGTGGCCTTAATTTTTGGACTCAATGGTGCTTGCCGCGGATGTGAACTTGTAAACTTAAAGGTGGAGGACGTTGAAAATCATTCCAATGAGTTGCTGCTGATTAATGTAAAGGAAACTAAGACAAAGAAAAATCGGTCATTCATTGTACAAGGACAATATACTAAAATCATTCATAAATACTAAGCAATACGTCCCACCAACATGGAAAACAATAGATTTTTTATAAACTATCGGAATGGGAAATGTGCTCGACGAGCCATCGGCAAAAATAAAATTAGCAATATGCCAAAGGAAATTGCTAAATATTTAAAACTTAAAGATGTTGAACTCTACACCGGTCACTGCTTTAGAAGAACTTCGGCGACTTTCTTGGCGGATTCAGGGGCGGATATTACGTCAATAAAAAGACACGGTGGTTGGAGCTCTGATGGAGTAGCTGAGGGTTATATCGAAAGCTCAATGGCGAATAAAACCATATTAAGTAGTCAAATTAACAAAAATATAAAACTTAATCCATCAGAGCCACAACCATCAACTTCCGGCATCTTATCTTCGTCCGTAACTCACGATACCGTACTCAAATCAACTCATCAACAATAAATGTACCAAACAAAAATGTAACTCTCTCTATCAATAATTGGACCAATGTTTCGACTGTTAACTTTTACTTTTAATTGTCATTATTTTTAATAAATGCTTATCTCATATTATTATTGTGTTAATTTTTTCGCAATTGGTACGAAAAGTAGAGTATTTTCCTCGGTGATAAAGCTGTCTTAGTCTTGGGAGAACTTAAATCCCTCGCTACACTCAGGACTCGTCTTAAATCCCTCGCTTCGCTCGTGATTTAAGTTTTTAACGCCCTCGCTACGCTCGGGAGTAAACCTCGAGTCCTTCGTTACGCTCGCGATTTAAATCGTCACCCGCGACAGAAGAGACTGCTTTATCCCCTTGGTTAATAATCTACTATTTTTAAAATCTTGTGTATTATTTACGAAAATATTCATAAGAACAGATGAGAGTATGACTTTTTCACATAATATTTTATTTATATATGTTTTACAATAACGATAAAAACACTGTATTTTAGATAATAAAATAATGAATAACCTAGTTTAATTAATATATATACAATAAATAATTAAGATGTAAGCTCTAATTTACTAAGTTACACATTTTAAAACAATATCAACATTTAATTATTTTTAACAATTAATTCAAATTCAGAATCGATATCCGCTAAATCATTTATGTTAACAAATTCGATATCACTTTTTTCAGAATCCGTAAGCTCATAAAATTCCTTAAAAGAAGATTTTTTTACAAACTTATTTACTTTTGGACCAATGCTTGTAACAAGTGGATCAGAAGACAGTAAAAGATTGTGCATAATCTTCATTGCATGATATACTGCTCTGCTTTCGAGAATGCCCCTCTCTATATTTTCGAAAATCTTTATTTCTAGCCTCAGATGCCTCTTCGGATAGAAAAACAATGGGCACAATTGACAAGTTCTGAACTATGTCTGGTAATTTTAATGCATGGGGCATTAAAATTTTATGAAGTGAAGAAGGCATATAATACCATGGGTATAACTCCACGTAAAGCTTAGCAGTATCAAAGCAGAACTCTCGGAATTTAGTTACGTTGATCTTCTCTCCTGATGAAATACACAAATACACAAAATCTGTGTGATCTTGCAGATCACACAGATTTTTCTTAAAAGCATAGTGTCTATTCCGGTCAGTTCAGCAGATTTAGGGTAGTTTTCAAAAAATCGCCTTACCGAGTTGCGATTGTTGGTGGATCCACTGCCTTGTTTCACAACATCGAGAAGTAAGCCCGTTTCTCTTCTTACAGCCTCTTGAACTCTTTTCATCCTGTCATCAACTAGCCTTTTTGCTATATCACCCTTTGCTTGCCATGACTTTATGTCTAATTTGTAGGAAATGTGTAATAAGCATTCCATTGAGCGAATCCAAGCGTGCTTAAGCTATTTATACATGTCCTCGTTTGCGTGTTTATCTTTGATTAACTCTAAATTTTTCATCTCTTTAGGACTAGCCTTGCATATGTCACACACTGAAGCTGCTGTATCGGATATAATGGAATGAATTTTACCATCAATCATTGTCAACAGCAGTTGTTGTTTGACACTAATTCCATCAGTGATGGTGGATGGAGTTAAGGCTTCAATCTCGGCTTCGATTTCAGCCATCTCTCTCTGCACATTTTCTTTGGTTTCCTTTATAAACTTAAACAATATTGGCCGGCAAAATTAAGTGGAAGATGGTCGCTCGTTTTCCCAAATTGTTACACCTTTTGAGACGAGCCGCAGTGGTACAACACTAATCATAAAATTACAAGCAAGATCGATTTGCTCATCTTCACTCGTCCTTTGATGATTAATGCTTTGGCTAGATGATCCGTCAAAACCCCATTTGCTGGTCAAAATGAGCTGTTGATTGGGATCAACAGGGGTTTCTAATGACCTAATAAGTCTTCTTGAGGTTAAATCCATCAAGGCTTGTAATTTGATTTTTGCAGAGCTTTCTCTAACTGTGAGATCTTCTTCGGCCGGATAGCACTTAATTTTTTCTTTAACCAACATGTAGTAACTCGGGTATTTAAGAGCTCCTTCTTGGATGTTGAAATCCCGAAGAGTGTTATAGCGCCATTTCGATAAAGAGATAAAGAGCCAATGCCTTCAAAGGGGATATTTCCCGCACCTGAATCGATTTACCTTCAATGAAGGCTTTGATTTGTTAGGCCTCTTCTGGATTCTCCATCAAGTATTTCATTACATCAGCTGTATCGCTTTCTCCTGCCTTTCGAAGTGCCCTTTTGGCCGAAAACAATTTCAGCGCTGCTACTGCTGCATGGAAGAGTATCTTCAGTGCGTCTTCTTTTTTGCCGGTTACTAAGGTCCTCAAAAGATTTACGAGTACTAGGATGTGTACAAGTTGAAGCAACAGATTTAGCAGGAGAAATTATGGGCTCGATGACGTCACTTACATTTTCTGTAGAAGATTCAATATTTTCATTCAGAAATTCCGGCCACTGAATTGCAGCCTGTAGCCAAATCTCATGTTTCTTCCGAAACTTATCTGTGCTTCTTCAGACTGTGACCATTTTGCATAAATGCGGTAGCAAAATCGACGACACCAGTCTTTTAAACTTGTTTCAGAACTTTCACATAACTGAACACAACAGTTATCTTTTAAAACACTGAACAAATAGTTATAGTCGCGTAAATCTTTTTGTGCGCGTGCGACAAAAAGATAAAGCAACGTGAAGATCAAGATTTGTATTAAAATTTGGAAAATACATTGCTACAACGAGGTGTAAATCAACACTGATTTTAAAGTTACTAATAGTGACCTATTTATATTTAATCCAGGTACCCTCATTTGTTAAATATTGCAAGGTAATTAGTTTGAAAATGATGCATGCTAAATTAGTGTATTAAGAGCCATTTAGTAATTAAATAATAGCAATCTTCTTATCAGTAATCATTAGTGCATCAGTTTTATATGTAAACCTTAAGTCCCTAATCAATCACATATCCTAATTCTCTTATATCTTCTCTAATTGGCTGCTCAGAAATGTTATTATAATAAGGTAGACCTTTAGAAAAACGGTTTTAGTCAACAAGATAAACAAAAAAATATATTTTTGTGTTATAAAATAAACATCACTCTTTATCCCAGAAAGTGCACATTTGGCGCACCATGTGTCTTAGTATTAAATATAGCTTGTAGTATTAGCATTATGATATTAGAGACCGCTACTTGAAACAAGGCCGGAATCAGGAGGGAGAGAGCTCGATACACTCATTTTCATAGTAAAATATCACATTTTCTCAAATTACTTCCGAAATATGGGAGTTATGAAGAAATTTATAAGCACAAGTTATGAAGGCATTAGGTAATCGAATAAGATGGCATCATTTGTTTGGCATAATTTAACTCTTTTTTTTCGGAGACGTCTACGTCCAACCTCTCCCATACATTAGTTTCATTGTGCGTAGGTGAGAGCATCTTTTACTCCTGTCTTTTGCCTAATGGTAGTGTGACGAATTTTTTGACATTGTCTGATTTTTGTGATACTTCTCTCAATGCTTCACTGACAGGACGTGATTTTGTTTTTAACTTTTTTGGTAAACTTCCACGTTTGACAGGCGTAGGTTAACGAAGGTAGACATGAGTCCATGACACTGCTCTTGATTTTCATCGGCATCTGACTTTCTTAGAATTTCCTCTAGGCTTCAAAACTTTTTCCATGTCGTTATTATTCTTCTATCTAATTCTGCCTTGTTGTTTAGTTTTTGGAACGAAATTTGTTTCGTTAGGTAAGTATAGTTCTCTTCGTATCCTACGTGCGGCATTTCTCATGAGTTTTGTTTTACTCAGGTTAATTTCTAGTCCTGCCTCTCTGCTTGCTTGTTGTAACATGTGCAGCATTGACTCCAGATCTGTGCAATTTTCTGATAGGAGGAGGACCTATCGTCTGCGAACCTTAGGTGACTAAAATGTTTCTTTTCTATACATATATCGGCTCTATCCCAATTTAATTTACCGATGATCGATTCCAATACTGCTATAAACATTCGAGGCCATAGGGGGTCGCCTTGCCTTATTCCTCTTTTGATGGGTATAGGTGGTCCTGCGGTCTCTATTTTCACTCTATTAGTGTTAATCTCGTAAAGATGTTTTAATACTTGCACGACTTTTTGCGATTGTAAAGCTTTCCATATTGAGGGATGTAGTATTGTATCGAAAGCTTTCTGGTAGTCTACAAACCCTATGTAGAAAGGACGTTGGTATTCTTGATATTTTTCAATAAGCAATTCTAAGGAGTGGATGTGATCTATTGTGGAATAGCTCCTTCGAAACCCAACTTGTTCGATCGGTTGACTTTTTTCTAGTGTAGTACTGATTCTCTTCTCTAAGGTTGATGAGAATAATTTATAATGATGGAAGAAGGCTAATTGGTCGATAATTGCCTATGTTTTTTGGACCAACTTTTTTAAGCAACGAGATAATATTAGACTCAGATCACTGTGTAGGTGTTGTAGAGAAACTTACTATCAAATTAAATAGATGTGTCAGAGGATTTACTAGAAAAGAACCAGCTAGTTTTATGGCATTGTTTGTTATATTTTGTCATTTGTCAGGTCCTAGACTTTTCTCTGCTTTTAACCTTATAATTCCCATAACGCAGCGCGTCAGCCATGTTTGCTGACGCAAGAGTCGACGACTGTTACGCTATTATGCGTAAGAAAACAGATTCTCTGATGCGCCGGATTCGGGGGAGCGCCAACAGAATCCTAAGGATGATCTCGGAGAGGCCAGAGTCTGCAGTGCTGGGTAGGTTCATCCAGCTTCACTTGACGAGATGATAGTATGATTTTTTGACATGAGTGATTTTATTATTTTTGGATTTAGAATGTTATGTATTTAGAATTTTATAAATGATGACTAACTTAGTTTTAAGGCCTTTGAAACTAATAATTTATGGACAAATCAATTATTAAATTTAAATTAAATTAATTTAATTCAGACTGAATTAAATTAATTTAATTTAAATTTAATAATAATTTCAAGTTCATCCACTGGTTTTATTTCTACGTCATTGTCATCATTTTTTTATTCACTTTGGTCTACGTCTTGACGTGTGTGAGTGCGACGTTAGACGCCTAAAACTCAACATGTAGGTAATCATTTTTCATATTTTCCATACATTTTTTCATAAAAAGTTAAAAATTCCATATAAAACACGTCGAGGCTTCCGCACTGCGCGCCTCCGGCTCAAAAAAAAAATACGGGGTAGGGAAAACAAGTACCACGTGGAGTCGCGATTGTCAAATTCGATTATAGTTGTGTCAAAAGTATTTTAAAATTTAAAATTTAGAGTTTTTTTTTGCAGAATAGTTTTAAGATTCTCATAGCCAAAAGTAAGGAATTTTAGGGATAGTTTAGTTAGTGTGTAGATATGCACCCCAGTCAGGGTGTGAGGTGTGAAAGGGAAGTTTTGGAAGGACTTCTATCGGGTGATGATGGATGTGCAAGATAGTGAAGCAGTGTATGTGGGGGTGATTTTAAAGAATGGAAGAGAAAGGCAAAAAAGGCGGTAGCAATTTCGAGGTCCAAGGCGCAACAGAAGTTGTATGACTCACTGGACAGCCCTACAGGCCAGAAGAGCTTTACTGGATTACAAAACCAAGAGAAAGGAGAAGGAGAGATATAATGTTTAAAAGACGACGCCGGTCAATAAATATAAAAAAGTTCTCTCCTCGAAGACTACTCCTCAAAGAGAGAAACACGCGCCGCTTTGGTGCGCTTACTCCGCAGCGGCACAGTGGTCACGTCTTCTGTCGATTGATCGAGCAGGAGCGACCTGGTCCCGGTGTCTCTCTCTTGGTCTGGTCTCTCACTTAGACCTTTCCGGCATGAGTAACTCTACCGGCAGAGCCTTAAGATCATTAAATTTAATCATCAAAATGTCAGAATAAGTTCTAACATAGTTCACCTGGTGCACCAAAATATTCAAGGTATGTTGAGAAAAGACCTTGAAATTGAATTATTCATGAACTGTAACAACATTGATATTTTATGTTACAGAACATTGGTTAAAAAGCCATCAGTTCATGTTTAATTTCAGTAATCACCAGGTTGGTAGTTCATTCAGCAGAGAAAATACAATACATGGTGGCTCATTGATACTTTTAACTAAACAATTTAAATTTAAAGAACGTAAGGATATTGTAAACCTCTCTGTTGAGCGGACTATAGAAATAGCTTGTGTGGAGTTGGAGCAGCTTGTTGTATTGAGCGTGTACCGGCCTCCGTCATCGATTTATGATTGCTTTGAGAGTATCATGGATGTGTTGCAAAAACTTGGTAAATTAGGGAAAAATATAATTGTATGTGGTGATTTTAATGTTAATTTATTGGAGGTCTCATCAAACAGCCTAAAAATTAAAAATTATTTCAGTCATATAACCTTAATAATTTATTTTTGGAGCCTACTAGAGTAACCGCCACCTCAAGTACATGCTTAGATAATATATTTACTGACATATCGCCTATTAATAAAAAAATTATAAGTCAACTGGATTCTGACCATTGTGGCCAGCTGATTACATTTAGTAAACAAGATAAAAAAGTGGCTAAGAGAGTTATCACGGTTGTGCCAAAAACTGCAGGTCGCTTGGAGAGTTTTAAAAACAAACTTAATAGTAAATTATCCTACTTGCCTTATTGTGATAATCCTAATGAACTGTACAATTCCTTTTTTGCCATGTATTGTACAGAATTTAACTCAACATTTATACCAAAGCAGATCTCAGTTAATGGTTCTGCAACCTTCAGTGAATGGGCAACTAAGGGGATATTTAAGAGTAGAATCAAACTCTTTGAACTGTACGAAGAAAGAAATTATAATAAAAGTAAAGAATTTTATCAATATGTTAAGAATTATTCCAAATTATTCAAACAAGTTTGTAGCGAAGCTAAGTGTCGATATTTAAGCTCAAAAATTAAGAAAAGTCTAAATAAAATAAAAACGACTTGGGAAATTATAAACAATGAGACAGGAAAAGGCAGTAAGCGTAGTAGTGACTACAGCCTTAATGTAAACAATATGGTTATTGAAAAGGATTTAGAAGTTGCCACAGTTTTTGAAAATTTCTTTGCAGATATTCCAGTCGCAACCACTAAATCTTTAAATTCTTCACCCACTGTTGCCGAGTCACTATTGAAAGAAAATGTTGATAATTGTAACAATGAATTTAATTTCGACTATGTTACTGCTCGAGATATTATTAAAACTTTCAATACACTCAATGTTAAAAAAACTGCTGATCTATGGGGAAATTCCGTAGAGGTTGCAAAATGCATAATCAACACTTTAGCGCCTGAATTAGCAATTATCTTTAATAAATGTATTGACTGTGGTGTAATTCCTGACTTAATGAAGAGTAGTAAAATAATACCTTTATTTAAATCAGGCAGCACAGCTGACCCCTCGAACTTTAGACCAATTTCTGTGCTCCCCACCTTTAGTAAAAATTTTGAAAAATTGATGCTAGATCAATTGCAAAGACATTTTAATAGTCGTAAATTATTAAACAGTAAACAATTCGGTTTCACAAGGGGTCGCTCGACTTCCGACGCTGGTGTTGAGCTTCTTGCACATATTTTTGAAGCCTGGGAGGAGTCACATGATGCCCTAGGTATTTTTTGTGACTTATCTAAGGCTTTCGATTGTGTTTCTCATGATACATTGGTCAGGAAATTGCATCACTATGGTGTTAGAAACACTGCTTTGGATCTTCTTATTTCTTATTTGGATAATAGGATCCAAAGAGTGGACGTTAATGGCAAGCGATCCCCGGGTTCTATTGTCACTATGGGAGTTCCGCAGGGCTCAATTCTTGGCCCTTTTTTATTTCTCGTATACATTAATGACCTTCCTTGCCTTATAAAGAACAGTCATGAAATAGTGTTATTTGCAGATGACACATCACTTATATTTAAACTTAAGCGACAACAGACAGTTACTGACGATGTAAATAATGCTGTCTCTAAAATAGTGCATTGGTTTAGTGTTAATAATTTACTTTTAAACGAGAAAAAGACTAAATGTATTAGATTTCTGACGCCTAACGTTAAGCAGGTGAAAACCAATGTACTAGTAAATGGGACAGAATTGGACCTTGTGGACACCACTGTGTTCTTAGGTATAACCAAATTGTCGAAGCGGCTAAGTTCTGCAGCCTACGCGGTGTATAAAATCCGTCATTTGACTGATGTAGAAACAGCTCGATTAGTATATTTTAGTTATTTCCATAGTGTAATGTCGTACGGCATTTTGTTATGGGGAAATGCAGCCGACTTTCAGGCTATATTTGTGCTGCAGAAACGAGCCATTCGAGCAATATATAACCTTAGTTGTAGGCATTCACTGAGGGATAAATTTAAGGAAATAAACATAATGACAGTCGCATCTCAATATGTTTATGAGAACCTGATTTATGTAAAAAAGAATATTAATCTATATTCTAAACACAGCGACATTCATAGCATAAATACTAGACACAAAGATTTATTTATTGTGCCCAGGACTAGGCTCCAAAAAATTAGTAATTCATTTAAGTGCCAAAGTATACGTTTTTACAACAAACTCCCAAGCCATGTTAAAGAACTGAGCTTCAATAAATTTAAATCATTTATTAAACAGAAACTATGTCAAAAAGGTTTCTATAAAGTTAAAGATTACTTAGACGACCAAAAGGCTTGGGAATAATTAAGCTGCTCCAATGTACCCCCCCCCCCCCCCCCGAAGCAACAAAAAAGTGTTTTAAAATCAACGACTAGATGACACTATATGAGTTCATATAATTGGTTAGTTCATTTTATTTGACTGTATAAGTCAATTTTTTTTTTTTAAACTTATTATTGATAACTTATTATTACATAATCTACTCATTACAGTTTTTTCTTTAATGAGTTGTAATGTTTTACGTTGCATAATGTAAATTGTTTTGCGTAACTGCTATTGTATAGAATCAAGTTTTCTAACTGAACAGACAGCTGTGCTGCTGGGGAGTTTGTTGCGCCACTTCTTCTTCCCAGCTAAGCACTAGGAAGTGGTGAAGGGTGGGCGTTTTTGGGGGACTGTCTTAGTAATTTTGACGTTTGAAAAGTGCTGATTCTCAGCCTATTTTGAATAAATGACTTTTGATTTTGATTTTGATTTTGATTGAGACACTCAAGCCCCACCACGACGACCACGTGGAGACACCCTCGGTGGGGGTCACAGTTCTAACCTAACCCATTTGGTCCTGCAACAAGCGGCGTGAATTTTTGATTTTTACCTGACTACGGGGGAGGGTTATGACTAAAATCAAAATTTTGAGTGGTATTGTTTTTGTAATATGTACATACTTTATTCATACGGATTACGGACGCGGCTGCGTTACAGAACAGCTACTCTCTGTGTTGCATGCGTCTTTGTATTTACGCGTCTGGGATGCTTCAACTTTCCACCCCGTAGCGTAGGTACAAGTAGGTTTATTCTTATTTATCGGGTGGGGTACATAATAATGTTACAGTACATATATACCTAACTATTGATTTACTTGAAAAGAGTAAGGTAGGTACTTAAGTAAAAGCAACAAATTGTGTTGCGCAATCATTTTCAAGGTGTTTGTCACGGTTCTCTATTGTGTTCCCTAACTTTTTTATCCATAATCTAAAATGCCATTTTTTTTGTCCTAATCATCATTTGTCCGAATGATAACTTGCTCGAACTTAATGTCACATAATATCACATGCCCTAAATTTGTTTGTCATAAATATTACAATCAATAATATACAAAAGACATAAAACCGTTTACAATAAAAATTATAAGTTCTAAATTTAAATTATTTAATGTTTATTTATCCTAATAACATTTATAAAACAAAGTATTACAAAGCTTTTGCTATGAACTTCTCTCCGGCGTTACGTACGAGTTATAAGACAGCGGACAATATTTTTTCTTCTTTTGACTTGTTTTGAGATAGTTCACTTGTTGCGTAGTTTTGTTTGAAGTAGCAGGATAAATACGTTTTTGTTTTTATTTCCCTGTAAGAAGCATGAAAACAAGCATACACATTGCATGCAGCAAGCATGCAAAATGTAGCATGCAAGCAAACATGCAGCATGTAAGTGAGCATGCAACATGTAGCATGCAAGTAAGCATGCACCATGCAAGCGAGCATGCAACATGTAGCATGCAAGCAAACATGCAGCATGTAAGTGAGCATGCAACATGTAGCATGCAAGTAAGCATGCACCATGCAAGCGAGCATGCAACATGTAGCATGCAAGCAAGCATGTAGCATGTAAGCGGACATGCAACATGCAACAGGCATGGTTTCTGTCACGGCTCCGGCGCTGCGGGGCTCCGGCGGCGGTCCCATGCGAGCTTATCGTCGCAGATGGTTTAACGCTCACCACCACAGCTTCGACTTGCTGGCCGGCTTTGCCGGCCAGCCTCAGCCGCGGCGCCGAGCGTTACAACCACCTACTCTTCAACTCGTGGGTCGACTAGCCCCTCCGCGCCTACGCGATTTTAAATTACACTATAGGGGTAGGGCAGAGAAGACTGCGTGGAGTCGGATTTACAGCGATTCGTTTCTGTCACTAAATCCTAATTTTGAGCAAATGTTTTAGAATTAACAATTTTATTATAAATGAACATTCGGAATAATACACAATATATAATTCAATACTTAGGACATACGACTTTATTTCATGCAAAATTAGGAGATTCAATTGTTATAGTACTCGATATTATGACATAATACTTTTAGAAGTAAAGATAATTATGTAAAACAAAATTTAGAATTTTTGAATATTATGGTTACTGAAGTTTATAGCAAACGTGTTATGGATAATGATTTTCGGATAAACAATTTTCGGAGAAGAAAGGGAGTACCGTTTGTCACAAATATTGTTTGTTTGTAGGTATCGCACCTTTAAAAGTTTAAATAAAAGAATACACTAACATAACTATGTACAACATACGATACTGACCGTACGATAGGTACTTACCTAGTAAAAGTTTCACTATCATAAACTTCTAAAACAAATAGTTAAGGTTAAATATTATTTAATGAAGGAGACATTTCATAAGTAGAAATGTTCGTGTGCAGTGTGCACAGAGGTACCTACACACCTCTGCTAAACCCAGCGGGGAAAACAGGCGTGATATTATGTTATGTTTAGATTAAGGTACGTAATTAGATAATGACAGTAAAAGGTAAAGGTGTTAGTGGTGGTTAAATGTGGGTTACAAGTGACAAAGGGAGGGTAAACAAATTGAAATGCGACGACACATTTTTCTGCGCCCTCCGGATGCAGAGAGGGTTCGTCGTATCGTTGTCTACGCGCACAGCGGTCGCGCAGGCCCTTCGTCCGCCCGCGCCCTGGCCACTCTGGGCGGAAAAGGTTGGTTGCTGATAGCAGACAGTCGCGCACCGCTCGCTACCACCGCGACACTCATCGATCGGTACTACCGGACTGATACTGTGCCTAACGCGCTCATTGAACCTGTGTTGTGCCTGTGAAATTATTATAACAATACAACATGTCCTTCGATAAAGACGAACTCCGTGATGAGTAAGTATCGCTAACTCTCATCTTTTCAGGGTTCCTTGGTACTTATTACGGCAATGACTGTCACTCGCAACAACTTAAACTAGGTGAATCGATGACTGGGTATCTTACCAAATCATTAACAGAGATATTTTGTGTTTTTCGTTGTTGTGACTGGCAATGAATTTGTTGAAGTTCATATATTCCAATTCCCCCTATATTTCAAGCTTATTAAAAACTATCTACTAGGATGAAATCTGTTAAGGTAAACGAAACTCAGGAAAGGAAAAGTTGAGTTAGGTAAGTTTTAATTGTTGCCAGATTGTGTTTAATAATTGAATTAAGTATTAAGTAATAACATGGCAAGCAGGAGGCGTTGCTGAATAGCGCGAATATTGTTGCTTTGCAGATGTTGTTGCTTCAGTAAACACAAAATCACTTAGGTAGTACTTAATTTTCCTTACTATTGTACATTAGCAGTTAGGTAGGTACCTAATATTTAAAACCTGAAAATAGCAGTATCTTATTATAGAGTGTTAACATACCATGCTGAAAAGATGACCCGGCCATAACCCAAGTAGATTAGGTTACGGCTTATGGGTCATCAGGTTGTGTACAATAGCTACCTATAAGAAATCAATGTTTTTAATTGGTGAGGCGTACAATCGTTTATGTTGTATTGTTCTCGCTGAATGGCGCGACGCGACTCTAATAACACAATTTTTAAGACTAAAACTTCAAGGTTGAACAATTACCGGTGTCGCGTTGCGCGACATGTCGCGCTAGTCTGTATGAACCTTGAAGCGTCTTTATTACTTATAAACAATACCAAACAATTGTCAGGTACAGGTAGTCCACCAAGTCTCCAACAATCGGGCGATTTTTTATATTTTTTATTAGAGATATTATTTTACGTAGGTAAAGTATTTATTTAACAGAACACTAAGCAGAGCCTTAGGTCTGCTATACTAAATATTCTAAAACTTGAATCGATTTATTAAAAATCCTGAGTGTTGTAGATGTGATGTATTTTGACCTGATTATTCAACGTCTTGATAATGATAATAGCAGGTAATCGGCAGTTTTGATAAAGAACTGCTATAAACAGCTGTTACAATAGAAATGCCAGCAATAAATTCTTTATCTTATCTTTCCTAATCAGATTGGGGATTACTTATACCTTATCCCTGTTTAAAATTAGTTATCGCTAAGTGTGAGTGCAACTACATAGTAACCGTGTCCTCAATTAGGCTATTATAATACATAATATGATCGGGCTTCCCAAGTAGGTATTACATCTTCTGTCAGAGTAAGTATACTACCTGTATACTTACTCTGACAGAAGATGTAATGTATTGTACTTACGCAACAAAGGGTCTCGTTATAAAAACTTTGTAACACAACACAACATTACAGGATCTAACTCATGGCACAGGCTCGCTTATATAAGAATTCAGATATGAATGGTGACACATATTAGCTGAATAATATCTCAATTCAATTCATATCTGAATAATATTTGGTGTAAATATTGCCATACTGCAGGAAATGAATCGCTTATAACAGAATTGCTAAAGTGGCCGTTTTAGGCCCCCTGATCCAACACGCGTAGCACGACAGTCATAGAAATGGGTTTTCAACGGGTTTTGTCGACGGAAGAATAGACAAAATGACAGATTGTGATTGTTTATCTGTCATTTTGTCTATTCTTCTGTCGACAAATCCCGTTTCTATTGTGGTCATGCTAAGCGTGCAGGGGCTGTACACATAATCAGTGCCGGGTTAAGACTACTTGATGTCCTAAGCAATCCACGCGTGTGGGCCCCCCTATCCACTAGCATCGGTCTTAATTTTTTTATTTACGTATTTATAACAACGAGATAGCTTAGAATATGTACGAAAGACGAAAGAGTTACGTGAAGTAGGTATTACAATAAAAACCAAAGCATATATTTTTTTAAATTAATATGCGATTTGCGACTATTACGTGCATTAAATTCGCGGACAATGGTTTTTAAATTCAAAGTTTTTAGCATATCTACCTCTATATGTCGTGGTCTGATCTTAAAATTGATCATTTCGTGAAATGTATAGGTACAACCGTTTCATGAAATGGTTGAATTTCATGAAACGGTTGTATTTCATGAAATAGAACATCGACCTCTGGTCACATCATGATGTTGTCTAGCCAGATCATTGAATACTCGACGTTGGCGATATGAACAGAACGCACGAATACTTCATGATGTGGCCAAACATTAGTGATCATATCGTAAAATAGCTAGATTATGAACGGCTAGAGACGTTGATGTCGCTTTGTTTTTGTTGTGCATCATGGCGGTGACTTACAACAAATCAAACAAAGTAAGCCACACAAAAAAAGTCGATGGACTTTTATTTTATTTCCAAATATGATATTATGGAAAGTGACCAACTTAGAAGTAGCGCTCACCGGCCGCTGCCGACGTTACCACTGTGTGGATCGCCCGGAGGACACGGTGGAGCATACGGTGGAGGTCTGCCCGGCTTGGGCGGAGCACCGCCGTGTCTTCACGGAGGCGATCGGCGCACGGTGGATCGAAAATCGGCTGTAGAAGACATAGGATCTCGATGTCTTAAATGTTATTTTTTTTGCTGGAAATGACTTCTGCCGCTCATTACTGTTCTATAAAATGTCATATGAAGTAATTGTGTGCACAAATGGAAGAGTTATAATTTTTATAAGAAAAAAATGTATGGAGCTGACATGAAAAATGAGGATATCTCTGGAATCACTAGGATAGCCATTATATCCTTGCATACTGTTATAGTACTATTTATTTGTGAATTTTTGACATACTTAATGTTGCGTCATCTCTTGTGCTTTTTTTTAAAAAAATCGTCAAAATTAAATAATAAAAAATGTTTATGATATGTACATTTTAATGCTTAAATATGGCTATACCAAGTGTAATTTACAATATTTTTTATGCTTAGACCAAAACATTCTAAGAAATCACAAAGTCGTATTACCTACTTATTTGAAATGACATGGTAATTATGAATTACATAATATGTAATCTTGTCTAACGCCTCAAGTCCACATTAGCTCATGATTAATAAAACTTAATACCTATATACCTGTTAAAAGGATATGTACCATAATGAGGGTAATTAAATAAACGGTGATCATTAGTCAATAACAATAAATGGTAAACTATTGTATGATTAAAAATAAAAGCAAATTATTAAAAAAAAAAATAACTCAACCTAACCTAACATAAACAATAAAATTTAACTTATTTTATACTTCGTCACCATCAGAATCCATTTCAGAATCAGGCTCTACAATAGATATAACTTCTAAGAACTCTGTCGGAGCTTCCTGATCCTGAAGTTTCAGTAGTTCTACTGTTTCCTTAAAGTATGTCTGCCTCTTGTGGGCATTTAATTTTGGTCTTGTGGAAGAAATTAGAGGATCAGAAGAGACGATAAGCATATTGAGGATATCCTCGTTTGATGCTTGTCTACTCTTTTTCCTAGAATGGTGTTCTCTGAACCTCCTAAAGTCTTTGTTTCGGGCCTCTGAAGCTTCTTCCGAAAGACTTCCAATTGGTACAATAGCATTTTCTGCAATTATGTCCCCTCCGTGAATCAACAATTTGTGGACGGTTGATGACATGTAGTACCAATCGTACAGTTCCACGTATTTTTCAGCGGTTGTTCTAGCGTATTCTTTAAATTTCGGCACGTCTACAATCTCTCCAGATGTGATAGCTTGCAGAATCACAGCAAATCTGCGTATTAGGTCTTCATCTAATTCAGTGATCGCTGCAGTTTTATCAGGAAATTCAAAAAACCGCCTTGCTGTGTTCCCGTCGTTAGTTGTGCCTGATCCTTGCTTAACGATGTCAATCAAAAGGTTGAAATCATCTTTGAATCGATCTTGAATGAGTTTTTTTCGTGAATGCAATAACTCTTGATGACCTTCTCCTCTTGCAGACCACTTTTTGAAGTCGAGACGATACGCTATGTGTAGAAGACATTCCATCACATTAATGCGGGCATGAAGTGATGATAATCCGAACTCATACACATCAGAAGAAATGGTTTTTGACGCAATGACATCTAACTTATTCATTTCTGTAGGCTTAGCCAAACACAGGTAGCAGGCCGCATTTGACTTAGCTTCAGACAGATATGTACAAATTTTGCCGTCAATCATCGTCATCATTAATTTGTGACTAATTTCATGTCCTTGACATTTTGAGGGAACGAGAGCTTCAATATCGTTATTCATTGCAGTTTTTTCATTTATGACAACGTCTTTGGTTTCTTTCACAAAACTAAACTGGACTGGACGGCAATACCTAGGTGAGCAGGGTTTTGGATTCACCCATACGGTATCACCGTCAGCTGTCAACTTTAATGGAACCAAAGAGGTTATAAATATGCTGGAATCATCTTGACCACTCTCTATGTTTTGCTTATATCTACTTTGGTTAGATGCACCGTCAAATCCCCACTTTGATATTAATATCAATTGTTTATCTTGTATCGCATCAGGACTACGAATAGTTTCAATAATTCTGTTCACTGTTAAATCTAGTAACGCTTGTAGTGCAATCTTAGCAGATGAATCCGTTACAGTCACAAATGTCTTCGGAGGGTAGCACTGTAGCTTAGCTTTTTGCACTTTATAGTAAGACGGATATATCTCCTTTGAACCTTCTCGAATAGTCGTTTCCCTTAATGTGATATATTGCCATTTCGATAGTTTTAATGAAAGTAGCAAACCCAGTGCTTTTTCTGGTGAAAATATTGTTGAAGGAGCTGGTTTGTTCAACATTTCCTTGATTTTTTCTGCTGGTTCTGGATTTTGGAGCATATGTCCAATAACAGATGCAATATCATCACGACCATCTCCTTTCAAAAGTGCTGCAGCTGAATAAGCTACTTCATTAGGGTCATCGCCTATATGTTCATCAATCGTCTCTTCTTCTGCTTGTTACTTAGATCTTCAAACGGCTTTCGAGATCTTTTTGTCATCGTTGAAGTTGATTTCATTGTTGAAGTTGATGGTACAGGTTCAGGTACAGGTTCAGTAGAAATATTTTCACTTGTTGATTCTTGAATGAGCAAATTGGTTTGCACGCAGTTTGGCCAGTCAATATTTGCCTCAAGCCAATTACTGTAATCACGTCTAAAAACTTCACTTTTCCTGTGGGATCGTAACCATCTCTTTTGAACTGCCCGTGTAAATCTTCGACAAAATTCTTTCACGGTAACACTGTGTTCATCTGAAAGGCTAGAGCCCAGTCGAATAACAAGTGTGTTGAACAATAGTTCATGATCGAAAGACGAAGCATCCTGATTGCTCAGAATAACAAACAAATCCAAATTTGTAATAATGCTTTCCATTATTCACGATCACTGAGTAAAAAGACACGGTAGGATAGATGTTAGTATTAGAAATGCTCTAAATGAACTGAAGTTGTGAATCCAATGTTTGACTATTTATTGTTATTGATGATGGTATCACATTTATCTAATTACTTTCATTAAGTTAATCCTGCACTAATTGCAAAATTAGCGAGTACCCCAAATTATTTTGGTAGGTATCCTTTTAACTAGGTATATAGGTATTAAGTTTTATTAATCATTAGCTAATGTGGACTTGAGGCATTAGACAAGATTACGTATTACGTAATTCATAATTACCATGTCATTTCAAATGAAAATCACAAAGTAGGTAATACGACTTTGTGATTTCTTAGAATGTTTTGGTCTAAGCATAAAAATTATTGTAAATTACACTTGGTATAGCCATATTTAAGCATTAAAATGTACATATCATAAACATTTTTTTATTATTTAATTTTGACGATTTTTAAAAAAAAAAGCACAAGAGATGACGCAACATTAAGTATGTCAAAAATTCACAAATAAATAGTACTATAACAGTGTGCAAGATAATGGCTATCCTAGCGATTCCAGAGATATCCTCATTTTTCATGTCAGCTCCATACATTTTTTTCTTATAAAAATTATAACTCTTCCATTTGTGCACACAATTACTTAATATGACATTTTATAGAACAGTAATGAGCGGCAGAAGTCATTTCCAGCAAAAAAAAATAACATTTAAGACATCGAGATCCTATGTCTTCTACAGCCGATTTTCGATCCACCGTGCGGCGGCGGAGATCTCTCGCGTCCGGCCCTGGTTCAGGCCATGGTCCGGAGCGAGAGTGCATGGGAGGCCGTCACTTTCTTCTATATTACTAATTACCTACTTAGAATCTGTGCAAATCCATTAAGTATTATTTTTAACCGACTTCAAAAAAAGCTGGAGGTTCTCAGTTCGTCGGAATCTTTTTTGTTTTTTATGTATGTTCCCTGCTGATTGCTGGACCGATTTGGATATGTAATTTTTTTTTTGTTTGAAATGGCAACTTCCGAAATTAAAGTTATTTTTCAGATTGTAGTGTTTTTTTTTGGAAGTCGGCTGTTTTTACCGTGTTAGTATTTTAGGTGCCTAACTACTACGTGGATGTATTATATTTTCCCGAGTGCCTGTGACCAAGGACGCAAAGTTTGTCACCCACCTTTGCAGATTTGTCGAGAACACTTTTGGCATCAATTTTAGCCCTCTGATCATTTAATAAGTAATATAAAATAGTTAAAATCAATTCTACCTATACACCATACAAATTGAGCCTGGGGATTTAGAACCCCACACTTGCTACGGCCTTGAACATAATATGTTATTGAAAGCGGTTTTTGACATCGAATGTTGGAATTAATCTTCGATCCAATTTGCTACGCGTTGGAACTTCGCTAAGTTAGTTACTCTACAACACGGCGCGGCGGGCGGCGCCCATTACAGTGTCCAATTTTGAGCATCTGATGCCGAAGCTCATAGCTTGGTATAGATACAGTTTATACGGTGATTAGAGCAATATTTCGTTCCAATTGGTCATTCAAGTGGTCTACTAGGAGGCGTGAAGAAAGGGTTCCCAAAATCTACGGCCACAACAATTTATGATTTGAACGCGAAACCGCTGCGTAAGTACTATTGTCGAGTGGTAGGTATATGCCACCTATTAATAAGTAAAATTTTTGGTAAAAGGTTTTTCCATTATGGATGCTCAAACTCTGAGTACCTAAACTGCATGTACAATGTGTTACAAAAACCCTGGCCGATCCAAAAAGGCCACGTAGGTAGGTACCGCAATTACATTAAGTACCTAACAAAAAGTAATAAAAAAACTTATTATTATTTAAATCAAAAAATTCACGTTTTTTGTTTCAAAATTATCCGAATTCCATAAAAAATTGGTAAATTTTCGGCAGGGATCATAAGTTAATGACTTGTAGACACCCGCTGAGCGAAGGCCGCCCGCGCCCCATGTAAATAACCCGGTAAAATTCCCCATTGAAAAAAATGCGGCGAATATCTTTTTCTTTTTTCCCGGATATTATCACATAATTAAATAGTCTCTCAGTATAATTCTTAATAACACCCTCACGGATCGGACAGGGTTTTTGTTATATGCTGTATACCTACCGGTAATTTTGATAAAGCTAAAGTTAGGTATTGGAGATACCTATTCATTATAAATGTTGGCCCGATGTTGGGTAAATCAGCTGCAGTACTCAGTGACTAGTGAACATCATGTGTAAATTATAATTTAAAACTTAATTAAGTACTTCAAAATTAGTGCTGTTCGAAATTCGAACTACGTTCGGACGGAAAATCATCTTCAGCGATAAGGCCCATTTTTGTATTGAACAGCGATCATTGTGCTGATAGTCTTGACAGCACATGGCCTAATAGCCAAGAGCCTCGATCAACACCTGAGGAGGCTCTCGTTATGCAGCTGCATCAAGGGCTTGATTCGGAAAGCGGTGCTTCTGGACACGGCTCGCATTGTTAGGAGGTTCTTTAGTGGTAAGAGGAACAGGGTGTCTCGCGGGCAGTTGCCCTAAAAAATATATATTTATTTATTATATTTTAAATTACCCGCAGTTCTTAACCAAACAAGTAACAAAATAAAATAGTAACTAACATAAGACTTTTGACAGATTTAACAGCGGGTCCCAAACTAGGCACAGCCTGTATCTTGGTGACCCAGTATAAATATGTCCATCGCGCGATAAACTCTAATTGCGCGACTACCGGCGATCAGGGCTCCAGAGAGAGGAACTGTGGCGGCATCTACATCGCCACATGCGAACTACGCATCAAAGACCTGACGTCACACGACATCCTGACGTCACACAAAGCCTTCTGTTCCCCATTCCGGTGGTCTACTCAATACATGTGGGTTATTAACTCGCTAAATACGAGAATTTTGCTGGTTGACATAAAAAGGAAGCTGGAAACCCCTATAGGTAGGTACATACATGCTTACTTATAGAAAACTAAACATCCGGGCCTCATCCGACATCATGCCGAAAATTCTTTATCTACGTATTTACTAGATAGATAATAGTCTGGTTTGGAATTCGTGGGCTTAAAAACATAAGAAACGGAAACAAAATGCGTTTTCTCTATCACGCATGTTGTAAACTGACAAACGTATGTTGTAATAACTGGGGATTTACCTTTGTTGACTATGAGTGTTCCAACTAAAACCTGCGTCACATCACGTCTGCAAATTCGAGCTGACGTCATCCTAGTTAGTCGTAGCAAGGCAATGTTAAAGTTCGTAAATATTTGTGCTATTTGGAGGAAATACAAGGATATAAGTAGCTGGTCCATCTACTAAAAATAAATAGTATAAAATAAAGTCGCTTTAAGTGTCTGTCTGTGTGACCGTTTAGTTTTTCTGAATAATGCGATAGATTTTGATGCTGATCGTTTAGAGACTTTTATGAAATCTATATGTTTGCCATATTATTAAGTACCTAGCTAGATTGCATCCATGCGAAGTGCGCCACAATACTCTATCTAATCTGCTCAACAACGTTAATAACGCAATGAATGTTGTTCAAAATGAAACAAATTAGTCGTAATCGTTTACGAAAATGTGTTGCGTAATTAGATATCTGATCCAATTCGTTTCCGACGGAACCTCTATGGTTACTAAGTAGGTATACCAAGCCATCATCTTCAAATAGCTGAATTGCATAATATCCGTGAACAATTTAATAAATGCGCTACACACCACAATTCCTTTACTAGGAATGATTAAAGTCTCTGTGGCAGTGACATAAATTATGATTCATTATACATCGAGGCATGTGCATCGAGAGCGCACATCGTTTTATTGTGAGTACACTCAATGGAACGTTGTATTTGGTACAATTTTTTTTTTATAACAACAGAACTAATCGCAAAGTCGTGTAATAAAAGTTTTCGTGGATTCCCAGGCTGCTTCATGCGAACTGTCCAGCTAGCGTTTGTTGTATTCGCATTTGGAAAGTCGATCCAACAATACGTAGCAACCGCGGTGTGCTCGCGATACGTTCTCGTGTGCTTTTCGTAATTTATTGTGAGGCAGCAAGTGTCGGGTTAACATCGTGTGTGATAATATAAATATTTATAATTGATTAAATAAGGTAAGTGAGTAATTTTTTTACACGACTGCGTTTTTTTTTTGACTCGTAATTTAGATTATAATTAGGTAGTAATTTAAATTGTAAGTTTCACTTGCACCTAATTTGATGAGATTATTTTGTACCTAACTACAACATTTTTTATTGCAAACTTGTATCCTTATTTAAATTTATCATAAAAACAGTTAAGATTAATAGTTTAAAAGATTAATTAATAAGTTTTTCGCCGTAACAAAATAATACTTCAAACAGTTACTGTAACTCTTTCAAGTTTCAACATCGATTAGTTGCTAACCTTGATTAAATTGTTTGCAAACAGATTGTATCAACGTAGTTTATTATCGCAACGCTCAAAAAATAACATCATGTGATAACCTATGATAAAATAATATGATCGGATTCTCTGAATTAACCAACATTGATGTAATTATCGTAGTAAGTTCAGTAGGGTTAAATTCGCGATACATTTAATTTCAGTACCAGTGTCCATTTAAAAAATATATTAATATAGAAACTCATATTATTATTATTTTTTTATGTAGGGTCCGAAGTTATAGACAAATGCCGTGTAACTGCAAGGTGGAAGATTCGAGTGCATCCTCTCAGCATCACAACGGATGTGAGATGAATGATCGTCGGAGTTCGGCCGGTCAGAATGGGCACCATCATCCACATCGGAAGCTGTTCCAAGATAATGGTGAAGAAGAAGTCAAGGAGAGCAACGCTGATGAACCAGTAGATAGAGATACTGTTAGGTTGTGACTTGTAAAAATTTTTGAAAGCAGGAAAAATCGTCAATTTTTGGTCTGGAATCCCTAAACTGCAAAATTTGCTAACGATATATGTATTAAATCAATTCCTGTTTCCTTCTATTCCATTTATAGAGCATGTTGACATAAAATATGCAAACAGCTGTGTTTTAGTTTTGAGGGTTCTCGCCAATCTTATTCCACCCCTTTAGTTTGAGTTAGTTTTTGCGAGATTGACTATTTATTTTTTATTTATTTTTTGTTCGGGAGTTGACCTAACGATTTAATTTTTTGTGTCTGTTTTCCTTCCCTATGTTGACGACGTTAAAATACGACGTAAAAATTATAAACTGTTTAATATAGGGCTTCCCAGGTAAAGTTTGCAACAATTTGCTTTTGTTGAAAACTTTACCTGGGTCCTGAGAAGTTTTGCGAATAAAATCTCCCCTCTGAAATCATACAAATTGAAAGGTTCACGGTAAAAAATATTGTGGACGTTGTTATGTAAATATACCTACCAAGTGATGTGAAAGGACTTATCCTTTTACTTGTAAGCTTGTTTTAAATACTCATGTCCGACCCTTTTTTCGCCAGGTACCCTGATGGCACTGTGCGCCTGCGGAACCCCAACATCGAGCTAATGGACCAAGATATATTATATCACTTGGCACTCGGCAGTGGTTCTCACGATCTTGTTGAAATGTTCGGCGATGTTAAGGTATACTTATTGTTATTACCTACAGTCGATACTGATTTACTGGTATTTTTGGTTAGACTTTTCTTGAAAAACTTTTGGCATACTACACGTGTTGTATACATTAATCAGTTAATCACAGATTCATTATTCAATCACATATTCTCAGTCAAATTCTAAACGAATTCGGTGCCAAACTTAGCATCTCATTTCAATATGTTCTTGTTTTATAAGACAGTCTCATTAGAAATGAAGTTACATGTGTGAAAATAGAAGGTAGGAACATCATTTTAGTCTTCTTTTTGATTTGTCTGCAGTTTGTATGCATGGGAGGCACCCCGAAGCGGATGGAGCAGTTCGCGTACACGATCATGGCGGAGATCGGCCACAAGCTGCCGTGCGGCACCACGCTCCAGGACATCAGCCAGTTCTCGTACAGATACTCCATGTACAAAGTGGGGCCCGTGCTTTGCATCAGTGTGAGTTATACATAACAATTCCAAATTATAAAATAATAAGAGTAATAGAGGCTCCAAGAAGCGTATCCTCCATCTCAGTAACTCACAGTCTGTATAGACACAGACGTAACTTCGACAGTCTGCCGGTCTACGAACCTGCTGACTGGCTAATCTTGACTCACTGCTAGGGTTGCCAGGCCCAAAATTAGGTTAACAGGTTCATATTTAGCCGGACATTTTGCCCTGAAAGACTGACACACTTGTTTTTAATAGAAAAAAAATTACTGAAGTAAGTAGGTACATATTTCTGTATTTATTACTGTTATTCATTTGAGACTTACTCTACTCTTAATTATGAACCACATTTTGTTCTTACTAAAGCAATTTGTAAATTAAAAGATTTATATAGATTATTACATTGAAAGTAATTAAAACAATCAATAAATCAGGCATCTTTTGGCGGGGCGGAGTTGACCAAAAGCCTAACAAAAGCCGGATAGGCTGGACTTGTGTTTATTTGGCCGGACACGATTGAAAAAAGCCGGACATGTCCGGCTAAAGCTTAAGCCGGACACCTGGAAACCCTACTTACTGCATGATCTACTTCTTGATGTATCTTAGCTCGTGCCGACATGAGGGAAGAAGATAACATAGTAACCCGATCAAGATCTCGTATTTCCCGAAGGGGTATGAGAAGATGCAATTACGGTATAAGTCTAATAGAAAACCAATCGCTATATTCCAACCTCAAGTGGGTATTGAGAATTTTCTAACAGTTTATTACTGGGAATTGAAATCATCGTAATTTTATGGACGTGTACGTGTTTCGGGTTTGATATTACTTAAGTACTATCGAAGAAGTTCATATCTAACCACCGTAAGGACTATTCTTGCTTGCAGCATTCGACGGCTATAGCACCGGGCCGGCAACAGATGTGGTCATCGTGTTCACGGGATTTTGTTTTTAAACTGGTTAGATATGAACTTCTTTGATGGTACCTACCCGTATTCCAGAAACACTGTTCAATTGTGATATGCGAATTAATGGTGAGGAGTCTTAAACCTACACCTTCTGTGTTACGATGGAATAGACTTCAACCACTTGCCAACTGCACTCAGATCATTATGTTCGCATCGTAGGTATATCATACTTCTTGCGAAGTGCGTACACTGTAATGTTATTTAGTATTTTAATGATATCAATTTCAGTTTTGATATCACTATTCTCATTATACTTAATCGCCATTATATAAACAATTTCATATCTTCTGTTGTGGCCTTTATCAAAATGTAAATATCGATCATCCAAAATATTTAAATCTTAAAGTATGCGTGTAGGTTAAAATTTTGTCAACAAAGCACTTGATTATTGTTTGCGATACAAGCATAGTTTTTTTTGTAGTAACTTCAATTCTAACTGCACAAAGGTATACTTAATGAAATGAAATGAAATGAAATGAAATGAAATGAAATTGTTTATTCTGTAAATAGGATATAGGAATCACTTTTACACGTCATATTAAAAATATATTAAATTTTGCTAGATGAGTTCGGCGTTTCCTATCCGACTACTCTGAGAAGAAAGGCCGAAACAAACTCAGAGGTCACAGTCTCTTTTAAAGTCCAGACATAATCTTGGTCAAGCCATATGAGGACCATGTAGATTCATGTCTGAAATGGTCTTTTGAGAAAAGAACCACACAGATTTGAGTGGACCTGTCCAGTCAGTGCAAGCATTTGTCAGTAATCGTGGAGCTCAACTCAGAACAAAAGGAGCTCAACTCGACGAACAATACCAAAGAAAGGACATTTGGGTAGGCCGCATAAACTACTCAAACTGCCAGACCATCATTAAAACTAACTGAGAGAGGATAAAAAAGGAGTAATGAGAAAAAAAAAATTAAATTAAAAAAAATATCCACATAGTCCTCACATTCACAATAGGTAATTAAAATAATATTATACTTTACAAAGTAATCATGTCATTTGTTTTAATGTTTAAATAAAACTGGTATATTTTAATGATTTTACTAAATAATTCTAATGTCAAGTTTTATGGTTTTATCACAAGGTTTAGCAGAGCGAGCAGCTTAATCCCAAGCTTTTTTATCTTCTAAATAATCTGAAATTTTATAGTACCCTTTTTTACAAAGTTTGGTTTTAATACAAATTTTAAATCGTTTAATGGGTAAGTTTCGAATGTCAATGGGAAGTTTGTTGTAAAAGCGTATACATTGACCCATGAACGAGTTGCCTACTCTGTGGAGACGAGTGCGATGTACAGCAAGGTTGTGTTTATTCCTGGTATTTAAACTATGAATATCAGACATTTTCTTAAAATTTGATATATTTTTGTGTACATACATTAGGTTTTCAAAAATATATTGTGAGAATCAAAGCCTAATTCAATACTAACCTACCTGGGCTACTATTGATTATGTTGCGTGCGTGCATTGGGTATCAATAGCGTATAGGCGGGCACGTTCGGACGAATTTATACTTAATAGGCATGATGCCTGGGTAAAAAAAATGAAATTCTAATTAGTCCGTCAGTCAGATAATAAAAAAATATTAGACACGTATTTTTTGCTTTATCATATTGATAAAAAATTACTTAGATAAAACGCATTTTAAGTTGGGGAGTCGGGGTCGCTACGTCACTAGTAAGTATAAAATCTACATACTCTTAACGTCATGGCACATTTTACCTCAATATATCGCCGTAATCCTGAGATTACGTAACAAAAGAAAAAATACGTGTCCAATATTTTTTTATAATGTCAAAGACGGACTAAAAAAAATTATTGTCATCATCCCTATTAGTCCAATCTTCGTTAATCTTCGTAATCTTAGTTACTGCTTATTAACGGTTGCTAATTAGCGGTAACTAAGATAGTTGCGTAAGAATTTACAAATGGCCAATGGGGTAAACCCGACTGACTGCGACATTTGTTTGTATTGGTACTCTTACTATATTGCGATCCACGTGTATAACGCCTCGTGACTGTCTCGTGAGATACGGCAACTGATAAAACAAGAGTAGGGCTGCTACCATCGCACTTTTCATTCTTATAAGTGGCTGTAATCTGTTAGTGCGGTATGTAGGTTCAGGTTCAGGTGGTGGTTCAGGTTTATGTCAAGCGCCTGTGAATATTTAATGAACTCAGAACTCTCGTACTTTAACGTTGTTTTCGCCAGTGGATAGAACTACCATAGGTTGCAATATGTATAGGTTACCATAGTCGCATCAGCAATATTAGAATGGTGTGTCAGTTCAAGTGCCATATTTTTAGGCGCCCGTACCAGTTACACTTTCCATTGGGTGGACCGTCCAACTATTTGTCAACTGACTGTTACCAATTTGCTAGTGCAACAAATTATAGTGTCGAATTTTTTTTACCACTCGCCACAATTTCATTAAAAAAAGTACTTCTTAATTTAGAGATTCGGGCATTTCGGACTTGACAACCTTGAATTAAAACTTGTATCAAATGCGGCCGCTTCAATTGAGACAAATTATTATTTTCATACATCTTGATCATAGCTTGATTGTCTGCTGCATAAGTAGCTGTATACTTCATTACTTCAGTTAGCTGATGGTCTATGTTCTGTTTTTAGGGTTCCGTAGTAAACAAGGAACCCTTATAGTTTCGCCATGTCCGTCTGTCTGCCCGTCTGTCCGCGGCTTAGCGTAGAGACTCTTTGTTCTAGAAAGCTGTAATTTGGCATGGGTATATATATTATTCACGCCGACAAAGTGGTAAAATAAAATAGTTGTTAGCTGTAGTTTTTTTTAGGGTGCGTCCCCTACACGTAAACTGGGGATGTTTTTTTTTCTCATCTCGTGGTATGGGGTGTCGTTGGAAAGGTCGTTCGTATATTGTGAGTTTGTAAAAACTATTTTTGGATTCAGCGACCCGTTTGTGAAATATAAAACTTTAAAGTGCTAATTTTTGTTAGAGTCAAGTGTACCCCCCCTGCCAAGCCTGGCAATGCTAATTCACGGCAGTAGTATATACAGCTAAATAAGCTGTACAAGTTAACGAGTAATAATCAACCAACTTACATTTGCGGTTGCAAAAACATGTTCTCCCATACATTCGTTTAAGTTAAGTTTGTTCTTGCGATAAATTCATCCCAACTACGGAACCCTGGCCGGTTTTTATTTACATTTCTATGGTTGTATTTACCTTTCTCCTCGGTACCTATAACTTGTTTAAATTATTTACCCTTACGAATTCATAGAAGACCATGTCCTGATAGTGTGTATCTTTATATTGTTCCTCGTATGATTGAACTTCCTTTGAGTTCAGAAAAAGACTGGCAGCCTACAATGAGATCCCATCATCATTAATTCACACATCACTGACATGGTAATGTATCTTTAACTAGAACTGGCTTCGCCTCCCCTTTCTCATTATTTATGCATTATCTTTTTGCTGGGAGGTACATAGTTCAGTTTATTTCTATTTGAATTCAGTATAAGTAAGTGAGAGAAGTGCATATAATAAAAAAGTCTTATATTTTGTTAATTTAGGAATTCCTTGGAAAAATCCAAAAATTCACTTAGGTATGAATTATTTCGACGGGATGAGAAGTCGGTAATCTGTTCTGAATGACGTGTCGGTGCAATTTGCTCGAGAGACTGCATAACGTGCTTTGGGTACGGACTTCGTCACGGAAATGTTGATTTGCCTCGTAAATGGATCGATTAGTCCGCGCAGTAGCTAGCCATTTAGAGAACACTGTTAGTGAAGTATGCAGGGTTACCTATCTACGTATAAAAAGTCATGCAATTTCCGGACAGGGATGTAGTTGTATGTGAGGGTCTATTGTAGATTGCGATAATTGTTAACGACCTATCGGAAACGCTTTGAAACCCTCCATTGTTTGACGGTGACCTTTTTCTTTACAACTATGTGCGATATACGATATAAAACATTGTTGCATTGTAAATGTTTCAGGAAGAAGGGATGTCTGGGCATTTTATTGTAGTAGAAATAAAGCTTACTGGAATGTCAGCGAAATGTTGCGCTATAAGTTTTATAAATAAAATCTCTACACTACAACGAAGAGGCACCGCATGAGGTTTTGTACTGCGAAGTTTTTTACTTACTTAGATAAAAATCTGCGAGCAAAAAGGTTTTCTATGGGATTACCAACCAAGCACGTGAGCAAATGGAGAATCTTGTTGGTATTGTATAGAACAGACAGGAGTATCCTTTCCATGCTTAGTAGGTAGGCAAATATTTAAATGAAATTATGTGGTCTCTCTTACTGTTCTATACATATAGAGTAAACAACAGCAATAATATAATAAAGCCAATATAGTAATGTAGTATAGCAATACTAATTATACAAAGAAAAATAATTTATATGGGTGGATGGATGTATAGGTATATAAAAATAATCTCAAATATTGAAGTATATTTTGCAGATAAAAATAATACATAAATAATAGATAAGCGAAATGTTAGTATCTTATTCGCGATCTCCTTACTTTGATTAAGTATATGTAAGTTAAAACTTGTTCTCACAATAACCACATAATGATCTACTAAAACAGGACTTCCTCTCTCCTACTCTTTTGCTGTGCCCTACAGGGTCCATAATGATCTAAATTATATAGTTACCACCTAAAAACTAAAGATATTGAGTATTGAGTGTCCTGTAAATAACGAAACTGGCTTCCATATTGCGTTGTGGTACAAATTTATCAATGCCGCGAAGCACCCATAATTGACCAATATAGGTAACGCTGCGGGCGATACAAAAGCACCACAGTTTCTATCATGCTGAAATGTTTACTCTAAATTTATATACCTATATAATATATGTACGTCGAACACGCAAAGGTACCTTCATGAAAGCTTTATATGGTAAGCAATCTTTTCAAATATCTATATGCACCTAATTCAAAATGTTACGTAGCTCCATTGAAAGTTTTTTGCAATGTGTATTACATTTGTGTCCAAGGTAGACGGCGAAGTTTCTCCAATCACTGTCTCCAGCATCTTTACTAAAACGCATAAACGTATTGAATTACTGAGTAGGTACCATGAAATAAGCTCATATCTAACTAGTTTCAAAACAAAATCCCGTAAACACGATGGCCACATCTGTTACCGGCCCGGTGTACTACAGCCGCCGAGCGCTGTAAGCAAGAATAGTCCTTACGGTGGTTAGATATGAACTTCTACGTTGGTACCTACTAGCTTTTGTCTGCGGCTTTGATCGTGTGCAGCTCGGAAATTATCCCCCGGGAACCTACAACTGGGATAAAAGTATCCAATGTCCTATCCTAGGTCATGGTTTAGCAGCACGCATAGCATGACCACAATAGAAACTGGTTCTGTCGTCAGCAGAATAGACAAAATGTCAGATAAACAATCACAATCTGTCATTTTGTCTATTCTTCTGTTGACAAAACCCGTAGAAAACCCGTTTCTATTAAAAAAACCAAAATTCATTTATTCAAACTAGGCTGAGAATCAGCACTTTTCGAACGTCAATTACATAAGACATTCCCCCAAAACGCCCACCCTTCATCACTTCCTAGTGCATGAGCTGGGAAGAAGAAGTGGCGCAACAAACTCCCCAGCAGCACAGCTGTCTGTTCAGTTAGAAGAACAACAAAAAAAAGATTCTATATATATTCAAAATAATTTACATTACGCAACACAAAACATTATTTAAATTATTAGCCATATGTTAGCTAGCACACGCCAATATACCAGACAAAATCATCGAGAACAGTTACGCTCAGGCAGAAATAATAAAAAAATACGTAAACAGAACTTAATATCTAAATAAAACCCCCCAGGCATAAAGGGCGTGCCCGCTTACATATAGTTGTAACTGTAACTATGGTTGTCATGCTATGCGTGCTACTAAACCATGACCTAGGATAGGACATTGGATACTTTTATCCCAGTTGTACGTTCCCGGGGGATAATTTCCGAGCTGCATACGATCAAAGCCGCGGACAAAAGCTAGTAAGGTACCATCGTAGAGTTAATTTCGCATTATGATATTCATACGTATGGATATTATGGTATATTAACGACAAATTTAATTCCTATCCGATACTTAGTCAAGGATGTTCTCAGATAAGTTAGCTATCGTACAGTTATACCAAATGACATTTATATTAAGTTGAAATATTTTCTGTAGTTCTCTAAATCGGAAATAAGTAAGATTTCAGGAATACCTGAAACGTAATTTAACTGGGAATGCCATAAATAAATATTTTATACAATTTAAATAGATAAAGAGGATTACAGACCCACACAAAGGTAGAAAATCTATACAGAGTAGCCCGAGGACCCTGCGGAATATCATAATAGGCTCCATATTGAACGGTTTTCAGAGACAAATCACTATGTCGACGATATATGGTTCTTTTACCAGGAACCTCTCGTCCATTTTGCAGTTCTGCACTACCGTATTTATCACCTTATATTGGCTTCCATTTGACCGCAGCGAAGGTGGTGTGACGATCTGATCGTGTTTACAGGGCCAACATGGCTAGATATTGTACAAAGATAGAGAGGTTTTGACAGAAAAAGGGGAGGCCTTTGCCCAGCATTGGGACACTGAGATAGGACAAAAAAATATGCTTCTACATCATACATTGTTTATGTATACAGCACGGCATGGGTATACCTTCAGTGGGCATCCTGCTGCATGAGGTGATCAAGCTGATGTACCACGCGAAGGTGCGCGATCCCGTGTTCTTCAGGATCGGCACGTGCGGCGGCATCGGCTATGAGGGAGGCACTGTCGTCATCTCTGAAGAAGCCGTCGACGGAGCCCTGAGGAATGTCCTCGAACTGGTACGTTTTACCGTCAGGCTTTGTGACATTTTCAACTGCAATAAGGGATATGGAGCGTACCTTAGTCCAGCAGAGGAATAACTGGAGAAATAACCTAGGTTTAAAAGATAACTATCTCATAAAGCTGCTGAGATGAGATCTGATCGGAAGGGTGAGTGTGGCACGCATAGTTTAGAAAAAAATGCTTTGATTTAAATATCCAATGACCTTATTATGAACAAACTTGAATTTATGTGGTTGAGAGAAAATTGGAAATGGCAACGAAATAATATATTCCTTTATCAATTTCAGACGGTATTAGGCAAGAATATCCAAAGGCCTGCGAAGCTGGACAAGCGGCTGGCTCGCGAGCTGAAGGGCCTGGCCGACCCTGAGGACCCCTATGACACCGTCAATGGCCGGACCATGTGCACATACGACTTTTACGAAGGTAGGCCTTTCTACCTCTTCTTAGAACTTAGAATAATCCAGTGTATCTACGCAGCAGCTCAATGAGCTACCTCAGGGAAATGGTACGGGCAACGCTGCCTTTTTTTTGGGTGGAAAATTATCAATTAACTTCTCCCGCTCTGGGCGGAGCGAGGGTGCCAGACTTTTAATGACTAAAACCCACCCGTGTACCTTTCGTTGCTTGAGTGCCGGGGCCACGATATCCCTTTCGGACAAACTCGTAACCTTTGGCAGGCATTGGCCCTAACGGTAAAGACAGATTAAGATAATTAGCGATGCTATTCTAAATTCCATCTTAGTAGAGGGACGGTCATGGACTCAGTGGAACAGCCATTCTTCTCCATATATAAAAAATACAAAAAGTCTCCATATGACACTACCTATTGAAAGAGAATCAATTCTATATTTACTTGTAAAGGTTAACGCTCAAAAGTGCATCTTAAATTGCTTACTTGAAATAAATGATTTGACTTTGACTCATTTGGATCAAGCAAAGTTATTTCTGAATGGCGCGAAGAAACAACTGTTCACGGAAATAAACGTATTTAATAAGACAAACAAGAAAATGAATACTAGCTGGGTTATTCTGGCTAGACATACCAAACAAGGCATAATGTCAATTTTATGTTCTGCTTACCGAAATGGTAAAGGACAAGGTGACACAAACGTCACATTCTTTGCTCTAAGCTTATCTCAAACAGAAAATAGGAAACTGATTGGAATTTGCGTAATAGATAGAGAGGTCTCGAGATAAAATCAGCGAACTTAGAGTGTAATTATTTCGCAGTGCTGTATTGAGGTCACTAACAAATACTTGTGCATTGTCGTCACACCAGGTCAGGGTCGACTGGACGGAGCATTCTGCGACTTCACGGAAGCTGACAAGATGGAATACTTGGAGGGCATTCACAAGTCAGGCGTCGTCAACATTGAGATGGAGTCGCTCGCATTTGCTGCGCTGACGCACCACGCGGGCATTAAGGCGGCGGTCATCTGTGTCACCCTGCTCGATAGACTGAGGGGAGATCAGGTAAAAAAGTCGGCTATTATAATAAACTTCGTTTAAACAGTTGCAAATACCAGAATAATTGTCACTAAAACAGCTGAGAAAACTGACAGGTTAGGAAAACCACGTTACTCTCCTACAGTGTATCAAAATGTGATTACAGGTCTTAGCTCCTAAGGAAGTGCTGGATGAGTGGCAGCAGCGACCAACGAAGCTCGTGTGCCGTTATATAAAAAGGTACATAATTACATAATCCTTGGGCCATTTAACCGTGCTGCTCGTTGGAAAATACTTAATCATTATATTTTTGCTTCAGCCCTGGAAATATCTAGCGCCGCAGGAATTCTTTGTGGACTGACCCGTTCTGGAACTGCTTTTAAACTTCATGACGATATTATTTGCAGATACCTTCAGATGAAGGGCCGACTGTCGCTCGACGGGCACGGATCGATCGCCGTGAAGAGCCCTCGCCGATTCAAGCTGGTGCAGCAGGAGTCTGAGAACTACGACTAAGCGTGTCCGCAGCATCGCATCCTCTATGGAATCTTCTCGAAATGACGGAATTGGGCTTGCACTAGTTTGGAGTCATCTGTGCTGATCGCTCAAATATTTATTACGCTCTAGCTTTAATAAGCTACTAAGTTGCTATTTTACCTATTTAAGTTTCTTACGTCACATCTTTAAAAACATATATTTTTTCGACTGCTTTTGAAAGTTTACGAAGAATTCTGGATATTTTATGAAGGATCGACGCTTTTGCTTAAACGTCTAGACTTGTTCAAAATAAATGTTGAGTGACATTTGATCTTATGTAAAGCTTTGCTTGCATTTGATTGGATATGACCAGACTATTTAAACAAAACTTATTGCGTCACATTGAACATTTTGCAAAAATGGTTTCAGAGCTGAAAACAGAATGATATATTACCTTTACCTAGGCTATTGTTCTGCACCCTGCACCAAATGATTATTTAGATCTTCCTATTTACTTAGCTGAAATGTGGAATATTACACTTATTAAATACAAATAAAGTTGCAAAAAGATAAACGAAATGTTGTAAGTAGATAAATAATTATAGCGATCATTTGTTGTGGCAAATCTTGAATAGGTACCTACTTCGGATTTGTTTATGCCGCATTGTCAAACGTTAGTTACCTATCATGATGATAAATTATAATGATCCTAACTATCATGAATGATAAATTATAATTATCCTAATACTCTATATGTTGTCTTCTGTGATAGGTTCATTTTTAAGTTGGTATTTTGTTGTTGTTTGTGTTCAATATCCTATTTTCGCTGCCTATGTTGACGATGTGCGCATCGAGCGGAAAACTGATTGCCAGATTTTATAATATGATATGATATTTTATAACTTTGATGCGAATATAAACGAATGATTAGAGTAAATAAAAAAATATTAAAGGAAACTAAAAACAATAAGGTAGCCAAAAAGACGATGGTGTTCTATGAAAAAGTGAATCCTGGCACTTGTGCGGATCTTCTTGTATTCTACTGAATTATTAGGTTTTGTAATTTGTTATGATATTTTTCTAGCAATGAGCTATTTTCTTATCGTTCTAGCGAAATATAAATATTTTAGAAATACTAAATGGTTTTCATGTGTGTTCAAGCCTAGGCACGGCGTAAGTATTGAAATTAAGTGTGTGGCTATGATCGCGTTATTTGAATGTTTTAAAGCTAGGTACAATTGTACAATTAGGTGTTCGTTTGGTTATGTTGTTGCACAAACTGTATTAGCGACAATTGTGATAATATTTGGCAGTAGTGTTAAATGTAAGGACCACACGGCAAACGTTTTGATTCTCTGGTGGCGATGTTTGCACCACCCCGATCCTCACATTACTCTCACCGTGACAACTGTGGCGACTTGAAACGTAGGTCTCCCACTAAAAGTATGCGCTTCGGTAATCATCGTCTATATATGCGGAAATACGGACACGTGATTATAAGATCTAATATCGAGCTTTTACAACCGTGGAAGTACTTACTTAATTTGTACTACCATTGTTATACATTTTGAGATTAACCACTCTTTGCACTTCTACAAAAGTGAATAACATAATGGCAAGGTGCAACCAGAGTAGGTAACTCACCAGAGAGAACGTTTCATGAAAACGCGCAATGGACGCACTCTATCGACCAATTGCGGCGTTACAAAACTGAAACTTTGCCTCTGTGGGGTGACGTTCGTACTAATTCGGAACCGAAGATTACCGAAGCGCACACCTTTTCCGTATGTAGGTACCTACTACCTACAGACTCACGAATCACTAACAATACAGTGACACTGAAAAGCGAACTAACTTGTAACGTGACGTAAGTGAAGGTGAACTACACGTGCGATACATAAATTAATGTTTGGGTACCTATACAATATGTAAAAAAACCTGTCCGATCTGAAAGGGGCACATAGGTACTGCAATAACATTACCAAAAATAAATAAAAATAAATATTGAAAAAAAGTTTTTTTTACATGCGAACTGGCGCGCTTTTTGCAATGGTTCACCCACCCTATCCAGAGGCCTATAAATATTGAAAAGAGTGTAAAACAGTAGGTAAGCTTTTGTTTACTCGCCGTAAAGTCTATCATGCATCGCCATCAGACAACCGTACGTTTGTTCCATTGATTTAATGTGCTTCCACGAATGGTTATTGTTGATAATTTATGCACGAAGCATTGTCAACATAATAATATTGCTTTATATGTTACGAGATATAAGAATAGAGTAAGATATTCCAGTTATCTACGTTCATGTAGTTTCATATTATAGATACTTATCTGATAATAAGAATGTTAATCCTTGAAATTGAATAGCTAACCTTAAATATCTAATGGATTTGAGAGTACCGACTATTACTTAAACTAATTTATTATGAAAAATGACCAAATCTAATCTCATCCCGACAGATTATCTACTTACATCCAATGGGAAAAATGTACTCTCAATATAACTTGTGCGCTAGGCGAAAGTTCATCAAAGGTAAACGAGTTTATTGTTAGGTACCTAATCATAATATTAATAAGGCCAATGCTACGATATATATAGTTTTTAAGCATGATAGTCCTAATTATAATGTTATATTTAATATATATTCATATATACAACTGTAGTTCAATTTATAGAGCTGTTTTGTTGATAAGTGTTCCAATTTAAAACATATCTTACTATCTATATATTGTGAATTCCTTTATCATTAATTTTTGATTTGCTACTCTCATTACCTATGACTTCTTATCATCGAAATATGCTTAGGTATTATACTGTAATTTTTACAATTTTAAACTTTTCAAACAATATCTAAATATTTACTCTCTACTATTTATACTATATTCATTATATAATATATATTTTCTATTGAAAGTTAGACTAAAACCTTTGTAAACGTGTACACATAGGCGTTTGGCTTTGTTGTATAACACAGTACATATATATGAATACAGAGCACTGTTGTTAGATTTTAATGAATATTATCGGCCACAATATGAAGTGTTGCTTGTTGCATATCCCTTATGTTATGTCCAGTGTGGTGGCCACTTGAACCACGATCGTAACTAATTAGGTACGTATATATTTTTATAAAACTATATCTGAATAACCACTTACTTTGAGTATACAAGTAATTGATACTATAATATTTCGTATTTTGTTCAAATAACATTTCAGCTAGTTATTTACAGTACCCGGACATAGTTCTTCAATAATTTAGCTTATTTGTAGTTTACTAACTTCTACTATCGACTCATTTCCTCCATAATGTACTAAGGAAAGGTCTAAATAAGCACTGCCTGAAACATTGCCACTCCAGCCGTAATACATATATTCATTGGTTAGTTTTCCTCTTGAAAATACTAAAGTTTGATCTAATACTTTTTTGTAAACTAAAAGAAAAAGGTTTCCATGTTGAGTGCATATCGTGAATGATGAGTTTGACTGGGCAATGAGAAAATAAACACTATAGCATGTTCATCAGTATTTATCTCATAATTGTGTATTCTTACCTATTTATTTACAATACAATATCAATAAAGTTAACGTAGAGGTGGCAGTGAAAGTATTAATAATTTCGTGTACAGATACATACATGGCACCAGAATTATTATTAGATAAGTAAATATAGAGATAACATCGAGATTTCCTTTACCCTTATTTAGATTTTTTTTAATTACAACTAACGAGATTGTGGTCATCTAACAATGCACCATAATAAATAACACATTTAATTTCGATCAATTGATCAGCCCAATCTGTTACAAAGCGTAGGTATTTGTACATTTAGGGATGATACATCACTTGTCTGAATATTTACTTTTTATTCAGTAATTTGAAATAAAGAAGAACATCATTATTTGATCGATTGCGAGTGCTGAGACCGCTAAAAGTTTATTAATTATTTTTTATTCAATAAGTTGGTGTGCAGTGAGTGTGTGACTACCGACTCATGATATCCGATTTGCAGACAATTTTAGGTAGGTACACAAGTTGAAGGTACTAAACTGGAATATATGGATTTGCATTATATTTAATCATTCAGTCTTTATAATACATAGTAAACTGTTAAAATGTACTTTTATTGTTGGTTATTCATATAGTTATGATATTTGATGTAAGTACTTAATTAAATGAGCAAGTAAGTTATGTGTGCATTTATTTTGAGTTCAGACCAGACGATTGTTTAAACCTATGTGAGCTGTAGGAACTTCATGAGCGCGTCGTGGATGAGGCGCGGACTGGCGTCGCCGTCGGCCGTGTAGCGCACTCCCCGCAGTGCCCCGTCTTCGTTTCTCACCACTCCATATTCTCCAACGATGAAACCATCCGGAGTTCTTTCTTCCACTCTATACTTCTTAAACTGGCGGCCTTCCAACACATATCCCACTTTGCAGTTGTCTTGTTTACACTTCTCGGTGGTGGTGTCTTGCTGCACGCCATGGCTGCGGCCGTCGGTGAGCACGCTAGTCTTTTCGTCTACTTCGTAATTTTTCTCCGGCTGGTGCTCTACTGTGGTCTCTTCTTGGAACACATTAGTTACAGTGCTTAGGGGTGTCGTGTTCACAGTAGTGCTTCCGAACGGACGTTGAGGTCTTCGCCACGGCGAGTAGTTGGGAGGGACGCTTGAAAGTATGTTTTGCTCCAGATGCAAAGAAGCAGGTTCACTGTAAAACTTGGACGGTTCACTATACACTTTAGCAGGTTCACTGTACACTTTAGCTGGCTCGCTGTATATCTTAGCCGGCTCACTGTATATCTTGGCCGGTTCACTGTAGAACTTAGCTGGTTCACTATATATTTTCGCCGGTTCACTGTAAATTTTTGGAGGATCATAGAACTGTTTTTGGTTAGGAATGATTTGACTTGGCGATATGTAAGAGGTACTAGGTTCATTGTCATTAGTTATTTTGGGAGTATTGTGTACTATATTAAAACTCACAGTGGTCAATCTTGGACTATTTCGTCCGTCGTTCTGTGGTCTATTTGTCATACCTTGAACGTTATTCGGAGAACGTACTGGTGGCATTGTTGCTGTCGGTGGAATGTTTTCGATTCTTTCGTTATATTTTGTAAATTCAACTGACTTTATAGAAGGTTCGGCTACAGAGTCGTCGATTTTGTAATTTTTACTATTAGAAGCAAATGTGTCAACACTTGTCAACCGATCTATATTTCTAGTCGCTTTTTTATCCGCTTGTTGGTCAACAATTGATAAATTTGTAACACCCTCTTCATTTTTATTATCATTATTACTATTAGTTTCAAACCCGAGTTTCATGTGAAGCAAAAATAACGAATCACTTGTCATATTAATATGTTGGTTTTGAACGTGAGCTTCAGCTTGTGTATTGATTTCTGGATTCTGAAATCTATGTATTGTTTTCTGATCTTGAAATCTGTTAGCATCAGCTGTCGATGGGACTTTTCTGGCCAGTGCTACATCATGGATATCCTCTTCATATTCGTCTATTTTGGTCGAGGGTTCGTCACCTTCGTCGTTTTGACCTTTAAACATTAACTCGAAAGGATGAACTGGGTCTACACTGTGTTCTCTCGATTCCTTTTTCGCATTCAATTGCTTTATATATTCTATATTAGCACCTACGAGATTTGGCGGTGCGTCTGTTGCTCCGGTTACTGTAATTTCCTGAACTTTGAACGATATGGTTGATGGTTGTGCACCTGAGGGAGACACTTTAGATGGAGCATGTTTCTGATCATCATCTGACATGCCACCAGTAAATTTATAGGTAGGTTTTCCTCTCCCGCGTCCGACAGCCACTGATGATGTTATTCTCACTGATATAACTTTTTCGTCGGAAGAATCAGGTGAATCTTCATACCTTGATATAGGTGGAGAATTGTTCATAGGTCCCTGATCGATGCCGATGACGCCCAAATCATACTGATTTGGTACTGGGAACGACGCCGTGAAACTTTGTAGGATCTGAAAATAAAGCAAAGTAGGTACCCATTACTTATATGTTTTGAATATGAATATAAAAGAACTCCAACATTTTATTTAAATGTTGATATAATATTATCAGTTTTCCTTTGAAACAAGATTTATTAGGTACAGGTATTCAAGGAGAGAGGTTAGAAAAAGGTATGATTAATAATGTTGATTAGGTAATGTATGAAGTTATAGGAGTCGTCTTATTGATACTTCGAGAACTTGTAAAACAAGACACCGATAATAATATAAATTATCAAAACTCAGCGTCTAGCATTGATGATTGTAAGGTCGGGATTACTTTTAAGAACGTCAAATTTAGCCAAGTACCTAGTTCATATTAAACTGTTTTATGATAAAAGTAATGAATAATGAAGTAATTATTTAATTGAATGTGCTATGAAAGCACAAACCGTAACACATTCCGCTCTACAAACTACACCAAGGAATGTGGGCTGGAAAAATGTTGTTCGCATCAAGGTAAATGAATCTGTAGATAATATACGATATGAATAAACTAGTCGACTACTTGCACGACTTGCTGCCATGGACACTCTATCTATGGCTCGAGATAACAGGGAAAAGAAAAACGTTTTATTCATGAATGTATCACCGACCGATCACCTCATACATGTTTTTTATCTAACGTTAGAATGTTTATTGTGCAGGAAAGTAAATAACCACTACTTCGGTGCATGCAGAGTGCATGCAGGTACTTATTAAAACAAAAGTCTCGTCATGAAACATTAAACGGATAATATCGCTCACCTCTTGTATATGCGTCTCATGTTTAATCATGATATTATTTTACCGCAGTGTCATTTAATTACTGAAAATTATTATAGCACTAGTGTACAACGTGGCTATTATTATGTTAAACACATTGTTATTGCTATACGTATAACCAGTACAACATTTAGTATTATACGTGCGATATGTTTCGACGCAACGCGCGAGAGAAATGTCAAGCAAGTTGCTGGGCGTGTACCGATTTATTTAAGACTAGCTCGCGCCAGCAGCTTCGCCCGCGTGATATCTTTATAAATTATAGCATATGTTACTCTGTGATAATATAATAGGTGGGTATAACATTCTACTGGCGAAAGATTTTTATAAATAGGTTCGGTAGTTTTTTTTTACCTTTTTTTTTACAAAAAAAATACCAATTCTTTTCTCTATATTAGTGTAGACTAGCGGTTGCCCGCGAGTTCGTCTGGATTTTTTTGGAACTTTGTAATACAGATAATAATCCAGGACTTAAAGTAGCTCTTCTCCAAGTCCCCGGCTACCTGTCTGTCAAACAATGATTGGTGAAAGGGTAACAGACAGACAGAATGACTTTCGCATTTAAGTATAATATTATAGTGTAGAATAGCTACTAGCTTTTTCTTGCGGCTTCACCTGTGTGGAGATCAGAAAGTAGCTACGGGAACGTACTATATCGGGATAAAAAGTAACCCATGTCCTAATCCTAACCCAGATCATGGTCTACCTGTGAGCCAAATTTCATAGAAACCCATTCAGTCGTTAAAACTTCAAAAGGTAATGGACAGAGTGAGGTAATTTCGCATTTAAAATATTAGTATGGAAGTACTATCGAAGAACTTCCAATTTGAAAACAAAATCCCGTGAACACGATGACCACATCTATTACCGCCCCGGTTCTATAGCCGCCGAACCCTGCAAGCAGAAATAGTCCTTACGATGTATAGATATGAAGGTGTTCGATGGTATATATGGACTGCCAAATTTTTTTTCAAAAAAAATGTTTTGAGCTAATGCTTATATCTCCGGAACGAACGGAGAGAATAACCGTTATATCCTTGCACACGGTGATGTAACTATTTATTTCTGATTTTTTGACGTACTTGATTTTTTCATATTAGGTACCGTTTTTTCACAAAATCTCGTTATATGACGTATTTGTAGTTGCATGGGTATGATTCCGAACAACGCTGCACGCGGCAGAGCTGTCGCAGCAGTGCTGCCGCTTCACTAACTATGTCACAACATTGCTGCATCACATTGCTTCCAAGTGCGGGAGCAATGTGATGTAGCAATGTTGCGCAGCATTGCTGCCGTGCTGGGAATGTTATCTCATATAACCTATAGAAAATGTATGGGGACCAGTAGTGACGCTAGGGTTGCCATTTTTTTCTAGATGAAATATAGTATATGTGATTTCAGAGAGGGTAAATCAAGAGTACAGATAAAAAAAGAGTACCATTAATAAAAAAAAAAGAATTTTTTGGACTTTTTGCGGTACATAGAATTTTTTTATTGTTTTTAAATGAATTGTAAGACTTCAAACATCTTAATTCTAAGTTAATATAGATCAGAACAAATTTTTAATCAATTTTAATGCCAGTCTGTTGCTTTCTTTTTGCCACTTCACATTCATGACCGAAAAGACTCTCTCGGTGAATGCTGCAGTGGCGGGAACTGAGAATAAGCAGCATTTTTTTTTTTTTAATAAACAGGTTCTACGACATCTGAAATCTATTTCCAACAGAGAGCTTGTCACATTGACATTATATTTTGACGTGACAGATTGTGGCGGCGTTCAGAAACTTCCCAGTTTTTATGGGTACCAGTATATCAAGTTCAGTAAACAGAAAGATTTTTTGTGTTGTGGGCATATCAGTGAACATTATGCCAAAAAAGTCAGTTTATGAAAAGGAGTATTTTAGCGTACTCTATTAGTGTTATAGATTATAAAGTACACCTACAAGAAAAAGAGTACTATACTCTATTTTAGAGTACGGTTGGCAACCCCAAGTGACGCGTCACACAACAGAATAGCGACGCGGCAGCACTGCTGTGCACACTGCTGTGCAAGCACTGCCGCCAGCAGCGTTCGGAAGTATAGTGTTCGGAATCATACCTTTACAATTCGTATTTCCTACTTGGAGGTGTATAAGACGGTATTCTGATGTATTACCATTCTGAATTGTTTTCTTCATATTAAAACCAGCCGTTCGATTCTGTAAAAATATCACCGTGAAACTTAGGTGAAGTGAGCGTGAAGTGAGCTGTCAATAGTGTTAATCCCTAGCATCCTACCGGTCGATTCTGTGGCAGTGACAGCTCACTTCACGCTCACTTCACCTAAGCTTCACGTTAATATTTTTACAGAATCGACCGACAGATCCACATATTTCGTAGGTCAGCTTGGCTTAAAGTAACTTTTTATATTGTCATGTGTTACATTTCCTTGTCGATACGTCACAAGCTCCGTGTATGAACAGATTAATATTATTATTTATTTAGCTTGCTTAATAATTTAATCCTGAAACAAAATACATTCATTGATAGTATGATTTAAATTTATAAATTGCTATATAGCTTCTGCCCGCAACTTCGTCTGCGTTTACCGGGATAAAACGTATCGTTCGCATTTATAATACTCGTATTAGTTAGGATAGTCGATTACTCAGTGATAAAGATAATACAGCATTCTACTGGTGACAGTATTAAAAAAATCGGTCCATTAATTTTTGAGTTAGATAGATTATTAGTTAGGAGACGAAAGTGAGTTTGCTTGTTTGTTACGCTTTCACGCTAAAACGGATGAACGGATTTGGATGAAATTTGGCACATGGGTAGACCATGACCTGGAGAAGGACAAAGGATACCTTTTATCTCGATATTCCCACGGGACCGAGACTTATGAGTGAAACCGCAGGGCTCAGCTAGTTTATAATATTAGTCCCAGAATTTTGCAAAAAATCGTTTCAAAATTAATTATTTATAATATAAGGTCGCGTGCTCGATAGTTAGCTACTACGTAACTCTAAGTGCTGATTTAGATCAGAAGATTACACATTAAATCATATAGTTACTGAATAGCTGCCTCGTTGGTCCAGTGGTCGCAAGCGCTACTGCTGAACATGAGGTCCTGAGTTCGATTCCCAGGTCGGGCAGTGTTATTGGGTTTTTCTATTATACATTTCTCAGTACTGTGCTGATTTGTGCCCGGTTGACGTAACTGGCGAAATATGGGTGTACTAACTCTGCCTAGCCCTTCGGGGAAATCAGGCGGCATGGTATGTGTGTGTCGTTACCTACTAACTGAATTTAAGAATTCAGGCGGGATGGTATGTGTGTATTGTTACCTACTAACTGAAATTAAAATTCAGAAAATTTGCTGGAGCTGAAAACTGCCATCTTGGAAGCATGGGAGAACTTTCCACAGCGCGTCATAGTGGCATGCATTAATTCTATGCCGAACCTCATGATGGCCCCGGCCGTCGTAAATGCTCTTGGAGGTAACCAAATTTACTAAATGAACGTTTTCTCTATGGAAACCATTGTTTTCTTCAAAAATTCAACGCTCAGTTTGTCTACGAGAAACGCGGTAAGACGACTAATAATTAAACTGTTTTTGTATTTTGGTTTCAAATTTGGAACAATGACAAACGGATTAAGATAGTGAGTGATTGGCTGCGAAATCACTTTTTTTCTTTTCTTTGGAGATACTAAATACTCTTAAGATATTTAAAATAAAAAGATACAAAAAAATTGCAGGGTGGCTCGATCCAGGTGCCTGGGAGTGTATTATTTTTGCAGAAAATTACAAATAGTCATTACTACATACTTACGCGTAACCACAAATAAATGGCAGTACCTAAGTTACCATGGTCCCGAACGGAGCATAAAATTAATTGAAGTTAATGATTTAATAATCACGCGTTATCAGCGATATAATATTTGATCAGTTAGTAATCATTTGTGATTGAGCGGAAATTAGTGGCATGAGTGTGTCTGGTGGCTGGCGGGCGGATGCGAGGACAGCGGCGCGGGCGCAGGCGGCGCTGTCAGTGACCGCGTGGGCGTCCTTGCCGAGTCGTACCTAACTAAACCACTAGCCACTGCTCTTATAGAGGACCGAACCGAATAAAGTAATTAGTATTGTACTTGTATCATTAGGTTTTCCATCTGGAATTTCTCAATTACAGTCCGGAGTCTGGATTTGTTCCTGGTTGTTGGCAATAGGCTCGCCCCCTATTACATGGGACTTAAACATAACTGGCGAAATGTGGGTGTGCTATAGCTACACCTCTGCCTGACCCTTCGAGGAAACTATGTTATGTTAAGTTAAATTATTGTACGTGTACTGAAAGACTTCAAACCAAATACAGCACAATCTCGCTAGTCCGGCACTTCAATAGACCGATACGTCCAATAGTCCGGCACCCTCCGCCCGCGCCTCCCTCGCCCCTCCCTACGCCAAGCACCGCACATATCTTCCGTCGTCGTCTATTTCTTCTTATTTATTATGAATTTTTCTATACAATCCAGTAATCCAAACATACCAATAATCCTGCACCCTCTGGTTTTGAATAGTGCTTAGTGAGATTGTACTGTAAGTACATCCCGTACTAGGCTATAGAGCTATAGGAGTGTAGGTTATACAAACATCCATGCTGTTCCTAAGAAGATAAACAAGAAAACTGGTTCAATGATAGTGGACGATGCGCTCGCTGCAGCCGTCGCTAACTAGGGACCTTCATTATTTTCTTTTATTTTTTTTTCTATACTTTGCCCCACACTAAGAATTTCTTCTTGTATCGTGGGTGCGTTTACAAACATAGAAACTCACATACACTAACACCCAGACCCGGAACAACTACTTGCAGATCATACAAATATTTGTTCCGTCCGGGGATCGAACCCGTGACACGTTGCGCAGCAGTCGATCGCTCAGCCACTGCGCCAACCGTGTCGTCAATTTGTTATACATCATTTTTTTACTTCAAATACTCTACAAATTCTACTTACTCCACACAAAAAAGATATCAACCCGATTAAAATGATTAATTTAATAACTAAAGCATAAATTAGAAAACTCTATCTAATTCTTTATCAGTGCAGACAACCATTTTTTGTTGGATAAAGCAAGCACCAGTAAATATCTAACTAACTTAGACAAAAAACTGAACTTGATTCCATTGGAATTCATCGACAAAAAGTTGAGTACTTGTCATACACGGGTGTGAAATGCGAATAAGATACTTGTACATGTTGATTAATGTGACATCGTTATTAATTTAGCATACATCGAACTTCTTATACTTTTTGTATATATTACTTTTAAGAATAAGAACACTGCAATCCATATCAACCAATTCCATTCTTGGAAAGGCCCAGCGTCCGGGATCAAGATTCGTACAGGTAATAACCGAGACATGAGGATTAAACCCTCGAGAATTGAATTGAATCTAGTAATTAATTAATATTTTTGTATATATATAATGTGTATTATATATATATGTATATTTATATATGTATAAAGAAACTAAGTTAGTAGTGGGTGGAGCGGTAACAGGCGCCGCCAACCGTGCGGAAGCTAACAAAAATCCGCTATGAAGAAACATGTGACCTTACATTAAATATAAAAGTGAATATGAATGTGACCTTTAAGAAAAAATGCTCTACAAATAAAAAGTACACAATTATTAATTAAGTAATCGATTTTCAATGTTAATAAATATACAAACAATATTAGTCCACAAAAGAGAATTGTCTAAGTATTACATAAATTGGTGTGACTGTTACGAATATTTTATTTAAATTTTTTACTGAACAAGATGTCTCAATTAACTCTTAAATGGCCTTTAGGCGCGGGTAAATAACATTGACTTTAAATGTAGCTTCTGGGACGCATTTAGGAAATACCAGCGCTGGGCGCGGAACTTCTTGCTCGTTGATCCTAGGTAAGAACCTACGTACGCATGTTTTCGATTCTATAGAAACAGCATGATGCTTGATATATGTTGCTACCTCATATTTTTCTATATACGAGCCCAGTACCCAATAATGGTTTGGCTAAAAATATATGTCTAATTACTAAAACGTATCTTGATGATTGAGTGAACCTACAGTTTTTATGGACCTTTGATAGTCGTATATGTCAGACAGATATACAACCTTTGGAAGGCAGGTGGGCGCCACACACACGTGCCGGTGACGTGACAGTGAAAAACATGAAGGCCGCAAGCTTGTATTAAACCGAAACGTTAATAACACGTTAAGTGTATCACTGTATTAAACAATTAATCCTACTGATAATCATTAAATAGATTCTGTCGCATGTCTGTATATTCGAGATACTTGTTCTGTAAAACGGATTCAGGTTTTCGAAACCTTTGTGTACCTCAACATGATACACTTACACAAAAGAATAGTCAGTCAATTAGAAGGTTTATAATATTTTATATAATTGTAATTAGTAAATACTTAGATATTGTTGAATAAAATCTACAGAAGATTTTGAGGGGGAGTAAGGAGATGTCGATGAGAAGAGTTCCACAGGGATCAATGTTCGACCCTAATTTCATTTATAAAAATACCTAGGCTAATATACGCTAATACCTACTTTGAATTTGACAAGAGCGCTTCTACACCTGCACCTTCCCTAAATAGATAGAAAAAAGTGATTACACAATTTTTTTTTTATAATATGGTTTAAGGAAATTTCGGCTGATTTACCTAGATGAAAATGAATAAAACGAGCTTAGAAAAAACAACGAGTTAATTTTTTTTTTACACAAATGCTTGGTCCATTTTCTTATGAGCTAGCTTAGCTTAGTAAAAAAATACTACCCATGGAATTAGTATGTACTATGAAGTTAACGCAACGTGATAAAATTTTAGAGTACTTTACCAAATTCAAAGCCATTTTATTTTACATTAAATAATCCTACTCGAAGAATAAAACAACTTAATATTTTCTTTAGGTCAGATCGAAGAATTGTCATTAAGATTTTCATACAGAAACGTACATTTGGAGAAAATACGATGCTTCAGTTAGATAAAGGCTGCTGCGCTGTAGAGGAACTTTATTCAGGAAATTGCACGAATATGGTTAATACGGTACTGTAATGAATTAACATACCAACATTCCTTATTTTAGTAAAATTATCATTCGAATAGACGCTGCAGAAGATCTCTAGAGGCTGTAGGGAGATGAGAGTTCCACAGGGTTCAATCAACGGCCCCCTTTTCATTATAATAGCATAATCAGTCTATATTGTTCTCACTGTTGGGACACAGGCCTCCTCTCTGTGAGAGGGAGTGGGCCGTAATCCACCACGCGGGCCCAGTGCGGGTTGGTAGATGTCACATGTCTTTGGATTTTTTGGTTCTTGCTTCTAGAACATGCCGGTTTGCCCACGACGTTCCCTTCACCGTTTTGATAGCAGTGGTGATGAAATAATTTACACTAGCTAAAGCGCCTGTCAGGGTTCGAAACTACGACCTACAACTTGTAACTCACGACCGTTACCACTAGTCCACCACTGCTCATTTTCTTTCATTGTTAAAGTAAAAATACCCCTCTAACTAATACTTGAATTTGGAACAAAAGCACTAAAAGTGATTGTTTGGATCATCAAAGAAAAAAAAAACAATAATTGTTTCGATCATTAAGGGAAAACAAACACAAGCATAAAATGGAAAAGGTACCATAAATAATGAAACTGATTAATTTCTGGTTTAGGAAATACTTACTATAGTAGCTTTCGTAATGCTAACTTAAGTTAGTACTTAGGTTAGTTTTTATTAAGTTACCTATTAGTTATTATTCTGTATCCAGAAAACAAAATTATGCTTAAAGTAAAGGCAACTATCACTAGCACGTCAGCATTTTCCAATGTTAACTCTGTATTTCTGAGAATTCGAAATAATATTAATTGATACCAGGTGCTACAGTACCCGTATGTAATTTGATTAGGCTACAATTCGCAAAGGGCCTTGGACTTATAGTTAACAAAAGGTATGACATAACGTGTAGGTACGATTATGCGTTCCGGTAACTTTAATTACTGTTCTAGAATTAGACTAACAACTTATAATTTTAGTTCAGTTCAAGTTCAGTTTAAGTTCTGTATTAACACGTTCCGTGCCGGGAGCCCTCCTGGGGGGTTCACCAAGTCGCATATGGGACGCCGGGAGCCGTCATTTTAAATGTAGGTTTTTCTTAGCGAAATCGGCATTATAAACTGTGAAACTAAAACCAGTTGTATATTTTAACTAGATTTCAATCCTAATGCCGGTGATAATCCTGGAGGGTTCACTTTAGTGAAAGCGTAACGCCGGTGCCCCTCCTGGAGTCAACTTGCAATATTTATGGCGTATGAGTTCTATGGAAATGGGTGGAAATCGAATTAACAAAATTTTCTTTAAACTTTTCTCGAGATGTCGTCCTTTTTTTTTCTTTTTAACCACAACGGGGAAGTTTTTGCCTGCATCTCACCTGATAGTAAGTGATGATCAGGCCAAAGGTGGAAGCGAGTTTCACCCGGAATCCTAAACCACAGCGGAACTGGCTATCTTACCTCTAACGGCCGAAACACAATAATGCTGTTAACATTGTTGTTATGGCGACAGACTTAGATAAGATGGTGATAGTTAGCCAGCGGACTTAGAACAAGCCCTACCACCAACCAAACCGAGCAAAAATTTTTGCCCCCACTGGGTATTGGACAACCTCGCTCTAAGACAAGTGCTCTAACCACTACACCACAGACGCGGTTACCTAACTTCGTGACACTCGTTTAAGTTTTTATATGCCTAATTAGAGTTATTCTAGGTGATCTATAAGCGTATTGTCCTTAATTCTGTATGGTCGATGCTAGAAAATGCCACTACTAGGAAAATACAGTTATTAGAACTTTCATGCTTTCTTATTTTTGATACCTAATAGTTCCATTGGCAGAACTCCAAGCCATGATGAGAACGAATAAAATTTAACGAGAAGTGCAGGGCTAAATAAACCTTAGTTAATTTAGGTACATTCTAAATGAACGCTCAAGAAAAACCGAAGCCAGTCGCTAGTTTAGACTTGCGCGAACGATTAAGGGCGTTTCTTTAGATAAAAGTGCTCCTCGAAGGCCGCCTGCTGCGCCGGACAATGCGCGAATATTGCCAGCTAATTGAACGATTGTGGCAACTGTCGCACCTGCGTCACGTCGTGTCACCTCACAATACACATTATATTTTTATAATACGTAAGGAATCTATTTATCATGTCATTGAAGTATTGTCAGAAAGCAATGACTTGCTTGTGCTGCGCTATGATCACAATGTAGAACATAGTAACAAATAAAAAGAGTGGTGCATATTAAGTTGATGTAGATTTACTGTTAGGAGTGGAATTTGGTAATCCTGTACCCTAATTGCGTAATACACGATAAATCAGAATCTGAATCGTTTTGAAACAGATTGCTAATCCATTGCTTCGTAAGTTTGAAAAAAAATCTGCTGAACAACGTAAATAACGCAATTAATGTTGTTGAACTGTCAAAATGATAGACTTTTTGGTCAGTAGCAACTTGCAAACTAGGTCCCTTATTATAGCTGGTAGAGTTTTGCTCTTCGAAGACTATGCTTTGGCTCAGATTCAGTATGACCCCCTTGACCTCACGACTGGAGTTTTTGGAATACAGTAGGTTAAAACTGCACAAATAATAGTTGGTAGCCGAGGTAATGTAATTGCAAATTGCAATGGAAATTATTTGTATGATAATAATGGATGGATTGGTCAGCCAGACAGCCGATCAGCCAATTTAGTGTTTCCTCGTTAAATGGCTTCATCCTGTTTGCCTGTAGGTATAACTTACTTTTTGTTTTCAATACGCTTGAAAATATCTTTAATCATTTATTGTTCGTTCTACTTCACTACATATTAATTGATCAGCTATACCAGCTCCAGATTTGTGATACTACTAAATAATGCTTGAACATTTAAAAAAGTTAATCTACATACTTAACATTTGAAATATTCTGCTGTCCAATGATAAGAAATAAGCTCATAGGGCATTTGTCTGAAAAGAGATTTATTTAGTAATTCTTTGTCTTTATAATCCATATAAGGTCTGCGGACAGTGGACGGGGAGCGAGCAAACCAGTTCTGATTTACCAGATCGTGCGGTATTTTAAACTCGAATGCAAATAAATTGACCCATGATAAAGAACTTGAGAGCACAAAGAAAAGATGGTGCATACCGATCTGTAAGTATTAAAGTTTACTATTCAGTCGTGGCATTGGAGTTAACTACACAGATATTATTTAGCTTCAACATTATTTTACGATTGCAATTACTGCAATAAGTAACGCGTTTGATTGAGTTTAATACAAAGTTATACCTACGTACCTACTAGCTTAAGATCTATATATGGTTATTATTTTTGTAAGGACCCTTAATTGAACATAAATACCGCTACTAAAAGCAATTTCGCAGATTATGATTTGAATTTTTGTAAGATTTATTCAACTGATCGTGGTCTTTTAAAGTATAGCGGAAACGATGTGAAACTTTACTTCTCCTAATTACAGCGGTGAGTCAATCGTATGTTAAATTACCCTTCATGAAGCAATTCACTGAAGATTAGACTGTAAATACATATTCTATATCTCCTTCATTAGTACGTGGATCTTAATTTAAGTTATGCTCTAAATATGCATGTACACAAATTACCTAAGCTGGAGCAAATGAATATTCTGTTCAAATATACTATGCTCAGCTGACATAACATGAAGTAGACAGGGTGGTCCAAATAATGACGTCATAAAAAAAATATTGGTTCGTCATACCCAGGGGAATCCGAAAATACCCAATGTATTTTCCGCGATTCTTGATTGTTTTCGAGTTATATTAGATACACGACCGTGACATTTTTGTCGTCTTACAAAGGGCCACTCATTGTAGGTACCCGAGATAAAATACCTCTATTAGCAATTAATTTTTTTTTACAATATAGGTATCATATTTTTAATGACTATTTAGTAGTCATTGGATACATGCAGTGGGCTGCTTTCTTAACGACGACTAAAATGTCATGGTGTATATATTTTTTTTCTTAATATATTTGTATCGATAGATACTAGTCAGTTCATGTTATGAATACTGTGGATGAAATAATATGTCAGTGCTTGTTCGTGAAAAATTCACACACTCTTAATTTATTGACTAGCATCATACTTAGCATTATACTTGGATTTATGAGAACACATAATGTATTAAATATAGCGTAAATAGTAATTTGCGCTATCTTTAGTGAATCACAGGAAGTAGACACGCTTGCCATCTGATGGTTTAAACTGATATTATCAAAAATAAAATGGAGACTGTAAGACAATATTACGTTCATAAATATACGAGCACGCCTACCTGATGCCATTTTATAAAAATACCAGGAAGTGCTCTAGACCCGTTTCGCCCTCAGCTGAAACGAAATTAGTGTGCGACGCCGATCCAGTTTGTTTAAAGATCACTCTGACATTTATCACACAAATATGTTTACTTTGAACTTGCGAAGGGCGGTGCAGCCACCTAGCTGTTGCTAAGTGACTTTTCTATTTTTATTCCTTGGGTTTATACGCTAAACTAGTATGACTTATATCGGTTTGAGTAGGTAGTTGAGCCTGCAAGTTAGGATACCTTCGATTTATTCAAGTTCAACAGTTTACTCTTTGCATCTTTGGCATTCAATGAATTGCAAGCATTATCACTCTTCTTATTGCACAATGATATTAAGGCGAAAGCGTCAGGATTGCCCGCGAAATTCAAATATTCTTACCTTTTTTGCAATTTGCATGTCAGTATATGGTTGTATGTTGACCTAAATATGATTCGCGGCCGTATGAAATATTTATTTATAGAATTATAATCATAAAAATCATCAAAATAACTCCCTAAGTTCATATAATCCTATTGAATGACTATTTCATGAAATCATGACATTTTAGGATTATTCTAACATAAGGATCAATGATTATAATTCTATAAAGCCTTAAAGGTTATGGTCGCGAATCATATTGTAATCAAGATACAACCTCACACTGACCTGCAAATTGCAAAAAACGTAACAAAATTTTAATTTCGCGAGCTACCTTAGCGGTTCCCCCTTAAGTATTCATGAATGCTTGTTTTAAAATAGAACTATAACATAACTAAGATATGTAGGTAGGTAACTAAACGAAACAAAATAGATGTCTGATTATAATATTTTGTGGAGGTAACTATGTGAATGTGTTTAAATGTTATTCATCAACCTTGCTGCAGTGACATGCAATTAAAAGTGTTATAAAAATGTCCGCTAAGTATGTTTGCTTACGCTTTATTAGCTTTATGTAAACTTGTTGGGAGGTTTTTAATTAATTGCTAGAAATCTGATTTAAAATTTAAATTAATTAAAGTCATTACAAGTTACTATAATTCATCTATACTAAGTTCTATTTATGATAAATTAAAACGAACTAATAACAATTGATTCAACTTATTTAGGTATGATCAATTACAATTTAATTGAGCTAATTCATATAGTTTTTCGCATTTATAATATTTTATTAATATTATAAATGTGAAATTAACTCTGTCTGTCTGCTTTTCAGCTGAACGGATTTTAATGAAATTTAGCGCACGGGTAGACCTGAGTTAGGACATAGGATACTTCTTATCCCGGTACTACATTCCCTTGGGATAATTTCAGACCTCCAGCGGGCGAAGCCGGGGGCAAAAGCCTATTAGTATCACATAATATCTAATAGATTTATGGTAAAGACATGCCTTACCTACCTACTAGATACCTACTTTGATCAGCGTTGAATCCGATTGGGGTGCCAGCGCTGGTGCCTGGCGCTCCAATCGGATTCAACTCTGATGATTCCCTGAAGCCTTTGTTTTGAGTCATACCTACCAAAGTATGTCTCAAATCGAAGGCTTTAGGGAAGGCTTTGCTCGGGGTACATAAAGAAGTTCAATGAAAAACGAATGAATACCTAATTAAGTACCAAACTCATTAAATTATTAACTCCCGCGCATTTTTATGACGATCATTTTAATACTTTTATGAATAGTTACAGGTACGTGCAAGGTACCTAGATTACTTAAGAAATCTATGAAGGACGACCTTTATTTCAGAGGTTGCTTAATACCTACGTTATTACCTACCATACAAGTCAGTAACAAATAAAGGCCTTTTCTTCGAATCATGTGCATTTTGATCAAGTTAACTACATCAAGTAAATTGCAAGCTAAGTAGATCGGAAGTTGAAACCTAAAAGTTTGATCTCAGGATAAAGTACTTCATATTTTAGACTAACTGAACCAGCTGGCACTGTTACTAAGGCAGAAACTCAGTTAATTAACGCGTACAAAACTTTAGAACTTTAGTTTCGGTGACGAAATCAAAATTTTTATACGGATTTGTTTGTTTACTATATTCAAATGTCATATTGTTAGAATGCAACGGATGTCAGGAGAAAATATATAAATGATATCATACCAGAAGAAAAATCCATAATAGGTTGTAACTCATTTCGTAGCAGGACAACGCCGCACCTTAGCTAACACACTAGCTGGGTCTACTGTATCGATAATGACATGTCCACTCTGACAGGAATTACTAACAAACACATCTTTTAGAGGGAAACAAAGGAGAGGTGTTATGTGGGGCACATCGGGACTGGCGGGATACAGGGCGGCTCCAGGACTCTATGCAACACTAAGCGAGACCCTCAGATTCGCTATTCGACACGAAAAAGCGATTCGCTTCTACTACACGAGTGGCCTGCGCGCGCGCCGCGTTCAACTACTCCGCTCAACAGTACTGGTGACCTTAACAATTAAGAATTTATTTTATTAATGCACTTTCTTATGACGTGTTACGCCGGCGGCTCGAGAACATGGATCTACATCCATGATGAGACAAAGACGTTTTGTATGATATTAATTTATTGTTGTTAGCAACTTAATTAATTATAACAATTTATTGCGAGTTGAATAATTTACAAAATAAACAATGATCAACTCTTTTTCTTTGGTAAAGAATGTAGAGAGATAGATGGAGAATAATATTAATAATAAATAAGTTAAATAGGGTAAACACCCAGTAGTCAGGTTTTCAAGCTTTAATTCAGGATAAATAGTAGTCTTATAAGTATAACTACTACTTATAATGACTACCACTCTGATTATTATGTTGATTGTATAACTTTGTTTCTATACCTATCCACAATTTTTTAACTGACAACTCTTCAAAGTAAAAACACTCTCTAAAAGACTGACTACTGGGGTACGCAATGTAAGGGACTGATTGCATTAGTGTCCATAGTAAGGGTCGTGCTGATGCTGCGGCTGCGGAGGTGCGTATTGGGGCTCGGCGTACTGTGGCGCGTATTGTGTCTCTGCGTACTGGGGCCCATGCTGTGGCTGGTACGATGGAGCCTGCACAAATAAAGAACACAATTATTATTTATGTGCGATTATTCTAAAAATGAGGTTGGCGCACCGACATGAAACAAGTAGCGGTATAGAAAATTACTGAATGAAAGATTCGAATTTAAAAAAATATTTTCACGCCAGCGGATAAAATGAACTTTTGCACTCAGATTTTGAATGATAAACAGAATGTTTCCCCGAGGTTGTGAGGTGAAAAAGTACTTCTTATTGTAGGTAGATATGAGAAGTTTTGAGCACTGGTAAACGTAACTAGCAGATGACAACGCACATTTTTAGCAAGACGTTTATTTTACCAATAACATAAATAATCAAAATCAATTAAAACTTCATTACTTAAATTAATCTTTTGAACTAAAAACAAAGCATTTTGCGGATTACATAAAATTTTGAGGAATTTCATAATGGCATTGGCAATTTACCTGAAACTAATCGACTTTTTGACCCAATGAGGAAAAATACATCTACGCGTAGTCATCTTGGTGGAATATATGTGGTTTTATAAGGTAGGTTAGTTTAGCCAGTTTTATTGAATCTGAGACTCAAAGCATTTATTTCAATTAAACAATTTACATTGTCAGAGTCGTTCAGTTAGTCAGAAAGTTGAAGCTAGTTGCCCATTAAAAAACGTAGATAGCTCTATGGAGAAGAACGTGCAAGAAACTTCAACGACAAGATATTGCAAAATCCTGGGTAGGCACATTTTGTTCTTGTTGCTTCTATTTATGAGAGAACAATGTAAACAAACCGGCTGGCGTGTCGGACTACGCACAATAATGGGTTCCGTAGTTGGGATGATGAATTTATTTCAAGAACAACTTTTCCATGTTATTTTAACACCATTGACTTCTTATAGGTTTTCCTGTAATCTATGAGTAAAGAACCATTACATGTATTTTTGTTGTTTAAATTTTAGGCTCAGTTTTTTAGTTTTGGGCACATTCGGGGCGAATGGTAAAGGAATGGTTTTCATAAATTTTCTTCAATATCTTTAAAAGTATTTATTTCTAAATTATAAAAAAAAATACTTGAAATCCTTGCAACTAGCCCTTTTATTTGATATGTCACACGGTACAGTTTGCAAAACTTTTTTTTTTTCTTATATGCCCCCCAAAAGTGACGCCCTTAATCAAAATTCATTTATTGATTTACATTACACGTCCGTGTTTGGTTCACAGAAATACATATGTGTATTCATTTGTAATCGGAGCAAATTGGCTGTGACAGACGGACAGACAGTCAGACAGACCGACAGACAGATAGATATACGAGTGTAGGATCACGTGTATACAGATACACGAGTGATCCTACACTCGTGTGTCTATCTGTCTAAGGGTTCCGTTTTTTTCCTTTTGAGGTACGGAACCCTAAAAACGACAATTCAAAATATAAAATTCATAAAGTAACCTAAGTACTTAGTAGACCTTGTGGCTGGTATACCTTTAGGATACCCACCTAGTAGGTATCTACATTATGCATTCATTCTTAGAATATACGTAGATCAGTTAGCTATGTATCAAAAGCACGGAAGGGAAACTTGTATTACATTGTATTTTGCTTCTGCAAGTCGCCCACGATTTTGACGTGATTTAATTGCTTACTTATTACTGATTTTATGGTATGCAGGCACTAGTTCATGATTTCGTGTTGCGGTCTCGCCGAATATACTTGAACGCACGAAACGTGGTGGTTCAATGTCGGCGCTAAAAAACAATATCTATTTATTACCTGCCGAACTAATTGTAGTTGCTATAATATTATCGTGGTTTATTTAGTCCAGACATGACATGCGAACTTCTTCATCTCAGCTGGAAGACTTTTGAGCTACTGTTGGACATACCCAGAGGTACCTAGAAGGTATACGTTGAAGACAAGGAAGTTTGGCAATAATTCCTTCTGCACATGTGGCTTTCCTGGTATACCTCATTAACGGCATAACTATGTAAATGTCTATTAACTGCTCCCAAATTACGATATTTTTTATTTTTACATACTTGCTTTACTTAATCTTTTTATTATTTGAGATTATATACTTACAATATCTTACGTATATTTTTTATTAAATTTTATTTGTTACAGCTGTAGTGGCAATCATGTCCTTTGGGTTAAATAGATCTTTATTTTTATTCTTTTATTTATCTTTTATATAGATTCTTTTCTTTTAAATTTTGTGAATGTGAGAACGTTGTAGGCTTAACAGACTGTAGATCTGCGGACCATTTTATATTTTGCTAAGTACCTGGTACTTGTTGATAGGCCTACACTGTCCTCTCATACCTAATTTGAAAACATTGTAAAAACTATTTACTTTTAAAAGAATAACCGTGGAGTTTCTTGCCAGCTCTTATCCATAGGAAACGACGAATTGGAACCGTGCACCTAGCTTCTGACGTTTCATGAGTGCCCTTGAAGGTTTAATGTGAAATAAAATATTGAACATTTTGAATTTTACGGCTAGGCTTATGCTACAATGACAGGTCCTGTCCTGCTCAAGTAGTATCTACCTTCAGTGGGTTGTCGATTCACCTAGTGGAAGTAGTAGTGGTATCCACGATGCAAGGGCCAATTAAATTTGTCAATATTTCTAGCTACTTTCCTGCGGTAAATTCTTGTCTATAATAAATGTAAAATCTGGTAGATCATAAAAGTGAACACTTAGAAACTACTATTTACACTCGTGGTATTAACTGCGTTTATTCTGAAAGTGGGCAACGTCGCAAATTGATTTCAAATATTTCGCTGTTTTGATTAATATGGCAATATTACTGTATGGAAATAAGAAATGTAGTTAACTAGCGAACTAGAATATTAATAATGAGTTGCAATTATAACATTGAATTTGATGTTGTACCCGTTTTAGGCGTAAAGAAGGCATTTGGAAAGTTCCAAATACTTTTTTTACATCTAAAACTAAACATTCAGTGTAAACAATATTCTAGTTCTCTAGTTAGCCACATTTTTTATTTCCATAAAGTAATATTGCCAAAGTAATAAAAACAGCGAAATATTCGACATCTATTTGCGACGTCGCCAGCTTTTAGGATAAACGCTCTTAAGTAGGTGCATACCTGATAGTTGTAGGCAGGTTTCTTCTTCTCCGCTTCTCCATGATGATGTTTCTTCAGGACCAAGCTCGCTGCCATTAACTCCTTCACCTTCAGTTTGGTCGACAGGAAGTTTGCTGCCAAAGCTTTGTTAAAAGCTTTCAGTTCCTTGATCTTCGCCTTGACTGCCCAGAGCCCATCCTTGAGCAAGTCCAGCTTGCCCAGAGGCATGTCCTCATCTTCCTGGTACTCGTCGTGGTCGTAAGCAGGCGTATCGTACGCCGCTCGGAGGAGGTGCTGGTCTTCATCGTCAAGATCGGCGTAACGTGGCATGTGCCGCGAACACACTATAGAATGAAAAAATTAATATTGATCTGTTAAATATTTACTTATTTTATGCACAGAAATCAGTTATAATAATGACCATTAATCATTTCTAGAATCGTTTAGACGAGTGTCGAGTGATGCGATGATTAATTGCACATGTTGTGTTTTACTAACGATTTGTTATTTATGTCGTTTTAACTGTTTTAGCGACTAAATAATGTTCCGCTATTCATTAATGGTGCTCATTAACACCGCATGGTGCTAAAGCATTTAGATTGATGCATCACTTTTAATTATGATAGGCATTCAATATTGCACGAAATGCAGGCAATAGGTACTTACCGGAACTGATGAAAAGTATGAAATAAACGATTTTGATGCACATGTTTGATAATTAGAGGCGGATCTAGTGTTAACACGTTTGTTCAAGTGAGCTGGCTTCCTTGTTCCTTTTGTACGAGGTAGATAGTCGATGACTTTTTTTAATAACGTTTGAGTACCCTCAACGTTACAAAAGCGCATAGCTAAAGGTGGTGTCACACAATACACACCATAGATAGTATGTTATCTAAAATTGTTTTATAACCTATCCATGAATATTTTTTGCGTAAAATAATGGAATTTAAAGCTTTTACATTATTATCATTTAGCATTATTTTCGAAGAATTATGTCAGTCATCAGCTCAAAGGCTCAGGGCGTGAATCTGTGAATATGACTCTCTCTGCGTCATTAGCTAATTGCATTACTTAAATATCAAGCTTTTTGCTTATTTTTGTCCATTTAAAAAACTAATGTTTTATCTACATATCGATCGAGGTCGAATTAATGATTGATAGCGCAATTATTGGATATTGTAAGAAGCATTATTCTTACTGTAAGTCACATTATCATTGGACATAATTAGTTACGCGTATATTATCTAGATAAATCATACAAAAACCAACAAGTGGTGGTCAGCCAACATTAAGTGGTTATGTTAATTATATCATACTGGATATAGGTATCGCTCGGGTGTGTCGAAAAAATCGAATAAATAAAGCAATTACTTGAATTATGTACATATTTATTTACTGGATGCAAAATACTAAGTAACGTCGGTGCCTACATGTGAACATGTTGTGTCTAAGTAGTAATTACAGGTTTTTAATAATTATAAATAATAATATATGACATTAAGTACATAGATGAACGGCGCAATATGTTTGTCCGGAAAGAATTTGAATGTAACGTATTAATAAATTTTATAAAACCACAACCTGCTAGTGACCGCCCACGACTTTGAGTAGATTAAATAATTTTAAGATATATTTTATGCAGTCGTCCTAGGTGTGTTGGTGACTTTATTTATTTACGTCTGGACTAGAGTCAGTTCAGAATTTTACTGAAAATTATTTTTGTTACAGGCGATTATGTACCATCGAAGAAGTATAAATCTAACCAGTTTGAAAGCACAGTTTGTATTTGATACAGACGCAAATTTCTAAGCAGATGGTTGTCTACAAAGTTAATAATAAAACATACGTAAAATATTAAATTGATTAAATTCAATTTAATTTTTGCAATCATCTGGATTAAAAAGGAAAATTTATTTAAAATTAAACCGACTTTATTGTTGTGAAGCCAATTGAAGAAGCGATAAAATCGGTTTACAGCAGAACATTTATTGATTAAATTGATATTTTATTTGCAATTAAAATCTCACTTTTTATGTATAACATAGGTTCTCTAACTCTAAATAGTGTTACTTTAGGGTCTTACTTCTAATAATTGAACTATAGAATTGTGAGATATTACATTTCACAATTAATTAACTATGTTAACGCGCTTGCGTAGGGGTTAGGGTTATTTAAATCCACAGACTAAGTTGTTTAAATCAGATTCTTCTGGACCCGTCGTTACACACCCAACATTCGTCGACCGAACACTAGCCTGCGCGCGCCACGAGCGTTCGGTCGACGAATGTTGGGTGTGTAACGACGGGTCCAGAAGAATCTGATTTAAACAACTTAGTCTGTGGATTTAAATAACCCTAACCCCTACGCAAGCGCGTTAACAAATTGGCGACCGTGACAGGACACGAACCTGCAATCTTCGGTAAGTATTTTTTTCAATCCTAATTTAAATATAAGTACACTTAATGGTTACTTAGGTAATGGTACAGTATAAATAAGAAACAGTATTATGTCTTCATAGAAAAAGAGCCAAAACGACGCGCTTCGCATTATCACTGCGGACTGACTGTTGTTCGCAGTGCGGGGCAGTTACGGACATTGAAGGTTTATCTACCGAGCGGCCGTAGGTAATTATTTCAATGTCACTGCGAGATATAATACTGTTACTTTGTTATACTGTGGTAATGGTTTCATGCAAACTAGGACATCTTTCTAGCACAGTTTTACATTTTTACCACAATAAAATAAAATAAAAACTTAATAAGTACTTAATATCTTTGCTTGACAAAGTAATGGAAGACTTTAACTCAAGATAGGAACACCAAAAATATTGACCAATATAATTAACATAGAGTATTTGCGAAGGATAACTTAAGTCAATATAACATTCTTAAGATAATAACTACTTCCTTGTCACATATACAATTACATAGTGACTACTTAATGTGTAACATTCATCATTCACATTTTTTTTTCTTAATGAGTAGTTAGTGACTAGTATAGTGAGCACGGCACCCGAATATTTTTGGGTCGATTGTTTTTTTTCGGTAAATCGTTAATAATAATCTTTTATTATGATCTTACTTAAAAACGTGTTGACAATAATTTTTCGTGCGATATTTCCTTATCAAAAATATTATTTCCTTACATTAGAATCTGTAAAATGTGGCTCGATTGTGATTTTCTTATTATACATTTTTAAACGAGATGATTTGATACTCGTATATAATAATATGTAAGTTAAATGTTGTAGGTGCTATCGCGGACACTGCCGCCTGGCCACTTTTAATAAGTTCGAAAAGTGGTCAGGCGCCAGTGTCCGCGATAGTACCTGTTAGAGGGTATAGACGAAGTCTTAAGTGCCTAAAGATGACTTAAAAATACTTACTTGGATGTTTATTGCTACTGACATCGCCAACCGCTGTTAGCTCGCTATTATCTGTACCTGGACTTATTGTGTAACTTCAGGAGTTCTTTGAAATAAAATTCATCAACTGCAGCACAAATGAAGATTTCAAAACATCGCCACTACTAACGGTTCAAGCAAGTACTTCTGTTCAAATGTTTGAACAAATCGTCACATTCGCCACATCTTACTGCGTAACGTCCAGCTCTAAAACTCCACAACAGGCAGTTAGGCAGACGATACATTTCACAACTTGTATGTTGCGATTAGTCTCAATAGCTCAAAATGTAATGTTTCAGAAGAATGTTGAAAGATGCAATCAATTTCGCGTTCTAAAAACTCTGGGCGTTAAGGGGTCAGCAGACGATGTTAGTTTTAATGACACTTTATGTGAACTCAGAGAGGCCACTTCATACAACGCCGCGATGAGAAACTAGGGTTGGGTCGTCACGTGATTTTCGCGAAACGTAACGTATCTAGTGACTTCGAAGGCGTCACCTGTTTTGAAAACTAGTGTTTTACTAACTAAGTAGTATTTTTTTCAAATTCTATTCGTTGATTCAAAATGGTGATTCCATTGAAGTACAGTTATTTGCGAAACGAAAATATAGATGATTACCAACGTAATGCGTTACATATCACAAGTTTTTGGAACGAATAAGTTTTTGTAGCTATATGTATAATTATGCAGTTACATCATTAAATTACTAACACAAATAAATTTCCCCTCATAATTTATTCAGGCTTAGGACGGTTATTTTGTAAGTAGTTACATTTTCGATGCAGTATCGAAATTGTAACTTCTTACAAAATCACGTGTTTACAGTTTGACTTGAAACTAGCTATTCGGCTACATGCCCCGTAACCAATTATAGTAAAATCCCTTCTAACACCCAATATGTTAAGATCTATTAAGAGTTATAACAGTGATCGTGTCTGTCTGTCGCTACGCTTGTTGAAGTGGTATTTCTGTTCAGTAGTGTCTGTGTAATTGGTCATGCACAATAAGGAGAGGTACAGGTCTAGAAGCGAGCGCGGCGCCTCGCGTGTCACAAGCCCGCACGCGCTTTGTATATGTCGTCGTCCAGCTCGAACGCAGGGTCCGCGTATCCGGAGTCATCGTACCGTAGTGACCTGCAAATAAACCACCATCATTCAGAGTGACTAGTCATCGAAACAAAATGTTCCTGTCTTCCTATCAGCCTGTATCTAGATAAATTATCCGACAACCTCCTGGAGAAGCCAGGGGACAGGTTAAACGCAGAATGGGTAGAACCAGGCGTCGCGGTGACAAAAGGCTTATTGATGGCTGATCGCTAGTCTGGCTGTCTTAAAAAATAAGCATATAAGTTATTGGAAAATGGACTCTGGGCTATGCTACAACCACCTGATTGTGGTCTGTTTTTTAGGTCTGCAGCCAGTTTTGTTTGTGATGACAGTCCATATAGGTAGATACCTTATTTCTGAGGCTGACCTGTCAGGTGTCCTGGTCCGGCAGCGCGAGGGTGGCGGGGAGCGCGACGAAGCGCGAAGCAGCGCCGGGTCGTCGTACCGCCGCGAGACCACCGTAAAGTCGTGGTGTGCATCGATCAGCTTCTGCAGGCGGGACACCATCTCGAAGTCTGACACCGACACCGGTACTAAGATGCCAAGCAGCTTCGCTATCGAGTTTCTGAAAAAGCATTTGGTATGTACAGAGGTAGTCAGAGATATAGGAGTATGACCCCGTTTCTTTGTTTCCAAAAACTCACCTATTCCCTGTTAAATGGTACCTACGACAATTTCAATACGTATCGGAAGCAGGCGCCAATCCTCTATTGGGAAATTCATGGCAGTGTAATTTTCTATTTATATAATATTTTATACAGGGTGAAATTGAATTCATGGACATCCTCGTAAGGGGTCATTGTACTCATCATTATCCTCATCACTATGGGACCAACACTTAGGTAAATCGCGAAAAAAGAAATCTGCTGTTCCTTACATTTATGTTCGCCGCGCATAGCTCGTCAAAATCTAGGAACCAGCTGATATTTTTTTCGCGATTTCAGTGTTGGTCCAATAGTGAAAGTTGTTCCTAATGATGAGTACAATGACCCCCTATGAGGATGCCCATAAATTCAATTTCACCCTGTATTTAGTATACCAAAATTAACCGTTTAATTTTCAATGCTATTACAATGTCTCCAACACCCTAGAGGTAACTAACTAATGTTAAAGGTACTAGTTACTAATGTTAAAAAAAAAACACATTTGTGTATCTCATTATAAGCGAACTACCAATATTAAGTTTTTACTGTTTCAAATAAATTAAGTTAATCCTATTACTATTGTCTCCTCACAAAACCGCAAACATTTTAACAATATCGCAAGGCATGGCATTATTCATATTTCTATTATATTGCAGTAAATTTTAAGCCTTAAAGGAACCAACCTAAAACTGGTGAGCTGTGCCTCTCTGCGCTGGCACTCAGCGAGCGCCTCCTTGGTTCGCGCCAGGTCATCTCGTAGGATAGTGATCTGGTGGTCGTTGGAAGAGCGCTCCTGCTCGAAGGTCTCCCCAGTCGAGCGCACCTGCTCCTTCAGTACGTTCACCTTGCGGTTATAGCGAACGCGCAGTAGATCTGCCTCTTCTAACTTCTTTTGGAGCTCTTCCACCTTCCGGGCCCGCTCCAGTGATGTTATCTGTGTTGTTTAAGAGACAAATAATGTAGGCGCCACTGATGACGCAGGTTTTGTGTTTTGAATCGCATTTCCGACTTGTTTTCCTCGGCAGAAGGGTTCAAGCACATGGTTACTTTAACGCAAGTGCAGTTTTACTACCTCGCCAATAAAATGATTACCTCTAACTTTAATAACCTGGGTTTCAGTAAGTAGGCACTTTTGGTATTTACGGATTGTAAATGGTCTATATGACGATATGACGTTACCGTAATCTCTAATGTAAAGGCTCGTGCAGACCAGCGCGACGCGACGGCGCGACCCGACTCAAACAATGCAATTTCTAAGAAAACTGTACGGTACAACAATAACCGGTGTCGCGTCGCGCTGGTCTGCACAAGCCTTAAACCGGTGAGGGATAGGTAAAGTTTCATGCAGACTAGCGCGACGCGACACCGGTTATTGTTGTACCGTGAAGTTTTGTTAGAAATTGTATTGTTTGAGTCGGGTCGCGCCGAACGGTGGGCTGAAAATCGGCTTTCATAGACTTAGAGATTTCAATTTGCAAGTGTCGGATTTTTTGCCGAATATCGCTTCTATTAGTTACTACATACAAAAATGACACCCGAGTAATCTGCACAATAACGAAGGAATAAAAATTTGTGTGAAGCTAGTATGAAAAGTCTGATTATCTCTTAAACGGCAAGGAAAACCGTAATATCTTTACAGTTGGTTATGGTACTAATTATTTATGATTTTTTGTCGTACTCTACAAAATATTTAGGATGAAATCCCTAAGTCTACGAAAGCCGATTTTCAGTCCACAGTGCGCCGTCGCGTCGCGCTGGTACACGAACCTTAAAGCGTGATGATTCGAATAAATGAATACATTTTATAAAGTTCAGCTACAATAAATGAGATCATGGTTCTGTTAAACAAATCACTTCAACCTTGTATGCAAGTTAGGTATTCCAGTAATTCGCTGTCTAGATTTACTTCACCTACATACAATTGTTACATCATGGATATGTAGGTACTTAATTGCGACATTCCATTCGGTCTTCAAAGTGTCCGTAAAACAAGGTTCCCGGGACACAGGCCGACTGTCATTCGCCTGAGTCTCATCGTTACGTGTCCAAATGTAGTTACTTAGTGCCCCATAATATGCAGACGACGGTCGGCTAAGCAATAATGTCAAAACTGGTCAAGCGCCAGTGTCCTCGATAGTACCTGCTTAGTACACCATATGCGGACGACGGTTATGGAAGTCAGATTTTGGAAGAGCTTGTGGCAATCGCTCACGTTTTGACCACTGATGCTACTACAGGCAGTTGCAGGCCCTACCATGCCCATAATGAACATTAAACTACAAAATATAAATATACATAGGTACATGAAATCAACCCATAAAAACACAGCTGAACATGAGCCCTCTCAATTACGGCCTTAATGGAAGTTAGCAAATAATGCCTTGCCATATTATAATTGATCTTCCATCCCCTTCATATACTGAGAGAGGAATAAATTGTTTTTTTTTTAGGTGAAGCTAGAATAATGAGCTTCTTTAGAACTTTTTAGTATTTCGGGTATTTTTTTTTGGTTATATGCAGTATGTTAATTAACGAAAGGCGTTCCCGTTAACCCCCAATAATATAGCGTCCATAAAGGCAAAAAAAAATACCATTTTTTTTTTTTTTTTAGAATTACACGTTTCTTTGTTTGATACTTACTTAATGGTTTTTTTTTTTGTATATATGCACGCTATATTATTGCGATTTATCGGGAACGCCTTTCGTTAATTAACATACTGTATTATATTTCTGGAATCGTCTCTTAAAGCCCTTTATAGTTACCTATTAATACTTACTTTTTTCTTTCAAGATATTACTTACATAGTACGTCCAAAAACAAAGCCCTAACTATCGCATGACGATTCGATAGACAACTCATACAAGGATGTTTCGAGGGTATAAAGAATCCGGCATAACGTACAAAGAAAGATACTTGGATAACCCTGTTTTTGCTGTCGCGGAGTCGGGTAAAAACTAGGTACCTTATACTCAGCAGCGTCAACAAGTTGCGCGTTGAGGTCGCGGATCTGCGCACGTGCCTCGCTGAGCTGCACTTGCAACTTGTCACACTGTCGCGCCAGCTTCTTATTGCGCGACACAGCCTCGTCGCGCTCCGCTTGCAGCACGGCGCGGACGCGGCAGCTCTCGTCCTACCGGGTGTGCCCATGAAAAATTTATGTCTAATCAAAAAAATGTATGTCTATGTCAGTCACCAACAAACAACTTCAACTAGACACGAATCTTAAAAAAAAAACACTTAAGTACAGTACAACTATTTTCTTAATGTCCCTCGGCAGACTTCGTGTTTCGTCAGTCGTCGGATTTTTATCAGTTGCCCTTTGCACTTGGTAATTATGGTTGACGGCAATGTGGGCGCTAAGGTAGGAGTCAATACTTACAAGCACTTAGTGCAAAGGGCATAGAAATCTGACGACTGACGAAACACGAAGTTTGCCGAGGGACATTAAGAAAATAGTTGAACTGTACTGTACCTATGTTAAATAACATTTCGAAGAAGTGTGGGTAATCAGTTAGGTACACCCACAGGGTACACCTATAAAACTACATTAGTTTCAACGAGTTTGAGTAGTTAGTAGACCGTTTTTACCACTTACCTGCACACTAAGCTTTCGTCGCAGCAAGTCCAGGTGCAGGTCCTTTCTCTGCAACTGCTCTCTTAGAATCCTTATTCGTCTTTGTAACTGGTAAACTACTGCAGTCTGAAATTCAGGGACCATATTATGGAAATAAACACAGTACTAAATGATAAAAGTTGCTCTATAAATCAGCGCTGTCATGCAAAATGGGTGCGTGACTGTACTGTGTTTGTTTGTGTCGATGCAGACGACATCGCGTGTGCTATCGACTGTACATTCCAATTCAAATCGGTTAAGGTTGCTTCAGACGTTGTAAAAAGTTCCAAAACGTGCACTATTTGAACAAAACTTCGTTTCTTACGTATAGCATGATCTAACTTCTTAAACCAACCTTAATACTTACAATGTGGGACTACCATATTTCTTCACCCCACGTTTTACCCGACTACGGTGAAGCAAAACGGAGGGTTATCATTTTTTACCGTTATGTATATTGTATGTTCATCTGTTCCCTCATAACTTCTAAACTAATCATCATAATTTGGCAAATGAGTATCATTAAAAGCGTCTTGATCTTCCGCTGGTTATAGACTATGTGACGTCACATTAAATTGAATACGTCGCCCAGTAGAGGACATAAAGACACGAACAAAAAAAAAATTTAATGATTTAATTTTTATGATGCCATGATGGGTATCAAATGAAAGGGGTTAGTTAGCACATTTAAAAAAAAAATTATAACTCCAAAATAATTTATATTAAAAAAGAAATATAAAAACTAGAACCCAACTACGACAAAGAAGTCAACAAAAAAGGTATAAACAAGACATCACAAACAGAAAAATTAAAAGTCGCACGTGTTAGGGCATAAATTGAACAGATTTCGTGTGACTTCGGGTTATTAATTTGTCTCTCTGTGATGTCTCGATCTCTCTCCGATGTCTGGTTTATATCTTTTTAGATGTTTTTTTTTTATTTAGTTGATTGCGTTAGTGCTCGTAACGTTGAATGGGTAGGTAATCTACCTACCTATACCTTCCTACTCGCTGTAAAAAAAAAGTAAGTACTTACTTCACTCGCGAAGAAAATCATTCAGCGATGCTTTCTTAATTATTTACGTGCATTTCTATGAAACTTTCATTAGATACTTAGGTATTTTATACCAAAGTTTGTGTTTCAGTCTAATGATGATTGTGACTCTATACTTAATTATGTAGTTACAGGCACCAACCTTAATCTAACTAATGAACGTACAAATAAATTAAAATGTAGACTATTATACCTATTTCTAAATGCTTTATATCCACCTACTTTTTAGACAATAATAATAATTATGCAGGTTAACTGCACCTAGTGATTCTAATTACAATTAAATTGCGTGAAATTATTACTTAAGTATTGTTTATAAGTGCTCATTAGTAATTAACTGTGCAGGATGATGGATACACAAGTCATTAAAATGCAACTGAGAATGTTTGTGTGTGGTTTCTCCAAATTACTGTATGACTGCTTAATTTCTATTGTATGTAAGCAATGTCATTCCAATTAATTTCAAGTGCAAATCTTACTTCTTTAAGATAAGGCAAATCATGGAAAGATCTTTCTCTGCGCAGTCTGGGGAGCGTGCCATAGTATCCGTAATATAACATCTACACAGAACACATACGGGTTAACACACAGACACGGAACAGATGACAAACGCTTCGTACAAGTTTCTACATTGCCTGTACAAGGGTACACGTGAGCAAGTGTACCGACACTAAGCGTCGGGTCACACTGGAATGGCAGCGGCCGGCAGCGATGCGGCGAGCACTTTCAGTGTGAAATAATTTTAAACTTTATCTACATACTTAAAAGACCAGTATCGCTTGAAAGGTCTCGAGGCCGCCCGTGGCGACGCGAGCGGCCGCGCGCCACGTGCATCTTGTCGGTGGTTCATCCCGCGGCTGCCAGCGGCGACGCGAGGCCGCTCGCGGCACCGCGGGCGACCGCGCGTATGTAATGAAGAAACTAAACTAGTCAAGAGGAGACTAGGCACGTGGGATCTGGAGGTCACGCGAGGCCACCAGCGGCCGCCAGCGGCGACCCTGGAGGCCGCTGGCGGACGCTGGCAGCCGCTGCCATTCCGGTGTGACTCGGCCCTAAAGGTGAAGGCAACGTACTATTGTACATGTTATTACACTGCTAAGGTGTCGTACCATAGCTGTTTAATAATAATAATAGTGGAATTAACATAATAATTAAATACAAAACGGTTATAGAGTTAGTTACCTAGTGGAAAAGTTAGATAGGTACAAATATGTTGATACGTAGGTACATTATAGTTACTTATCTACGTGGATAAATAGACACCCTACAAAATATTAAACATTTACCTAATAAATAAGTTATACTAGAATATCAATGTGTTCATAATAGAGTCAAATCTTGGGGGAAAATATTACAGTGGGTATTATAATAATATACAAGGTGGCAGAGGCATCGACGAGAAAACAGTTACCATGGATTCAATACGTGATTCTGAAACGATGAAATTTATCGTCGGTTATAAAAAAAAAAAAATTGCTGTTCTATACGTTTTGACCGCGTAGGTATTGCACTTTTCTATGAAACAGCAGATTCTTTTTTTGTCACCGACGAAAAATTTCAACTTTGTTCAGAATGATGTACTGAATCCATGGTAACTGTTTTCGCGTCGATGACCCTGCCACCCTGTAGGTATCTATTGAAATAAAAATCCTGCAATGAAGACCCATAACGCAGCAGCGTACTGAGCAGCAGCGCAGCTGATGGTAGCACCTACTAACACTAACCTTGTCGACAATCTTATCGCTCTCGAGCCGCGCCAACTGCTCGGCGCGGTGTATAATAGATTCAGTGTGCAATTCTATTCCGATATCTTGGGTTAGCTCATCCATATTAAGTGTTCTGCTTAGACGTTCTAGGAATGCAACAAACTGTAAAAAAACATGGTCAGATGCAGATCCACTACACACTACCTACTAGTTCATATTTCGTGTAATGTGTAGGGTAAAACATGTCCGGGTGACCCGGCTTCAGAAATTTCTGAGTTGCCCCTCTCTGGGTACGTCCATGTCTGCAGGTCCAACTTATGGGGATGAAAAGGTGGGGATACTCTGATAAATCACAATGCAAATGTGGAACTTCATCACAGACAGGTAGACTCAGTGTGGACTCGCACAGGTCTGTGATAGTGTAGGACTATCACAGACCTGTGCGAGGCCACAACTAACACTTTCGATGTGGCAGAGCTTTGCGCAAAACAATTATTACCTAAGTGATAAAATACTTAACAATTGGAATCATTAACAAAGAAGATCACGACCGTCAAATACACTAAACTTTTATTGAAATTATACTCACATTAGCCTTATCCTTGCGTAGGTTCTCCCTGGAGAGTTCCTGGGCGTTGAGCTCAGACTCCAACTTGTGTACTTTTGCTTCAAGCATGTTTCTCTCATCCTCCAGAATGCGCACACGCGTGGTCGCCTGGTCATGTAAGTGTGCCGCCCTGCCCAACTGCTGAGACTCCATACCCAACTTGTCACGCAATGCGTCTATTTGCTGCAATAAAATAATATCACATTCAATTGTTACTGTAGTCATTTATCCATGCTAAGCAAATGAAATGGTTGACCGCAATTACTTTAGAGGATGCACTGGCACATTTATGAGTCCAAGAACATTCTATACCAAAACTTTAGAAGTTGTTGTTGCCGACAACAATAATTACTTATTACTTAATTCATGACTTATTGTGTACTCACTACATATTTGTCTTTATTGTCACTTAAAATTTCGCGAATTCTATCCTTGATAGTACTTTCGTGTGCCTCCACAAACCGTGTCGGCAAACTCAATAAGATCGCTATCGACTCCATGGTATTACGGAATTCCGCGTGTAGCCTTTGATATTTTTCATCTCGATGCCTTAAATCCTCTGAAAATCACATTACCTACCTAAGTAAAAAAAATATAACACTTAACGGTATTGTTTGTTCATTTGTAATTAATTTATGATACTTATACCTTTCAGCTGAATTATTATAGATTCATTCTGGTTTACATTATCAGTAACAACATTTAAGTTTTTAGAACAGTGTGTTAATTTCTCTCTTGCTTCATGCAGTTCTCGTTCGATAACTCTGTTTTGGACACATAGAGATTCTTTTTCTTGTTTGAGCCTCTCGAGGTCTAAAAGTTGACCTGATAGTTGCCTTTGTAAAATATCCTTGTCAGTATTAGATCTCTCTAGTGCATCTCTACAACTCCTCAGTTCTTGTTCGACGGTTGACAAGTTTTCTGTTGTATTCATACATCTGTTTTTCAGTCTGGTGATTTCTTGGACGAGTTCAGCGGCCTTTATAATTAAACTTTCCGGAGAATGAGTGTGTGCGGTATCACAAAAGTCTGATTCCAATGCTGCAGACATACGTCGAATGAGATCGTGAAACTGACAACGGGCATTTTCTTTTTGTTGTTCTTCGCTGTGGCATTCTAATTCAAGAGAACGTAGTTTTTTCTCAAAATCTTTAATCTTTTCTTCACAATAACGGTTATCTCTTTGTAGGGTTTGCACCGTGATTTCACTTCGACCGTGCGCTGTCTGGAGATTTCGCTGTATCTCTTCGAGATCATGGATCTTCTTTCGAAGAGATGATATGATAGCATTTTGGCGAGCATTCTGTTCACGAAGGTGATCGATCTCTACTTGTTGCTCAAGTATTCTCTGATCTCGAGATAACATTTGATTTTTTAAGTCACTGTTCTGCAATAAGTATGTAAAGGAATCGATTTAATAGGCTTTGTTTCTTTTTACTTTAATAAATTAATATGACAAGAAGTTTAATATTGGCTCACTTCAGATATCAGCTTATCTCGCTTGTACTGGAGCCCAGCGAGATCACTTCGAAGACTGGTTATTATGTCGTTACCAACGTCGGCCTCCATCTGAAGAAATATTAATTAATATTTATAATTTTCAGATGTTACTGTTTAACTTTTTTATCCCAGATTAGGTCTACTCAGACTAATAACTGAAAGACTTACAAAACTCCATAGTGAACTAGATCTTGTAAACACTACAGTCAAAAGAAGTCAGTTTTTCGTGACGAGCAAAAGACGACTAGTGTAGTAAAGTACCTCTCTTTGCTTGAAATGTAGCGTGATCCGGCTCGAGGTTTCAGACTTACCGACCGAGAGTCACGATATCTTTTTCACCGACCTATATTGGCAGGTACTAACATGCATAGCTTCATAATTTACATAAACGATGGGGAGCGTACCCCAAATCACGATTTTTATGGACATGCTAATTGGTTGGATTGTGATATAGTTGCGATGTCATCACGGCTATCTATCGAGCGCTGTATTGTGGCAGGTAGACGAGGAAAACACGGAAATGTTTCTGAAAGGGAAGCTTGTAATCTACGACTTGGTTGCTTCGTTAGATATAGGAATGTATACTATAGCGGTATAGGTACTTATGTTTATATTTCACGAGAAATCCGTGCGAGGTACGGGACGATGCACGCTACCACCCCCTTCAGCGAACATTTTTCTAATTCTCGTTAAACTTATCGACCTTTTGATTTAGCCTCTTTAGGTACCTACCTATTAAGAATGCCTTATGATTTACTTTGTTGTGCGTTTAATTTCGCGTGGTAGATGACAATACATAATAAGTTAATAAAATCATTAGATACCAATCTTTGCACAGTAGCACGAATGATGAGTGTGGTCGAGTGGTCCTGCGCCCTAATTGCGTAACACACGATCAATCACAATCTGTTTCGTGTAAACAGTTCAACAACATTCATTGCGTTATTTACGTTGGTCAGCAGACAAATTTTTGGAACATATGAACCTATGAAACATTTATGAGTCCAAGAACATTCAAAACCAAAACTTTGGAAGTTGTTGTTGCCGGCAACAATAGTTACTTATTAGGTACTTAATTCTTGACTTATTGTGTACTCACTACAGATTTGTCTTTATTGTCACTTAAAATTTCGGGAATTCTATCCTTGATAGTACTTTCGTGCTATTAGCAATACAGTGTGGCATGGACATTGACGCGAAAACTGATATCATGGATTCAGTAGGTACATGATTCTGAACAACGCTTTTTTTTTACATCAGCTGTTCCATACATTTTGACCGTGTAGGTTTTTCTATGAAACAGTAGTTTTTTTTTTGTAACCGACGTGAAATTCCGACGCAGGAGGGTTCAGAATCATGTACTGAATCCATGGTATCAGTTTTCGCGTCGATGTCATGCCACCCTGTATACTTCAAATTATTCAGATTGTGATTTCTGATTGATCGTGTGTTATGCAATTATGGTGCTGGGTTCGATACCCGGGTCAAGCAGTGTTATTGGGTTTGTGTTGTGGTGTTTTGGGTAAATCTCAGGAGACAGGCGTCTGGATTTGTGCCCAGTTACTAATAGAATTATAACTACAACTGGCTCCTCTACCCCCCTTTACCTATTATTGCATGGTGGGCAATTATAAATTTGTATATAAGTCATACCTACCTAAATGGCAAAACAAGGGTGCAAAATGATGGGCACGCCACAATTGCGGCGATAAGTCCTCTCTTTGAGGAGTGGCTTGAGAGGCGCCATGGCGTCCTCACCTTCCGCCTGACGCAGGTCCTCACCGGACACGGTTGTTTCGGGAGGTTCCTGTGCCGCATAAGGCGGGAGGAAACGCCCGGGTGTCACCACTGTGTGGATCGCCCGGAGGACACGGTGGAGCATACGGTGGGGATGTGCCCGGCTTGGGCGGAGCACCACCGTGTCCTCACGGAGGCGATCGGTGGCGACGATCTCTCGCGTCCGGCCCTGGTTCAGGCCATGGTTCGGAGCGAGAGTGCATGGGAGGCCGTCACCTCCTTCTGCGAAGCAGTTATGCTCGCGAAGGAGGAGGCGGAGCGCGCGATGGAGATGCAAGCTGTACGCCCTCGCGCCCCTAGTCGCCGCAGGAGACGCCCCGGGCGTCGGGAGTCACGAGCTGACTTCCGGCCACCGTAGGCGCGGGCTTGCGGACGGTGAGCAATGGGTAGCTCGCCGTCCGATAAGGACCAGGCCCGGGTCGACGGCGCGTTGTTCCACGCGCGCCTCAAAGAGATGTCAGCATCAACTGACGGGGTCCGTAACGACCAATACCTGCTGGGATTGCGGGTTTGTCCGAAAGGGATACCGCGGCCCCGGGACACGGGTAACGGAAGGAACACGGGTGGGTTTTAGTCAGTAAAAGTCTGACACGCCCTCTCGCTCCGCCCAGAGCGGGAGAAGTCATTTGATGATTTCCCATCCTCAAAAAAAAAAAGGGTGCAAAATGAAGGGTAACTACGCAAACACCGAGAAACGGTTTGAAATGAATTAATGTGCAAATCTAAGCTACATCTAAGTTGTGTCGTACTGTACCTAATATCTTCCTACATCGACCAGCACACACATCCAGTCGTGTTAATTTGAATTGAATGAGACACAATTAATTATTTTATTGTTGCGAGACTCGAGTCCCGAAGTCTTTCGTCGAAATAGGTACATACCTAATTAGTCACCTAACACAAGCATTTCCTTGCCATCTCCAACTCATGTGTATTAAGAATAGGTGTAAATGCAATTTATTTATTTTATTACTTCTTGATTCCTGACTTGACCTATAATGCTGAGATATGACCACAGAGTGGTAAAGGTTTACAATGTTAGAACAGCAGCTATCTAATTACGCAACACATTTTCGATTTGCAATTGAGTCAAATTGGTTTCGTTTGACTAGAATTGCTTTCAAAAATTGTAAATTAAAAGCAATTCTAGTCAAACGAAACCAATTTGACTCAATTGCAAATCGAAAATGTGTTGCGTAATTAGGCTACAGGTGTCTATTGTAAAACGAGCTAAAAAAAGGAGGAGGTTCAATTATGTTCGTCCGTATGTATGTTTTTTTTTTGGTTGATGTTTTCGTCGTTATTTGCAGATGACACATCGTTGATATTTAAAATAAACCGACGGTCACAAAATCTTGACGACGTTAACAGCTCTATTCATCAAGTCCAAGATTGGTTTACGGTAAATAATTTGGTACTAAATAAAAAAAAAAACAAATGCATTAGATTTAAATTACCTAATGTTAGAAGTAGCGAATGTGACATCATATTGAATGGAGAAAAACTAGAATTTATTAATCAAACCGTTTTCCTAGGAATCACGCTAGACGAGAAATTACAATGGGGACCTCATATAACAATTCTTGCGGGGCGGCTAAGCTCGGCCGCTTATGCTGTTAGAAAGATACGACAGTTAACAGATGTAGAAACCGCGCGTCTGGTCTATTTTAGCTACTTCCACAGTATTATGTCGTATGGCATTTTACTGTGGGGTCGGGCTGCTGACATTGAATCCATCTTTGTTTTACAAAAGAGAGCTGTCAGAGCCATTTATAATCTACATCGTCGCGAATCTCTCAGGGAACTATTTAAAAAGATTAATATTATGACGGTACCTTGCCAATTCATTTATGAAAATATTATGTATGTAAGAAAAAATCTACATATCTTTAATATAATAAGTGATAGACATAATTTTAATACTAGAAATAAAGATAAAATAGATCAACCATTTTTCAGATTATCTAAAGTACATACATCTTTTATGGGGTAATGTGTTAAATGTCACAATAAAATACCTTGTGATATATTACAATTAAATGAAAGAAAATTTAAAACTCATATTAAAAGTACACTCTGTAAACAAGCATATTACAAATTAGAGGATTATATCCAAGATAAGAATGCTTGGAAACATGCTGGTCCTGCTCCATAGGACAATTTAGAGTCTAGACAAAATCAAACTGGTTGCTTATTTAATTATGTATTTGTTATTTTTTATAACACTGATTTTACATTCTGTGATTTCTTGAACTCACACACTGACTTATTAGTATTACTTGTTAAAATGTTAGGAATATCGTATAATTTTACAATGTTTGTAAATATGTGAGCACCATGTATCTGTCACATATTTAATTTATCTATAATTGCTTTATTTTTCATTCTTTTTTACCTATCGCGGTATAGTAATCTTATTCTAGATGCATCGTCTTCACATATAATTATATAATTAATGTATGCCAAATATTGTAAAAACATTTTAATAGAGTAACGGTGGAATTTCTTGCCCATTCTTCTCCATACGAAAACTATCTTTTGGAAGGGGCGACTAGAATCAATTCTATTTTTTGTAAACTTGACGTTCATAAGTGCCTTTTATGTGCCTAATTGAAATAAATTGTTTGACTTTGACTTTGTCGTCAATGTGGACCGATTTTGAAAATTCTTTTTTCATTTGGTAGAGGAAACTTGCGCGGTGGTCCCATATAAATTTTATTAACTTTGCTTGGGTAGTTTTTGAGTTAGCTTCAATAATACGTATTTAATCCACATTGTCTATCTTGATGATGTTATAATATATAATACTTCTTGTTACTGTTGTTTACATAGCAAGTAGTAGTATATGAATTCATGTGGGGTAGGTACCATAACGAAAAAGTGGAAAAAAAAAAACAACAGACTTCCAAAAAACAACACCACAAAATGAAAAATTGCTTTAATTTCGGAAGTCGGTGTTTTTGGACTGTATTTTAGTTGTGTGCCCCCGACTTTGTAATTTTTCTGGAAGTCGGTTGTTTTAAACAAAAAAAAAAAAACAATGCATATAATTACCTCGGTTGGAGTTTTGCTGCACAGTGCTTCGTAAACTTTCCAATTTTCAGCTTCTTCACTTCCTTTCTCTTCTTCCATGTTTATTATATCACAAAACAGTCAAATACCTACATATTCATCACCACACACATTGTAAGTTTATGCTGTGACAGTCTCCACAGTGAATGCAGCGTTGCTATGGACTTTGAAAACGTAAACATAATAAGATATCGATTAAAAATGGTGAAGAGTTTCTCATCCCTGTTGTGGTTGGTTGGTAAGGTTGCCAACCGTACTATAATTTAGAGAATTGTACTCTATTTCGCGGCGTCGTACTTTATCATCTACAAAAGCAATAGAGTACGCTAAAATACTCAATTTATATTGACTCTCAATTTGAATAGAATTAATTCAGCGTTCACTGAAACTCTTTTCGGTTAGGGCCGTCTTTTCCTTTGGCGACTCTGGGCAAGTGCCCCAGGGCCCCGCGATCCATGGGGCTCCCAAGTTTTTGCCAGCTTCGTAGTTAGAGGCTGCAGAAAACCTTAGGTATCTATTCGAGGCGGGTGGCAATAGGTTTGAAATTGATAATAATTGAGTACCTCATCAATTTGAACGCAGAATTAGATCTAGACTTCTAGAGTAAACAAAAACACACAAAGTTGTTATTATCCGCAAAAAAATAAGGAAAATTCTGTTTTAAAACACTGATCTAACTTTTATGGGACAGGGTGTAGACTTCGACAGTTATGTATCGAGTTATTGGCATTTCAATTAATCAATTTAACTTTGTTTTCACTTTATGTAAATTGTTATCTTCGGCAGTTAGAATTTCTTGTCACTTCGCCGTCGATATTTAAATAATTAGTACCTAATTGGTACACACGCTACATATCAAGCTATACATCCCAGTATAAGCTGACCTTTGTACTTTGTATTGTACGGAAATCCTATACAATGCAAGATCATCTTATACGGGAAATGTTCAGACCGTGTGTACCTTTAATCAAATAAATAAGTACCTACCTAAATACTTTTAACGTATATAGAATTTTCAAAGTTGAATATAAATTTACGCCTTATTATTATTCTTTATTGAAAATATTTAAATGCACCAAACCATAGTTCAAACTCACACTCAAACTCAAAGCATTTATTTCAATTAGACCATTTACAGGCACTTTTGAATTGTCAAGGAATCGGTCAGTCAGAAATATGAAGCTAGTTGCCCATTCCAAAGCGTAGTAGGTACCTATGGAGAAGAACGGGCAAGAAACTCCACGGACACTCTTTTAAATAAATTGTTACAAAATATTGCTTACATCATTCATGTTGAAATTAAACATGTGAGAACAATGTAGAGAGACGTACACGTTAGAAGCGTCCGTAATAAAAACTTAAAAACTATTCAAAAATTTAAATCAGCCAAGGCAGCTAAGAGTTGACCAGTCCCAACTGACGGCGCCCGTTCACGAACATGACGCATGGATTAGCACCATTCAGCTCAACCATTTTGAAGGGAGCTAAACGATCCAACACACGCGCCACCATCAGCGAGACATTTGAGTGAGCATGACATACTCACAGCCGCCAGGGCACATTCAAGTCAATAAAAGACATTTTACCCGGTAAATGTTAGCTCATTAGTACATAGTACTCACACCTGTGCTCTGAAATTATATAATACAAAGGAAATTGATTTTATACAATGCAAAATTGGTCTTAAACTCTTCGGCAGCTCCAACTGTTTTTTCAAATGTTAATCAAATAGTTGTGGTTGTGGAGCAGGACCAGCATTGAGCCAAGCATTTTTATCAGCGATGTAATCCCCAACTTATAATATGCCTGCCTGCATAGTGTGCGTTTAATACAAGATTTGAATTTCGTCTCATTCACTTGAAGAATGTGGGGAGGAATTTTGTTGTAACATTTTAAACAGTATCCCATGAAAGATGAGTCCACTTTAGCCAGTCTGAAACCTGGTTGAACTAATAGGTCCCTATTTCTTGTACTATAAATATGTCTATCACCTCTTTTACTAAAAAGATGTACATTTTTTCTTACGTACATGATGTTTTCATAGATATATTGACAAGGTACCGTCATGATGTTAATATCCTTAAACAGTTCCCTTAGAGAGTCTGCAGCCCGCTCCCACAGTAAAATACCGTAAGACATGATACTATGAAAGTAACTACAATAGACCAGCCTCGCGGTATCTACATCAGTAAATTGACGGATTTTTCTGACAGCATATGCTGCTGAACTTAACCGTCCTGCAAGAGATGTTAAATGAGGACCCCATTGTAACCTTGATTCCAAGTTACATCTTACATAATATCACATCATCACGCCTCTATTCCCTCCCCGAAGGAGAATAAACAATAAAATTCATAGTGTCGCTGCCCCAGATAGCGTGTTTGTTTATTTCGGTGCCCTGGCGGCGTGCGGATTTCATGAAAATAGAAGCGGCAAGAAATTTGCAAAAAATAATGAAATGCCAATATATACTTAATGGTTGAAGGTATTTAATCGTAATTAGTAAATTATTGAGCTATTCCTCATTACAGCAGTTGGAACTTGGTCAACTCGGAGTGGTCTCGCCATACAGACGACGACAGGTTGGCGGGCCAGTGTGACTGACACTGGCATGGCCACCATCAAGGATTTTAATTTTGATAACACAAAAACATTGTTGCTAATTAGTCGAAATTTTTCGCTCGCTGGTTCAAAACTTATAAGGGTTTATAGGTGGCCGAACAGGGGCGCATCTCCCCAGCTTGGCCCAATTGAATCTCAAAATATAGTTTTAGCGAAGATTTGGTTTCTCCCAAATTTTTAATCTAGCTCTTGGACTATATAAAATTTAACTCATTATATCTTCTAAACTAAGACCCGACTAAATCTATGACTTACGAACAATTGCGACTAATTAGCGACAAAATTTTGGATTTTGGATCTTCGCTAGGTGCTAGCTTTTGAAATTCGATTGGGCCAAGCTGGAGGAGATACTCCCCCCACCGGCCACCTTTAAAACATTATAACTTTTGAACCAGTGACCGACAAATTCTGATATTTGGCGACAAATTTCGACTGATTTGCGACGAACTTTTGTTATCAAAATTAAAATCCCTGATGGTGACCAAGTCAGCGTCAGTCACACGCTGTGAAATCCCTGTATGTTAGAGCCAGACAGCTTGCCGTGATTATGACGAAAAGATCACTATTATAAGTTTAGTGGTAAGTATAACATAACACCTTCAGCTTTTGGGTTAGAGAATATCATTGTGCTAGACGATGGCGATACAGTTGTATAATTTATAAATAAATTGCATTTTTGTTAAACCCAAAAATCACTCCACCAAGGGCCGAGTCACACCGGAATGGCAGCGGCAGGCGGCGACGCCAGTGGCCCCCGGCGGCCCCGGGACCCCACGCGCCTAGTCTCCTCTTGACTAGTTTAAATGGTGCGTTTAGTGTTGCGGCGGGGGGATGAGGAGCGCGCGGCAGTCGGCGGTGCCGCGAGCGGCCTGGCGTCGACGCTGGCAGCCGCGGGCAGAACCACCGTCAAGATGCGTCGGGGCGCAGCCGCTCGCATAACCGCGGGCGGTCTCGCGATCTTTTCAAGCGATACTGGTCTATTAAGTATGTAGATAAAGTTTAAAATTATTGCACACTGAAAGTGCTCGCCGCGTCGCTGCCATTCCGGTGTGACTCGGCCCTAAGGATTTCCATGTCAAGAACCTCGCCCTTTATTTTTCGTCGGTTAAAAATGAACTGGAACCATTTTTTCTTAAAGATTTTCAAAAAGTCATGCCGTGGCAGGATATTTCATTAGATAGAATATTGTGCATCTGCTCCCGCGAACTTGGCTCGTATCATCAATCTCGAGGGTAGGTAGTGTTTGATAAATAAAACATATCTTTACATAGAGAAGATGACTGTATTAAGTACAAAAAAACGTATTACAAAGGAAGGCAGTCATTTGTAAACTGGCTGTCTGTAAATAACTGATTCAGTGTTTTTCAGGAGGCATATTTTTTATCGTTATACCGTTTTTACCCACGTTTGCCACACAAGTTCCAAAATCATAAATGGCTCTGTCGTGAGCTTGACACGCGGCGAGGTGGTGACGTCCAGCAAACAGTTTGGCAAAACGATCAACAATAATAGACATGCTTACAGTACACCTTTTTATACAATAATCAGATCTACTAATGTTGGAAAAGATAATTAAGTCTTAAAAAAATGATAACCCATTCGCTGAAGCCAATTTCTGTATTTTACTGTGAAACGCAAAGATGCTTGCATTAAAAATTAGCGATACTGCAAGAAATCTTAACTTGACCCAAATCTTATCACGAATTACGGTCAGTACTCGTCGGAAAATTGATATAAATCAGCGATTGAGCTAAAAGCAATAAACAATCAGTTGGGAATGTAAAGAGTAACGTCAATATAATTATGTACTTTTTTTACTCAAAATTAACGCTTACATCTAAAGAACTTATAGTAGTAGTACCAAAAATAGTGATGCCCGTGGCATATTTTTATGGCAATTTAATAACGTAAATAGCTTTTTGCCCGTGGCAATTTCTAAATATTCAACTTTAGACTCATTCCAAGTATACTAATTTATAAAAATGCGAAACTTAAGGATATTTTTATGACTTGACATGTTTAGCGTACATGTAAAACAAGCTCGCACACTACATACGACTTATTCGGTGGTATGTCATGTGACTAGCACGTAGTTAACTTTAACCCTTCGTATCCACGCGAGACAACAATGGCTTTTTAATTGTTTCTGTAATTACGGCCATTCTACCGGTTAAATAAACCGACAGCGCTATTTTATAAAAAAAAATAACTAGCAATACAACACAAACAAAAGGAAATTAAAATGAGGTAATTAATGCAGTCGCATGGACTGCAAAACCTTAGCGTAACTAACCTAAAAAAAAAGAATCATAGAAAATGTCATATTTTGCTTGAATCACCTACTTTAACATCGTGTATGCTCAGATGATGTCAGTCACTGTCTACAAATTCGAGCAAACTAAGATTAAAATTTTGAGTATAAGGCCTCAATACTTCTAAAGCAAGGCTAAAGGTATAATTCCAAACGCACACTACTGTCCTTCCTACTACTACTGTTCGTCCTTGTACATTTTCTATGAGATTTCATACAACAGTAATCTCAGATAAATGTACAGAAAATGCATAGGGACCAGTCACTACTAGTCCCTACACATTTTCTGTACGTTCATCTGAATGCCGCAACTCTAACGCAGCAGTGCTGACGCGTGGTGACGCGTCAGCACTGCTGCGTGCAGCGTTGTTGGGAATCATACCTTTACGCCTCAAAACCCTTAGCCAGATATTGGTCACATAGACCACATAAACTAGGCAGTTCCGTTTTCCTTACAGTTATCCATTTAATAATAATCACATGGTAAAGACAATACACAGCCTCAGACCACGAGATATGTTTTGAACAGTGGCGACATTTTGGCATTGAGTACAAGGGTCAGTTCACACTGATGCAACTAGTAGATAGATGCTTGAAGAGGCCCGCTGCGTCTTTGGGCCACTTATAGAATTGCTACTAGATACATTAAAAAATAATTTTGTTTAGATATCTTACAATAGGGCGCACATTTCGGTGTGAATTGACTCTAAGAAACATTGACTGTGTTTAAAGTTAGGCGTGATCTGTACTAGTATAAAAAAATATCTCTCGCTTCTATAGATCTACAGGAAGTACAAAGTATCACTTAAGGTGTAATGCGGCTGGCTGTGAAGACTGTTGGCAGCCAAGAATGCCAGCTTATGAGCATACTGGCACACAGAAGGGACACGGACCTGCGATGAGCAGTTGAAGTACAGGTGGGTCAGTTTGTATGTTAGCCATTGCATCTGAAAACAATACATGTGTGATAAATTTCCTTATAATAAAAGACGAATTAAAAATTTTATGGCATCTGTTGGGTTGAACTTGCCATAACACGATCTTGTTTGCCGATGACACGACTCTCATTGTGAAATGTGAAAATGCAGACACGTATGAACAAGACATAAACAAAGCAATTGACAACATAATACACTGGCTACATTCTAACAACTTACAAATTAATATGGAGAAAACTAAAATGATTCAAATCCATAAAAGAAATCCATTGACGTTAAATGTTACATATAATAAGACTATTATCGAACAAGTTGCAAGTACAAAATTTCTGGGTATAATGTTGGATCAGAATTGCGACTGGAAAAAACACGTCGATTACGTTTGTGATAAACTCGACAGATTTGTCTACGCAATAAAAAGATTGAGAGTCACGGTATCAACAGAAGCTGCTCTTTGTGCATATCACGGATACGTGTCGTCCGTACTCGCTTATGGTCTCTTGTTGTGGGGTAATTCGGTGGATATTACAAAAGCGTTTATAGTTCCAAAAAAATGTGTGCGTGCAATCTCTGGAGCCTGGTATATGGATAGTTGTAAACCCTTGTTTAAAAAGTACAATATTCTGCCATTAGCGTGTATGTACATTAGAGAATTATGCCTATTTGTACAACAACATCCTGAATATTTCACTAAATACAAGGATGTAACTAAACGAAATGTAGCTCCTAGAAATAAAAAATAAATTTAAACATGAGCTGTTTACCGCAATGCAGGCTCGAATTGTTTAAGAGGAACTCGTACATAAATGCTGTAAAGGTTTATAACAAATTACCGGACGCTTTTAAACATTTACCTTTGACAATGTTTAAAAAAAAGTTAACACAATGGTTAAAAGTAAAATGCTTTTACAATCTTAATGAATACATGTCAGATCGCGGAGAAGGGAACTAAGATAAATTATATTGGTAATTGGAGTAATTGGAATGGTAATATACCTTATAATAATTTATTAATGTTCAAATTTTAATATATTACCACTGTGACATTATACTATTTATTTATGACATTATCAATTACAATTTATAATGACATTTATATTTATTATCTGACATTTTTATTAAACTTTATAGATCTGCTGAACTAATATAGATTATAGGTATAATTTGACATCTATTAATTAATTTGTTCCTTATACTTATTGTGGTATGAGACATTATTTGTTATCTGTTGTTATTGTCTATAATTTTATTTTATTTTCTATTTTTATTGGACCTTATAACTAAAGGAATGTAATTGTATAGGTTAAAATTAAAGATTTGCACACCATAAGTAATGGTAGAATGTAAAGGGGCCATTATAGTTTTAAGATCATACATTTGTAAACCTACATTCTGGAAAATAAATGAATTTGAATTTGAACATTGGCAATGATTGGCTGTTCAACCAATCAGATTACTGACTAACAGTTGACAGTGTTTCACGTATAACAGCATGCTTCCAACAAAATTATTTTATAATATCAGACTACCTAATATAAACATTAAAGTATAAATTACCCGATCAGGGTGAAGTCCTGTGGTATCCTCGATAACATTGTACGACGTAGGTGAGATTGTGCCTTCGCGCACGTTCTGTGACACCAAGAAGTAATCGTAACTGTAAAGTAAAACAAAATTATTTAGCATAGTAATACCAGTACCCTAATTGCGTAATACACGATCAATCAGAATCTACAGATAGCTAATACATTGCATCAATAAGTTCGAAAAAAAAATCTGCTCAACAACGTGAATAACACAATTAATGTTGTTGAAGTGTCAAAATGAAACACCGAGGATTGGTCTGTTTTTTTGAGATGCAAGTCTAGACATAGTCCAACATTATCAGCGTTATGCCAAAATATATTGAGGATGGTGGTAAATATAAAACTAACCGCTCGGGTTGAGTGACGACGTCATCGATGATGGTACCGGGGCGCGGGTTCTCGCCGTTGCGGCCGCGGTCCAGGAATATGCGGGTGTTGATGCGCTTGGACACGATGGTAAACGCCAATTTATACTCAGCCTCGGCATAAATCTCATTCAGTTTCTTTTTAATTTCAGTCACCTAGAAAGAATACATTTTTTCTTTTTGTATTTACATATTGTTAGCAAAGAAGGGTCACATTACGGCCCATACAAAATTTACCCAAGCTAAGGAAGAGACCTATTCCAGTTTAAGGTCATCTGTAAAAAAAATATGTAACTGTATCAACCTAGATTATAAGAGAATGATGTGGTTTCTTATAATTGGAAGCATACACTAGTAGTTGTCCTTGCTCTTGTAAACTTGCATGAAATTGTGTAGCCTCTGTTGGAGATCCAACAAAAAACAAAAAGTTATTTTTATTTACAATAATTCCTTGTGTTTTCCTCCAGGCGAAGTAAGTTTAGAAAAGTCATTTTTCATCCACTCCTACTAGAATTCCCGTCTTGTTTGAGCTCATTGGAACCGTCTTGATGGGCACTATTCATTGCAGACGGTAACCAGGGTGTGATGATGGAGAGTAGAAAGGTCGACAGTGGTCCTCTTATGGCTGATTTCACCAATAAAACTGAACGCGATCAGCATTTCTAAAATGCGTTCAAGATATGTCAGTGTCAAAATCGTTTTGGAATATTGTACACTGACAGCAAGCTCTTGAACGCGTTTACGCGTTTATTTAATTGGTGAAATCCGTACTTAGTGGCTTACTAGTACACCATCGTGTTTTTCTCGACATGTCATTTTAACGCCCCCCGGGTATTGTACAAGCATAGTCTATAACAGACGAAAAAAAAAAAAAAACAATTCATCAAGCAATAGTTCAAAGGTACATGATGATTGACCTACCTCATGACTGTGCACATAGGGAATCTGTCCATCACCAACACCATCGCGGTAAATAAATATGCGTTGCGGCAAACTACCATCTGCAAGATAATGATTTTTTTAGGGTTATTCACCTAAATGACAAGACAAAATACAAGGAAATTTTTGCGTAGATCGAGATATTATTTGAAAATAAAACATTCAAGTCATTCAAATCAACTGGTAGGTAAATTAATTATTTGTGTGATTTCTAAAAAAAATGAGCGAGCCTTACAGTAGTCGCATATGATGTGTAACCATCCAGGGTTGGCATAAAACAAACAAGTTGTTTTAAAACACGTATTCTAAACAATGTTTAAAACTGTTTGAAATAAAACAATGTTTTTTATTAAGGGGGATGCGTTCAGGTAGCCATCGAAACAAAAATTTTCTTACGTTTTTTTGCAATTTGCAGGTTAGTGTCAGGTTGTATGTTGATTAAAATATGATTCGCGACCGTAACAAATATTGCTTTAAAGAATTATAATCATTAGAATCTGCAATACAACATCTCTCATTTGTAATAATCCTTAAATTTCATGACTTCATGAACTTGAGAGTTGTACTGATGATTTTTATGATAACAATAATTCTAAAAATAAATATTTCATACTGCCGCGAATCATATTTAGATCAACATACAACCTGATAAGTAACCTGCAAATTGCAAGAAACGTAAGAAAATTTGAATTTTGCGGGCTAACCTGACGCTTTCGCCTTAAGTCTCTAAAATCAGTTTAAAACAAGTTTCAAACAATGTCTTAAACATTAAGGAAAACAAAACATGATTTAAATCAAATTTTAATAGCAAATGAATGGAAATAAATGAAAAGTTAAATATACTACTGCTGTGAATTTTTTCACAAATCCAAGTACGACCATTTAGCTGGCAGGGGGGGAGGACACTTGACTCTAACAAAAAAATTCGCAAACGGATCCCTGAATCCAAAAATGGTTTTCACAAACTTACAATATATTTAAACGACCTTTCTAACGATACCCCACAACATGGGGTAGACGAGAAAAAAAAAACATTCCCATTTTACGTGTAGGGGAGGTACCCTAAAAAACAATATTTTTCTTGATTTTATTTTACCACTTTGTCGGCATGATTAATATGTACCTATACATATGCCAAATGACAGCTTTCTAGTACTAACCGTCTCTGAGCTAAGCCGCGGACAGACAGACAGACGGACATGGCGAAACTATAAGGGTTCCTTGTTTACTACGGAACCCTAAATAGTAGATTAGATTACTAGATCTATTTGTCGAAGTAATTCTCTGCAACTATTTTGGGGATTTCCCTTATTTGAATATAGTACGTCCTACCTATCTATACTTCGTCGCCTTTTATCGAAAAGAGGTCATTCTACGCAATTATTTCGGGGTCATCCCTTATTTAGATAAAATTATATGGGGTGTCCGGGACATATCGCCGCGAAGCTGGTTACCATGGATTCAGTACATGAGTCTGAACCCCTTCTGCGTTGAAATTTTTCATCGGTTATAAAAAAAAAAAAAACAGCTGCTCCATACATTTTGACCGCGTAGGTATTGCACTTTTCTATGAAACAGCAATTTTTTTTTAAAATTAGCAGGGGGTTCAGAATCATGTACTGAATCCATGGTAGCCGTCGCGTTCGCGTCGATGTCCCTGCCACCCTGTAGATAAGTAATTACCGGTACTTACACAGATTGCAGGAGAGTGAGAGGAAAGATGTGGCACACCAATAAAACCCAAAAAATAACAGACAGTAATGAAATATGTTACCATTTACTTCACGATATCTGCGAAGGGCTGCAGCTATATTGAAGCCCATGTGCGCACTCAGTTCCTCGCCCGACGTGTGGGAGTTCACCGCTGAGTAGAACCGTGTCAAGTAGCGGTCCAGGGTCGCCACAAACCCGCCGAAGCTCTTCTCCTTCGAGCGGGTGTCGTGGCACACATCGTAGCCGATGACCATGATGCTTTGCAGTGGTACCTCCACCCTCCAAGGGGCGCCACCCAGCTGTACATCATCAAAACATTAATGTATTGTGATATTGAGTGGTAGGGCACTCAATACAAGTAGCATTTCTATTTTAACTTATCTCAAATTCAGCAAAGACATGCATGTTACATTACAAAACAGACATAAATAATGCTTACCTTGCAGTTTATCTGAATTGCTATTTTTGTAGCAATTGACATAGCTGATTTCGAAGTCATATTGCGAGCACAAACAACTTGCGTAGGCACGGCACGGTCAACCGTGCATTTCTTTTTAATTGCCTCATATCTGGAATAGTTTTTTTTGTTTTTTTAAGACTTCAGGGATAAAGTAAAAAACAGCATACAAGGGTCAGGTGTAATTACGTTTCAGCAATTAGGTGGTCAATGCTCTGGCAAAATAGCCATTAATATAACTAATAAGAGTAATACCTAAGGTCATATTATTATATTTATGTAAATATATTGAATTTTGTTCAGAAGACTGATAATTTAAGTTGATTTTTTTCAAAGCTTCCTCTCTCCTACTTTGCTGTGCCCGACGGGGTCCATAATGATCATATATAATTTTAATTTACCACCTAAGAATGTGTGGAATGCAAACAAGTATTGAGTATTGTCAATTAGACTGAAGTAAACAAAATATTTTTGAAGTGCTTTTAATAACTCACCGGTCTGCGAATTGACGAGCCAACACGCACAGTATCATAGCAGGATTCTTTCGAGCTATGGCGCCTTCGCAGGCATTGGCATACTCCATAGGGCCGTCATTCCTGATGGCAACTATAAAACGTACATAAAGTTAGTCACAAATGACGTATTAAGGCAAATTTAATTCCTTATCATTAAATCTTGTTAACATGGGTTGCAACTAAGTTCCTGCTTACAGTTGTGACAAGTTTGGCTGTTAGTGCATGTGAGATTTGAGTGCAAGTTGAACCTTGAGCTGGTCTAGCGTAGTAAGAGTTTCAAAAGACTCAAGAGTACTTATACGGATTGTGTTAACTCTGATGTAGGGTAAATAAGGTTATATAGGCTATGTAAGTAACGGTATGCCCGTTACATAGCCTATATAACCTTATGGTCTAAGCTTACAACACTAAGATTTTTAACAACATCTGTTGATCAATAATTATTTTATGATTATTAGTTTAGTACAACATAAAAAGTTTATTGAATAAATTGTGTATGTCTATGTCATTATACTACCTTATCTTAACTTTTCCACCAGTTTTCTTAAATGAAGGTTGATTACTTCAAAAACACAGAATAGATAATGATTGCGGTATCGATTTTAAAGCCTGAAGTTTAGCCTTTAAAACACTATCATTTTACTATTTTTTTTGGAATTGAATATATGTTAAAATTTTGTTTTAATAACCGCATAAGGTGTGATTATTATTTTTTTCCCGCGAGTCTAATGTGTATCAGAATTGTTACTTACTTATTTCGGGCTTGGGCATTCTGAAACCCACACCTCCAGCTGTCTTCATAATCAAGTCAACAAAACCTTCAGCGTCGCGTCGCTGTCTCTCTGGTGTAATAACAACCCAGGATGGGAGTTGCGCGATGTCAAGTAAAGGTTTCGACCTGATTAAAATAAACATTATAATATTATTAGTTATAATATTTTTGTAATTATAAAACAAAATTATCATTTCTAATCTTATCTTACCGCATGTCCCTAGTCCACCCTTCTGTTGTGTCCCCAGCTGGGTACCTGTGATTGTTACCCTGCACGATGTGCTCAGCAGGCAGTTGGCGACCCTTAAACTTTACTAACTCCTGTGACAGAGTGAGAGACCATTCACCCATTTCCTTAAAAAAAAAAAAAAAAAAAATGGTATTTAGTTATAAAAATAATTATATTTATATCGTAAATGTGTGTCAGTTTTAGAAAATAGAAATACAGCCATTAACGAAGACCATATACATACCTTCACCACTTCACGGGATTTTGTTAATCTTTGGTTGAAGGCCAACAATTTTTGAATACGTATATCGGGTCCGATTTTGGTGTGCACGTCAAGGGCCCTCATGAGCTTAAAATTGGCACGCATGTCATCGGTGAGGCCCGTCTGACGGCACAGCTCAGGCACTAAGTATACCAGCTCCGGCATTCCGGCGCGGATGTCGCGCGGCTTTGAGCGAGAAATCAGCAGAGGCTGGCCACCGTCATGGATATTGATGTTATATTTCTGAAAGTAAGAAATTACCAGTACATGTAAACGAGGTTGCTTAGAAAAAAAGATTTAAATATCTATGGAAATACATTTTATCTATTTATTATACCTTTTTATAGTAGTCCATATACGTAACATTTTCGTCCCGCATCTTGAATGTTGCTTTCGGGTTTGCCTGCCAAGACACGTCGTCGACTCGATATGTCTTTTTATTATAGTCGGTCATGACAATTTTTCCTGTAATATTTTTTTGTTTAGATTTTTATAATACAACCAACAAATAGTTTCCGAGCCGTGATGAACTATAATGGCTTTGTAATAAATTAAACATAATTGGTTATTTAAATAACACTTAAAATCACGCCAGTTTTTCTTGAGGGTTCCCATGCTTTGGGGTGTAAATAGCATGGGCCTATTGCTATCAGGGCATAGACAGACGGACATGGCGAAACTATAAGGGTTCCTTGTTTACTACGGAACCTTAAAAACCGGCCAGGAAGGGTTCCGTATAGTATTAAGATCGAGCAAAAACCGCCGAAAGAAATCACGCTTCTTGGGAACCCCCTTTAATTATTAACTCTATTTAATTTTTATTAATTGTTGGTATAGCGGCAATAGAAATACACAATTTGGGAAAATTTCATCTGTACCTGAAAGACGGACGGACAGCGTAGTACTAGATTCCGTTTGGAACTGTTAGGGTACGGAACCCCAAAAATTAAATAAGTAGTGATTTTTCAATAAATTAATTGAATCAATAAAGTATTGGGTTATTCGCACTTCGTACCACGTTCGCAGTTGGTCCCATTCGCACATAGTCCAATTCGCACTTAGTCCCATGCAAGTAATTTGTAAAGGAAGAGGTAGGTTTGTGGACCAACGTGTTATATAAAATCACGCTACGACCAATAGGAGCGGAGCATCAATGAAAATGTTACAAAAACTTGAAAAAATATTTCTTTTGAGAGCTTCCATTGCGTAGGCTGCGTTAACGGTTAAAGTTACGCAAAAACCATGTATCACGGATTTGTTCCCCTTTAAAAGTTAAAAAAAAAGTCCCCAACAGCATACGTCTATATTTTAAGGTTGACTCACTGTAACCTTTTTTAAGGTAATCTTAGTTCTAAAATAATTAATTATTTGCGAAGGCGTTTTTATAAACATGAACAAAACGCACACAAAACAACAACATACAACAACACATCGACAAAATTGCCCGTGACATCATTAGATTTCAATGAAATTTTTGGCACAAGTAAAAGAAAAATCCGAAAATTGTAAATTTGTAGACACATTATTAAAAAAAAACCCATGATAAACTATTTACATGCCTACAAATTTCTACGGAACCCTCGGTGCGCGAGTCCGACTCGCACTTGACCGGTTTATTATAAATCCAACCCCACTTTGGTCCATAAACCTACCTCTTCCCTTACAAACTACTTGCATGGGACTAAGTGCGAATGGGACCAAATGCGAATGGGACCAAGTGCGAAGGGGACCAAGTGCAAATGGGACCAACTGCGAACGCGGTACGAAGTGCGAATAACCAAAAGTATTTTCATCTATTGCCAAAGACATGAAAAGAGCTTCCACTTTCATTATTTAAAATTAACTTTTTTTTTAAGCTTTTAATTTTAATAATCAGGCATTGCATTGTCACTTGTTATTTTGTTTGATTGTTGAGGTTATTTCGCCGCCCTTTGTATTGATTGATCGTATTTCTTTTAGATAATTATAACAAAAGTCACTCAAATGACTGAATTTACGAAAAATTGAGTAGCAAACGAAAATGGCTGAAAGGTAGGTTAGGTTATTTATTTATTTTTTTGGTTTATCGGGAGTGGGAAATCCTCATGGACGCCCAGACTGCCTCACTTATGAGCCAGTCTGGGCAGTGCCGGACTCTTACCGGCTAAAACCCACTCCTGCCTTTGCTCGGTGTCCCTCTGACATGATCAGAGACCTTATTTGTAAAACACCACAAAGGTAGGTTAGGTTAGAACTATTACCACACAACGCGCGAGCGAAGCGAGTGGGTGTGCCGCGGCAACGGCCGGCGAGTGCCAGGGTCTGTTTAGGCACAAGAGAATGGTAATGTTTTGGGAAAGTGGTGTTTTACAACTAACCGCAACAATGAATGACAGTGACTCAATGCAATGCTTACGGCACTTCACTAGCCACTAGCCGGGCCAAGGCAGCGCCACTATTATGCCGCTAGCGGCACTTTATCCGATAGGGATAGTGCCGCTCGTTTATTTATGGGATCCACTTAATAATATAATACCAGAATTTAACATCATAACAGGAAAAATTAATTCTGCTTGCTATTTGAATATTATAACATCATAAACAGTTAATTAATTTACTAGTGGTCATTTATATGACACTACCGCGACAGGCTTTTTCTACCAAATGAAAAAAGAATCACGTAAATCGGCCCAGTAGGTAATCATGGAGAAATCGGTATACATACATAAAAATGTTTTTTGGAAATCTGTTAACATGTGACTCTGACTTACCAACAATATCCTCCAAAAAGATCTTTTTGTAGTTACTGCCTTTTGTTGCAGCATACTCACTAAGCATTTGTAGCACAGTGTCTAGACGGAGCACCTATTTTAAACAATACAAATAACTTTTATACATACATTTCATTATAGTAAAAAAAGTAGTTAAAGTTAAGAAAAGAAAAATTAAGGTCATATCACCTCGGACAGGGATCGCCACCGTATCGCCGAGGTTCGTAAGCTTGTTCCGAGGCGAGGTGATTCTAACCTAACCTAACCTAAGTTACGATTCCGATTAGTATGCGTTGCAGCAGTTTCATACAAAGAATACTGAATGGCTCGAGTTGATACGGTGACGATCCTTTTCCGAGTTGATGTGTACTGTTTCCTGAAACCATATTTTTTTTGCACAGAAGTAGCCAAAAGCTTTGTATTCAACAAATAAAAACTGGCCTAGTGCGTGTGTCGGACCACGCACAATGAACGCTTCCGTAGTTGGGATGGCGAAAGAAGAAAAAGAATTACCCCAAGAACAAATTTAAGATATTAGTTATAATACATGTTCTCCCATACATTACAAATGCAAATTAAGTTTGTACGCACAATAATGAGATATTTACCATGTTATTTTAAGACCATACTTCTTATAGGTTTCCTGTAATCTATAAGTATAGAACTATTAACTATACTAACAGTAAATTTACTGTATATTTTTCAAAATGTTAGGCTCAGTATTTTCGGAGATAAGGGGAAAATTTTCGTCAATTTTCTTGCAAATGTTTCTTTTAAAATGTTTATTTGCCTCCCAAAAGTGATATTCAAAATTCATTTATTAACACTTCCATCTTAGAGTCACAGAAATTCATGTGTACCAAATTATAACTTAATTGGTCCGTTACATGCGGAGCAAATTGGCTGTGACAGACAGAAAGACAGGCACACAAGTGATCTTATAACGGTTCCGTTTTTTCCTTTTAAGGTACGGAACCCTAAGAACTCAAAAACTTAAATGAAAAAGTTACTTAGTTGTAGTGTTAAAAAGATTGATTGAAAAAGAAAAACAGAGATTCTTTACCTTGTGTGTTATTTCAGTTACCATCAATAGACGGTCTTCATACTGATTAATGGTTGTTTTGTACCCCGGCCAAATTTGTAAACGGTACTCTGGGATATCAACCTATAAATTTTGAAATGTTTAAAAAAATATGAAATACATCTGAATAATTGATACGTCTTTATGGGACTCAAACACATACCTTAGCTATTGGATCAAAATAGTCTCTGCCCATCAGTTGCAAGTCCAATAATTGGAAGCATTTTCTGATGATAATATTGAATACCTGTATGTAATGGTAGTCCCCAGGGCTAACATCACAAGTCAACTGCAAACAAACCAAAGAACACAATAATATTACTTACTGAGGTCTAATAAATAGTTTTAAATTGTAATGTAGGTAATATTGATAGTAGTAAAATTAAATTAGAATATATCTCTGTATTTAACCTGCTTCACATTACCTTGATCATAATCCTCATTCGTTCTCCATCGGTTTTCCTGTCTGAGTACAGTTCTAACGGATCAGGATGTAATCTCTTTACAGTATACAATACTGTTCCATCAAACAAGTACCTTTAAAACATAAGAACTATTTATAAAATATAATCTACGAAAGCTAACCATTTAGTAACTCATATCTGATAAAACAGCCATGTGGAAGACTTCATTATGAGCTGTTCTTACAATCAGTAACAAAATAGACTTACCCTCCAAGGGTCTTTGCATGGATACGCATAAGGCCTTTGCGGACCGCTGTATTATCCTCCTCTGGGGAGATGTCCACATGATATTGGTATAGACTCCACTGGGGTGTTGTTTGAACAGTGAAGTAGTTAGCTTTAAGATCTATCACAGTTCCAGAGTGACCTGTAAATTAAGTAATTTTGAGTCATTCTCTAACCATTATTTGTTTTGTACATAATATAATTATCATTTTACCCAGGCAAAAAGGATCATGTTTATCTATCTAGACCCTAGATTGATAAACATGAGCCTTAGGACAGACATCCGATATGAGTCGTACTTGGAAAATCAATTACCAGGGCTTCCAATTAAGTCCACTTTTAAACACCAGGGCTCGAAATACTCAGTCTTACCACAAAAAATAAATTAAACAACGTTTAAACACGTGTTTAGTTAAACAATGCCTAAAGGATAAACTGCTTAAACTAGTGTTTAAAATTCGTTACCACAAATACATGTTTAATGTCTATTTAGCAAAACACTGTTTAAAATGGCATATCCTTGTTTTATATCTTGGCAACCCTAAGAAACGTTTCGTTTGAAGCAGATTGCATTTGTTGACCCTTTCTCTTTCCTATTTAAATTTATTTGTTCCAGTTGTTTTTACGGAATAACTAAATTGGAAAATTTAAAATAAGTACTATTTAATTAAATAAGTCCGCCATTGGTCACCATACGGCTGGTGTAGACATAAATGTTAAAAGTGTTTTGTACATTAACAACGGAACAGAACGAAACCGAAAATGCAAAAAGGCACACAGCTGTACAATGACAACCGGTAATGACGACAAAAACTAAAGACAATAACGAACGGGCGCTTACCTAATGGCGGGCCCAGGTTCGTAAGGCACAGGCAACTTGAATTTGAGGATATAAGCATCTACCGCGAGAATAATGTGGAATATCATTTTGTATTAGGTAAACAATTTTTTTTCCAAAAGCTTTGTGAACCAATACAGTTTTCTAAACTTATATTAATTGTAATGTTCGAAATGATTCACTCGCAGTCGGTACATTTGATCACGACAGTTATCCATAAATTCTATGTCGTTCAAATCATTATTAATCAGCATAATCGAAGATATCGATTGCAATTTATGTACTGAGACAAAGCAATATGCCGAATGGCGAGGGTTAAACACGTGTTAAACAGGGGTTCGTTTTTGTTTAAATTTAAACAACGTCTAAGGCATGTCTAACCCTAAACAACGGCTAAACATGGTTTTGTGGTATCACTTTTGCTAAACAATTAATATTTTTTGTGGTAAGACCGTTTAAAGTATTTTCTTTTTACTTCGACAATAGAACCGTAAGTTCATACAGATAAGGAGTACAATCGCGTATGCAAAAAGGGATACTTCCAAGTCTTGTTTGAAGAAAAATACGTGCATAGAACATTGGTCCGTAACCTTATATAAAAAAAACCGGCCAAGTGTGTGTCGGACCACGCACAATGAAGGGTTCTGTAGTTGGGATGAATTTATCCCAAGAACAAACTTAACATTGTAGTTCAAAAACGTGTTCTCCCATACGAAATGTATGGGAGATCATGTTTTTCAAACTGCAAAGGAGACGGGGTTTTCTGGGTCTGATTGTAATAAGTTGAGGTATGGTTTAAAAAACGGGATACATTTTTCTAATTCAAAATATGAAAAATCCAACCAAATTTACAATCTGGAAAATAAGAAATCCAAAAATTCTGTTAGTTTACGAATAAAATAGAATATCGAGTAAATTATAATAGATTAACGTGACAGAGTGCATACTATTCAAAAAATGCTTAATCTAACGTATTAAACAGTTAAAACAAATTAAACATCTACATAATAAAGATAAATCTTAAAATCGGTTCACGTTTGCTAATCGATTATTGTATTTTTAGTCTGTGCTGACATGATATACATTGCATGACACTGACACTCAATCGTTTCGTATCGTTTAGTGCATGTGCGTTTTGATTGTGTTTCCTTATTTCTTATGATATTTTCCTCGACCCCTGCTTTCTTTCTACGGACTTCTGATCTTGCTTCTTGTACGACCCTTCATATCATACCGGACACTGAGAACTGCGTTTATACGTTGGACTTGGACTTATTATTTTGGATTCTACGACTGGCCTACCGATTGAATATTGACACCATGGATCGTTGCGTAAATTGTGGCACAGCGACAAAAAAAGAATAAAAAACGATTTTTATTCTTAATATCATCTCATTACTTATGATTTTTTAATCTGAGTTTCCTAACTTAGGGAGGAAGTTAGGAAACCCAACCTCTACAAATATAAATAACATCCTATCAATATAAAAAATTACGATCAATCATCTACCTAACCTTTTCCTAACTATGTTGGGGTCGGCTTCCAGTCTAACCGGATGCAGCTGAATACCGTATTTTACATGGAGCGACTGCCTATCTGACCTCTACAACCCAGTTACTGGGTAACACGATACCCCTTGGTAGGACTGGTTGTCAGACTTTCGGGCTTCTGACGGCTAAACTGTCAAAGATCCACGAATGACAGCCGGGACCAACGGCTTAACGTGCTTTCCGAGGCACGGAGGAGTCTCGGTATGTAAAGATTTTCACCCATCCACGGACCCACCCCGGCAAGCGTTGCTTAACCTGATGGATCGACCCGTGCGGCTGTTATAACTATGCCACGAACTTCTCTATAAAGAAAAAAAAATAGGACTTCAAAAATCAGCTGTTAAGTATAAACTGTTACGTAACCTCACTTTTACTAATTCTCTTTAAACTCAGCTTTCAGGTTGCCAAAATCCGCAAATTTTTCAGTGATGGTTTGATAATATAGTAGCTGTCAATTGCCACCAATTTCATATTTTTACATCCCGGCCCAAGATTGTATGAAAGCGTATCCGTCTCCTTTAAGTTGGTTGATTATTTCTCGTTAACCTGTACAGCCTCCGTAGCTCTCATAGTTTTCCTTTTAATTTCGTTATATATACTACTGCTGTGAATTTTTTCACAAGTCCAAGTACAACCATTTAGGTAGAAGGGGGACGACGACGACGACATACTTGACTCTAACAAAAAAAATCAGTTAAAAGTTTAATATTTCGCAAACGGATCCCTGAATCCAAAAATGGTTTTCACAAACTCACAATATTTTTGAAAGACCTTTCTAACGATACCCCACAACATGGGATAGATGAGGAAAAACAAAGCAAAAAAACTTGATTTTATTTTACCACTTTGTCGCCATGATTAATATGTATTACATATGCCAAATTACAGCTTTCTAGTACTAACCGTCTCTGAGCTAAGCCGCGGACAGACAGACGGACGGACATGGCGAAACTATAAGGGTTCCTTGTTTACTACGGAACGCTAAAAAGAGCACAATCGCGTTCACAAAAAAAAATACTTCCAAAACCATTGGTCCGTAACCTACTAACCGTATTAAATAAAGAGTACAATCGCGTTTACAAAAAAAAAATACTTTCAAAACCTATAGAGTAAAAATACTTGCATAGATTATTGATCCAAAATTATATACATTTAAGCAAGGAGCTGGGGCCCCACTCCCTAAGCGAAATGAGTAGCTTCGGCCGCCGTTTCGGGCGCTTCGCTCTCCTCACTTACGGTATGTCTGTAAGCGAGAGGGAGAACGAAGCGCCCGTAACGACGGCCGAAACTACGGATTTCGCTTAGGGAGTAGGCCCCCAGAATCGCGTCGAGCGTCGAAGGAGCGAGTAGCCGAATTAAATACTTTGAAGTCTTGCGAGTATTTCGGGTCGGCCCTTGGTCGTGTACTTGCAAGCAAATACCTAGTATAAAAACCTGGTCGCGTAAATACGCATCTGCCTTAACACGTTGGCTCCCATGAGCATTACCGGTGGAATCAGAAGCTCATTTTTCAGGGTATTGTTTTGCGGATTTTTTTGGGGGCCAGAGTCAAACCTTGAATGCTATTTTGTAGAGGACACTTCTATATTTACTTTCTACAAATATGAAAAGTATGAAATGCAAATAAAAGATCTATATATTGTAAAAGCTGTACAGGACAATGTTTTATAAAATGTGGTCATATAAATTGCACCTGTATATCATATGTGTCAAAGCAAAATATGGTAAGGGTTTAAAACAAGGAGGTTAATCTTCAGATGAATTTTAATGTTCCGTGTTTTATTTTTTATGTTTTTTAACAGTGTGTTTAGTTTACTTTGTTACCTGGGTACTTCCTCAAATGTTTTTTCGTCAAAAGTAATCCGTATTTTTTTAGTATTTTCTCAGACAGAAGGACTTTTAATTTAAATAAAATCAGTTTATAAGTGAATAGCAGGTATTTTATTCAAGAATACTGTGAATGGGGCAACTGAGGGTAGTGTTTAGAACTGAGTATAGCAGTATGAACTAGTGTTACGTTAAAAGGTTACATGCTCTGTGATGTTACCGGTGATGCTCATGGCACCAGTTATAGAGCGATGCTTTGAGCATCACCAGTGGGATCAGTAAATTTGTATGGGGAGTGGGAGCAATACTGTAGGTGTAGTATGGTGGGCAGCTAACGTGTTAATCTAGTCTAGACCTAGACAAATATTACCAGTAACAAATTTTCATAAAAATTATGCAAAAATAAGCAAACCTTTCTTAGACTGTATTGTTGTCGGACGAGTTCTCAAAATGGTCATTTGTTCTGGCAGAACCCTACCACCGCCACGGCGTGACCCACGTCCGATCACCAAGGCACCTGGATCACCGCCGCTTGCTGGTGGAGGTCCAGCTAAAATAATTATTAAAAAAGAATAATCATACTTATCAAAGTAGGAAACAGTGTGTGAATTGAATATATTTAAATGAATATTTATTATAGTCTCTTTAAGCTTGTCAGTCCACCTTGCAGGGACAGATTCGATGCAAAAGGTCAGGTGGATAGGCTGCTATAGTCAAGAGTTGATTATTGTCTCACCAATTTGCATGCTCAGCATGCGCTGTTGTACATCCACATCTCCAGGATGTTCTTGATGAGTTGTTGGTGTAGTCCTGTGAGATGCCCTGCCTCCCTGCACAGTTGGTGTAGGCACACCAGCCCTAACAGGTGGGGTTAATGACGGAGGGCCCCAGGCTGATGGTGGCTGAGGGCGGGGCCCTGAGGGGCCTGCTGATTGCTGTGGCTGAGGGCGGGGCCCTGGTTGTTGTTGTTGTTGCTGGGGAGGTCTCTCGCCAGGTCTACGCGGAGGAGGCCCAGCATTGTCTCCTCCTCTACCGGCCCGCCCACGGGAGCGTCCTCTTCCAGGTTCAGACATCTACAAACAAGAACTTGATAGAATCTGTTTTGGACATATCATATCGAAATGAAGTATGAAGCAGGTGCTTCAATGGCCAGAACAATCAAAGTATTATTATAAAAAGCCTTTTTTGTGACTTCAAAACAGTTAACTAATCCTAATATTATAAATGCGAAAGTGAGTTTGTTTGTTACGCTTTCACGCTAAAAACGGCTGAACAGATTTGGCACATGGGTAGACCATGACCTGGATTAGAACATAGGATACTTTTTATACCGATATTCCCACGGCATCTAGACGTATGTGGGTGAAACCACAGGGCCCAGATAGTCTTATACATATATCTGCTGTATGTGGGTCAGAGGGTCATCTTATGGCTCCTACACACTATGCCGGCGGCACGTTCACCGGCTTTTGCCGAGCGGCACGTACCCCCGGCTTTTGCGCCTTCATTTCCTTAGCAATCCTTTGTGCGGCAGGGCCGGGCGCGCCGCGGCTTGCCCGGTGGCCTTGCCACCGGCATAGTGTGTAGGAGCTATTAAGGATGATTGTTACATCATCTATCTATTTATGTTAGGTAGGTACTCAATCATACTTTAGCCCAGTCTTTTAAGAACCTGTGCTTTATCCACTGAATAGATTTGAATGAATTTTGACTGACAGATACAAAAATAAAAGTATTATAGTTTCTATCTACCAAAACTATAATCTGAATAAGCATGCTACATACTACAATGTTTTACTGATAGTTATGAAATGGCAATAACAATTTATGAGGGTATTTGTAAAAAACATTTTTAACTAGCCATTCTCGTCCGACTCCATAATCTTTATTTTCAACATATTTAGTAAATACACATAAAACCACAATGTAAAATAAAAGATTTATCTTTTTAGGAAAATCACTGCTAATAACATTTTCTTATAACATAACTGACATGTCTCATCTCTAATGTAATACGGGGAATAATCTAACCTTCAGTTAATAATTTGTTGTTTTGGTCTAATATTTAACAAATTAAGTGTAATAGATAATAGGATTACAAAACGTTTAGTAAACAAAAGTTTGTGACTAATTTAAGGACCACCGAAGAAGAGAGAGAAGTAGGCCACTGGCTGAGGGGGAATAAATTCAATTTCATGTGCATACTGGTGGATTAAATCTTAAACTAATCCCTGGAACCACCCAAGCTCTATTAAAGCATGGGAGCCGCTGGGTGTAGGGATACTAAATCATCAATAATAAAAATAAAGGTTGTAAAAATGGGCATCCACTACATAAGTACGTCCTGCGAGGAATCGCAAAAGAAAGGAAATACGCAGTACGAAGCCCAGCAATTTTTAAATTTCGACAATTATTATTACAAAATGCAATCTAAGTAGGTACCTTTAAAGTGTGTAAGGTTATAAGTAAGCACGCAAGTTAAGAATACATGTAAGTAAAATAAATTACCTACTAGTTTTGGTGGCCACTTGTCGCAGTACGTAGGTAAAGTTATAGGCCTATTTGTTACAATTATCAAGAGACAAAAGAGGTGTGCTACAGTCCATAGGTATCATATTCCTGTTCCGAGAATGCTGATCTTAGCGCTTATCTGTACCTATTGCTAAATTATAAACGGCAAGCGCCGTGAGACGGACTATGACTACTATAATTTTATTGCCAAATACCATATTGTTTACCCATGTCAAAAAACTAAAATGGTAATTGGTACTGAAAAATTGATATAGAATTGGCACGAAAAAAATAACAATGTTGTTTGTCTCAAATTTGTATGAAATGGAAAATAATTGTTAACGTTTACCACTTTAAAACGCAGTCAAATTAATAACAGGAAATATTAGTGTTAATACTTATCTACAGGTAGTGGGTAAACATATATTATTGCAATAAAGATGGCGAACCAATTTTTTTACGTTTTTGACTAATAATTTAATCTGTGTATATTTTAGTAGAGATATTCAGATAAGTTAACTTACCACAACGAAAACTAGCTGTGAAGCCTATCTATTTATGTAGTCAAACAAACACGCTATCAAACAAAATGTTATGAGAACCGAAAGCTCCTGCCAGTCTCGCTCGCGACATATAGGGAAGAAAATATGGCGGCGTCTGTACGTTACAGGCAGTGTTGCCAACTCCAAAAGTTCAAATTATCGAGTTCCCACGTCGAAATTATCGTTTTTTATGAAAAATTATCGAACAAAAGCAAATTCCAAAAAAAATAAAAAAGTTACCTTAAAATTCAAATCAAATTGCTATCAAAAGACAATGAATAGTTTTATACTAGGGTCGAAGGGGAAGTATATGCCAAGTTTTACCAGTAGTGGCGCTAGCAGCACATACCGTAAACAGGTTGTGTTTTTAGTTGATATTTTTGGTTTCACTGTAAAATTCTATATAAAACTAGAGATACCGGAAAGAGAAAGAGAGATACTTACTTACTTGTTGATGTTGACAAACTTGACATTGCCATTTTTTTGATTTGACAAATACTTTTTGTTAATGGAAATTTAAAATGTTTTTTCAGCAAATCTCAAAATTATCGTACGCTAGACATTCAATATCGTACATCCTACCATAGACCAAATTATTGTACGCCCCAATAATTATCGTACGAGTTGGCAACACTGGTTACACTGAGCGGCGGGTGGCGCAGTGTTGCCATGTCCAAAATCTAGTCGGTGGTAAATCTATTATAAAAATACAGTGTAATTACGGTGTAACACTTTTATTAAAAATTAAAATCATACAAAAATACTAGTAAAGTTACTAGTGAGGTAAGGAATAAATACCATAACTATTCTGAATCTAACACCAAAATCTCCTCATTTTTGTAAAGGTTTTTGTAACAATTCCTCTCGAAACTTTTGTTTATACTGTTTTCTTTTTTTAGTCGGAACTTCCACTTCAGACTGAGACTCAGTGTCACTTTCAGTTTCACCCAATATTAAACCCATTTGTGTGAAACAAAAATAATTGACAATTAAACAAAGAAACTGTAAAAACTTGACGACTTGACAAGTTACCAAAAACAAACTAAATTCGACGAATGCTATGTAACTAAATGAAACTATTGTAATATTACTCGAAATTAATATCTATAAACTCAATTTGTTAGCATTATAGAGGGCCCGAAACAGGGGGAATCCCCGAACTTGTCTGCTGGTGTGACCAGTGACAAGTAGTAGTTTGTAGTGTCGGACAAAAATATTAGGGATCGGTGTGCGTTCATAATACATATTATAATACGTCCATAACACATATTAATTGTGTTTTGATTTAGTTAACTTTTTTTACAACAGGTATCTCAATCCTTCCAGATAACGATAGATTTTGTCACCGTTGTCATGCCTCGACGGTAGGTGGTAAATTTTTGCTGAATACGGTGCATTTACCGTACTTACTGTGTACATGGCAACACTGGGGCGGCGGGCGGGGAAGGTGAACGAGAAGCGAGAACGAACGAATCGAACGATGCTGACCGACCGACGTGAAAATAATAATATACTTCCATGGTGAACGCAATCATCGATCGGTCCAGGGTTGCCAAGTGGGACTGCTAAAATATCTCTACTTTAATCACTTTGTCACAAATGCCTCTAAACTAGACTAAAAATCACTATTTAGTTTATTCCTGTCAAACGATGATTTCCCATTCTGAAATAGACTAAAGTGACACAACTTAGCTATATTTTAGTTTGACAGCACTAAAATAGTACTGAGTTTTTTTTTTAGTTTAGTGAAAATGGCAATTTTGCTATTCTGAATTTGACATTTTTCACCCAAAATTTTGATTGTAAAATACCAAACCAGACTAAACCTAACAATTTTTAATCGCGATTAAAAAAGTGTGGGATAAAATAAGTTGTCATGAACTAAAATTCACACCAACATCTCAACTTCACATGCAAAAACAGTACTGTATTTATTTTTTTCTTTTGCTTATATCTCGAAAATGTGCGTCCTATCGCAAAAATAATGAAAATTTCGACCCCCTTTAGGAGACCCATAAACCCCTAAACCTGAACATGTAGGCAATATTTTTTCATGTTTTCCATAGAAAAAGTGAAAAATTCCATATAAAACACATCGCGGCGGCGCCCTCCTGCGCGTCTCCGGCTCTAAAAAAAATCACGATTTAGGGCAAACCACGGGTACCACGTGGGTTCGCGATTGTCAAATTCTATTTTAGTTGTGTCAAAATTAATTTTTAGTTTAGAGAATTTTATTTGCAGAATAGCTCTAAGATTCTCATAGGCAAAAGTACGGAATTTTAGTGATAGTTTAGCTACTAGCCTAAGTTAGTTCAGTGTACAAGAGAATCGGCACTAATGTTGATCAAAATGTGATTTGCAACCATAACAAATATGTTTACAGAATTTAGTAATTTATTTATTTGAATTTATTTGAAAATCTTCCTGTTTGAAAAATTTCAGAAATCATTCTAGCGTTGATCTAATAAGATAATATAAACGCACACAGACCTTTACTATAACTTAAATAATATCACACAACAAGTGCCTGCGGTAATGAAAATAGACTTAGTTCTCTTGGGAACATCACCTGTATACCAATTTCTCTCATAAAAGTCTTCAAATTTAAGGGGCATGCGCTAAGGTAGCCCGCGAAATTCAAATTTTCTTTAGTTTATTACATTTTTCAGGTTAGTGTGAGGTTTTATGTTGATTAAAATATGATTTGCGACCGTAAAAAATATTGTTTTACATAATTATAATCATTACAATCAGCAATATAACTCCATAAATAAGCACAATCGTCAATAATGTTTTCATGAAATAGTCATTCAATGCGATTATATGAACTTAGAGAGTTGTATTGATCATTTTTATGATTATAATTCTATAAATAAACATTTGATACGGCTGCAACTCATTTAGATCAACATACAACATGATACTGACCTGCAAATTACGAAAAACGTAAGAAAATTTGAATTTCGCGGGCTACCTTGACGCTTTCGCCTTAAAAATATTATCACAACGAACGTCGTTTTCTATCACAGTTTTCGTCTTTTATCTTTGGCATATGCATGGGTCACATTTTTTTTTGGTTCAATAACTGCGCAACGGGGCTATTATGTGTAAAAGAAGTTGCTTGTTGTGTTGCTGTGTTGTTACAACAAAAAAATATGGATAGTGACAGCTAGTTCTTATATTCTGGGACACGTGATAGTAGTGGCATCTGAAACGCCGGCGGCCTCAAATGTCATAATTTCATGAAATACCACACATAAGTTCATCTTCTTAGTCCACAGTACCGATAAATTAACCGAGATTCATTTTATGTACTATGATGGCATCGTTTCAGCTCACTACGTGTATCTGACTGGGCGTACCTTATGTTACTCCACATCGACGCGGTGAAGCTGTACAAAAATACCATAGAAATTGGGACGTAAATTTTTTCACGAATTTGAAAAATTTCCGGGAATCTTTCCCAATTTTCTTTCCATAAAAACCAAATTAGGAGAATTAAAAACATTTTAAAATAAATAAAAAGTTAAATCGTTCCAGCACGCTTGGCATGACCACAATAGAAACGGGACAATTACAATCTGTCATTTTGTCAACACAACCTTTAAAAACCCGTTTCTCTGATTGCTACGCGTGCAGCCGTTCTCAAATGATGCGCTTAGCTTTTTTTTACCAAAGGACAGCATTTCATTTTCTATATATATATATATATATATATTTATATATATATATATATATTTATTAAAGCTAACACCATGTCCGGGGTTAATTTTCCCCAGAACTTTGAAAAATAACACGACTGACAACCCTTTTCCAACATGGCGCACGAATCCAGTGGAGCAGAAGGAATGGAATGGAATGGAATGAAAAAAATAAACATGTCAGTGTTGCCATTTGCCAAACCATTAGAAAGTGCTTCAATTGCTTCAATGTTATAAAATATATTTACTGCTTTGGACCTTCAGCTAAGCTAAGCCGTTCTTGATGAGTCGAAAAATCTTGTTATAACAAAAGATGGAACTGAAAACGACGACGTATACGTCCAATCAGCAAAATTTACATGCACTCGACATGCGATTTTGTCCTTTAGTAAAAATGATAGCGAGACTACCGTAGGTTGAGGTCATTTTGACACCAAAATTGACATGTCGATCATTTCTTATTAGGGATTAAGTACTTGTCATTATTTTTGTAAAATTTTTTTGCTTGTTCAATCTTTTATAATTATGTCCATTGAAACTTTTTTTTTAACTTGTCCTGTTTCATTATTTAGATTATTACAAATTTAGTTACGTTTCTTTTCTCTTATTAAAATTTAACTATTTTATTAAATGCAACATCTGTTTTATTTCATGGATTCAAGCAAAATTACGAATGAATAACAATATCGATAAAAAAAAATGGTACATAACGACTTTTCTCTCCGGGCGAGCGGCTTTTGTTTTTTTTTGTAGTAGCTACCGCTTTCCCCGCCCAAAGTGACAGACTTTTTTGTTCGGATTATTACGCTTATGGCTTCTCCAGTGTTATTTACTCTTAGGTGTTGGTTATATTGGGCACGCCACAATTGCGGCGATAAGTCCCCTCTTTGAGGAGTGGCTTGAGGCGCCATGGCGTCCTCACCTTCCGCCTGACGCAGGTCCTCACCGGACACGGTTGTTTCGGGAGGTTCCTGTGCCGCATAAGGCGGGAGGAAACGCCCGGGTGTCACCACTGTTTGGATCGCCCGGAGGACACGGTGGAGCATACGGTGGACATCTGTCCGGCTTGGGCGGAGCACCGCCGTGTCCTCACGGAGGCGATCGGCGGCGACGATCTCTCGCGTCCGGCCCTGGTTCAGGCCATGGTTCGGACCGAGAGTGCATGGGAGGCCGTCACCTCCTTCTGCAAAGCAGTTATGCTCGCGAAGGAGGAGGCGGAGCGCGCGAGCGAGATGCAAGATGCGCGCCCTCGCGCCCCTAGTCGCCGCAGGAGACGCCCCGGGCGTCGGTAGTCGCGAGCCGACTTCCGGCCAGCGTAGGCGCGGGCTTGCGGACGGTGAGCAACGGGTAGCTCGCCGTCCGATAAGGACCAGGCCCGAGTCGACGGCGCGTTGTGTTCCACGCGCGCCTCAAAGAGATGTCAGCACCAACTGGCGGGGTCCGTAAGGACCAATGCCTGCTGGGGTTGCGGGTTTGTCCGAAAGGGATATCGCGGCCCCGGCACACGGGCTACGGAAGGAACACGGGTGGGTTTTAGTCAGTAAAAGTCTGACACGCCCTCTCGCTCCGCCCAGAGCGGGAGAAGTCATTTGATGATTTCCCATCATCAAAAAAAAAAAAAGGTGTTGGTTATATAAAAATACCTTTTAATCATCTCAATCTATAAATATTGTATGGATGCTTTATGAACTAAGTCAAATTTAGTATTAGGTAAGTACCTATTACCTGTTTCAATAGCAAGTCAGATATGTGATGACTTGAAATTAGACGAAAAATTATAATTCTGTTCTATATTTTTGCAGGCTCCATCGTACCAGCCACAGTGTGGGCCCCAGTACGCAGAGACACAATACGCGCCACAGTACGCCGAGCCCCAATACGCACCTCCGCAGCCGCAGCATCAGCACGACCCTTACTATGGACACTAATGCGTCAGTCAGTCGAGAGTTTTAACTTTGAAGAGCAGTCAGTTCAAAAATTGTGGATAGGTATAGAAACATAGTTATACAATCAACATAATAATCAGAGTGGTAGTCATTATCTGTACTATTTATACTTATTGAAATACTTAAAAGCTTGAAAAGCGGACTATTGGGTATTTTACCCTATTTAACTTATTTATTATTACTATTATTTTCCATTTATCTCTCTATTTTGTAAATTATTCAACTCGCGATAAATTATAATTAATTAAGTTGCTAACAACAATCAATTATTATCGTACAAAACGTCTTTGTCTCATCATAGATTTCGATTCATGTTCTCGAACCGCCAGCCGGCGTAAAAGTCGCCTCGCTACGCTTCGCTCGTGGTTCAATCCTAGAATCCTTCTCTTGCTCAGCTATCTAATTACGCAACACATTTTCGTAAACGATTACGACAGTTCAACAGCAACAGTTTCACTTTGACAGTTAAACAATATTCATTGCGTTATTTACGTTGTTCAGCAAATTTTTTTTCGAACTTGTGAAGCAATGGATTAGCAGTCTGTTTCAAAACGATTCAGATTCTGATTGATCGTGTATCACGCAATTAGGGAGGGTACATTCTGATTGATCGTGTATTACGTAATTAGGCTACAGATTCAATACAAGTAGGTACTCGCGCCAAAAAACAACTTTGCAGCCTTGCGTAACAAGTAACTATTTATTCTTATCCGGATAGATATACCCGGAGAAAGTTTTACCCGGTTTAAAATTAACGTCTTATTATATAGGTAGGTAACTACCTAAGTGGCATGTACTTGGTATTTCAAATGACCGGGAAAGTAACATGAAAAACGACTCTAATGTAGTTTTGATGTTATCGAAAGAGCTGTAAAAGCACCAGTGTATTTTTCTATAGAAATTAATGGTGGTGGCCGCGTGACGAATCGCCACGGTTGACTTTTTCGTCCAGAGGGTGGTTGCTGTAGCAAGCTATAGGCATCGTATAGATAGGTAGGTATACCTATGTCGTTACCTACCTGTTTAGTAGTATCCACATAACAGTTGCAGTCCTGCATTTTAGGTAGATATTATGCCTAAGAAATTGTGCATGCAGGAAACTAAGCAGTGGCGAATCCGGGATTACTTTTTGGTTTTAGCAAACACTAAAAAGCAAACAACATTTTATTTTGCATAACGCATAGCAAGCCTCCTCGGATTACTTTTTGCAAATTCCTCATTGAGTTCGTTAGGTTGTAGACTATCAGAGATATCTCCGTGAATATACATGGCGGTCGAAGCGGGCAGCGTGAGCAGTGCAGGCCTCCTCTTGGTGAAAGGGAGTGGGCTGTAATCCCACCACGCGCGCCCAATGCGGGTCGGTAGATGTCACATGTCTTCGAATTCTTGGTTCTAGAACATGCCGGTTTCCTCACGATGTTTTCCTTCACCATTTTGAGAGCAGTGGTGATGAAATAATTTACACAAAGTAAAGCACCTGTTTAAAATCTAACCCAACCCAAATAAATAAATAGTATTTATTATTATGCAATCCTTGTTAAAATATGAATGATTTAAAAAGATTTTCGATCTAGATCTTAAGATTTTTTTTTAGATTTGTTGGTGGGTACTTAGTTTTGACCATTATGATGTTACCAGGTTAATTCTACTAAAACTCCGCTTCTGACCGCGTACAATACCTATATTCCTGTTTATTTTTTATTTTTTTCTTTTTAAAAACGTTGCCCCACCCTAAGAATTTCTTCTTGTATCGTGGATGCGTTAACAAACATATAAACTCACATACACTAACACCCAGACCCGGAACAACTACTTGCAGATCTTACAAATATTTGTTCGGTGCGGGGATCGAACCCGCGACACGTTACACAGCAGTCGATCGCTCAGCCACTGCGCCAACCGTGTAATCGTGTATTCATTATTGATATTCTAGTTCAATAGTTAGCCATATTTCTTATTTGTATTCAGTAATATTGCTATAAGAATCAAAAAAGGTAAATATTTGACAGTTATTTGCGACGTTGCCAACTTTTAGGATAAACCCTCTTAAGCGGCTGACTATTGGATGCGCAAAGGCTGACCTCAGGTTCCAAGTGGCTGATTATTGGAGAAAAGCACCCTTTTTTATTCGACTGCGGTCAAGCCAAAAAAATAGGTTTATATGTTTGAACTGTATGTACGTCTGTCCGTCTCTATGTCTCTACACAGCACAGCGCTAATTTAACAGATAACTATTCAAAGTTCTCACTGAAAGACTGATTACTGGGTGCTTTACCCCACATAAGGCGGTTTCAATAATGTGTAAGTACCTATTTTTAGGGGAATGCGCGGTATCCCGCGAAATAAATGTTTATGTTTTTCTATTTGCAGGTCAGCGTCAGATTGTATGTTGTTCATAAAATAGTCGTTCAATACATATATGTATGAGAGCGTTTACGGAGAAGCGATTTTACACGCGTTTGCTTGAAATGCAAGCAAAGCTTGCGGATGGCATCGCCGCTTGCGGCTAGCTATATCTGCAATTAATGACAGTTCATGGTAAAACGTAGCGACAACTGCGCCAATACGAACATCGGCGATACCTGGGTGCAGCGGCGGGCGCAGCGGCGGGCGCAGCGGCGGGCGCAGCGGCGGGCGCAGCGGCGGGCACCGCTACTTTTCACGCCCCGCACCACGCGCTGCGACACGCCCTGCGTCCTTATAAACAACATCGTACATGGCCATATGTTTGTGTTTGCGCGTGTAATGACGCGGGCCGCTGCACGCACCGCCTGTCTGTAAACAGATAAAAACGTCCGACGCACCGCGAATCGCCACGCCGCACTGTGGATCGAAAAAAGGCTCTCGAAGAAATAGGAGCTAAAATAGTGTCGGTTTTTACTTTTTATTTATTATGCATAAATATATCATAGGATATAATCAGGTAGGCAAATTAACAAATTATTATTTTTTTTCAAAAAAATCTGTGGACCTCTTGTTTAATTAAATCTCCGGAACGGAGAGAATAACCGTTATATCCTAGCACACGGAGATTTAACTATATATTTACTTATGATTTTTTTAAATAAGTCATATAACGAGATTTAGTGCCAGTTTTTTTTTTAAACGTTACTTTAAAAAAAACAAGTGAGTTAAAAAATCATAAATAAATAGTTGCATCACGACAAATTGCAAAAAACGTGGGCTACCCTGTCGCTTTCGCCTTAAGTAGGCAAAACAAGATCGATATTGCCGAGATAAGAAAGAGAAGAGAGCGCTCAAGTGTTGTTTGCTTACGTCTAATGGGAGGGCGCCGATATTGCACTGTTAGCGCTAAATAAAGACGACAATAAAGGGACGGGCTAATATAGCAATGTATCCAGAAAAAATCAGTAGAAATTTCTTTAACCGTTTCCTTAAATTGTCTTGCGTTTGGCTTTGGTGACCACTTTCATCAGGAAGGCTGTCTGCTTAGCATAGTCAACGTATAACGCTCCCACGGCTTGGGGCCATAATCCACCACGCAGGCCCAGTGCTAGTTGGTGGATGTCAAATGTCTTCGATTTTTGATTCTAGGACCATGCTGGTTTCTTCACGCTGTCTGCTTGTTTAACATCAAATACGTACCGTGAAAAAAACATAACAACTCGCGACTCAATTTGTGATTTCGAGAAGTAAGTTCAGAAAAAGAGGGCGCTGCAGTGCGTCAACGTAGATCAGCTGCGTACGTTCAAATCGTTAAAAATGGTTCCAGTGAATAATTTGTGAGAAATACCCAAGTTATAGTAACTTACTTTTCATGAAAATAAGCTGTTGAGGATTCATGACAATTTAAATACCTAGGTAGAAGATACTATGGAAAGAAAAACGCACCTCAGTGTGATCGCTCACTGTTTGATTAAAAGTATCCATTTTTTACTTCCAAAAAGGTGGAGGTTCGTAGCGTATAGCGTATGTATTTTTTTTTATTTATGTCCATCGATTTCTCCAACGTATTTTTCTTTAAGTAGATGATATGATGATAACTTGCTGTCACTGTTATTAATTTTATATATTTACAAAAAAAATCAACCGATAAAAAAATAAGCACTACAAAGAGAAATATAAGCCATTTTTCCCAAAAAAAAAGTTAATTTTCACTTTGTTGTGTTTTTTTTTTTAAGTCGGTTTTTTTATTGCATTGAACGGTTTTCAGTTAGCCTGAAACGCGTAATTTTTTCAGTTACCTACCGATACACACAATTTAAAATTTTTGCAAGTGTTTTTGTAAAACAAACTTTTATTCACATAACATCACGCCTGTGATCCTCGAAGGGTTAGGCAGAGGTGTACCTATAGTACACCCACATTTCGCCAGTTATGTTTAAGTCCCATGTAATAGGGGGCGAGCCTATTGCCATCACCCGGGCAAAAATCCAGACTCCGGGCTGTTACTGAGAAATTCCTAATGGAAAAACCCAATAACACTTTGCCCGACGTGGGAATCGAACCAAGGACCTCAAGCTCAGCAGTAGCGCTTGCAACCACTACACAAACGAGGTAGTCCAGGCAACTTTTATTCAGAAGCTGTTATTACTGCTTATTGAGGAGGTCTTCGCTAAGTAATAACAGCCGCACGGGTCGATCCATCAGGTTAAGCTATGCTTGCCGAGGTTGGTCCGTGGATGGGTGACCATCTTTACATATGGAGATTCCCCCGTGCTTCGGAAAGCACGTTAAGTCATTGCTCCCGGCTTTCATTTGTAGATCTTTGACACTCGTTACGGGTCGTCAGAAGCCCGAAAGTTTGACAATCAGTCTTACCAAGGGGTATCGTATTACCCAGTTACTGGGTTGTGGAGGTCAGATATGCTCCATGTAAAATACTGATATTCAGTTGCATCCGGTTAGACTGGAAGCCGTCCCCAAAATAGTTGGGAAATGGCTAGGCAGATTGATTTATTATATTAAGTACTGCTTATTCTACCGTGTAACTCAGTATTTACCGTATTGCTTTGAATATCATCAACCCGGACTTAAATAAAAAAATATCGTACCTATTTACTAAACACTGCTTTAAAAATGGCACGTTTTAACTTCGGCATTTTTATTACCACTCGTTTTCCTTTTTGTAACGGAAGCGGACTCTCCCTCTTTATTGGAAATTTATTTAAATTCTTAAAAGAATATTCTATTTTCTTTGTCTTCTTACGCTCAGGTCCTTGAGTCTCGGAAGTCTTAAATGAGTTGGTTAGTTTGTTTGTGAGTGAAATAGTTAATTTATCTTTTGAAGAAAATCTTTAGATGTAAATTTGCTTAGCTTTGATTAAAGTTTTTTTGAAATAAATATTTACTAAGTTTGAACATGATTGGTTTTATGACTGACAACCCTCCAATAAATACGTAATCTAATAGGTTGTAAGTAGTACAGTTTGACATAAACTGAAAATGCTTAGCAGAAACTGCAACCGTATAACAAAAGGAGTTTTCAATCTGGAATAAACAATAAGAACGTAGACCGAATCACCGCGTAATATTAATTAAAATCTATTCCCTTCGAAGCTACCCCTTAATTAAGTGCTAGTAGAGTTTTGTCCGTACCCTTCCCCCGGGAGCCGGGTGACACCGAGCCGCATAAAACATTCATACCCTAAAACCGGTTAATAGCCACAGTTTAGAACGATGTACTAGCGACCCTGTTACATTTATGTTGCGATTAATTTGATATGCATAGTTGGTATTCCTGATATCTAAATAAATGAAAAAATATGCTGTTCGTTCGTAAACGAATCACTTGAGAACGGTTAGACCGATTTCGTTAATTTTCTTTTTTTTAATAGCTGATAGCGCAGTAATTTATGTTTTTTGTTCTCCATAATGTTTCTAGTTCATTAATAAATTAATTAATTTATTGCACCTAGCCAATAACTATGTAAAACAAATAACTTCATTTTTAATGTTAAGCGCAAAAGAAATAGTACAGTTTCCGTATTTTTAACCGACTTCAATTCGATTTTTTTTGTTTGTTTGTTTGTTTCTCGTTTACTCCGCCAATTATGAAATGATTTTGATGATTACATATAAGTATTATTAACTATGCTTGAGCAATTTTTTAGTTAGTTTCAATAATACGTATTTTTACCAGTTAGTCTTCATGGATGATATAATAAGTTCCTGTCACTGTTATTTATATAGCAGGTAGTGGTATTCGAATTTGCGTGGGGTAAGTACCACGACAAAAAGTGAAAAATAAAAACTTTTTACAAAAAAATTAACCGACTTCAAAAAAAAAAACACAATAAAGTGTAAAATAACTTTAATTTCGGTAGTTGGTGGCGAAAAACGTTTTTTTTTTAATAATTGATCTAGTAGGTACCATTACATACTCGTATAATTACTTAGGTATGCAAAAAAACCCCGTGTAGAAATATTCCGAGTAAAACATTGTATAAAGCAATAACATTATCAAGCCGCTAATCCGGGCCCGACGACATCATTGCAAACAATATATCTGCAAATTAATCAAAGTTTGAAATTATTTAAATATTGATTTAACTCCAGTAAGTAGCGGGGCGGGGGCCGGCCGTGCAAATATTTGTTGATGGCAAACAGCAATATCGTTTCGCCTCCAGGCTGTTCCCGGCTCACTCGCTTCCTCATTCCCAATGTTCGCTCAATATGATAATGACGGATACGTTGTACGAATGCTGATGTGTGTGAAGTTCGGCTTAGAAGGGGATTTTATTCAAATTGCAGTAAACTGGTTTAATACCGGCTGTTATTGCTAAGTAGCACTGTCTGTAGGTACATGGTGCAAAAATTAACAAGAATTGTGTTTATTCACATATAGGCAGCGCCCCGCGGTTTCACCCGCATAAGTCTCAATCCCGTGGAAATATCGGGATAAAAAGTATCCTATGTGTTAATCCAGGTTATAAACTATCTGTGTGCCAAATTTCATCCAAATCCGTTCAGTAGTTTTTGCGTGAAAGAGTAACAAAAATCCATACATCCATCCATACTCACAAACTTTCGCGTTTATAATATTAGTAGGATATATAGTATTAGGTATATTATATCTAATGGGTACATAAAATCCATTAAAAATATTGCAACTTTTCTGCGCCATGTATAGTGTAAATAAAATATCTAACTATTTATGTAGGTACGTACCTACCTATTGTGTATGCCATCAGACCAGTTGCGGATTTGCCCTAAGGCCCTGTAGACCTGGGCCTAGAGCGGCCAGATATTAGGGGCGGCCAATCGTGACAAAAAATTCACTGCTGATAACAAGAAATAACTCAAAGTACCCATATATTCTAAATGTTCGCGCCCATTATGGCGGGCCGCACTGCACCGCATCGTATTACAATAATAACTTAAAACCATTTAAAAATATGTCTAAATAACTAATTGAGACGCGTCATAGAATTTCGCGGCGCCAACCCGACACATAGTTAACTAAAATTCTGATTCGAATTCGATAAAAGTTGGCAATAAAGTAAATTAATTATGTAGTGCGGCTGATACTTACTACATGGCTTGGGGCCTAGGGTGATCAAGACTGCAAATCCACCACTGCATCATACGCTATATTATTTCATCATATGATTCAGTCAGATTGAACATTCCCATATTATCTATAAATAAACACATTAGGGATGATGACAAAAAATATTTTTTAGTCCGTCTTTGAGATTATAAAAAAATATTGGACACGTATTTTTTCTTTTTTTACGTAATCTAAAGATTACGGCAATACATTGAGGTAAAATGTGCCATGACGTCACGAGTATGTAGATTTTATACATACTAGTGACGTAGCGACCCCCACTCCCCAACTTAAAATGCGTTTTATCTAAGTATTTTTTTATTAATATGATAAAACAAAAAAAACGTGTCTAATATTTTTTATTATCTGACTGACGGACTAATTAGAATTAATTTTTTTTTACCCAGGCATCATCCCTATTGAATTGTTGATACAAAAATGTATACAGGATTCGGCTTGTTTTAAATAGCAACCACAAACCGTATTTTGTTCCAACACCAAGTTACACTTGAGGTAAAATCTAGTAATAACTCAAAGTTCATTAATTAATTGTCCCGTTATCTATACCAGAACGCTGTTTATAAATATAGAAGCAGTAATTATAATGGGTAACATTATCCTATTGTCACGGGCTTCCCTAATGATTCGTCACTTTTGATGAGAGGCCCCAGTTGTGATGTATTAAGTTTTAACTTTGCTTTTAGAACAAACAACTCTCATAATGATGAAGACATTAAATACGCGATCATATTTTATACAATATGATGGAACTGTGATGAAAAAAATATAGACTTCTGCATGTAATTTGCTTTTTCATTTTAATTTGTGTTTTCAGTTTTGTTGTTGGAGGCTTTCCTTGTTTTCGGATTCTGTCGTTAAACAGCAGTGTCTATAATAGAGCCTGGTATCGTCCATGTATGTACGCCAGTAGCCAACTGTTATTAAGCATACGAAATAGAACTAGTTATTGACGAATATTGAAAATTTGTGGAGTTTCTTGTCCCTTCTTCTCCATACGAAAACTACCTTTTGGAAGGGGCGACTAGAATAAATTTTATTTATTTTTGTTTTGACGTTTAAAAGTGCCTTTCATGTGCTTATTTGAAATAAATTATTTGACGTTGACTTTGATACATTTGTCATTAAACGACCATACCCGATGGTTAACTAAAGAAGTTTGTGAAGATCAAAACGTAGGTAAGTTGAAATGGGTTACCTAGACAAACTGAACTTTCAAAAACCCTAATATGGGTATTCGTACATGACATGGAACTTCACAAGCTGTTAGCTAACAAAGCTTGTCAAACTATAGTTTGTCAAGCCTTGTTGTATAGTCTAACTGAAAATAAAAAATAAAAAAAATACAGAAAACTATTAAACCTGTACAACTCTTCCAGAAATGTACTCAAAGGAAAAATAAAACCCTAAAATACTCTAAACAATGAATTGCAGTTTTTAATGCAGGATAAAGATAAACCGTCGAGGGGGGAGCGTGGACATTGTTAGCGGATCATCTTTAAGCTCAGTATCGACGCGTTAAAGTTTCGCCGCGCCAGCAACTTGGTCTCGGCACAGAGTAATGAAGACTTATGAGTCTGGACGGCCCCAACGCTTCTCCAACTCCCATAATTGTCATCTCGGATATTACGCGGAAGAGCTCGTTATCAAATGATGGTATGATCACTGACGTTGACATTTGGATACTGGCTTTTTAATTGGGTATAGTCTACGAATAATAAAAGTCTTATTATTCGTAGGGTATAGTTGGAAAAAAAGACGTTGGGTTGATAGTCGTTTCTAGATTGGTGATTTGATGTGTTTATCGCTCTTAGGTAGGTGTCGTCATAGTTTGTGTCTCGGTTGGATATACCTATACTAAATCCAAAGATACGATTTAGCATTTAGTAAAAGCCACGTACGTAGTAGAAAAAAAAAGTTTATGCTATTATGTTTTTGGTCCCATGTTCTCAACATCAGAGGGAGCAAGCAAACCTCTTTGCAGGTTTAAGGGTTTTGTCCACCTCACCGTGAACGGGACTTTAACGTTAACGAGATGACGGCGCCAAATTAGCGACAGTACATTCACTATGGCCGCGGGTCCACCGCACGACGTCAATCGAGCGCCGGCCCCCGAATTTTCAAGGTATTCTGAATTTTCAAGTCAACTGTTTTTTTTAACATGAAAAATCTCCTATATACATTCAACTACGATCTTGTACGACATTAATTAAATTCATCATACCTTGCTCCATGTACCGACAGAACTGGATTTTATAAAAAATCTCAAATGTCAAAAGAAACTTCACTGCATTCAGCAATATTGCTATCGACTACTGCGGAGACGTTATTTGTTGAGTTTAATCACCTTCGCAGTCATCGAAATGTCATTAATAGATGTGGGAATACAACTACAAAAAATAATAACAAACAATTGATAACCACCCTCATTTAAAATATTGAGTTTTGGGTATCGCCTTCCTAGTGCCGGCCCTAGTGTGCGTCGCACCGGCGCACATACCGGTATTTGCACGATCTACGCGGTCAAAAGTCCCAATATCCAAATAACAATAACATTAACAAAAACGAGTTCCACGAACAGAGGACGAACCAGAGAACAATACCCACCCTCGATCTACCTGCCACCGCACACCCCTCACACGTAGCGTCAGTCGGAATTTGACCGTTTCACCTAGTGTACGTATCTGTTCTCGGCGCTTTTATAAAACCTTAACTTCGAAAGTGAATTTATATATGTTTAAGTTGATCTTACGAATTGAAAGTGATGGATTCGTATAGAGCAGGTAAGAGATTTACAAACTACATTAATACAGTTATGATCAACAAAAAAACCATTTTTTTTTTTAATATTTTGTGAACTCATTTCCATACCGTGATTTCTTTTAATATTTTTTCTTTGCTAGTGTGTTTCTTAGTGTATCGGGATAGATCGGGCTATGGTTATAATTTTAGGTTATTATTTGAACATTTTCCTTATAACTACTATCAAAAACATCTCCGGAAACGTCCGGATAGATCCAGTTTTGGGGGGTTAAAGATTTTTAGCAATAAAATGTATAAAATGCGATTTTTGTTACCGACTTTTTTACATAGTATACGTTTGTTTTAGGTTCACAGGGTACGTCAGGAGTAAGGATTGTGACCCGAAAATACTTGTTTGACCGCATGAAGAGAGAAAATTTGCCTAATTTAGATGCAAAATTAAACCATCTAAAAGATGAACTTTTGTCATGTGAAGGTTACAATGAAGATCAAATTGTTAATTTGAAACGTGGTTTTGCCCATTTCAAATCAGAACTCAAACAACGGTGGACTAAAGCTCATTACAAAGAAGATAATTTTCTAAAATACAACCGGTCATGGCTGGAAGGTACGTTTGAAATCCCTGTTGTTGATACCTCACAAAAGAGGCCAGGTCGACCACCCAAATTGTTCGAAGAGGCAAGTGAGAGGAGCAAAAGACGAAAGACTGAGGACCTTCGTTCTGGTTTCGAAAAGGAGATCATAATACACGCTGCGCAAGTGGAGCTGGCAAAATCTGGTAAAAGAGATGCATCAAATGTCCTTAAAGATATCACCAGTACTCCGACACGAGCAACTAAATATAAAAAAGCATATCTTACGAAATCAAGTAAAGAGCAACGCTCCTTGACGCCAATGCAAGCGTTACAAATGTTTGTAGATGCAGATTTGACGCAAGGACAATACGAAATTATAAGAAAGACCAATAAGAAGTTTTTTCCGTGCTACAGTGCGCTACAAAAGGCCAAGAAGAAATGTTACCCACCTCAAGAATCGTGTACGGTAACGAGTACCAGTGCCGAAGCTCAGTTACAGCCTCTAATGGATGTTACCGTTAGGCGTTTATCGGAGTACCTAGAAGAGGTATTGATAACTTTAAATGAGCAAGAGCGTGAATCCTTAACTATAATTAGTAAATGGGGCTGCGATGGATCCCAACAATCACTGTTTAAGCAAAAACTTGAAAGTGATACCGATTCCGATGCAAACCTTTTTCAAAGCTGCTTCGTGCCTCTTCAATTAGTTTGTGGAGATAATAATGAAAAAGTTTTATGGAAAAATCCAATGCCCTCTTCGCCGCGATTTTGTCGACCAATAAGATTCCGTTTTATCAAAGAAAATAATGATGTCACTGAAGAGGAAATAAGACATGTTAAAAGCGCTATTAGCTCTTTAGCCCCAACAGTGGTCGACATAGCAGGGAAAAGGTTATTTATTAAGCACACCTTTATCATGACAATGGTAGATGGAAAGGTCTGCAATGCAGCCACAGGCACAAAGTCTACAAGTAGGTGCTACATTTGTGGAGCAACATCCAAGGATTTTAATAAATTGGAATATACAAGAGATGTGAATTTTGCGGCCCTTGAATTTGGCATATCTGTATTACACGCCAGAATTCGTATATTTGAAAGCATCTTACATTTAGCCTACAAACTACAAGTAAAGAAATACAGGGAGAAAAAAACGCAAGAGGAAAAAGACATAGAAGAACGAAAAAAAAGACACATACAAGAAAGGTTTCGCACTGAAACAGGTCTATTAGTGGATATGCCAAAATCCAATTTTGGCAATACTAATGATGGAAATACCAGCAGAAGGTTTTTTGAGAAGCCGAGATTAGCTTCAGAAATAACAGGCATCAGCTACGATCTAATTTACAGACTAAAAGTCATATTGGAAGCGATTTCAAGCGGGTACCAAATTGATCCTGTAAAATATCAAAGATATGCTTCAGAAACTGCTCGTGTTTATGTTAACTCATATGAATGGCATCCTATGACGCCAACAATGCACAAGGTTTTAGTCCATGGCGCAGTTATCATCGAAAAGGCATTATTACCAATCGGGCAGCTTTCCGAAGAAGCAGCTGAGGCTCGCAACAAACATTTTAGATGTTACCGCCAAGATTTTGCGAGGAAATTTTCCAGAGAAAGTTGCAACCAAGATATTTTTAACCGCCTTCTTCTTAGTTCAGATCCTTTGCTAAGTAGTAAGCGAGCAGTAAAAAAAAGGAAAGCAAACACATTTTTGCCTGAAACCTTGGCCATGTTCGTATCTGCGGAACCAAATATAATAGAAAATTCATCAGAGAGCGATGAAGACAAAATTACAGAAACTTAGTATTTAATTTTTTTTTCCTGTAATCTACGTACCTACCTCAATTTATGTGAATAAATATTTTTTTTGTGAAAATAAGTTTTTTCTTCTTATTTGCGTTGTTTAGAAACCAATTAAACATCAAAACAATTTTGGCCGCGTAGATCGCGCAAATACCAGTATGTGCGGCGGCGGCGCCACGCCGCCGGCCGCCCGCTTTTGTTTTGTCTATTATATCGATGGTCTAGGTCTAGGAGACAAAGGATAAAAATGCAATTTTGGTAAATTTTCAGGAGTGCAGTTTAAATAAAGTTCAACGTTTAACATGTCATTTCACAGAATTGGGCAGTAATAGTGTGTTTATTATATTTAAACATTATTTTAGAGTACTAATCTACGTTATTTTTCGAAATCTGCAATTATAACATCTGTGTTCTAGACCATCGATATACTGGCCAAGCGCAGGCGGTGAATCACCTTGATTAGGTATGATGACGTAAGTGCACGCGGGACGCGAGCTCAAAAATTTTTGCACCATCGCGGATAGGTTAGACTTTCTTCGACCAATCCCACAGAATTAAGAGTTACTTTTTCGCACGCTTACGCCTTCACACGCACTAAAGCAGAAGACGTTGTCGCCGATTCAACCTAGGCATTCTCCTAGTTTGTTTTATTTCTACGAAAACGCGCTCACGACAGCGATATTAAACTGAGCCGCCGAGTTCGGTCGCAGTGGGCAAATGATCGACATCGCGTTCGGTTCGAATAATCTCGTTCCTCGATGATGTCCCGTTCACGGTGCGGTGGACAAACAGTGTAAGCCCCCTCTACGGTGGTTTGTGTATCGGGGCTCTAATGCGTGGTACATCGTTTCGCGTGAACGGGCATGATTCATCACAGCCCATTCACTGCGATCTCTGGATTTAGCCGCGGTTTATATAGAGATGAGGTTAAGAACGATTTTTAAGGAGTAGATTTTTAAATAAAGATGATTTTTATAAATGCTTTATACGTTCAAAGGTAAGTTCTATGCTTTGAGGTAATCTTCCAGTACCCGCCTAAAGTACCTAAGAATAGCGTAGGTTTAATGATTTGTATCATGTTAAGAATATTGATGTTGGTTATACTTTCGTTTATCGTACCTAACTATAAAAAATATTATTGCTTATATATTTATTTTTTTATAATGTTCTACGCTAATTGAAAGTGCTTTGTTTTCCTGTAATTTAGATACATGCGGTTAATGCTGTGCTGTGTTTAGTTGGTAATTTTATACTATATATTTTAATTATAAAGGCTTTTAAATAAATAAACTAAGTAAAAGGGCATTCGTTTTAAAGAGTGATTTGATGATTTGTTCGGAAAAGGTTGCTAGTTTATCATACAACATGTTGTTCTCTAATTCAAGACTGAATTTGGGCTATGGCAACCAATCTTAGCGAAGACCAGCCTTCGTCGCGGGAGATATTATACTGCACAAGTGTGTGCGCAGCCACAGGTGCACACTCTCTCTTCCAGCCGGAGAAAGATCAGGCGCAGGTCCAACGACATCAATACTAATCATATGTATTATAAAGTTAAGATATACAATTATTGAGTTTGTGTGTAGGGTACATACAAACTCACTAATTTTACCTCTTCATCTTCGGAATTACTGATCCGATTCCGAAATTTTTTTCACTAATGGGAAACTACAGTATTGCCGAGTGTCATACGATATTATTTTATGTTAAAATATTTTATGAAAAAGTCGCGGGCTGAAGTTAGTCAATTATAAGGTTGTATCCATACTGTCGCAACACTACGTTCGACAGAGATTTAGCCGGCGCCCGTCGACATCGCGGATTACCGTGATTTCCCGAGGGGACGCACCGAAAAGACACCTCCGTTGCATTCACATTATTACTTTCCCATACCGTGGACAGCTGCTGATGTGTTGAGCACTCGTAATTATTTTGTGATGTAATCATTATTGGTGCTTCGGGATAAACGTCAAGACGTTAGCCTTAATTGCTGACTGCTGAGGGACCAAAGTTGTACTTGGGAATCTGTGTAGGTATATTTAATTGTTTTTGACTAGCATAAAATATAGGGTTGGCGATTCAGAAAATGCTCTCTGGATGGATTCCGAAGGATGAGTTACCAATGAAAATCTTAAATTTTCGTGTGAATTGGATGTCAAAGTCAAAGTCATTTATAGTAGTTGTTGTTGTAGTTTTTATATTATTTGCGGTAATACAAAGGTGGTAAATAAAGGTTCTTGTGTGATGACGACACATTTCGCCATATTTTAGCATGCCAATATGCCATACACAATACATTCAATACACTACTGCTACTAATTTCTTGAACAAAATTGGTTCGTTTTTTCAAGCCGTTTAGGAAATTTTGGATAAAATTACTAAAATTAATGCAGTAGTCTTGTACTTATGTATGTTGCATAACGAATTTGAAATATATTAACTAAATAGTGGATATTCAAACAAGCGTAATATTTGGCGCCAAATGAAAATGGTGATGGATTCGAGATGGTCACCCTGTACTTATGTAGAATCACAGATTCAGACATAGCCTTCTTTAAAGTTTATGAGTTTGTAAGTATAAGTATTAAGAATAGATACGTTTAATCATATGTATAAGTATAAGTGCAACACTATCATCGTAATGCAAAAACCAAATAAATCATTTGCTATCCAGCAATTTGTTTTGCTCAACGTATCGTAAAATCGTAATAAATAAAGTATGGCCGAATGAACATATTAATGTTGGTGATGAAAATAAAAACATCGATGTCCACCCTCCAAGGCGTCGACAATGCATCGCGAGGCGACATCCGGCGGAACTGACGTAACGAGGCCGTTGTTCCGCACCCCGCGCCCCACACACCCTCGGAACCCCGCAAGTATTTTTCCGAACCCCACTGAGATTATTTCGGGATAGCATTCAGTGGATCTCAATGCCGCCATGGTGATGAATACCGGTTCATATTAATGATTTGTCCGCGGGCTGTCTGTCGACGGTCTCAATGAGCAGTCATTCACCGCCCGTTATGAATGTAATAGCTCTTAATAAGCTCGGTTTCAGTTATCATTATTTTGATCTGCTATATACTGATTGTGTTTACCAACAGCACAAACGTGACTTTTGGGAGATTTCTTTTTTAACTGACTTCCAAAAAGTAGTAGGTTTTACGAGTATGTTCGTAGCGTATATTTTTATTTTTTTATATATGTCCACCGATTTCACCGTCAATTGTGGACCGATTTTGAAAATTCTTTTTTCGTATCAAAGGGTATACTCTCAAGTTGGTCCCATATAAATTTTATCAACTTTGCTTCAATAGTTTTTGAGTTAGCTTCAATAATACGTATTTTTCCCACTTAGTATATGTGGATGGTATGATGATAACTTCCTGTCACTGTTATTTATATAGCAGGTAGTGGTATTCGAATTTATGTGGGGTAGAGGTACCACAGCTAAAACGTGAAAAAATAAAAACTTTTTACAAAAAAGAAAACGACCGACTTAAAAAAAAACAATACAAAGTTAAAAATAACTTTTTTTTTGTGATTGGTATCTATCCTGGGACGATTGCTTAAACTATGAAGAATACTGAGAATAATTTAGGAATAAATATTTTTTTAGGAATTCATCAACAGTGATTTCATAAGATTTTCATGAAAATTTAAGTATTGTTATTTTTTTGCAGCGGCAAACCTCGAGTTTTCCACTTAAGCTTAGAAAAACAATGATCCTTTGTATTTAGAAACTAAAAGCGCGAAATAAACAGTGATTTTCCATTGAAACTCTTGATGTTCATAAATATCTCCTAACGAGACAACGCTACTCATAATATCAGTGAGAGCATACCAATTAGACTAGCTTACGATGTAAGAGGCTTTGTAGTACGGAAACTGTTGGTAAAACGGTTGGTAAGCAGCAGCGTGGGTCGGTTGGTATTACCGTACTATTTATCGTTATACCACTCGTACGCTGTTGTCCGGGAATATTGTGGTATCTCATGTATCTGGTATCTAATTAGGGAGGAATCAGTTCTCGGTATTTGTGTTTGATAGAGCTTCGTGGAGCTCTTCGACAGGATATTTTCAGTACAAATGTAGGAGTTCGAGTAGAGAAACGTAATAATTTTTATTACGTGTTCCTTTTGGACACCCGGTATATAAATTATAATTATTGTTTTTTTTTTTTTAAAGGTAACATTGCACGAGACTCGCTTATATCATTTTCATTGAAACCAATCATTCATATATAAAGCTAAGAAAATGCGATGTCGTTATATATATTCTTTTTATGAATAATTAAATGTTTTTTTAATTTTTTGTATTTCTCGTAAGGGTGTTTTACATAAACAATCGTGACGTTGTCGAATTATTTCGAATGAAAACTTATTAAAAAAAAAAGAAATGAAAAAGTAATAATATAATGCCAGTTGATTCTTTGATATTTTATGGTCTTCAAAATACCCTAGAGTTATGGAACACCCTGTGTATTTTATTTATCTATATTTCTATATTTTGTTGAGTTTTATGTAAAGGAAGAAAAATTGTTTCTTTTGCACGAATATAGTAAACATAAAATATACACAATTATAAAAATAATAAAAATAAAGAAACAAATATTTGAGACCAATAAGAAAACGTGAAATAACTAGGTACATATTCATAAGTAGGTAGTTAGTACCTATTACGTAGAATCATGAGTAAAATAGAATTTTTCGAGGGCAAAATCAGTTGAAGCCGTAATTTACTTTACCGTAACAACGTAGGGGAAAAAAAGGTAGTGACACAGTAACACAATCAGGAACATTCCTTAAAAATGCATAAAAAATTACAAATTTAATCCGAGAGAACAGTTACCAATATTTTACGACGCAGCGTGATGCAAAAAAGGGGTTATGGGCGGAGTTCTGAATTTAATCAACCGGACGGAAATGCTCCCTGTGCAGTTTGTTTAGGAAAAAAGCATTTTTGGGATTTACGTTAGGTATTTCCCATTTCAGGCCAGTGTCACTTGGTTCCCCCGGAGTTGAGACTATATCATGCTCACTCAAATGTCTCGCTGATAGTGGCGCATGTATTGGATCATTCGGTTCCCTTCAAAGTGGTTGGACTGAATGGTGCTGATCCATGTGTCATCTTCGTGAACAGGCGCCGTCTGTTGGGATTGGTCTACTCTCAGCTGCACAGCTTTTATTTTTGTTTTCAGTTGACGCTTTTAATGTGCACGTTTTTCTGATGTAACCAATATTTTGATTTAAAAGACTGTCCATGGAGTTTCTTGGTACTTTGAAATGGGGAACTAGCTTCATCCGTTTGACTGACCGACTCCTTGGCAATGCAAAAATGCAGGTTTAATTGAAATAAATGGTTTGAGTTTGAGTTTTTGTAGAAGGCGTATTTCAAGATCATGATAGTAGTTAGGGTCTACTGTAATTATAACAATGGGATGGCCAATATGTTTCTAAGCTTGGAGACGAAGTAGACCCAGCTTCGTCTATCATACGTACTTTCTAGACTGTGGTCGCAAGTGCGACTGCTGAACGTAGGGCCCTAGGTTCGATTCCCAAGTCACGCAAAGTGTTGTTGGGTTTTTCTATGAGTAATTTCTCATAGCACCTTGAAATTTGAATTTCTGAATGTCTTAGGTATAGAACTTAAACATAACTAGTGAAATGTGGCGTTATATTATATACCTCTACATTACCCCTTCGGGAATGCGGCTATGTTATGTTTATCTTACCAGCATTCATACCCATCAAACTGAAGCACAGCAAATTCAGTAAAACAAAAATGTATAAAATGTCGTCTTTCTCAATTCAAGAGTTTCATCGGTAGGTACGGCATAAGAAACGTTTCTAAGGCAAGGTAGGTTTGTGAAGAGGCTTTTTACAATGAATCAGGCACAATGTAATTTAATAGTGTTTCCATGACGACTAAATCCCGGCTATAAATAGTAGGCACAGGACAATTATAATAATGTGGATGGCGTGACAGACAGGCCGACGGTGTCGCCGCGGCGCTAATGGAGGGAAGCCATTACTCACGTAATTGTGCAGCTATCGGTTATTACTGATCTCAGCTTTAAAACAGTTAATGTGAAAATGAGGACTATATGATCCGGGGCTCTGTCTCGCATAGGGTTGCAGCATTATGCTGAGCGATGGCCGTTTTGCGTGGATGTGACGCATATCTTCCCCCTAATTGTTATTTTCGTGTTTTGTTCTTTCCTTGCGTCATGTGTACCGCAAATAAATGTATTATCTTTCTTTCTTTTCTTTTTTCTTTGAATTTTGTTTTTTTTCTGAGTTTGTTTAAAGGATGGTCTGGCAGTTTGAGTACTTAATGCGGCCTTTTCAAATGTCATTTTTTCAATAAAATTTTCATTTCAAATCAATAAAATTATGTTACTTTCGACTTTTGTGTTAATTTATAATTCATTAATAAAATATAGACACTTATTTAACAAGAACCGTATAAGCTTATTTTGAAACTCACTTGTATATCTACACTAGAGACTATTTTTTTATTTATTTTATTTATTCAAAATCTGTATGAACACATACATAAAGTCTGCCAAACTGTATAACAGTTTGTCGGCAGATTTCTGTACTGTGTTTTAATCTGTGTGGTCCTTTTTTCAAAAAATCATTTCAGTCACCAATCTACATGGTCCTCACATTATCTGTAGTCCTAAAACTAGATGTAAATATTGCCATATTGAAGGAAATGAATCGCTTTTAGCAGAATTGCTAAAGTGGCCGTTTTAGGCTGCCTGACCAAGATTATGTCTGGACTTTAAAAGAAACTGAACTATGTGCAAAAGTTTGTTTCGGCCTATCTTCTCAGAGTAGTCTGATATTAAACGCCGACCTCATCTAGTGTAACAAATATTAATGATGTGTAAAAGTGGTTTCAGATACATAAATAAAATCATTTATCGTTACGTCCACCATTTTATAATTGCGTCGCAAAATGATTGAGGCATATTTCTACGTTCCCAGCACTCTTGGTATAAAGTCGTTGGTGCATTTCCCACAAATGCACATTAATCAAGACTCGGATAATTTTTTTTAGTAAAATCATGCGATAAGAGAGAAACATCTATGGAAATACGTTCAGGAAACTTATCATCATGCAGTGGGTGAAAATGGAGTGTACGTATTTTCAGGTTTTGGTTCATTTATGAATGATTTTTCAGATCATAATCTGCCCATTGTAATTTTTTTTAGGTAAAATTATTAACTTCTAACTCAATTAACTTATGAAAAACAAAAAAAAGAAACAATGTTTACTTATCCCAATTTGTTAGAACATAAGGTATGTTTAAATCTTTTCCCCTCTAAGTATAATTGACACGTTAGCACCCAATATATGAGCTATAATAAATAATTTCCCGCTCCCAATTTACTCGGCGTGAAGGTAATTCTGTTTTTATGGCGTCAATCCCCTTATCTTAGTCTCCAGTTGAGCAAAGGTCCCGTTCTGTCGTTTCCTCGACTTACTGAGATGTGATTGTCCGTCAGTTGTTATGTTTTGTTTACACAAAGCTTTGCTGTTCTTTCTAAGGTTTTTCACCTACTTCTAATTCTTGAATTCGGAAAGAGTTTTCTTTTCAGTGTTTTACTGTACCTACCTACGTATTTTTTCCGGGTTTTCATAATGACTTCAGTCCTTTGATTAGTAAGAAAGAAAGAAAAATAATTTTATTTGTCACAGAAACACGTGCATAAAAAAAAAGATAATAAACTCATTTGAACAAGAAAATAAAACACAATAGATTTAAATACAATAACGAACATAAAACAGAAATAGTCGGCAGCTGCTGGCACGTCATGACTGTGACAAGAAGGCTACCAGCATGATGCTGTGCTATGGGCACCCTCAGCACAGCGCTGATTTTCAGTGATCACCCGAAAAATACGTACGGAAACCAAGTCAGGTTTAATGAATTAAACACAAAAATATAAAATAAAATAAACAGTACTTACAATATAATGCTACTATACAACCAATAATATGAATTAAATTATTAAAAACTTAAAAATAATTATCCGCAGGCATCACCATCAACCAGCAGGCGTCCATATAACAAGTACCCACCTAAAACATCATTATCATTATACTAAACTTATTATCTTAGCGGCAGTCTATATTAATAGGTACATAATATATATATGTATAGAATAAGGGAAATAAGCAATTGCTGTGAGCCATTATGAATTCAATGGAAAAATATCTTTCAGTAATTGAGTCGAATCTTTTTCACTGGCATCCGATCGGCTACCAGGAAAATATAACTAGTTTTTACCATGGAATTTTTTTCTGAACAGATTTCCTGTTTAACATTAAAATTGCGAACAATATGACAAGTGGGGATGGGTCGGCGGCGGGGGTGGGGTGGAGGGTGCTCGGGGATGTAAACACAAAGCTTTAGCAACGCCGGCAGTCACGTGGCGCGCCCGCCGGGGGCGCATCACTCTTAAGGGTGGAATCGGTAACATCGGTAAAATCTTAACACAACAACATTCCGAAAACACTTCCACTATCACTAACGGAACTTTATATATAGAGTTATTTTTTTCAAAAAAAATTTAGTCGTTTTCCCCGTAAGAGTGATGCCCCCCGGTGTGACTGTTTCTTAGAACTGGATATAAATGGCTTATAAAACATATCGAAAATAACATTTCAAATCAATGTTTACGTATTGAATTAGAGTAAATTGTATATAATACAACAACCACTCTAAAGAATATCAATACAGACACATATCAAACTAATTTTAACATATCTTTTAATTAAATTTCGTAATTAATTAAATCATAAATTAATTAGAATAGTCTGCATATACTAGATATAACTGTAATAACGTGTAGCTAAATATATTAATAGGTGTAAACTAAGGAGTATTGGAAAATCCATATCTGAGGTAAGAACATAAAACTTTTCTATATTTAATTTATTTGTTTTGGGTTAAGTTTCTATATATTTTTTAACTTGTTATTTGCATGAAACAAATATCACTACTGCCAAGTATGTGCAACAAAGGTATTTTCAAAGAAAATTTATTTTTTAATTTTGTTTTTATGGCATTGGTAAACGACTATTAAAATTGATATAAGAATTATGAAACAAAAAAAAAGCAAATATTATGTTATTAAGAGATGTTAACTTTACTGTCTGTTATCTTAATTTGAAACATATACTCATCTTCTTAATATAAAAATTCTACCCAGAATTGTAGTTAAGTTTTTTGTTAGGCTGTTTAAAATATTCATCACATCGCAGATTAGGTATAATGAAAACTGTAACTCACTCAGGCAGAGTAAGCTTTCTGATATAGGTAGGAGAGAGATTATTTTTCATACTGAAATCTATGGTCTCAATACACTCATTAGTTTCGTCTCTGTTGTTTTTTTGTAACCATAGCCAAAATGATAAGACGTTGAGCAGGAGACGTACGACAAAGAAGGCGTGAGTTCGAATCCAGGCTCACTGATTTAAATTTTGTAAAAGGAATATGAGACCGCCTTTTGAAAATTTATCTTTTATGTGCATTCAGAAAACCTGAAACTTTATTTCAGTAAATGATAAATGATATTTTTTTCTTATATAAACTCTTTTACACGTCAATCATATTTGAAAAACTAGATGAGTTCGGAATTTCCTATCTGACTACTCTGAGAAGAAACATCGTCACGAACTCGGAGGTAACAGCCTCTTTTAAAGTACTAGATAAATAATATTCTTGGTCAGATCATGTGATCTGCACTTCCGGTGTTTATTAAAGTTTATAGCAGAGAAGAATTAAACGCTATGTATTTTAATTTCTTTGACATTTTTTTTATAATGACAGTTTACGTAAATATGACTATCCTAAATGAAACGAAATTAAATGATGAAATTGATTTGCAAGAGTTGTAAGTACATTACAAATGATCCCGACTTTTACAGTTTCTAAAACAATTTTCTAAAACAAGCATGTACAATTATTGAATACATTAATAAAATAAGCGAAGCTAATAAAATTGGTACTTATATCATAATTATTATAATTTTAAGTCGAGTTAAGGCTTGTTCAGACCAGCACGACTTGTCGCGCGACGCGATACCGGTTATTGTTATACTGTGAAGTTTTCTTTGAAATTGTATTGTTCGTGTCGCGTCGCGCGACAAGTCGCGGTGGTCTGCACAAGCCTTTATCATATCAAGATGTCATTGTGAATCATTAAAGTTTAGATACTCATTCAATGAATAAAATTATTTGTCTATGAGTCATTTGAATAAAGCTGTTTCAAAAATATTGATTGGCTTTCGTGCCCTATACGATTTTGTTAGTTCATTATACATATATCCTTATAACCACTGGAAAGCAACTTCTGTGATATAAGTGGTTTTTTATTGAAGGAATAATCAATATATCAGAACATCTTGTGTTAAACGTAACAGTTTAACAAATTTACATATAGGTACCGAGGATAGTTAGTATTTTTAGTTCTTTAAAAAGTGGTTTACATGAAGCGAATGGAAGCTCATCACAAAGAGCAAAAAGGGTTAAAATCTACTTTTTTTACGTCAAATCCGAAAAAAAACATACGATGCGAATAAGCAAGAATAAGCGCTATTTTATATGACAAATAAGAAAAGACGGTTTTATTTGTAGCTTAAGACAAAGAGTTACAATTATTGCAATCATTGAAGTTTATTTGAAAAACATTTTTTTTTTAAGTCTATTTTATCATGAGTATACGAATTTGATATCTTTGTTAATGATAACATATGAACTTTAGTGTTTATCAGATTGCAAAACGTAAAAATACAGAATAGGTATCATTTGTCCATAAATTCGCAAATCTGGAACTAAACTTGTTTTTTTTTGTTTATTATATTACCAGTATAAACGACTGTCACACAAAATAGCAGTAAAAAATATTGCAAAGTAACTCTAACAAAAGCTGACAAGCTCTTACATCAGATAAAAATAATGTTGTTTTGTGTCCCATTTTATTTGGCTCATGATATTAATCAGTATGGAAAGGTTTCTCGTCCCCCTAAACAGCGAACGTATCTAATCTAATAACGAATCCGCCCCTGAAAACGTTTCAACTATTATACGTCAGGAGTTGTTTGCGTCGACAAAACGTTAATAGAGTTATTAAATTTGCGTTAATTTATTCAATTTCGGTTGGGTTTGAGGAAGACAATGGCTGGTATGGGCGGGGCCCCGGCCGGCGCCGCCTCTCCTCACCTGAAATCTCATTAACATATAGCTTTTTATTACAAAGGTTGCTATGTATCATCGGTCGATATTATTCGTATTGGAAACGAGGAAATGAGATGCAAAACTGATCGGTCTCCTTCCTTAACAAAGGACAATGGTCGCATTTAGGTTGTTACTTTTTTGTGAGTTGTTTTAATTTTCACCTGGCGTAGAGTAAGAAGTTTAATAGTTTTTCAGTTTTGTGCCTTTCGATACGATAATATGATTTTGATCTGTAGATTTCTACTAAATTAATAAAATAAAAAAAACTTTTTATAAACAACAAACCATGATTATGAGAGCATTGTCTCAAAGGTTGTCATCGCATCTTCCTAGCCCTTTAATTGATGCAGGTGGTGTTAGCCACTGTTCGATTAGTTAGCCGTCGGCTTTCTTATTGACCTTATCATTGCATTTATCTTTATTATAATAATAATATATTATATTTATAATATAATATAAAATATTATAAAGAGGTAGAATTTGTTTGTTTGGAAGTTTGTATGTAGGGGGGTAATCTCCGGAACTACCAGTCGGATTAAAAAAAATCTTTTTGCATTGAATAGCTCAATTCTTGAGGAAGGTTATAGGCTCGCGGACGAAGTCGCGGGCGGAAGCTAGTATGTATTAAAATAGTCTGTCTAGTATCGCCTTGCTGACTGGTAATAGGGATGACGACAACAATTTTTTTTTAGTCCGTCTTGGATGTTATTAAAAAATATCGCACATGTATTTTTTATTTTTTTATGTAATCTAAAGATTACGGCGAAACATTAAGTTAAAATGAGCCATGACGTCACGAGTATGTAGATTTTATACTTACTCGTGACGTACCCACTCCCCGACTTAAAATGCGTTTTATCTAAGTAATTTTTTTATTAACATGATAAAGCAAAAAATACGTGTCTAATATCTTTTGATTATCTGTCTGACGGACTAATTAGAATTTCTTTTTTTTTACACAGGCATCATCCCCATTATACAATGGCATGTTATTTTTAAACGATGCGTGATTGTAGACCAATTTATCTATTTATGCAGTCACGCTTTGGAATGGGCAACTACCTGGATCTTTCTGACTGACCGACCCCTTGACAGTTCAAAAGTGCCTGTAAATGGTTTAATTGAAATAAATGCTTTGATATTGCATATTATTTTACTGTGAAATTACCTGGGTCTTAGAAAACACGTTTGGCCGCCCCCGTCGGACCCTGTGGGTTACTGTTACATGCATACAGGGTGACTTGTAATTTGACGTATTCCTTTTAGGACGAGACGGTGTGACCCATTTGCAACAATTAAGCATCGCATAAAGCCTAGGCGAAAATTCATGGGATTCGAACACGCAACTTTTATGTTTTTTTGAAAATTACCCTGAATTCGCCACTGAATATCACTTTAACTCTCAAATTTAATGGTCAACATTACGATTCCATTAGGTACCTAATACTTTAATAAACCTTTCGATGTAACCAAATTTTCAAAAAATCAATTAGTTAAAAAATAATGGAAGAAGTTTATTAACCATTTTCAAAAATCATCTTCGTACATGAATTTTGACACCAGTTATCTCATAGTAAAATATGTTATTAAGCCAATTACGGAAAAGACATCTTCATTTAATCAGCTTTCTAACGAGGTACAAAAGTTACAAAAATATTTAGAGGTGCAGATGAAAATGTCGATAATGCTGGCAAAGGTCGAATTCGGAAATTGTAGAAATATAAAAAAAAAATGTGATAATGGAATTAATCAACTGGTTTATGCCATCCCACTACTTTCTAACCTCCCAGCAATCTATCACACGTTAGGCACCCAGGTCGTCATGACCAGGTCACAAGTCGCCGAGCGGCTTTAACGTTTATAACATGACTCATGGTCTACTTGCTAGTCACTGTTCAGTCGTCGCTTAGTTGTGGAATCCTGTATATCTGTGAGACGCGTTTGACTGAATCTACCTGATAAATTACTAGAAAAACCATTAACTCAAACTCAAAGCCTTTATTTCAATTAAAACATTTACAGGTATTTTTGAATTGTCAAGGAGTCGGTCAGTTAGTCAGAAAGTTGAAGCTAGTTGCATAACATGGTTAGTCTAGCTAGAGGTAACTTCTCAATGAAAAATCTCATAGATACCTAAGTACCAGTATAATCAATTACCTAAAGTGATTAAGGAATCAAAATCTCTTCCAACTTTTAAAAGGCTATTAAATGTCTTGAATTTTACTTGGCGCTAAGGAGTAGAACTTCTGGACTTTTGTGTTGAGCAGCAATGGCGCTGTGCCGATATTGAAATATTATCTTCGGGCACATATGCGTACCTATGTAAGTGTCATTTATGGTTCTCAAAGTTGGGTAGACCACTGTGTAGTATCTGAAGCAGCGTGGCGGTCTATAGTCAATGCAAACGACAACGTTTATTGGTCTGACCATATACCATTAGAAATAACGTGTAACTTAAATGTACTTAAGTCCAAAAGCGTTATTAGTAAAGGCAATAAGGTCACGTGGGGTGAAAGAGACTTGCAACAAACTGACATATTATTATACAAGAATTTATATACGATGGGACTAAGACAGGATCATTTTGCTTCCGAATTTAGAAAATGTAGTGATAAATTGTGTAAGAATGTAGAACATAGATCCATTATAGAATGTACTATGAAATTGTTGACATATAGGCGACGCGGCATGTGTTTGGTACTGTGGGCAGGATCAAAACAAAAAAAAACCGGTGATGGGTTGGAACAAACATGTTCGACAAGCGCACTCGGAGTCACGGCTTAAATTGCTTTTCAGAAGTGGATGTTATGTGGTGAGCCGAAAGTGGGTTCTTTGTACGATACCATGAGAGAAACAAAACGGGTTTTTTAAAGTTAACTATAAAGTGGTGTCAGGAAAACAGAGAACAATTAAAAAGGAATATTATAGTATCTTGTCACAGAGAAGGATCTTAGCAAGTTTTGGAAGCACACCAACAAACTGAGCGGCAAGTCAAGCCTACCTGCGAGTGTGGAGGGTGTTAGTGAGTCTGCTTCCATAGCCAATCACTTTACGATGAAGTCCCCTTTAGGGTTAACGGAATCATCACTGGTAAAGGTAAAGAAATAGCATTGAAAATTGTATTGAAAAACATAACTGCGGTAAATCACCTGGGTACGATTCTCTCAGCATAGAGCATTTACAAAATGCAGGGGTTCATATGCCCAGAGTGCTGGTATCGTTATTCAACTTCTGCTTCTCACATATGTATCTGCCTGAAGATCTTATGAACACCTTAGTTGTGCCGATTATAAAAAATCGAACTGGAGACGCGTCGGATATAAATAACTATAGGCCCATATCGTTGGCTATGATTATTGCCAAGATTTTGGACAGAGTGCTTGACAAGCAGTTAAATAAACATCTGTCACTTTAGGATCACCCAATTTGGCTTCAGAGCAGGTATTTTATTCAACAGAGCACGCTGTTCTGTGTCTCAAGCACACTGTCAGATACTATAAGGACAGGAAAACCCCCGTGTACGCGTGTTTTCTTGATCTTTCAAAAGCCTTCGATCTGGTGTCCTATGGTGTTTTATGGAAGAAGCTGTATGAGAATACAACACTTCCGGGTGAGATGATTGAGTTGTTTAGATATTGGTACGGCCGTCAGACTAATATGGTGAAATGGGCAGGCTTGCTATCCGATCCATACGGGCTGGAGTGCGGGGTCAGACAGGGAGGTCTGACTGCGCCGAAACTCTTCTGTTTGTACGCGGATCAGTTGACCCGTGAGCTCAGCAGCACTATGGTAGGCTGTTCCACTGACGGAACACTAGTCAATAACATAAGTTACGCCTAAAAACTACTCTATTTAGGGCATATTGCCAATCATTTTATACCTGCAGTCTATGGGTCGACTACACGCAAAGGGCTTACAGCGCCTTACGTTCCCAGTATAACACACATACAGGGCGCTGTTGGGGTTACCACGACACTATAGCGCATCAGGGATGTTCGCACAGGCACGCATAGACGACTTTTATGCAACCATGCGAAAGCGTGTCGCCTCCCTGATGCGGCGGGTGCGGAGCAGCGCCAACAGCCTCTTGGTTACTGTGGCCGATAGGGCGGAAAGTCTAATACTCAGGTACTGGACCAGGACACAACCTTCAATTCTTGCCTTGAAATAATGTTTAATTAATTATTGCATATTTTCTTATTGACATTATTCATGGTTATTTTGACATTATTATTGATTGTTTTGACATTATTAGTATTTATGACCAAAACTTGCGAAATATTAATAAATACCAACAACACTAGTGTTCAAACAAAAGCATCACAGTCACATCTTGCGACTATGATGCTTTTGTTTGGCTACATTCTTATTTTTTATGTTTCTTGGCTTTTTCTGTTTTTATTTTAAGCACCTTTTAACATTTACGTACCTTTACGTCGCAATTAACGTACCTATTAATAATAATTTCATAACTTACTCTCCATACACCAAGAAAACAGTTCTCAGATTTCCACCCACTAAAATTTAATAATTCAGCAACTTCGTCTTTTCTATCAGTAAGTTCTCAATAAATATCGGAGGGTTTAGGGGTATTTTATTGCCTCGTGAGCGAAAACTGGTTGAGTCGCGTCCCCAAGGAGCGATCGGTTGGCAAACATCGCAATCTGGCGCTGGAGGATACGGCTTGTGGCCCCGTATCGCTTTCCACTGTTGAAATTCAATACCAAAATAAAATTAACATAAACGTTTTCTTTTTACTTTTGGCTTTGTTGTCTTGAGTGGGTAAAAATGCCTGTTTATTGATTGTGTGATGGTTGGAAATTAGACATGTGATTCTTTATCGTTCATAGTGTTATTGTTTCATTTAATTTTGTAGGCAAATAAATAAATATTTCTAGAAATGCAGGTACCTATTGAATCATGCTTAAAATAGGATTATGTTAGTGTTTTTATTACCTAGGCTAAAATCTTCAAGCAAAGGTTTATAATATGATATTTGACATAATTTAAAATCATGATCGTTATGATTTAATTACCTGTGCACTTGATACTAAAACTAAATTAATTATCTTGCTTGATGAACTCCTAAAAATTGAATCGGCGCGTGTTTGGAGAATTTAATAAACTGTGTCCTGAGTTATTCTCGGTTGACTTCACAATTTTCTATATTAAATCGTGGAGCGGCGTGGGAGCGGTTGCCATGATACCTTAGAGGAGTTAATAAGTCATAAATAGCAAGCTAGACGGGTACAGAGCGATGGAATATGTGTAGGTGAGAGAGAGAGGGGTGTGTCACCCCAGGTAGTGGTGGTGATAGGCAATCGTCTGGAAAAAGGTGCGTTTGGAGGAGCTATGAGGTGTCACAAAATTGCGATTTTCGACAATATAGTTGTCTTTTATCGACTGAGTGTTACATTATTGTCCTTAATGTAATTCCAAGCGGAATAACGTGAGTTAATAGGTGACTGAGCAAACAAAAATTGTTGAAGTAAGCACTAACATACTTTAAAAAAAAAAAATTTCCATCAAATTTTATTGCTTGTTATCTTATCATACACCGTATTTCAAATGTTTCCTTTGCCTCACTTTCTATAACAGCTACGTTGAAATTTGAGAGAAAAGTACGAAAACTTCACATAGGATTTTAATTTGAAAAGAATCTTTATAAATAGGGTCGATAGCTAGGCTGTTAAATTCTGATCATAATGTTCACATTAAGAGGGCATCATCATCATCTTAATGTCCATATCCCGATTCATTTGGGGTAAGCGCAGCATGTTGGAACATTAAGAGCTCCCAATTTGCAAATATTTCTTAACAGCGTTTATCCTAAAAGTTGGCAACGTTGCAAATATCTGTCAAAAATGTACCTGTTTTGGTTAATTTGCCAATGTTAGTGCATGGAAATAAGAAACGTGGCTAACTAGCGAAGTAGAATATTAATAATGAATTGCAATTGTAACGTTTTAGTTTCCAAATACTTTTTTACATCTTAAACTAAATATTCGGTGTTACGATATGAATTGTTACATTTCATAATCAATATTCTAGTTAGCTAGTTAGCCACATTTCTTATTTCCATACAGTAATATTTCTAAATTAATCAAAACAGCGAAATATTTGACATCTACGAGTATTTACCCACTTTCAGAATCTTCACTTAACTTTTCCCTTGACGAATGAAGGTTACAGTAACTATCATTTCATGTAGGTAGAATAAAACGTTTCCTATTTAAAGCGGTTCTCTACCCTTCAATATCTAGGACAGGTTGAAAGTCTCATTGTTTCTGTGGAGGGTCATCCAAATGCACCGCGCTGTAAAGCGGTAAGCGACGGAGTCGATAAGCGCTGAGTACGCTGTATGGACGAGTGGTCGATCACTGGCAAGTGCCTGCCACTTGCCACTCATAATACTTGCCGATAAAATCACGTACGAAATTTCTACGGATAAACCGTACGCTATTAGAGAAGTCTTATTTTCCGAAGAAATATTGATAGTGCACGCATTTTTAGCGACTCTTTAGCAATTTGTGGGTGTACCTACGTACACCTCTTATAAGCGTAACATTGTGTTATTTTATGTTGATCTTTTAAATACGATTTACGCCTTTATGTAACAATTGAGGAAATTGTATACCTATATGTCTTGTATATGTTATATTTCTTCTTCTTCTTCGGTTTTATGGTTATAAGCGTAAAGTACTTGTTACTCGCATTGGGATGAAACTAGTTTTCAGCATGAATTAAAGCCAAATGTGTCGCAGTTGCAGTCGATTTCAAAACTACCTTACGGTCAGAGTAAGGTCGCTTGTCTTTAAATGTGGAATACATTAACAATATTTACTGCACTCTAATGTTTTTAAAGAAGCATGTGATATAAAAGCCCAGACCAGTCAAGAGAAATACAAAAATTAACATAGACAATTACTTATTTCCCCTGCTTTATCATTTACTTGACGTTGGTTATTATGTAGTTTAGTGATGGTAAAGTAAAATTCAGTAAAATTACGTTATTTAGTGTAAGACATACAATTCTCTCCAATAATTTAATTTATTACATCCAATCAGTTTGAACTGACGTCATCTAAACTCGTAATAATCAAGTTGCAAGCTCAGCGGTTTTATAACTATTTAAATGGATTGAGTTTCACCCCTAATCTGACGTTTCACGGTATAAAAATATACATTAATCGCCCGCTAAGAGGGTGGTCCCGCTTCGTAAGCTAAATTTATAACAAAGCAAAACTAAGTAAACAGATTTTTAAAAATTTGTCGTTCTTTGTTTAACGACTTTCTTTGGGAAAGAGGACACTCTGCATACAATTGAAATAATTAACGCCTCCTGTATTCTGTTAACGTGTATATATTTTCTAACATGAATAGTTTGGTACAAAATGCATTACGAGTACAATAAAAAATATTTAAATTTAAATTTTGTGTACTATATAAAATCTAAATGAGTTGGGAACAGTCAATGGAGTTTCTGAAAAATATATTTCATTTAAAAGGCTTAAAGGGGCTCCTATAAAAAAGTTAAAACGGTCTGATGGGCAGATTTTGATTCAAACGCGTTATTCAGCCAGCGTAGCAATATGAATCATGGACCGAAGCTACGAAGCGCTACGACTTGCTACGAACGGTTTTATGGATGGCTAGCTTTGCTCTGACAGAATTTATAACAGTATGAATATCTTTAGTGAGTAATGGCCGTGTCGTGCTTCGCTATAATAGTACTAGTGAATATTTTGGAAACATTGTCTCTAAGTTTTATAGCTTTCAAACATAGTTTTGTTTCCTCACGATATTTTCGTTCACCGTTTTTGAAGCAAGTCATAATTAACAGTTAAAAAAATCAAACTTGTTGTTAATCTAAATTGGAAAGCAAATATATAAGTTATTTTAGATTGTGATAAGTTAAATAACATACTATACATACGTATAGCACATATAATCATTCATTCATTCATTCATTCATAGCGTAACTTAAGGTTATTTTGATAAATTTTTCAGATTTTATTTAAATGAATGCATGAGTTTAATCTTTTGAAAAAACATGAAATAACTGAGCATTATTTTACCGCATCCGTCGCCGTATGAGTTATGGTGGCCGAGACCCATGGCTTTGCGTTCGGTGGACCGCGGAAACTTCATTTGCGAGCTCCTCTGTCCGTGAAATGAAGTCGGCTCGATATACCGATCATGTTATATCGGCATCGGGTGCGGCCACGCATATAACCGAAACGATTATTACCGAGCTATTGCTTTCATTATACAGGTAGGAAGTTTTAAAAATGCGGAATTCACCAATGACACTAAACGCGAACCGCGTTCATGAGCTGTCAGTGTCAAAGTTGTTGTAGAATACTGACACTGACAGCACTTGAACGCGGTTTAGAGGTGCTGAACGTATTCAGTTTCATTGGTGAAATTCGCCCTAAAAATAAGAGTCGCGAAAGACCAAAGAAATGATGAATGGTATCTGAAGATGGTTGGGCTAGAAAGGGGTTAAACTGAGATGACGATTAATAGAGAAAAATGGAAGAAGAAAACAGCAAGTAATAGACACATTTTGTCAAACTTTTCTATGTTTTGAATATTGAATACTAGGCTTTTGGGTAATTTGAAAAGGAGTATTATTTCATTTATTTTATTTTTTTGTAATGTGCGTTTAGTTTGTGCAGGATAAATAACTTTTCAATCTTTTTTTTTAAACATGCTGCAAATAAATTTGGATAAGGGCGAAAGAATGATGAATCACCATCATTTTTTAATTAAAAATAAATGATTAATGCAGTCTTCTACCGCACTACTTAATAGAATCTTTGTGTTGAGTAGTGGAGGTCAGACAGGCAGTCGTTCCATGAAAAGTACAAGTATTCAGCTGCATACGGTTAGACTGGAAGCCGTCCCCAACAAAGTTGGGTAAAGGCTATATAGATGAAAGTGTAGAAGTTAATATTGCCTTCTTTGTAAGCTGAGATCTCTTTGTTTAGGGTGTTTAGTTACGAGGTTAGCTTTTCAGTAGCGTTCATTGGTTCCTGTAATGTGTAGGTATAAGGACATTCCGAATATGATGTTACGGTCACGTCTTTTGCGTCGTATAGAACAATATATTACTAGCATTGCCCTGCGGTTTCATCCGCATAAGTGTCGATTCCGTGAGAATATAGGGATAAAAAGTATTCTATGTGTTAATCCAGGTTATAAGCTATTTGTGTGCCAAATTTCATCCAATTCCTTTTTTTAGTTTTTGCGTGAAATAGTAACAAACATTCTTCCATCGTTCCATCCTCACAAACTTTCGCGTTTATAATATTATATATAATATATATAAATAATATTTATTAATTATATTATATATATTATGGTAGGATGAAGATAGATTTAAGTTGCATAAATGAATAAATGTCATTACTGAATAATATATGTTGGTCTGGTGGTTGCAAGCGTTACTGCTGATCATGAGGGCATGGGACCTAAACATAACTGGCGAAATGTGGGTGTACTATAGGTACACCTGCCCAACCCTTCGGGGAATAACATCACGCCTGTATTCCTCGACAATCTCAATATACTTAAGATTGTTGTAAAGAGATCCTGAACTCATAACATCCTTAGGAAATACAAATATACCTACTTGCAATGCTGCTCTAAAGGAATTACGATTCCTGCTTACGTAATTATGTAACCTTCATCACATATCATAATCACACAAAATTATCAGTAAGAATACCGAACTAGGTTGTGACGTAGGTTCCTCGGCGTCTGTCTGTCTGTCTCAGACGTTTATGCCATAACTCCTGTGTTATTTGGCAAAGTTAGTCAAAATTACAGATTCGTTAGTAAATCAGGTCAGTTTAATTTCGTGCGTGTTTTAATAAAATTAATCATTGTTATAAAGAACAGTCAATATAACAATTTGTAACAGCTGAATTTATTTAGTAAGTTTTTTTTTCCGAAGTAGAAAAAATACAAAAAGGCGTCCTGTAAAAATGGCAGCTTGATTGATTGTTTTAACTTTAACTCATAATAAAATTAGTAGTTAAATTAAATTTAGGTCCTACATTATCAATAATTATTCGTTAATTCGATTAAAAGGTTTTTATTTTTCATTTTCGTTTTACGTCGATAATTTTTTTGTGAAAAAAAAAATGTTGCCCACGTGATATCTTTATAAAGTATAGCCTCATATTACTCAGTCATAATATAGCAACTGTTGTAAGATTTTTTTAAATCGGTTCAGTATTTTTTGAATTTATTCATTATAAATTATAAACAAAAATAAATATCTTCTCTTTTTGAAATATTAGTGTAGCTGGGGTTGCGTATCACCACTATCTCATCTGATGGTATATTTAAAATTCTCAGACATCAGCTGAAAGTGAAGCTTCATAATTTACACATATTGTTAATGATAACAGTTTCTTTGCTTTGGTTCTTCTGGGTGTAGTAAAGCCTTTATTGTGAAGTCAATTTGCCTTGGTATGCAATGATTTCAGTTAGAAAACCGTCGATGGTTATTGTGGCTACTGGTAAAAGTATTGCTTAAATAAATATAAAGCAAGCAAGGAGCAGTGGCGTGTAAAACTTACACAAACGGTTGAATCTACGCTTGAACATGGTTAGATATTACATGGAAGTTATAACTATAAACTATGAAATATGAAGCTATAGATTATACCTATACACAGTGTAGTTACTGACAAAAGAGTATCGATTACCCGGGGATAGTAAAGTTTTAATGTTATGTACTGTTGCAGATAGTTCACTTGAATTCCTCATGTCTGTGGGCATGTCAAGCTATATGTTAAGTACGGCTGCCTGCTCAGTATCGCATTGCTAGGGTTGACGTCAATAGTACATATTTTGGGACCTCCTGAAAATTTTCAGAAATCTGACAAACCCCGCCCCATTTACAGCACCGGCTGTGATTCGCCGGAGTTCGTCTACGTCCGCACTCGTAGCGGCCAATGACGGCTGGGGCTACGCGCAGCCGTAGCGCTACGCCGTAGAGGCGCGCGGGGAGCTACACGATCGACAGACGCTACAGCGGAGCAGCTACGCCAGGGAACTGAAAAATGTAAGTACTAATTATTATATTTGTAAAGAATCTCTTTCTTTTCAATGTGAAATGTAGCTGTATGTACTCTTATTTTAACTTTGTGTATTTTTGTACATATATATAACTACAGCTACTGGTTTATAGGTACATGCTCATGTATAGGTAGGTACCCAGTACATACAAAGTGATTATGTAACAGGAGGGTGGTAGATATCGCAGATCAATTCCTTTTTTCAAATTATTTAAGAACTAGGGTGCAAATCCAATGTGTTTCAAAATATCCACCTTTCAAAATATATTAAACAAAAAATAATGTTTTCCATCTGAAAAATCATTGGTACCCCAATGATTTTTGATTAATATTTAATTTGTACTTCATTGTGAAAAAATTCAAACATTTCTTTCGAACTCCCGCATAGATATAGCTATCCGATTTCCAGAATAAACTTCGAAAATTGAACAAAGAAAACTGAAAAGTTTCGTTCCAGTCCATAGCAGTAAAAACCATTTATTCTTGTATTGTAGCATATGATTCTTAATTATTATATTACCATAACAAGAGACAATTTACATTCTTAAGTTCTACAGAATATGTACCTAGAATAAAGCCAGAAAAAAAGCAGAAATGCCGAGGCTATCTAGTTTAAAAACACTGACGTAACACTGACGTGTAAATAAGCTAAAGTTTTCTTCAAATAGAAATATCATCTCATTTCATAGACACCTCTATCTTCTTTCGAATCATACAAGAAATATGAGAACAGCTCATTCCGTATTAAAAATTCTAGCCAGTCACCAAACCACACTGGCCCCGCGTGGATTATGGCCCAGTCCCTCTCACAGAGACGAGGCATGTGTTCCAGCAGTTGGATCGTTATACGATAATTAGTCATCAAGGCTGTATGGTCGCAATAGTAATAGTGATGTTGTTTGCAGGTGTTAGTGAAGAGTGTCATTTGATGAGGGACGTGCGACCGGCAGCATGCAGGGGCTCAATGCCGCGAAGGAGAAGGCCTCGGGGCTCTTTGCCAACAAACCCCTTCTGTTCAAGTAAGTCGCATGGTTCTATACCCAATATTATTGCTAAAGGGGGCTTCTCAATTGGGGGCATTTTGAAAGGGTATATATTATGTGTTAGATAAAATATTCCTAAGTCAGATTTTTCATGTTTCAAGCCACAAAAATCGGAAATAATCTAACTAAATGAGGTAAATCTAAAGTAGGTAATTTTACTTAAATTAATCAGTGAAACACACAGCAGAAAAAATATAAATTAATGTGATGCAAACATGCAAAAGCAGAATCAATTCATTTTTAGTTTGTTTAGCTTTCTTATAAATTAATCATTCGGACAAAATAAACCGTAATATTGTATCTATTGTTACGAGAATATAACGCTTAAGATTAAAATGATGTTAAATTAAGACTTTAATATTGATTTAGAAAGTTCCTTGAGAAAAGAACAGTCAAGAAACTTGGTTAGGTATTGTTTAGAAATCAGCACGGTAATCAAAACCTAAACCAGCGATACTGTATGATCGCGCTTGTCACAGCTTAAAAATTATAAAAAGGTATAAAGTTTTACAAATTATGTGTAAGAAGGTAAGAAGAAGTAGAGGTTATGGACGGTAGTAGTAGACGGGACCAAGTAGACTCCTTGTCAATGAGTTATTCAGGGGAAGAGATATCACAGTAGGAAACTTATTCTGCTGCTAAGCAGTATTGCTACTACCGCTGCCTACCTCCCCTACATACCCTCTTAAAAAGGTAACGGAAAAGCTCGTAACGTACTGTTCTAGAAGCAAAAATAAATTGAAAGATATGCGAATCCCATGAACCCGCTCTGGGCCCTCCCGCTGCCAGGGAGGAGGATGAGTCCTAGCAGTGGATAGATCATGATCATCCTTCTTACTTTAATCCATCCAAAAGTTGTCTGTAAAAGATCGCTTTTAGCGATAAGACCACCCATTGTGTTACCCTATGTAAAATGTCTACATTTATATATGTATTATTAATGGAGTACATAATAAAGAATATTCTATCTATCTATTATGGGCAAGCACATGACATGTTCAAATTTTGTCTTTAGGGACGATATGAATCTTTGCTTTGGGGTCACATGTCTTCAATTTGATTAACAACCTGTTCCGTCATAAGCTAGATACCAGATGGATCATATATATATATATATGGATCATAAATGGTCGAAATATGCAACAAAATCGACAAAAAGTGCCAAAATGTGCAACATTAAACTAAAATAAATACTATTAAAAAAAAAATTGTTTCAGAAATCAAAATAATTACTTTAAAATAGAACAATGACTAAATTGTCAATGAGATATATATTATTTTTGTCCTTAAAAACATTGATACTCAAGTACTGTTCTAAATGCACAGTAGTAACATTTTGCCTCAATTTGCCTAGCCTTTTCCAATTATATTGGGGTCGGCTTCCAGTCTAACCGGATGCAGCTGAATACCAGTATTTTACATGGAACGTATTTTAACTGGGTATTACGATACCCCTGGGTAGACTGGTTGTCAGATTTTCGGGCTTCTGACGACCCGTAACGACGATGTCAAAGATCCACGAATGACAGCCGGGACCAACGGCTTAACTTGCTTTCCGAGGTACGAAGGAGTCTCAGTATGTAAAGATGGTCACCCATTCACGGACTAAACCCGGCAAACGCAGCTTAACCTGAAGGATCGACCCGTGCGGCTGCTATTACTTATCCACGAGCTCCTTTTGATTTGGATTTTGCCTTATATCACTTAAAATAGTTTTGTAATTTGTATGCATAGATTACATCATGCAATTACCTTCCAGTAATACATTATGTTTTTTATGAAAAATTTTGTATTTGTCTAGTTAGTAGGTAAAATATGCAATAATCTAAAAAGATGCCTACATATGCAAATACTTAAGCGAAGAATGCATTCCCATAAAATCCGCTCTCAAGTCAGAAATAAGCTTAGGGTGCAAAGTGAGAATAATTGTCATAAAAAAATTGCAATAATTTGACAAAAGCCTTAGCAGTCTTGGCACCCTTCATATCAGACAAATCATGGTCTGGTCTTGAAGCAATGCGGTAAAGATGAAACAGGGTACTGCTAAACTGCAATATCTGTCTTTGCGTGCTAGTTATAATATTACCACTCCTCACGCAGAGGTGCCCCTCAATCAATCTACCTAGCTTTTTCCCAACTATATTGGGGTCAGCTTCCAGTCTAACCGGATGCCGCTGAACACCAGTATTTTACATGAAGCGACTGCCTATCTGACCTCCACAACCCAGTAACTGGGTAATACGATACCCCTTGATAAGACTGGTTGTCAGACTTTTGGGCTTCTGACGACCCGTAACGATGATGTCAAAGATCCACGAATGACAGCCGGGACCAACGGCTTAACTTGCTTTCCGAGGAACAGAGGAGTCCCGGTATGTAAAGATGGTCACCCATCCACAGACCAATCCCGGCAAGCGTAGTTTAACCTGATGGATCGACCTGTGCCCATATTTCGCCAGTTATGTTTAAATCCCATGTAACAGGGGGCGAGCCTATTAACATCAACCGGGCACAAATCCAAACTCCGGGATGCTTATGAGAAACTTAAGATGGAAAACCTAATAACATTTTGTCCAACACGAAAATCGAACTCAGGACCATGAGGTCCTGAGTTCGATTTCCGGGTTTCCGGGCAAGCGCTACTGCTGAGTATGAGCTCAGCAGTAGCGCTTGCAACCACAAGACCAAGGAGGTAGCTTTTTTGGAAATTGTGTACATTTGTGACTATGAAAGTTGCTTTTCCTGTATGTCAGTGTGACCACTTAGATCTTCTTAACTACACAATCATTGAAAAACGGGAAGGTATCATACATAATCATTTAACTTAGATATAGCACACATATCTCATGACATGTCCCCATTGCACCGGAGCGGGTCGGTAGTTACTTTATTAAAGTACAATTGACCGGAGAGCCATCATGTAACACGTGTATATTTAATATATTCTAAAACTAAATCTACTTTTGTAATATAATAAGAAGCAGTTCCTACTTTTGGTTTTCAGTTTGCAAGCAACCATTTTTCCTATCAAAATAATCCTTTAGGGGTATGAGGAACAGGGTGTAAAGTTCACTCATCCCCATAGAAAAGAGAGGATCCTCCGACCAGACGGGTGTGATGTCTGGCGGGCAACTGCCCAGAGGTTGAAGCCGGGAAGCTTGTATATATGTTTATCGCGCGGTAAACTCTAATTGCGCGATGCAGGATTTGTGTGACGTCAGGATGTTGTGTGATGTCAGGTCTTTGATGTGTAGTTTGCATGTAGCGATGTAGATGCCGCTACATCACTCCCCTCCGGAGACCGGAGGTCGATAGTGGGCTGAGTCTTGAATCTTGCGATGCTTCACAGGGCCAGCTGTGGTTCCAGTGAGTCGGAACCGGGTGCCGCATAGTTCGCGGTGAGTCGGAATTGTCTGCGGTGGTTCCCTAGTGAGTCGGGGTAGCGCTGCGTTATGATCCAGTGGGTCGGATGTGGTACAGCACTGGGTTGTGGCTGAGGGTGATGACCAGGAATGCGCGTTCGCTGCATGCTGGTGGTCAGGATACCCGTTGAAGCCGTGAGTGCTGACTGGCTGTGTGACTCGCCTCACGAAAGCTTGCGGGAGTGATGATGATGATGACATCACGCAGAAGTAGTTGCACGAAGGCTGTGTTGACGTTCATATTTGGGGTCACCAATTTAGGGGTATGAGGAACAGGGTGTAAAGTTCACTCATCCCCCATAGAAAAGGGAGGATCCGCCGACCAGACGGGTGTGATGTCTGGCGGGCAACTGCCCAGAGGTTGAAGCCGGGAAGCTTGTATATATGTTTATCGCGCGGTAAACTCTAATTGCGCGATGCAGGATTTGTGTGACGTCAGGATGTTGTGTGATGTCAGGTCTTTGATGTGTAGTTTGCATGTAGCGATGTAGATGCCGCTACATCACTCCCCTCCGGAGACCGGAGGTCGATAGTGGGCTGAGTCTTGAATCTTGCGATGCTTCACAGTGCCAGCTGTGGTTCCAGTGAGTCGGAACCGGGTGCCGCATAGTTCGCGGTGAGTCGGAATTGTCTGCGGTGGTTCCCTAGTGAGTCGGGGTAGCGCTGCGTTATGATCCAGTGGGTCGGATGTGGTACAGCACTGGGTTGTGGCTGAGGGTGATGACCAGGAATGCGCGTTCGCTGCATGCTGGTGGTCAGGATACCCGTTGAAGCCGTGAGTGCTGACTGGCTGTGTGACTCGCCTCACGAAAGCTTGCGGGAGTGATGATGATGATGACATCACGCAGAAGTAGTTGCACGAAGGCTGTGTTGACGTTCATATTTGGGGTCACCAATTTAGGGGTATGAGGAACAGGGTGTAAAGTTCACTCATCCCCCATAGAAAAGGGAGGATCCGCCGACCAGACGGGTGTGATGTCTGGCGGGCAACTGCCCAGAGGTTGAAGTCGGGAAGCTTGTATATATGTTTATCGCGCGGTAAACTCTAATTGCACGATGCAGGATTTGTGTGACGTTAGGATGTTGTGTGACGTCAGGTCTTTGATGCGTAGTTTGCATGTAGCGATGTAGATGCCGCTACAATCCAAATGAGATCTACCACTTACTGGTTTTGTACCTAATTTAAGGAATTTGTAATTATTTAGAATTGTGATCTTCCATAAACGGGATAACCAAACGGGAAAACAATACAAACTTAAAAACAAATGGCAAACTGGCGTTTTTATTTCGCATTTCCAGAAGATGGAGGGTTACAAAAACTCTATGAAAACGGAGTATAAACAAAAAGAAACAATAGACGGTTGGGCAACGCGTGGGGAATCGAAGCAATTTCGATGGAAGCCGCGAGACGATCGCCGATAATATTGACAGGCGGATAATACTTGTTGCAATCGAAATAAAATATAAGGGCGGAGAAATCTCGGACGATTCTCTAACAAGCATTTTGTACGTATAGGGTCGCATTTTTGGGGAACAACAGTCTTTGAAAACAGAAAGAAAGAAATGTTCATTTGAACAGAACGATAGTAGGATATATAATTAAGTATTTGCTACATGTTTACAAAGAAAACTAAACTAACTACTTTATTATCTTCCGTAGCAAAACCGATCCGAGCCGTCCAAAACGATATCAATTCAGCATAATTCCTGGACACTGGTTTTTAGAACGGGCTTTAGTGGTAGGTACAAAGCTTGGTACAACACTGGCCAGAGATACCATCAATATAACTGAGCGATCATTTTGTACGAGTTACCTGGAAAGGACCTGTAAAAAAAAGATACAGTATTAGTATCGGTCATAATTCATTCGGCAAACAGTGACGTAGATAGCCAACTTGGAAGGACTCGGATATTTAGGATGTCTGCATCATCATCAATTTTTATTTTAGGGTAGATACGAGTTCTGTCCTCCCATCCTTGCTTAATGTGGATTTATAAACGGCCATTTTCCTCCTTAGTCTTCACTGCCTTGGTGACTGATTTTCCTTTTATATTACTGAATTTGTTTAAATGGACGAAAAGAAAAACACCCATAAAAAAGATGTTTAATCTAAATGTCTCTATGATTTTTTATAACAACGAAAATAACAAAAACAATAATTCTGTTATATAAATATAAATAAGAATAAAGCTTTCCATACAGATCATAATACCAAATGGTCCGGATTCGATAAATAATGCGATTACTGTGTGAGCTGGTGGCAGCCCTCGAGGTACCGTCGTACAGTCGAGTGCTCAGCGCTGATAACAAACAGACATCATCCGGATTTGTGTCGTCATGCGAACGCTCCCGATGCAAGGAACCGAGTATCTACGAGCATACAAGTACATTGTAACGGTGATTTGTTCACAAATCTGAGAGTATTTCGAGATATGAATTATTTTATTTAAGTCGGAACATGTTTTGTGAAGATATGGGAATGTTATGAAAGGTTAATTGTTTTACCGCCATTCATTGAGTTTTTAGAATAAGACGTACTTAGATTTCATCATAATGTTATGTGTTAATTCATTTTGCGTTAAACGTACTACCGTAACGCGCACGCCAGTAAAGTTCGCAGTCGGCATGATTCTTTTCGACATCTTCAACAATCATCGTCATATTTCAGCAAATTTTCACAAAATCGTGAAAAGTTTATCGCGTTCAGACTGACAGACACGGCGGCGGGGGGACTTTGTTGTAAAATATGTAGCTAAACCAGGCTATTTCTTGTCTACTAATGACATAGAAAAGCTAAAGAAATAAAATCGATCTTCACCAAATTAGTTAAGAAAGTATGACACTACAGCCTGTTTAAAAGTTATATCTTTGGTCAATCCTCATATAATACAAAGTCACTGGATAAAAAATGACCACTCGCTTTAGTTAAAATCATATCTACATCTGAGTCCCGCGAGGTATCCCTAAGGTTTAAGTCCATAAATTGCATAGCGAGCATAGAAGGGTAGTCGGTTCATTATTTAGTCCGTTTAAATCACTAAGTCCTTAAAAGACATTAGCAGGCTTTGTAGCGTTATCGCAGAACACAAAAGAGATTTAGAGCGAGCTGACAGGGGGAGGAACCCGTCAGTTTTTATTCAATAATATTTAGCTATATTGTACCGTGTACTGCTTGATTGTACAAGGATCTTTTAATGGTAGGATTAATGTTTTAATTGGGTGCTTCAGATTTTAGAGGAGCTTAAAGGCACCCATTAGGAATGGCTTTTGTCTTGATGGAGATTTGTTGCTATCACGAAATCTATTTTAGTATGTTTTGGGGAAAATCAATTTTCGCCAATATTTTGTAACAGACACTAGATAATTATGAGCTCGTCTAAGCTTAGATATTTTATATTATCTTCTAGTTTCACAATGTTGTAAATCCACAGCACGTTTGGGTTTCCCAAAACATACATTTTCACAAATGTGTTAAGCTTATAATTGTTTTGCAATCGTTCGTACTGATGGCATGGCATTAAAAGGTCTAGACAAAATAAATACGTGTTCAGCACTTAGGCTAATTGTTTCCGCCATTTGAATATTGCTCGCGACAATTACTCGATTGGTCCACCCGCCAGAGGACGCTGCTGCACAACGGACCCTAAATTAATTGCTCTCTGCTCACTTTGTTTTATTTTGATCAAGATTGACTGACTGTTGAAATAGCAAAAAATATGAGAGGGGAAGAAAAACAAAAACGAAACAAAAATATTAAAGGACTTAATTCAATTATAATGTCAAATTCAATTTTAATGTAAGTATCTAGTAATTCCATTTAATGTAAGTTTGTTCAATATTTGTGAATTCGAATGATTGATAACTTCATGTAGTTTTTAGGAAAATTCAGGAATGAAAAGATTAAGTATGCAGTGTAAAGCTTCGTGCAGACTAGCGCGAAGCGACACCGGTTATTGTTATACCATGAAGTTTTCATAGAAATTGTATTCTTCGAGTCACGTCGCACCGGTTGTCGCGCTAGTCTGCACGTGGTTTAAAGCTAAATCAAAAGATAAACAAAACAAGATTGTGCCTTATGTGTTTTATCGTTTAAACAAAACGATGAGTTAGGACTAGCATACATTCTTTATTATAACATAACAAGGTGCTATAAGAGTACACAATAAAAACTCAATTCTGTGAAACATTACTTGAGTGAGGAACAAATAACAGGTAAACTACATTTCCTCAATTTGCACCTTTTCGTGGATGATTTCCGTTTCTATCCGGGAGAAGAGCACCCCGTACTTCCTGCACATTGATATCAATGTAGATAATATTCTATTATTGAATATATGAATACCATTCTGATATCGGCTGTGTCATTTAGTTACGAAAATATTGTCGCACGGCAGATTGCGATTTTCTACGATTTTAAGCTAGATTAATTTATTACGACCTTATCAATTTTATAATTAATAAGATCTTTCTATGTATAGTGTTATTGAGGATATATATTTTTGGGTAGCTCAGAATAACTCAAAAATATTCAACTGTAGGTACCTAATTTGCAATATTTAAAACATGCATTATTATTGAAGTAGTTAAGTTGAAGGAATTGGAAGGGGCTGGAGGATTCACGCTGTACGACAAAAGTGAGTCCGGCAAAATTTAATAAAAAATTGACGTATGCGTTCAAAAATGATAATTATAATAATAGTGGTTTAGAATTCACTCTTGCATGCTTGATTATATTATCGATTCGGTGTCGAGATATTTCTCTATTGTCTGTAATCGCCAGCCATCTTTTAGGCATTTTCTCACTTCTTTTCGATAACATCGCGGTTGAAAATGACGTCCAGTGCCGAGAGCCCTCCTGGAGGGTTCAACTAATCGCATATGGGACACCGGGAGCCCCACGGGGCTCATTTTAAATGTAGGTTTTTCTTAGCGAAAAAAGCATCAGATTTTAATAAGATTTATTTGTGTAGGCGTTGGTTTTAAAATCCTAGCATTTTAATTGTTTTAAAATTTTTGTTCACGATTCTAAATATTCACAAAAAAGTTTAAAGGTTGGAAACTACGTGTAGTGACGAGACCCCCGAAAACACTATTATACTTTGTTATACAGTGTTTTATAGCACGGTTTTAAAACGAATGCCGATGACCGTCCGCGATGGTTAACTTTAGCGCAAACCTAATCCCGGCAACCCTCCCGGGGGGTTCACTTCCAATATGCATGGTAGCACACGGTAGGCTGATATGAAACAATAGGAATTAAAAAAACTGGTCTATTTAAAAAAAAAACAAATACGCAAATGAAATCTACTAACCACCACAATATAATATTGTTCTATGATGTTACATTTTATTGTGACGTGTGTGATGTGTTTCCCATTATTTTCAATGCTATGATTAATTAAAGATTTTTTTGTATGAACAAAAGCATAAATTCATGATTATCTCGTAATTCTCAAATTTTCTCAAAAAATGGATTGAACATTTGAATAGGACAAATTATTATCCTATTTTTGCATATAATCTGGTACTGCGATGTTGTGCGATATTGGAGATATTTTTTTGCAAAATGTTTTGAAAAAAAAAAGTTTTACCTTGTGACATATCCAATGAAACAACTGTATAGGTGTCAATTTTTATTTTTATAATTTTAACATAAATAGTTTTATAGTTATTTAAGAAAATAGATGAAAATTTACTATTTTTTTCAAAATTTTACCCTTATCCCCGAAACTACGAAGCGTACAATTATGAAAAAAATACAGAAAGTAGTTCTATTCTTATAGATTACAGGAAAACCTATAAAAAGTCTATGGTTTTAAAACAACATGGCAAATCTCTCAAAATTGTGCGTACAAACTTACATTTCCAGTTGGAATGTATGGAAGACTATGTTTTTCAACTACAATGTTCAAAGTCAAAGTCAAAGATTTATTTGCAGATAAATATGGTAACAAAAGTTCTTACTATGGTATTATAATAGTAGCTTAACATATTGAATCATAACATAGTGACATGCAAATTTTTGGTACGTATACAATTAGATTTATTTTAATTTAAAATGAAGCAATTTCACAGTATAGAAGGAATTCTCAATTAACCAACTGCGTAAGGCCCTTCTGAAGCGGACCATTGGAAGTTCTTTGATTTGGTTAGGAATCTTGTTATATATCTGAATACACATAGGATAGCAACTTCGCCCATATAGTTCCGTTTTAATTCTAGGAATAATTAATCTGTTAGGATATCTAGTTTTGAACGTACATTTATCTCCCAGTTTTTCAAACATCTCAGGGTGAGATTTGGTAAATTTACATATTTCCTCAATATAAATACCTGTTAATGTAAGTATTCTGAGTTTCCTAAACAGTGGTTTACAGGAAGTAAGTACGCCCACATTACAAATCGCACGTATACATCTCTTTTGTGCGATGAAAGCTCTTTCGAGATGCACCGAGTTTCCCCACACCAGTATACCATAACGCAGTATTGAACCAACATATGCATGATAAGCCTGTAATGTGACTTTTCTACTTGTTAGGTTAGATAAGCGCCATAGAACATAAGCAAACTTACTGAGTTTTCCACATATCTTATCAATATGTTAAATTTGTTCTTGTGATAAATCATCCCAAATACGGAACCCTTCATTGCGTGTGGCAGGTTACGCACTAGGCCGGTTTTTTTTGTAGGCCTAATCCACTACAGCAAATGCCTTCATTTTTTTCTTTTAATTGCGAAACATGTGCTTAAGATAATTCGTTTGAAAACATAGTTGTTACAATATGTTCTGAACGTGTATTTTTTTGCTTAGGACCTATTCAGTATAAGGTTGGCACATCGAACACGGTAAGTCCTACTTACCGTGGTCGATGTGCCAACAGATGCTTTTACTTGAGATGGAGTTACAATCTGTGTAGATTTACTGGGAGCTGATTCGTCGAATTTTTCAACAAAACCACCTATAAAATTTGGTCAACATATTTCCGACTTTAACCACTCATAGACCTTACTTTTATATCATTGTTCCTTACGATGAGCACGTTCCCATTTCCTATGAATATTATAACAATACCTTGCACATAACACCTTTAATGTTTTATCATTTTCATTTAAACCAGATAGTTTTGACTTAATGACACTGTATAAAAAGCTATTTATTTTCTTTAATATTATCAGCTTCTTTCAATTTCACAAACAAATCAATGTTGTTTACCAAATCACATTTTTACAAAATTCTCGTTAACAAAAATCAAATAGTAATAGTAGTCAATAGTAGTCAATAATAGTCAATAAAGGGGTAGTCCGTATGTAATGGTGGGTAACAACGAACTGAGGTCATCGTTTGACGTTTCCTACCCTCTCAGTTTCCACCTACCTGCAAATTTACTGCCCTCTGATTGGCGCACGTCACTAATGAAATGACTCACAAATGACTGCGCGTCTACAGATAAGAACACCGGTTTGGCCGTATTTTGAACACAAACAAATGACGTCACGGAAGTAGTGTGGAATATCGTTGCACGTACTTGCAACTAAGTCTAATTTGACTATATTTTGCAATACAATTCTAATACGTCCATCAATTTTTTTTTTTTTTCATATAGTATTGAAACTACCTATAACTTTGAAAGTAATGGGTTTATGAAAAATATTCTAATAACAAAAAAGTATTGTATATACGTAGATTTCAAAAATGAATACACGAATCCTTAAGTCCGTACTTAGCGATTTCAGCCCACTGTGCGGCATGGCGTATGAGTTCTATGAAAAGTGGGTGGAGTCGAAAGCGTTAAGTTCGGAGGATATGTGTATTTTTTTACACACATCTTAGGCTCCATCAACGCCCAAACAATTTTAATCAGGTTAGCATCGGGTGACTGTAAGGGCCAGTCTAAGAACCTCGATGATTTCACGGCCATGATTTTTGAAAGTATCTCGGTAAGGAACGTTTTCTTGATGGTGCTTCTATAAACATTTTTTTTTTTCTGTATAAATAAGAACTGACGTTCTTAGTGATTGAATACAATCTAACCTAATAGACTAATAAGTAATTTGATTCTCACTTAATATTTTACTTCTTCTATATTTGAGATCAGCTTCTTTTCTTTATAAGCCTGTGTTCTTCCACTGCAGGGAAAAGGCCCTTCCTGATAGTATTCGTGATAGTATTCGTGATAGTATTCGTGATAGTATTCGTGATAGTATTCGTGATAGTATTCGTGATAGTATTCGTGATAGTATTCGTGATAGTATTCGTGATAGTATTCGTGATAGTATTCGTGATAGTATTCGTGATAGTATTCGTGATAGTATTCGTGATAGTATTCGTGATAGTATTCGTGATAGTATTCGTGATAGTATTCGTGATAGTATTCGTGATAGTATTCGTGATAGTATTTGTGATAGTATTCGTGATAGTATTCGTGATAGTCTTCGTGATAGTATTCGTGATAGTATTCGTGATAGTATTCCTGATAGTGTCTTGAGATTATAGTTAGACGCTTTATCATCAATAGTTCCTGGCAATAACAAATAGATAACCGTGGTTTCTTTTTTTATGTTATATTTTTTTTTTTCGTCGAGACATCTACTTAATTTACCCGCAGTCTGGTCGGTTATCAACCTATTGTATGTGCGAACGGACTCGTTTTTCACGATGCGTTTTAGAAAAACTCATTGTCTCTCGCTTCCAATAATAGATATTTAGAAAATTTTGTTGAAAATTAAAATTATGCCCGTTACTGTAACATTTTTTCTCTTTATCTACACGGAGAGAAAAATCACTACCAGAAACTTAAGTATTTAGGGAAAAACTAAGTTATAAGCAAACAATGTTTAGCTGTATTTGCAATTATTATTATTTTTTACTAACAGTGTTGTATTGTTGAACGTAATATCTAAAAACCTTTTTTAGTGAATGAAAAATAGGTACACCGTTTAATGCTTATAGCAAATCACAGTAAACATTGTTCGTTTAATAAATTCTGCAAAACATACTTCTTTTTTCTAAGAAAAGTTATTTGCAGTAAAATATTACACAGGTTAATGTTTATTATTGATAATTACTATTATTACAAAACTAAGCTATTGAAAGCACTGAGGTTTAACTTGATATTACAAAACCTACCACCCACTAACCATTAACCACTCCGTGTACAGCTTATATCGGAATTTGCAGCTTCTCTGTTAGTGAAGTTGATGCGATGCCCCCCCCTTGCCTTATTTTGGGCAAAATGTTGTTGGTACCTGTTCTTAGTTAGGTACTCCGTTGACGATACAAAATGATATTTGACATCAGGAAATCGATACAGGAGAAAGGAAACTGCCTAAGATTGAACTGAGCAGAGACTGTAATTCTGATAACTATAGTTACAAGTTTAGTTTCGTAAAGTAACCAGTACTGTATGGAGAATTTGCATATAAAAGTCCAGTCCAGGCCCCTTTAAAAATCAGTGTAATTTTTTTTTTTTTTTAAGAGCAGTATTATTTTAATCTTACTTCAGTGGGGGAAAGAGATGGAGCGTCCTGTAGAGCTGGATCTCGTTCCCACACTAAAGTAATATGAAAATAATACTGCTTTAGAGGTGGTGGTAGGTCCCCCTGTTTGTAAGCAGATTTCAACACGTGTATGTTTCTTATTGTAATAACGTTTGACTGTTACAAAACCAGTTTTGATTGTGCGAATCCAAAATACATTACACCATAGGGGGTCGGCAAGGTCAAGGTTCAATGTCAGCTGAGTATCTTGTGACATGGATAACTTTAACGGTTTTAATGTTAAGTAGTCATGATGGCCCAGTGGTTAGGGCCTCGCCTCTCCTGCAAGAGCTTGTGGGTTCAAATCCGGGCAAGTACCAATGTGACTTTTTCAATTCATATGTACTTTCTGAGTCTTTCTTGGACATTACTGACATCGGTGGAGGAAAACACCGTGAGGAACCCCGGACTTTATAGTTAATATAAGTCTGAAATTGCCAACCCGTCTTGAGCAAGCGTGGTGATCAATGCTCGTGCCGCGTATTTGTAATAATTATTCAGTAAAATCATCAAAATATACCAGTTTTTTTAAACATTGACTTTATTGAATATTAAATACAAAATGACATGATTACTTTGTAAAGTATTATATTATTCCAATTATTGTGAATGTGAGGACTAAGTGGATATTTTTGTTATTTTTTATCATTTCTCTTTAGTTTTAATGATGGTCTGGCAGTTTGATGGGTCCTACCCAAATGTCCTTTCTTTGGTATTGTTCGTTGAGTTGAGCTCCTTATGTTCTGAGTTGAGCTCCACGATTACTGACAAATGCTTGCACTGACTGGACAGGTCCACTCAAATCTGTGTGGTTCTTTTCTCAAAAGACCATTTTAGACACTAATCTACATGGTCCTCATATGGACTGACCAAGATTATGTCTGGACTTTAAAAGAGACTGTTACCTCTGAGTATGTTTCGGCCTTTCTTCTCAGAGTAGTCAGATTGGAAATTTCGAACTCATCTAGCAATTTTTTTTTTTAATACAACGTGTAAAAGTGATTCCAATATCCTATTTACAGAATAAACAATTTCATTTCATTTCATTATGAGAAGAGGCCTTTGCCCAGCAGTGGAACCGTAACAGGTTGGTATTATTATTATTAGTACCAAAGAGATATTAAATAAAGCATTTGTCTTTCTAGTAAAATTATCGTGAAAAAACGACTAGGTACCTCGAGGTAGTGAAATATGATCATGGATGAATCATTATTACAAAATTTTGAATAACTATTGTACTCAAATCAGGGTAAGTGAAATCGGCCTAGCCTTTTCCCAACTATGTTGGGGTTGGGTTCCAGTTTAACCGGATGCAGCTGAATTCCAGTATTTTACATGAAGCGACTGTGTATCTGACCTCCACAACCCAGTAACTGGGTAACACGATACCCCCACGAATGACAGCCGGGACCAACAGCTTAACGTGCTTTCCAAGATACGAAGGAGTCTCGGTATGTAAATGATGGTCACCCATCCACGGACCAACCCCGGCAAGCGTAGCTTAACCTGATGGATCAACCCATGCGGCTGTTTATTGCTTAGCCACGAGCTCCTTAAATCAGAGTTAGTATTCTATCTACAAAATACTGACAAGTTTGATGTATACGTACTTACCACAGGTATTGTTTGGTTTACAGGCACTAATTCGTAAACTATTCAATACCTGATAGTATTACTAACAAGTTAACAAGGCAAACTTTTGTCCCGACACAATAGTCCTGTAATATGATTCAAATATATTAGTCCATAGACACTAGAGGTTCACCATAAAGTTTGACGTCAAAGTGTTATGTTACATAACTAATTGGTTGTCAAAGCTTTCGCCTCAGGGTTTGCGGATGAAATTTTAATGAGGATTGCTTTCTGCTTCTGATGCGGGTGGACATGGCCAATTAATGATAAATATTTTATCCAAAGAGTACCTGAATAGAGTTGTCGGGAGTTTTAATGAGTGTAAGAAGGTGGACGGTATAATAAAAGTGTAAAAAGTGACAAATATTTATTTATTTACTTTAATTAAAAAGGGTTGAAAACCAATTAAAATAATTAAAGTCACACATAAAAGACAAACTAGAAAATTATAAAGTTGAAGTTAAAACATAAAAAAGTTAACAACACTTGTTAACAAACGGTTAATAAGAATTCATCATGTTTACTTTACGTGCATTATACAGCATACTAGGTGAAATAGTAGGTAGGCCTTTTTTATGATTAGAACTCCTTATGAATGTGCTATTAGAATTCCTAAAAATCCAAATGAACTATTGAACGATTTATTTTTACAAGGCTCGCTTTTCTTCAGTTATTTTTCTCTCACCAGAACAACAACATCAATCGAAATGCGTGTGATCCCCAGTACTAAAGTAAACTATGCCAGTTAATCGAGTCGTCATCTCGCGAGATCGATAGCCGGGTGCCGCCGTGATGTCTGTCCGTCGGGACGGCGCGGCGCCGGGGCCGGCGGCACGGCGCGGCGCCAAGGGGACGCGGGATCCGCAAATAAATCTTATAAACCGCTACTGCTATAAATTATTTATATTTGTTATGATTTCTTTATCTCTTCTATATTGATTACCTGGTTATTGGGGGTTAATTTTGAGAAAAATACAATAGTCGACGTATATTTAGTAACCTAATTGTATTTTATAATGGATTTCCACAAAGTCACGCCTGAGTCAATTAACTATGTTAATTTTGAGGTATTAGGTGCAAGTCTTAATTAGAGGTAACATGAAGACTGTGAGTCTCTGACATCACCTACTTAGACAGGCGGCGTTCTGGGCACTATCCGTCGGCAAAATTTGCTTTCCTAATGCGAAAGGTCGCATCACCTAGTTGTGAAATATGCAACAAAAATGAAGATGTGCAACATTTGTTGATAGAGTGTGTTAAGAGCAAGAATGAAAGGGAATCATTGATCAAAGAATTTTAATTGAACATTTTGGACGTTGGGCTAATTCAAAATATTTTAGCAAACCCTAGACCAGCGATTGCAAAGAGGTTGTGTGGCCTGGTGAAAATTATGCCATTCACTGAGTTATTCAATTTCTGTTACAGTTTATAGTTGTGGTCACTTTCATTAAGGTAAAATAGTTGATAAGGTACGATGGAGTTGGCATACCTGTATGGATAAAAACCCCTTTTGTTAATAAAGAAAGAAAAAAAAACTAGTTAGACGTAGCTGAATAGAACTAAAGTTTTATTTGCATAGATCGTTGTGTTATAATCAAACTTGACCCTTCCGGACTCTATGAAAATTAATAATAAACTTGCAAACTTTAGTTGATAGATCGGTTACAGACGCTTATTATTGCATGTATTCATTTTGTTCGTCAATCGGTTGATTAAGTTCTCAAAGAAGTTAATGAACAATTAAAGTTTTTGTTTCATTTGAATGATTTTAACCGTCGGGATCAACGAGAAATCATGCATTACAATTATTTTCTTTCGTTTATATCTCTAAATAAATAAATTTTATTTCTCAAAAAACTTAGTAACAGAAAATTGTTTGGCAGTAATAGTTTCTAATATTATGGATGTAGCCACTGCAACCGGACTAGGCAAAGCCTGTATTTCGGTTATCAGTGCCTTTTCCCTCGATTTTTAACAAGATAGATAGATGTACTTACTAAAAAAATAAGTTTAAATAAACAAAATTAACCAATGTGTAAAGAAACATCATAACATAACATCACGCCTGTATTCCCGGAAGGCTTAGGCAGAGGTTTACCTATAGTACACCCATATTTTGCCCTTTATGTATTAAGTCCCATGTAATAGGGGGCGAGCCTATTGTCATCAACCGGGCACAAATCCAGACTCCAGTCAGTTACATACAAATTCCAGATGGAAAAACCCACTAACATTTTGTCCGACTTGGGGATCGAACCCAAGACCTCGTGCTCAACAACAGCGCTTACGACCACTAGACTTACCAGACTTGACTTGTTGTAGAGGATATTACTAATATACTATGACTTCACGTTCCCATTAACTTATAATGCTTAGAATGTAGAGAAATTACATAACCGAATAAGCGGGCACAGCTAAATCTGTATCAACCATATCAATTCCAATCAAAAATCCACCTACCAAATAAATAAAAAAATCCAATCAGCCAACGCCCACACTGACAGGCGTATTAAAAAAGTATATTCATCATCCCTCTGACTTATACTCATTACGGGTACTAAAATGTCGTAATGAGAATCCTCTGTGAAAGGACACAGATTTAATTTGCAGCGTGGTCGCGACCACACAGGGTGGTGGGCGGTATTAATCCCACTTCAAAGGACACACTGGAATTACAGACTCCTGTATATAGCGGTATTATATTCAAATGAAGTAGTTTGACGTGCTCGAGTTAATTATTTCTGGCTCTGAACTGATACGAAGTTGATGACACTATTTGTGATTTTGTGTTGGTTTTATTCTGACTGCTACTGAGTTTTTCTTTTTTTGTCATTTGGTAGCTATTTGAAATTTAGAAAAAACATTCTTAATATGGTCACGTACTTTTTACGAAACGTTTTCAACAACCTGAAATATTTTTGGAAATAAACTTTGACTAACATTTTTAGTCTGTGATACCCCCAAACCACTTTTCCGTCTAACATAGAGATTGAATGTAAAAATCCTGTGTATTTAAAACAAAAACGGATGTCTGGCGCCAACTGAGGGTAGACGCCGAGGCGCCGCTCATTCCACTTTCGTACATAAACTACAATGTTACCAAATCGTACAGAGTACTCGTAACTGTCAAGTTTGAGGGTACTTCTCTCAATTGTTATTGTTGGTTTCATAATAGGTTGGTTCAGATATCCAGGGTTGGGTTCATTAAGTACTTGGATATAGTTTTGTTCCAATAAAACATTATTAAAGCCACGTTTAGCCTAAAGGCTTGAGCAGACCAGCGCGACAAGTCGCGCTGGTCTGCACAAGCTAATAGAAAGTAAATGCGTAATGTGAGGGGTAGGGGACTGTCGAAAGTCTATATAAATTACTGTGATGACATGATATATTCCATACACACTTTTTACAAGAAGCATAAATCTTATAGTATTAAACAACTTTCATACAATTTGAAATAAATTTTACTCTATCACAAAACAAAAACTCAACAAAAAAAAAAAGCATTGTCTTCTCTGTCCGTCGCCTACTCTGTGACGCCGATCGACATTCGTCGTTTTGTCTGCGCCTCCACCTCCACTAATGTACGTGGTGTGCAAATATTTGAGTTCGCCAAGACTCATTGATCAGGAGAGAGATCATGACGGCTCGCACTCCTCGCTTCCGTCACGTTTGGAGTGCTTGTAAGCTGGTGTGCGTGCAATTTTGCACTCTCCCCGACCCTCACACAGACCTGCGAGTGAAACAATGTTTGACACGAATCGATACACTTGTTTTGCTAAAAAGCTGTGGATAAAGTTTTTGTATTTCGTCAACGTGTAGGAGGTTATTTCTAAGCACGTTCTTAGGATTGTTTTCTCAGTAAATAATATTTCACGGCAAAATCTTGTCCACATTTTTAAGTCTTCGTCGCCACAATGGTTTGGCATTTTGTTATAATTTTTGGACAGCTATTGTTTTAAAAAACCTTTGTAGCTTTTCTGTATCCGAACTTTCAACGAATGTTAAGGAAACCTATCAAAGAAAAGTTGGCACATATATTTCTAAATCCATATCTAATGTTTGTAACAAGTTAATATAAGCTGAACGTTTCAGCGCTCGATTGAATTTCCGGGCGGTAACGACGTTGCGGGCCAACGCCAGCGGAAATACCGTTAATGCATGTCAATTGTTGTACCCCTAACTTTGTTGAACATCCACTCTCTAGGCGACAATACTGTTCCCCATTTTAAAATATTGAGCTAAACGTTTTAGGAAGATTTAAGTATGATGCAAACGCCATGTTTGCAAATGTTATGCTAATTTGGCTCATGGCTTTACTTCTACTGTGTTGTTGTTAATATTTTTGTTCCCTTCTGTGTCTCAAAGAGGTTTCAGCCACCATATACTCGTATATATCGATGTCAGTTGCACTAGGAGTCAAATATGAAAGGGTCTGTCGAATATAAATAAAAAACCGGCCAAGTGCGTGTCGGACCAAGCACAATGAAGGGTTCCGTAGTTGGGATGAATTTATCCCAAGAACAAACTTAACATTGTTGTTGAAAAACGTGTTCTCCCATACGGAGTTTATGGGAGATCATGTTTTTCAAACTGCAAATTTAAGTTGGTTGATTTTTTCTCGTTAACCTGTACAGCTCTCATAGTTTTTCTTTTAATTTCGTTATATATACTACTTCTGTGAATTTTTTCACAAGTCCAAGTACAACCATTTAGGTAGAAGGAGGGGGGGGACACACTTGACTTTAACGAAAAATTTCAGTTAAAAGCTAATTTAATATTTAAAAAAATCCCTGAATCCAAAAATGATTGTGACAAACTCACAATATTTTTGAAATACCTTTCTAACGATACCCCACAACATGGGGTAGATGAGGAAAAAAAAAACATCCCCACTTTACGTGTAGGGGCGGTACCGTAAAAAAAAAAAAAAACTTGATTTTATTTTACCACTTTATCGGCATGATTAATATGTATACATATGCCAAATTACAGCTTTCTAGTAATAACCGTCTCTGAGCTAAACCGCGGACAGACAGACGGACAGACAGACAGACAGACAGACAGACGGACATGGCGAAACTATAAGGGTTCCTTGTTTACTACGGAACCCTAAAAAGCACTGTAATGATGATCCGATCATTTTATTTTGATTTGAGGTTTACCATTTGTCGAATATCATTCAATTTAAAATTAATTTTTACGTTAGAAGAATAGTAGCATTATAACACAAAATTTACTGGATGCTACTGTACTATTCATGAAAACTAAATCAGCGTAGCTTTCAGTAGGTACCAGCCAGAAAGTATTCTAAGCCCCAAATCAGCCTAAGCATTGCACATTCACTCGCACAGATTGTAAGACAAAACAAGTAATGCACGCCACACAAGTCAGCGCGCATTCACGCAGTGACGACGGGGTGAGCAGACAGCTTCCCCGTGTGGACACAACAAAGGGTTGCACTCGCATTGCTTAATGGACAGTGAAGGCTGAGATAGCGACGTGATAAATCACCGACGTGATTACCGAGCCATTATCTAAAATACAATCTCGGGGGCGACAACTTGGAGAAAGTAAAGTTGTTGATGTAATTGACGGTGACGTGCTGTCGTTGTCTTTATTAGATCAAAGTTATGGAGGGCTTTTTGGTGCTGAAAAATATTTATACTTCCCTGAAAATAAACACAAGAACGAGAATAATATTTCTTTTGTTGATGTGTAAATATAAGATATACCAAAATATGCGAACGGTAGAAACCACAAAATTGCATTTCTACATGCGGAGCACCCTCGGTAGTCGATCAACGGCAAACAAATAAGCGTATTGGTACAATCGAGTCTATTTCATGCAAGCCCCTCAAGTGACGCTCAAAGAGAAGCCTGAGCGATCCGTCGGCGCGCGGCAGTCCTTTGAACCATGCTTACAAACGTTACAAAGGCTGAGCTTACTACGTGTAGATATTACGAACTCGATTTAATGAAGCAATTAAAAAATTCAATTTGAAATGATTTTTATAATCTTTTTCTTAGATTTTTGTACAGGACATCGGTTTTTCGAACCACTTCTTAGTTCAATCTATGAAATCATTTTGACAAAAAACATGAATAGTAAAAATTGCGAAATGCAAAAGTTCTAGAAACTAGTGCCCAAATAAGTACATAAATCACGAAACGTCAACGACAAAGACAAATTAATAATGTCGTCCCGGCAATATTCATCAATCTTACAATAAACACTTACATCGCATCGTATTGAAATGTAGGCTTAGTATTTAAATGGGTTCCCATTTGTAGTCCCGAAACATGAAAATAGCGTGGCTCTCAAACTAAGAGGGGTTGCGTAGACTTAATAAAATGCGCAAAGAGTCCGCTGACGAGGATGTATGCAAATCAGACGATAGACTTGTTCGATGTACGTAGAACCGGGGAGCACTACTGTGGTAAACAATATGGCTATAGTTAACGTTGGAAACTGTCCTTTGGGTCACGAACTCATGAATCATGTTTTTTTTTTAAATAGCATTAACTTAATTACTTATAATGTAAAATGTCATTACATTATTTATGAAGAAATACTTTATACAAAGAATTCATCCAGTTATACTCTATTAATTGTTCACATTTCGTAAAAATGCCTCGGTCGGTCACTACAAAAGAACTTTATCTGTCGCACACGAGTGTCGTCTCTAGAGCTTCGCTAGTCTATCGAGGGCGTACTTTTAAAGTATATTGCGTATCCTCATACATACGTATGGTGAGGGTTATTGTTGTTTTTCAAAGCTGGTAACGTTTCGCCCATCTGAAAGGGGTTTTACCGCGGTTTCACTTCGCCTCGAACAGATTTGTAGCTACGCATTGCACATTTAATACACGGTGGGTGCTTTTATATCCCGCGGTCGGATTTATTGAGTGTTTAGGATTCATAAAAACGTTATGTGAATTCATTAAATCATTTTATGGGTTCTTTGGTGAATCACATTTGTGAATTTGTATTCTGACGATTGTGATTAAAGATTTATGGAATCGCATTATTATTAGTACATGGGCGACCGAACTCTGCTCTGGTGAAAAATAGAGAATGCTCATTTAAAAGTATAGGATAGTTCATACTAATTCCGTGTATAGTACGTACTAATTCCATACTGCCATGCTGCCATGAGAGTAGGTACTAAGCAATTCCATACTGCTATGTCATTATTCTAAGATAACCATCTTGTTTTAAACTTAAAACTAAAAACGAATTTTCGCAAATTTGATATCTAGCTAGATCGATTTTTCGCCCCCGTAAATCCCTATATTGCAACTTTAATCGAAATTGTTAGAGCCGTTTTCGAGAACGTGATTACAAATATATATATATATATATATATATATATATACAAATATTGCTCATTTATAAGTATAGGATGCATATTAGGTTAAGGCAGTTTGAAGTTGCTATAACTTTAGTCATTTTTCTTACTTATAAAGCACTTCACACTGAATTGGATTAAACTATTCTAGAGTCTAGACTGCAGCACTTAAAATTCTAAGCCAAAATCTCCTAGAAAATATTTAGAACTTCGTTCATATTTTACTAAAAAAGTTTCTACCGTTTCTTTTAATATGTATGTGTCCAAGGTTATTCTTGGAGAAAAGGGTCTTCATTTCAGCTTACCATCTCAGCAACGCGATACGATCAAATGGATGCAACTTAAATGGGCATTAAGAAACATTTTTGCGACCTCCTCCGAGATAAGTTTCTCTTGATCCCGGGGCCATTGTGATAGTCATCTGTAGAAAAGTCCGTGAAAAGCCCCGGACTCATTCGCCATTCATGGGGCGATTTGATTTACTTAAGATCTTTGGCCTGATACTGTCTATTAAGCTAGTGCTTCACGAAAGAGGACGGTCGTTTTTATAAAAGTATAATGTGATGTGTTGACCGAAATATATCCTATATCTGTCTAAAAAGTAAATTATATTATTAGATTCATATCTTAGAGATTAAATTTCTCTAAGATATGAAGTCTAATAATAGAATTTATTAAGCAACTCGAGATTGGGCTGTATTGTGGTCGTTGGCTTTTTTCATTTTATATGATATACTGGCTTTCAATATTTTGTATCGAAGATGCTTTTAGAAATATTTCCTACATCAATACATCATACATCCTACAAAAATATATTAAATGAACTAACTGATACGTATGAAATTCGACTACAAAGTTTTTTTTTCAAATAAAAAAGTAATTTCAGAGGTAGTTTTTTTATAGAATTGGTTTACAAAGGAGGTGCATTAGAAGGGAGGGTTAACGCGTGGTTCCGGGCGAACGGACGGACGATTTATAAAATGAGTTTGCGGTGCAACCAAGCCGTGATACCCCATTGGTTACGTCTCACTTCTTTATTGGTGACGCTCCGTTTGGGAATTTGCGTAGGTATCGATAAAAAGTTTAATAATGTACTTTTTATCTTCTCATATAGAGATATCGAAATGATATTGATAATCCACCTTTTGTTTGTGTACCTTTATAAAGTTATGGATTAAATGCACTTTACATGTATATCACTCTCTGCCAGTACTATCCTTTTCGGTTTTCCAGCTTAAATCGTTTTTCTTAGGTTGTTTGTTTTTCTGTATTTGTGTGTACTCCACATATGAGTTAAGGTTGCTCGAAATAAATGTATTTTATTTGTTTTAGGACTGATTTGACCAAAGTCAGTACAAGGCAGTACATTTTATTCGTGGAATAAAATGGAAGTCTGTCAGTTTTTGTATGCAAAAGCTATCCTATTACTGTACCGGTATTAAAGTTGGGTCAAATTCACCCTTAGTCATAAACAACTATTGACTATTTTTGTATTTTTACTGTCTTTTTTTTCAGTAATATACTTATTAATAACATTTTTTAATATTAGACCGGTATCGGGAACATGGTCCTGGAAGCTACCGGCGCGGCGGTCAGGGCTCCAGAGAGCGGAACCTCCTAACACTGCAAGCCGTGTCCAGAAGTACCGCTTTCTGATTCAAGCCCTTGATCCAGCTGCCCAACGAGAGCCTCCTCAGCGTTGGTCGAGGATCTTGGCTATTAAGCCATTGTCTGTACGACTATCGGCACAAAGATCGCTGAGTCCACATCCCACATGTCGCTAACCTCGCGGGCCAAGTCAAGATACTTGATTTGTTTATCTTTCTCGGCTTTCACGAGGTTCCCGTCATGCGGGACCGTTATGTCAATAATCATTGCGCACCGCTCTTTTTGACCCAACCCCATTATATCAGGCTTATTGGCAAAAATAGTCCTGTCAGTGATGATGGATCGATCCCAGTACAATGTGATATTTCCATTTTCGAGAACTGCGTCGGGCACATACCTGTAGTACGGCACTTCCGATTCTACAAGGCTGTATTTCCGAGGACCATCGGGAGGCCACGGTATCGCTTTCGGACTTTTCCGCGACCCCGGCAGGCATAGGTCCTAGCGGACCCCGTCAGTTGTGCTGACATCTCTTTGAGGCGCGAGTGGAACACTATACGTCATTGACCCAGGCCTGGTCCTTATCGGACGGCGAGCTACCCATTGCTCACCGTCCGCAAGCCCGCGTCTACGGTAGCCGGGAATCGCCTTGCGATTCCCGACCCCCGGGGCGTCTCCTGCGGCGGCTAGGGACGTGAGGGCGTGAAATTTGCCTCTCCCTCACGCGTTCCACCTCCTCCTTTGCGAGCATTACTGCTTCGCAGAAGGAGGTGACGGCCTCCCATGGCCTCTCGCTCCGTACCATGGCCTGAACCAGGGCCGGACGCGGGAGATCACCGCCGATGATCGCCTCCACAAGGACACGGCGATGCTCTGATATGAGACCGTGTTCAGTAGATACAAATGGAGAAAGTAATTAATTTTATTCGGACATTTTGCACATGCTAAGACATCAGTTTATTGACAACTGCCAAAGAGAACAAAAAGATCTACTTTCATAGACAATGAGGTTTCAAACACATCACTACCCCTTAAACTATTGTCTTATAAAAACACAAATGTAACTAGTTAATTATTACTAAAATATTATGAGAAATATTACATTACATGGAAATAATTAGAATAACAATATTACACTGATAAAAGAGACAAACAGAACTTAACATGTTTCTCTTTAGTCAACGGTTTAGTGAGCAAGTCAGCTACCATGTCACCTATAGGCATATATGTAACAGACATCAATTAATTTATTAATTACAATATCCCTTAAAAAATGGTGTTTCATATCTATATGCTTGGTACGAGCATAAAACATTGAGTTAGAGCATAGTTTTTGTGCCGACTGATTGTCATTGCATAAATTTACCTTACAATGAACTTGAAGACATTCATTCAAGAAAGTACGTAAAAACACAAGCTTCTTTGCAAGCATCTGAAATAGCCTGTACTCTGCTTCAGTACTCGAGAGAGCCACAGTCCTCTGCTTACGGCTTTCCCAAGATATAATAGAATCACCTAATTTAAATACATACCCTGTATATGAACGACGGTCAACCTAATTGGATGCCCAATCATCATCCGTGTAGCCATTTATGACCAATCCTCTCTTAACATACTTAAGAAAGTAATGACTTGTACCTTTGAGGTATCGCAGGACCCTTTTCGCAGCTTTCCAATGTGCTTCATCGAAACATTCGTTAAATTCGCTCAGAACACCTTATTGCATGCGAGATATCTGGTCTGGAGCAAACTGAAATATACATTAAGCAACCTATGAGATTTCTGTAGTCGAAACGAGTATCCTTGATTTCACTTTTCTTCAGTTTCGATCCTACTTCCATAGGGGTCGGAGATGGTTTGCATTCAGTCATATTAAATTTATGTAGAACAGTTTCAATATAATGTGACTGATCTAAAGTAATCGATTCCTTATTCCTGCATACTCTCATGCCTAATATTTGGTGAGCAGGTCCAAATCCTTCATCTCAAACTCTGACATGAGTTTTTCTTTCACTATATCTTTTTCTTTGGATATTGGTGCAGAAAATAACATAATTTCGTCGACATAAAGAGCAATCATAACCATTCCCCCTTTTGTCCTTTATAATAGACACATGGTTCTCAAGGCATCCTATTGAAATGGAGTTTCTTTATTAATACTCTATTAATTTTTTCATACCATGACTTTGCAGCCTGTTTTAATCCATAAACGGCTTTCTCCAACTTATACACCTTATGTTCTTGTCCTTTCTTTACAAAACCTTCTGGTTGTTCCATTAGCACATGCTCTTTAAGATCACCTTTCAAAAAGGCTGTTTTGACGTCTAGGTGATTTATTTCCAGATCACATTCTGCAGCTAGCGCTAACAACAAACGGATAGTAGAGTAACGGACGACAGGCGAAAAAGTTGCATCATAGTCAATGCCATATCTTTGAGTGAATCCCTTAGCCACCAGCCGTGCCTTGTATTTGAGGAGACTGCCATCTAAATTCCTCTTTTTCTTAAAGATCCATTTGCATGTTATTGCTTTATGATCTTTAGGTAGATCCACAAGGCGCCAGACTTTATTGTTAATGAACGATTTATACTCATCTTCCATGGCTTACTTCCATTCTTTAGCTTCATTGCCACCAAGTGCTTCCTTAACAGTCTCCGGGTCGCCAAGGTCCCTGTACTGTTGAGCTACCAGTTGTGCATAAAGATCTTCATTTACAGCATCAATGAAGTCTGTAGACATCGAGTCTTCACTTGAACTCCCTGGAATATAAGGTTTCATCCGACGAGTTATCTGCTTCAGATGAAATACTACTGTCATTGGTACTAAATACTGTGTCCCTGTTCCTATTTCTTTCATCAGAAGGACAATTTTCAGACACCCTGTGGATTTTCATCTCCAGTGTTTTCGTCTGACCTACATGTCTGTTCTGTATGTGAAACAACATGAACCACTTGGTTAGCATCTTCATCTGACAGATTCTTTTTCCAGAAACGATTTTCTAAAAACCTCACATGGCGTGCTGTAATGCAATGCTCAGGCTTCTCTAGATCAATGAGTCTGTAACCCTTTGTATCGTTGCAGTAACCTACAAATATATATTCCTTTGTCTTCGAATCCAGTTTCTTGTGATTTGAAGTCAAAGCATAAGCCAAACAACCAAATGTACGAAGATGACTTACGTTTGTGTTTGTGTTAGTCCATTTCTCCAGTGGTGTCATGCCCATGACAGCTTTTGTGGGTGAGCGGTTTTGATCAATGTTTTTGGGCAGTGGCCGTAAGGCCTCTGCCCAAAAACGTTTGTCAAGAGCAGCATCTTCCAGCATGCAGCGAGCTTTGTCCATGATGGTACGGTTTGCTCTTTCTGCCACACCATTCTGTTGACTACAATGCGGGACAGTCGTTTGGTGACGGATTCCTGTTGCAGAAACTCCAGATTTTTTTTATTAATATATTCACCACCGTTGTCGCTACGAATACATTTTATTTTCTTATCAGTTTTATTTTCAACAAGCTTTTTGAATATTTTAAACTTTTCAAAAACTTCACTTTTTGTGTTAAAAAAATAAACAAATGTTTTTCTTGAACAACTTTTCTCAATGAAAGTAAGAAAATAACACGCACCACCAAATTACTTATTTTGCATTGGACCACATAAATCTGCATGTATTAAGCCTAAAATCTCCTTAGACCTACTATGAGACACTTTTGGAAAAGCTAATTTTGTAAGTTTTCCTTTAATACAGGCAATACCTGATTGAAAACGAGTACTATCATATTTAATAAAAAAGACCATACCTTGTCTCATGACATTCATGCTCCTAGCGTTGAGGTGCCCCAGCCTGCAATGCCATACTTCCTGTGACACCAAGCTGCTCTGCTCTTGCTCTGACACATCACAGTCCAGTAGTGTTTTACTGCTGCTGTCAGACACCATGCATTGAGGCTGCACTTCAACATCAGCTCTGCTGCTATTCCCTATAGAATCTAATTGAAAAATACCATTCACATAACTAGCAGTAGCTATGTTTTCATGCCCGTCCATTATTCTACAGGTTTTAGAATTAAAATTAACTTTATAACCTTTTCTTGTTAACTCACTCACTGATAAAAGTTTAGTTGACAGTTGAGGAACCAAATAAACATTAGTTATTGTTCTAAAAACGTTGTCTAACTTAATTCTAACTTTACCTAATCCTGCAGTACATAATTGATCACCATTTGCAATGTTCACAGAGAGGTCCTTAGTTGATTTGAACTCCAACATAACACCCTTGTCGTTGTATATATGGTTGGTTGCACCAGAGGCCACGTACCAGACATCTTTTTTGAGATTTTCCGACAATGCTGACAATAACACCTTCTTCTTGTCCTTGACATTACTCACTGGAGTCGTAGAAGCAGCATTCTTCGTGCAATTCTTCTTTGTGTGTCCTGGTTTCTTATATCGGTAACATTTGATCTTCGTTATGGTAGTCAAAGCCGATGCAGTCTCTGTCTTATCATCTCTTCTGTAAAACTCCTGTAATAATTTCGTTTTTACAGTTTCACTTATGAGCTTGTCACTGGAATTCTCCAACGCCATAATGAGCGGGTCGTAATCGGACGTCAGTCCGCTCAACATGATGACTGCTATGAGGTCATCGTCTAGTGGAGAACCATCATCCAATTGTTGTGCAATTTCCGTTATTTTCGTAATGTAAGTTTCCATGTTACAAGCATTCTCTTCGAGCTTAGTTACAAAAAGCAATCACAGTAATCCTAAACGTCTGCACAGACCCTTGTCCTCATAGGCCTTTTGTAAACTTGTCCATGCTGCATAAGCTGATTTTGCGTTACGCACAAGCGAAAAAGCATTGGGATGCACAGATAGACAAATTTTAGCAAGCGCGCGCTGATTCTTTCTAATATCTTTGCTTCCGTCGGTGGACTCGATACATTCGAGTAGGTCCTCGTGCATCAGTAACATCTTCATGAAAAATTTCCAGTTATTATAATTTTCCATGTCCTGCAGCTTTTCGATTGGAATTCCTGTCGAACTATGTGCTTCGCTGGTCATTTTTAATTAGTTTAAACCAGATAGAAAAACTCATGGAAAAGAAAAAAAAAACGTGCCGATCTGCCGATCGTTTTTTTTTTCTTCTTACTAAAAATAACTTTTGTCTCGAAATGAATCAAAAAACCTTACTTAGTAGGTCTGCTGGTCCCATAACCTGATATGAGAGGGTGTTCAGTAGATACACATGGAGAAAGTAATTAATTTTATTCGGACATTTTACTCAATACTCAATACTCAATACGTTTTTTGCATATGCTAAGACATCAGTTTATTGACAACTGCCAAAGAGAACAAAAAGATCTACTTGTCATAGACAATGAGGTTTCAATCACAACATGCTCCGCCCAAGCCGGGCAGACCTCCAATCCGTATGCTCCACCGTGTCCTCCGGGCGATCCACACAATGATGAAATCCGGGCGTTTCCACCCGCCTTATCCAGAACAGGAACCTTCCGAAACAACCGTGTCCGGTGAGGACCTGCGTCAGGTGGAAGGTGAGGACGCCATGGCGCCTCTCTAGCCACTCCTCAAAGAGGGGACTTATCGCCGCAATTGTGGCGTGCCAGTCTACAGACGCTTATAGCAAATCTACGTCGGGTCCATGTAGGGTCTGGAAAAGGCGTCTGTGAAGCACGTCTCTCTGCTAACTTCCCTGCGCTTATTAGTGTCAAGCACTACAGGCTTGCGCCAGTTTTCTTTAGCCACGGAGAGCGGAGTGAGGCCCTTGTCCACCACGTCCACATCTCGATGCATCCCCGCGTCAGCTTCTAGGAAATATTCTGAGAGTGTATATCTCGCGATTGTATAGGGTCTTGGCGTTTAAAAAGCCTCGACCTCCACACTTTCGCGGGATATACAGTCTTATTATCGATGACTCGTCGCATTCGATATTTAGTTATATTAATTTTTCATTGACGTTCAATGACGTAAACTAACAATTAAATAAAACTTTTATTTTGTTTCTACTTAAAAATGAATGAAGAACACATTTAAATAAGATGTATAAAGACGCTGTCACACGCTTCGACCGCCAACAACTCAATCATATACATCGACTAAAATAAAAGCTTATCGGATACAATAAAAAACCCATGATAAAATAAAAACGATAAATAAATAACATCGTCACATCACTATTTCACGGGCATTTGTCGCGGGACGTCACCATTTTTCCCTCGCTGCGCCGCCATCAGTGGAAAGTTAAAAGCATTGAAAGACATATCGCGGGTTCCTTCCAAGCTCCATTGTTCTCTCGCCCTTTGTCCCGCGCCGAATGTTTTAATGTAATTGGCTTTGTGAGACGTTTTTTTACCCCACTTTCCTGGGCATGTGTGCGTAACACACGAAAAGTTTCAGTTATTTCCACTCCCTTGGACGTATTGTAACTTAGTCTTAATTATTTGTGGTAATTCCTTATTGAACGGTATTTATAACTAGTTAGCAATAGGGTCTGTGGCATGAAATACAGAACGAGGTCAAGAAAATTATTTTTATTTTTAAACAAATTATGTTCACGTGTACATAGAAGTGATCTTCTATAGTGAGATTAATGAACTTGCAATTACTAATTGGTTCATTACTCAACCATAGTCAGAAAGTTCCAAATTGAATTAGATTATCTTAATAATGTGCTAAAGTAAAACAAATTAACAGCAGTAGCTCGGGTTTATCAATCCTAGTGTGTCATGCATATTACTACAACATCCTTTCTATTTTAACCACCCCATCTCCACTGACTCCAGTAAGTGAGTTGGATATAAATTGGGGCATTGTCTGTGAATCTGGAGCATTCGCGGGACTTTTAGGCTCATTCTGCAACACGAACAAAAATACTAAAGTCCAATACTGTACGTCTCTCGTTCTCGTTCATAGTATTTCCTTAAGGACAGACAAGGAGAGATAAGGATTGATTATTATTATCGGCATAGAATGTTTGCAGAATAAGATAGCTGATCTTGAATGAATTCCCTTTTGTTTTCTCGCTCTGATGCTGTTTCGTTTCGCTCTGGCGCACAGGACTTAGCACTATATACACTCCTGTCACCAGAATACAGGATCAATCCGCAGTGTTATTCAGTACTTTTTTACAATAAATATTACTTAATATTTGTGATAGAAACTTTTGTAATATAAATATAAATAGTTCGATAAGATGCTTTAGTGTCGATTTAGTTTTTAATGTATAATGAGTTATACACCGCCGCTTGTTGTTTATTGGAAAAAGTTATTTTGAGATGAAGGCCCGACTACTGATTGCAGATGATAAATACAGCAATATTCAATAAGCAGCGGTTCCACACAAGAGCAGACTAATTGATAACCTATGTGTTTTGCCCATAACAACTATACTTATCACTACCGGAACACATTGTTGCATATTTACTGCCGCAAGGCCAACACTTTGTTATTTTAGTAGGTAATTTTTGCAATAAGACAGCACACATTATAGTACTTTATGAAACATTTAGATAACAGCAGCATTTGCTGGACACAGGTCTCTTGAAAAGATGGCTTTTTATTGAATACATTTGACCTTTCAGGAGCAGAGGATTATAAGAGAAATAAATAATGACTCCGCAAGTTATAATTAATTTTATAAATGAGCAACAGGTCAAACGTCTTTGCAGAATACCACTGTGACTGAGGACAGAGGGAGCGTGGCACGCATTTCTGGCTAGTTTGATATCAGCTCCCGGCACATCACTACCGTTTCTTCGTTCCTTCGTTAAAATATACGATAAATTACTCTTGATCAATCGTTGTCTTATACTTGACAGAAGTTTGAACACAATGACCGCATTGTATTGTGAAATATAAAGTGTTCGTCAGCTTAGGTCTAATAAAAAACTGTGAATCTTTCAGTGTCTCCAGAAAGTGTTTGGAAAAATTCTGCTCACGTTCTCTTAAGTTTATTTATGTGTTTAAAGAAATCCACAGGTTGTTGTTTCATAGTGTTTCATATCCTACGGAAACGTAGTTGAAATTCGGACTTTATAACACAAGTATAAGGTAGTAAATTGCTCAAGGGACTTGGGAGTGCGAATTCTGATATCACCTGTTGATTTCACCGAGAAAATCCTCAGGGAACATGTTTTGGAGGATACTGTAAGTATTCTCTTAAGACGAAGAAAATCGTGCGGCTTTACTGAGAATTTACACCCTTCTGCGAAGTGGTTTTATTCGCTCTTAGTATTTAGAAATACTGCCAGAATGAACGGTGGTATTGGTACGTTAGAAAATTGTGGCAAAAGAGTTAGGAATGAAAGTGGGTTACATTGACATATTGACTGTATTGTTTTAAATTATAAAATTCTTCTGGTAAAAATATGTGGGAATATATCTTTTCATTTATGAAGACTAAAAAAAAAATCAATTGGATAATCTTTTACATTGTGTATCTTGTAGATATATAACTTAATTCTGATTAACTTCTATCAAAGGTGAACACAGTGTCCACCCCAATGTCCTTTCTTTGGTATTGTTCGTCGAATTGAGCTCCTTAAGTTCTGAGTTAAGCTCCACGATCACTGACAAATGCTTGCACTGACTGGACAGATCCACTCAAATCTGTGGTTCTTTCCTAAAAAGACTATTTCAGACACTAATCTACGTGGTCCTCATATGGCCTGACCAAGATTATCTCTGAACTTTAAAGAGACTACGGACCTCTGAGTTTTTTTCGGCCTTTTTCTGAGAGTAGTCAGATAGGAAACGCCGAACTCATCTAGCTTTTTAAAATATATTTTTTAATATGACGCGTAAAAGTGATTCCGATATTATATTAACAAAATAAACAATTTATTTAATTTCAGTGACTCAGCGTTATTAATTAAAAAATATTGATTTGTGAACCTATGAAAGTGCTGGTGTATTAGACTTTATTGCAGTTTATAAGACAATTTTTTCGACAAAAAGAAAACGAACAATAGATATTTATGTTACCTTCGTTAGTACATTTTGATGTGATAATAACTCAAATCCGATGAGGCATTTCTTCGGAATCACTGGTCCCTCGTCACGGCACAATAAGCCACTGTTATATTTATGTCTCCATACGTCACCGTTCCCCTCTGGAAAGGTCTCAGGAGACGGCATTGTGACGTCACAGGTAGACCAATTTATTTTTATGATTGAACTGTATGATCTGAAAGATTGATACAGAATTTTTGTAACATTTTTAGGGTTCCGTACCTCAAAAGGAAAAAACGAAACCCTTATAGGATCAGTTCGTTGTCCGTCTGCCTGTCTGTCAGTCGGTCAAGACCCTTTTTCTCAAGAACGCGTAGAGGTATCAAGTTGATATTATTGAGGTATCGAATTAACAATTATGTAGATCTATTGTCCTTTAAAGCTCTAAAAAAAAATCAAGCTGCTAAGTCAACGCAATAAAAATTACGGACATATTTATTTTAATGCTTGCAAATAAATCAAAATCTACAGGTTACTTCCTGTTGACCTTGAATCATGAAATTTCCCAGGAAGCAAGGTCTCACAGCACAAGTAACGGAAAATGTCCTAAAATCGTGAATTTGTAGTATTATAATAATATTTTTTTGCGATTACAAACTTACATTTGCAGTTGTAGAATTGACCGTGACGTATAGCGATGTATGGGAGAACATGTTTTTAAACTACAAAGTTAAGTTTGTTTTTGGTATAAATTCATGCCAACTACGGAACCCTTCTTTGTGCGTGGACACGCACTTGGCCAGTTTTTTTCTGATATTTTTCGTAAAAAGTGACTGGAAATCAATGCGCAGGTTAGTAGATTGGTAAAGTTTCGAGCTAAACATGGAAAAATCGTAAACGGTTTTCAAACCGTTTACGATTTTTTTGACTAAATGGTTAACAAATATTTTGCAAATATATTTCAAAACTTTTTTACATATAATTAAACCTATATACAACAATAAAGTCCCTAATAACAGTGACCTAATATCAGATTGACGTGAGATCGATACAAGACTCTCGGGGCCTTCGACACGAATATTAAAATTATCTACAAGTCTTCACCGACTTCCCCGACTGTCCCCGGTTCCCAGCTCTATTAGATTTGAGAAAATAAAATCGCCCTCGGGACTTTTATTCAATTCCCTGCTACTGTACATTTCATTAGTTTGTTACGTTACTGCGTTATGTCGATCATTATAACCTTGTTACTTAATAATCGTGTACAGATAAATACGCCATAAGGAAGTGAGATAATTAGTTTATCATGCATTCATATTACTTATAAAGTAAACATCTTGTTTATTTTCATTTAATGTAAGCGGAAAAGTAATTGAAAATGAGTTTACATTAACTCTTCTTTCAAGTTTAAGTGCGTTTTAACGCAACTTTAAAAACGCGTGAAGTGCAAATTTCCCCCTTGCAAACGCACGCGATACCCGCGCCAACCATTATACTTCCTAATCCGGGGTATTTGCGTAATTGATATTTACAACTAACCTGGATTTGAGAACGCTTTTCCCAGGATTAGACGGGATTTGTTTGGATTTTCCTTCTTCGCGAATTCACTTCAATTTATTTACAGTGCCTCGTCGTGAGCGCGAATAACGTTTACTGATACCATTGAGCGTTGTAGCTAGACCTTTTCTTGTTTTACATATTTTATTTGAGAAGGTTGTTTTACTATTGTTTTGATTGTGAGAGGAACACGTTGGAGCATTCAAAAACAAAATTACATTTTGGAAAAAAGTTTGCTTGTTTCTAAATAAAATAAAAATTCAAAACGATACCACTCCATTAGCAAAACGAAAAAAAAAACTACAAATGGACGGGAAATTCAAGAAACAACACTGGTGTATCCCGAACGTGAGGTACGCGGCGCTCGACAGATTAGACCCCAGCAAAGAGAGTAAGAATCTACCAGCCAAATACGAATATCATTGCAAATACAACGAGCTATCTTGTTTGCCTTCCATTTTTATGATATTTGTTGTACGCTGCGAGTTGCGAGAAAATAAAATTTGTGTTTGAAATAGAAAATATCATCTGGAGCACGTTCATCAGAGTGGCTTATATCGGGAGCGATTTTATTACTCGATTGGCAGCTAGTTGTGACTACTATGAAATGAAATAATACAAGCAGTCTATTATTGCATACAGTTTTTTCATCAAATCTCTTTTGATAACGTACGACATTAATTCATGAGAATAAAGTTACATAGCAATAACAACTCCCAAGTAAAAACTTAAGATCAAAGAACTGCCACCGGTTGAGCTTCTCAAAGAAGTTACTTTCCTTAACATTGTGCTCGGCGTCGCAAATCGATGAAATTATTGTTTTATTTGCTGCTATCTCTTTTCATTCGATTCCGCCGACATCCATGAACGGCCATAAAATAAATCTGGCCATAAATAAAAGCAAGGAGACGCTAACAAGCGTCTCGGGTTCACCAAGTGATATTTCTTAGCTCGCGTCGCCATTTTTGTCATAACTCTATTATGTTCGCGAGTGTCGAAATGCGAGATCGTTCACTTGATTTATTTGTGGAGTTGTTCCCAAGGAGCATGCTGTGATGAATACGTTGGCTTGTTGTGAACAAGCGCATACAAAAGCATGGTTGCACAATGTAGGACGTGTGGACGGGTGCATCGTTGAGTTGTAAAACACGTTAGCCGGAGCTAGAGACAGTTCACAAAGCAAGAAAAAGAAATATTACATTTTCCAAGAAATAATCAAATAGTTAATTGACCTATACAGGGTGGCAGGGACATCGACGCGAAAACTGATACCATGGATTCAGTACATGATTCTGAACCGCGTTGTAATTTTTCGACAAAAAGAAAACGAACAATAGATATTTATGTTACCTTCGTTAGTACATTTTGATGTGATAATAACTCCAATCCGATGAGGCATTTCTTCGGAATCACTGGTCTCTCGTCGTCCTCGTGTAATTTTTCGTCGGTTATTTTTTTTTAATCAGCTGTTAAACGAGGAAAAATTTCAATGCAGGGGGTTTCAGTATCATGTACTGAATCCATGGTATCAGTTTTCGCGTCAATGTCCCTGCCACCTATATATCTAGAAGAAACATTAAAATGAAAAGCCAAAAAATTAACAAGCAAGTACGGTGATATTCGTACTTAGACGAAGTCCCTCTCAATAAATGCGTAGCGGTACCGAAGTGCGCGTAGCTGTAATAGGTCGTTACGTTACATTGGTTACATTTATTTATTACATGTTTTATTCACCACCCGCCGGTTTCGGGCCGTTGACAGACTGACTTACAAACTACTGTCCTAATTTAGTCAAATATCACTTAAGTTTTGCACACAGTACGACATTCGTGTTTTCGTTTGACTTTCGTAGCAGTGCTACGGTGCTACGAGAAAGCGTAGCACGAGCTTTTTGTGTGTTTTTAAACTATTTCTCATATTTTAATATGAGATATTTAATAAAACTAGCGACTGAGTGTGTACGTTTGTTAATAGATCGTAAAATAACACTAAACGTTATAGATAAAAATGTATTTTCATTAATAGAAAATATCTAGTTCAGCGCTTAGCACGTCCATGACAGACGTAACCAGACATAGTTCATGGCTCTTTCGACAATTTTTTTTTCAAAACTGTTATAGTTTTTTGCATTTTATTTAATGTAATATCCCCAAATAAAGCTATATAGATTGATTGAACTTCATTTTTATCCAAAGGTCAGTTGTTTACGAAAGTCTGAAGGAAGAATTTGTTGTATTTTTCACGGTTCATCAATAGTATCCCAAAATGCATTTGCGATCGGTGATCGCAGAGGGTGGTCGGGAAACAAATTTAACCGACAATTGTAAATCAATTAGAGAGGGTGGCTTTACGGGGTGTAATTGCTACCCCCTCCCGAGCGCGGCAGGGCCGGCATCAAACGCGTTATACTTATTCTGTTACATTTAGTGTCATAGGACCACATTGCCTGGATTTTCTACTGAGCATGTTTAACTTCTTTAGTGTTTACATTATTTTGAATTGAGGTTACACAAATTAAGAGTACTTAGAGTAGCCTATTGAGTTGTCTAAAGGTCGAAGTAAATTACTGTGATCAATTTACAAGGCCTTCAAATAGTTGATGATATTTTGCGTTAATTAAACAGGCACTCATATCTCAAGTCTTAATTAATTAAGAAGTCTTCGCGTCCCGCCCTGCCCTCTGTAGGTATTCATAGTGGGGAATGTTGAAGTGCATATTGTGCTCTACGCAACAGCCCCCCTCTCCACCTCCCCAGTCTGGTGCCCCTCTGCTCTTCACGTCTGATCCAGGAGTTCTGTCTTCGAGAAGTCGAGAAACCTATACGCATGGCTTATGTTAAAAGCAGTTTATTGTCACCTACATTTCGAAAACACGATCGTATGAAGCACCTTACAGTTTATCAGTACGTATATTTATGTCGGGAGAAATAAAGATCGATAAATTTTACTCCGTGCCAAAAAGCTTTTCATTGCAGAGGACACAAAAGGTTAACCCTTTCTAGTAATAACTCAGGATTTCCAGCTAACAGCAAGAACGTAGCGACGAAGTGTCAAATGACAAAGTTGGCTTAGAAGTTTAACTGCGAAGTGAATCGCTGACCGAGTTCCATACTCGGTCACTCATTCAATTTGCACTCCAAAATTGTAGGAGATGTTTCGAGAATGTTCTGCTGCTGGAATTCTTTAGAATACCTAGATCTCTGCTTAGCTCTAATTAGAACTCATAAAAAATAGATAAAATTGTTAAGTCCATACTTAATTAAGTATGAACTTAACTATTTTGTCCAATAAATCACAATATTGCTGTAATAGTAAACCCGTATTTAAACCTTTTACAATATCTGTGATGTTATCTAAATCAATATTTTAATTCTAAAATGACTGTATCCATTAACTTTACGTAGACAAACGGGGACAAAACAGTAATTACAGCATTTAGGAGTTACGTCACATAATTATAGGCACAGTGTATGGGGTGCATTAGCGGTACAATGAACGCCGCCGACGCGTCTGAGGGGCTGATCTAAAGGGGGCTACGTAACAAAAATGATAATCACAAATGTTTTTATCAGTATACGTATCACTGCTCGAAAGTGAAGCTAGTTATTTATTAATTTATTTATTTACTAAGGTACCAAGTCCTAATATACTAATCAAAAACACATATACACAATTGATTTAATTCATTACATAAATAAATAAGTACATTATAATTCATTAGATCATTAAAATAAAATATGTACATTATGATCTAGAAATCTTGTTATTTTGTAGAAAGGGTAGACATCGTTACTAAAAGTTATTTTGTTGATTACGATTGCAAAAGTTAAATCAATTAATAGCTATTCAAGTTTAACCCATAGTAACTAAAAATAATATTGTCTCGAAATATACCGAAGAATCCTATTACCCAATTGTTCAAAAAGCTTTTAAAAACTTACACTAAAACCATTTATTCACCCTTCGTTTAATCGCATAATTGTGTAATTAGTACAACATCCCTGCAGATGTGTCGGACTAACGTAACTGTTGGCAGCGGTATCTCGGCCAGTCACAGCTAAACGCATTAACGCGGGGAGCCAGCGTGATGGCGCTTGGCGTGGCGCTGCTGTGGCGTGAAGCACCCAAGCGCCACGTCGGGCGTCGTCGGTCGGCTCGGGTAGTGTTCGCGCCTCGTTTCCACTTGGTTATGCCTTTTATGCGACGATTCATTACCAACAACGTTAAACGGGGGACGGGGACAGATAGCCACATTTATTACTTTTGTCAGCGGAAAAATGAATTTACACGCCGATGACTTACGCACTGCCGTTGTCGCCCACAAGTCGTTATATTCATCGCTACATTTAATGGCTTTTGAATTTTGTTGTTTTGTGTACAGTCTTTTTGATTTCCGTATATTTTGAAAGAACTCATTTTAATCGGAAGTGCGATTGACTGATAACAATGGATGGAAATCTACCTTACAATGTCGGTGATTACTAAATATATTTTTGCAGTAAAAATAAAAAACTGTTTTATATTCTACCTTAAAAATTGTACTCGTTTTGAACATCTCTTTGGAGTTTATCCAAACGATAGACGAGACCGTAACGAAGTTATAGGTTTTCTGAAAAATCCCCCGTAGCTGAGCCATCGAAAGTGGAGCCTATCAGTTTGCAAACAATGAGTCGCGACGTCAACGGCGAATAATTCAATTTGTCCGCTAATGGGCAAGCCGAGCTGGCTCGAGCGTACACAGACACACAAATCTGCACTCACGATATGGTTGGAAAACTTGGATTGATTTTAAAATAAAACAAGTTCTGCATTTGAATAAATTTATGACAGCTGGATTCTATTAGAGCTAATAATGTATCAGTTTGTATTATTCTGGTATTTTTTACCTACACACAGTGTATCCGGGAATATAATAGTAACATAATACTTTTAAGTATTAGCAGAAAAACTTATATAAGTAGCTTTCGTTAAACACAAATCATATAACTGTTAAGCGAATTAAATTATGGGTGAATGTTATTAGCTATAGCACTTTCAGACCTTTCTCATTAAACTTTCAAAACTTGGGATTTCCACCTTTCTTTTGAATCGTGGCTTGCCAAGTATTTAAAACAATTTCAATAGAGGTATAAAAGTTGAGCGGTCTTCCAACTCACTGCGTATCCTACTTACTTGTAGTGCACTATTCAATGGATAACTGAAGAATTTCTGACATGAAACGAAGTTGGATAAGTTTCGCAGAAGTTGCAGACTTTCTTATTGTGAAAGATTTCAATAAAATCCTGGGTCTTTGATCTTATTTTTACACTTAATTAGGAATGTCCTGACCTGAGTTTCATGCGGTCTTAACTCAGTTTTATATTCTAAATTAAATAAATCTCTCTCTTCGTGTGGTTAGTGACTAACCTGGTGTCAGAGTTTTAAAGCCGCCCGCTTTATGGGCCTCTGACTTGGCTTCACATGCCGTCGAGAAATATCCCTCAGGCATGCCGGTTTCCTTCACCGTTTTTGAAGCAAGTGATAATTATACAATACGCACATGAATCCGACAAGTCAGAGGTGCGTGCCTTGGGTTTGAACTCGAGACCTATGACCTGGCAGTCCATCGATCATACCACTAGGCTATCACTGCATCTATTAAATAAATGTACCAACAAGCTTTATTTAAATTAAAAAATACCAACTTTTATTGTCATATTTTAAGTGTTTTATGATTAGTTTCCATTGTGAGCGCCGCTTCGAAGCTCAGGTGCGATCGTGCATGTTGGCAGCCCTATTAGCAGGCAGACGTTTTTAATTTTATTTTCTCCAGCTAGGTGTGTCGCTTCCCATCCGCTTCAATTACGGGGAAAATAGCGCAAAATAACGCGGAATAAACTAATTGAAAGTCTATAAGCCTGTGTTTGATGTTGGGGATATTGTGCGAAAGAGTTCGTAGGGAGATTATTTTTGTAACTGAAACTAAGCTTGATATTGTGATAACTCTGTAAGAGAATTATTTAGAATTGATACTCGTATTGTCCAGCCTCTAATAATTGTTGTGATATTAAAACTAAACGTCATTGCAGTTATTTGTTATAGAATCAGAAGTTACTCGGTGTGATGATTAATTTACGTAACTTTCAACTTTTGAAAACAGCACTCAATGTCAATGGCAGCATTGGCAGCCCGAAAATAAATTTGATGAGTTTAAATAATCATCATGGTTATTTTAATTGTTTTAATTTTGTTTCAGAAATACTCAATATGAGAACTTCCACGTTGATCAGAAGGGTTACGACCAGATGTACGATGGCGAAGACTTGGAAACACCACCGTCGCCTGACCGACCTCCACCACGAGCTATAGGTCTGTACCCACTTTCACTGACCTGACACTGATATAATATACTTGTTGTTAATACAATTTTTATTCATCGGGTACAAAAGAAGATATATGTTGCAATGTTTCTCAACATGGTCTTACCCTGAAGAGAGGATCTCGGAGAATCTCTTCAGGGTAAGACCATGTACCACGTACTGACCTCTTCTTTGCCTTACTGCAGAGGTTATATGTTGAGTAGCCTAGGGTTTTTGAATATTACAAAATTTTAATATATTTCTGTGTTCGTATCCGTATCTCTTCATTGGTATCAGTGAAATTATGAACGTAACTATTAGGAAGTATTTTCCTTTATAATAAAAATACTCTCCCACTAGACAAGTACGTGCGCGCGGAATGTCCGTGCTTGACTGCGCGCTACACCGTGGCCCTGCTGGCGTGTTTCGGCTTCAGCATTATGTTCGGCATGCGCTGCAACATGAGCATGGCCAAGCTCAAGATGACTGAGAAACAATCCGTAAGTACTGCATTAGGTAATAGGTACCTGTTTTTGTTAACGTGTGGGGTTAAAGGGAAAAGTACATTCAACAATGATTCCGCGGTATTACAAAATTTTAGGAGAAACTTAAAATTAATGTAACTTTGTAATACAGTTTCGTTGTATGTTAGGCGACATCGGCTTATTTTCCTATGTGTCTAGAAACATTGTTGCATGTAAACTAGTAGCCTGAATTTGATGCTTAAGCTAATTACTTGTCATACAGCAAAACTCAACAGACAAAGCTCCATTCGAATGGACTGTGAGCGTGGAGTCTTCGATAGACTCGTCGTACTTCGCTGGATACCTCATCACACAAGTACCCGGTGGTTTCCTGGCCTCCATGTATCCTGCTAACAAGATCTTTGGCGTGGCGATCGTGACGTCAGCTATATTCAACATGGCGATTCCCGGAGCGATGTCCGTGGGCCCTGCTGCTGTCGTCATCTTGAAAGTCGCGCAGGGATTTGTTGAAGTGAGTGGAGTTTGATGAAATTTTTATTGCACCCTCTCGTATTACTTTTAGATATTCAGTGAATTTGGCATACCAAATAAATACTGACGTTATAAACCATAGCTTATAACATCTTGTCAGTTTTTAGGGTTCCGTAGTAAACAAGGAATCTTTATAGTTTCGCCTTTTTCCGATCTTTATGGCTTAGCTCATAAACTGTTAGTACTAGAAAGCTGCAATTTGGCATGGGTATACATATTAATCACGCCGACAAAGTAGTAAAATAAAGTAGTTGTTTGTGGTAGTATTTTTAGGGTACCTCCCCTACACGTAAAAAGGGGAATTTTTTTTTACTCTCCTGTCCCATGGTACGGAGCGTCGTTGGAAAGGTCCTTCAAAAATATTTTGGGTATGTGAAAACCACTTTTCAATTCAGAGATCCGATTGCGAAATATTAAGCTTTAAAGTGCAAATTTTTGTCAGAGCCATGTGTCATTGTGTGTGTGTGTGTGTGTGTGTGTGTGTGTGTGTGTGTTTTTGTGCCTGCCAGCTAAATGGTTATACTTGGAGTCGTGAAAAAAATTCACAGCAGTAGTATATATAACGAAATTAAAAGGAAAACTATCACAGCTAAGTAGGCTTTGCAGGTTAACGAGTAATAATCGACCGATTAAAATTTGCAGTTTCAAAAACATCTTCTCCCATACATTCCGCATGTGCAGAACATGTTTTTCAACTACAAAGTTAAGTTTGTTCTTGGGATAAATTCATCTTACCTACGGAACCCTTCATTGTGCGTGGTTCGACACGCACTTGGCCGGTTTTTATTTATTAATGTCTCTAAATAATTTATAGCTTACCTAACATATTATGTAACTTCATGTACAACAAACATTTGGGTTCCACATTGACACTTTCACAGATATTACACAGTGCATTAGCGCTATTACAAATAAAGTGCAAATGCATGCGAAAACACTAAATCCAAAAATACTTTCACCATCACGAAACACTCGTAATGAAGCAGTAGGGAAACATGTAGTAACGAGTGAAATGTCACACGTTTAAAATTTAGGACTTTTGACATTCGGGACGTGACGGAGCATGATCAAGCTTATTACCAATGCTCAAATTTTCAAACCCGGGATCGTTTCGTCCCACTTGTCACGTTTGTGTTTGAACACTCCCCCACTTTGTACTTCTGGCACTTTGAATGCATATTGCTATGATATTACCCTTTTTGTTCCATAGGACGAGTTCCTTTTCCAATTTTCTGAAGATGTCACGTGTGATGTCATGTTGTCATGTTAATATGTTTTGTATAGTTTAGATATACAGTTTGGACTTTCAGGTCAAATAGTTTCTACATTTATGTACATACAAGACATTATGTCTGTTTATTGAACTGTTGCTCTATGATATCGATGCTGTTGATATCGATTCATGATAAGCCAAATTGAAAGGTTAGTGAGCGGAGATCGATTTGACTCGGAAGAAAAACTGACGTCGAACAAGAGATGCCTAAATTAAGCAATAAGTAGTTAAATGCCCACTGAGCAGGTTGAGAGGAAACGAAAAAAATAATTTAATTTAAAATTCTTCAACTTGAAATGAATTCAAAATTACTTTGATTCTGGCACCACCTATTTTGGTTTCAAAGGAGCGATTTTCAATGATTGCCTACAGAACGATCGGTAGCTATCGTCAATCGCACTTCAGTATAGTCGACATCGCTTACCGAAGTACAAAGCCTCTTCAGGATTACCGGGCCCCCCGTTGCCATGGCGACGTATTTGCTCGTCTCCGCATATCCCGGCTTAGTTGATTCTTCAATGCCACTGCTATCCTATTAAATCTTTAAGATTGGGACCATTGACATAATATAATATATAACTCTTTAATCCACCTATTCCTAGTTGATTTAATAATAAAGAACGGTTCTTCAAAGGACAGCTAAATTCTGTGAAATATTTATTTCGAAGATTTCATTTTCTGAATATTTTGGTTTGTTTGTAGGGTGTGACCTACCCATCTTGCCACGGTATCTGGCGGATGTGGGCGCCTCCCATGGAGCGCTCCCGGCTGGCAACTCTTGCCTTCTGTGGCACGTACGCCGGCATCGTCGTTGGCATGCCACTGTCCGGAATACTCACGGATTACATCAGTTGGCAGGCGCCATTCTACTTCTACGGCGTGGGTGGCGTCATCTGGTAAACAACTAGCTTTTTATAATAACTAAATTCATTCTGCAAATACATGTATATTAAACAGCTACACAATATATGCCACTTGCAATAAAGTGCTTGATAAGGAAGCAATCTAACATACGTAAAGTTTTTATTAATATCGTTGATAAGTCAAGTATTCATTCAGGTACGTGCTATGGTTGTGGCTGGTATTCGAAAGGCCAAGCAAGCACCCCACTATCGCCGCCAAAGAGTTGACCTACATCGAACAGTCCCTTGGCACTGCGACACAAGCCGCTATGCCTGGATTCTGGGCCACGCCCTGGAAAGCATTTGCTACTTCACCACCCGTGAGTAACAATTAATCTTCAATTGTTTTGTTGGTTAAGGCGAAAGCGTCAAGGTAGCCCGCGAAATTCAAATATTCTTACGTTTTTTGCAATTTACAGGTCAGTATCAGGTTGACGTTGATCTAAATATGATTCCCGATCATATCAAATGTTTATTTATGGAATTATAATCATAAAAATCATCAATACAACTCTAGTAGTTAACTCTACAATTACTATTTCATGAAATCATGACATTTGAGGATTATGCTAACTTATGGAGTTGTATTGCTGATTCTAATGATTATAATTCTGTAAAGCCATATTTGTTACGGTCGCGAATCATATTTTAATCAATATTTATCCTGACACTGACCTGTAAATTGCAAAAACGAAAGAAAATTTGAATTTCGCGGGCTACCTTAGCGAATCCCCCTTAAGTCTGTTAAAGGCTGTTGTGTAACTTTTAATAACAGCGTTCTGAAATCAAAAGTTTTAAGATTGTTGTTTTTCTTCTTTTTAAAAGTCCATGTTCTTCTAGGTGTACGCCATTATCGTAGCGAACTTCTGCAGGACGTGGAACTTCTGTCTACTAGTCATATTCCAGTCGTCCTACTTTAACTCAAGATTCAACATGCAGATCACAGAGGTAACCATCTATTGGATATATATCCACGTATGGTTATGTGTTCGTCGTCCCAAACTAGACTAAGTTTGAGTGGCTCTTCCTTTATTGTATTTCGTCGTTTCAGTCTGGGTTTGTTGGCGCCATACCACATTTAATAATGACGTCACTGGTGCCTATTGGCGGCATGATGGCCGATTACTTGCGTAAGAACAACATCATGACGACTACTACTGTGAGGAAACTCTTCAATTGTGGAGGATTTGGACTGGAGGCTTTCTTTTTTGTGCTCGTCGCTTATGCTAATAACAAGGTAAACGAAGTTGATGAATGATGTTCTTGTGTAATTTTTTGGCTAGAAGTTTGAAACCGAAAATTAAATCATGTCTGGTACTGCATACAGATAATTATCTATTTCATTATAAACATTATCTCCTTTGACCGTTCATTTTAATTCTGGGTATTGTAATTTAAACTGTAATTTTCATAACCCAATATTAATCCAAAATATTTGCTTGCCCATGTGTTTTGTAAGGTTATTTTTGTTTAAAGATCTAAAATAATTTGTAATTTATCAGTACGTGGCGACAATAGAGCTGACCCTAGGCGTGGCGTGCAGTGGCTTCGCCATATCTGGCTACAACGTGAATCACCTGGACATCGCGCCACGATACGCCTCCATCCTCATGGGGCTCTCCAACGGTATCGGCACCATCGCTGGCTTCGTTGTGCCCATCGTTATCGATTATATGACGCAAGAGAAGGTAAGAATTTGAAACAATTTCAAGAAAGGAAACTGCACAAGGAAAGTAAATAGATTGGTTTCTGAGAAGTCATTTCTCAACAAACTGTAAAATCTTAAAACCTGTTTATTTTTTTCATCTGAAATTCTAAAAACATTTTCGCTCAGAGCACCCATTATTCAAAAGCCGGCTTAACTAACAGAATCAGTTTTCAAAGGGAAAATGTTTTTCAATAAATATGTTCTTGAATTTTTATTAGATACTCCCCCAATGCAATAGAACGGTATCGCTTTCAGGCGCGAACTAGCGAAACAAAAAGGACATTCGTCCGTGGCTAATTTAAAAAAGGAAATCGAGCTCCATGGAGTCGCGCGCGGAATATCCAATGAGTAGGATTGTGGGTGCGCGACGATGCGGCACGCCACCGCTGAGCACTTTATTATCGCCCGCCGCCGCGCAACGCCGCGCACGACTGACTGCATTGTGTCGTCAACTTACTAGATATTTGTTACAGATATGCTTATCTGAAACTTTGAATATCTCGTCAGCTTTTCGGGTGTGGCTAATGTTGTTATTGTGTTGCGCTTTTGAGAAGTTGTAACAGGGTTAAGGCAAACTTTAGTATGTTTTACTATGAAGTGTAGAATTTCATACACACGGTCTATATCGTGCATGAGTAGCTCGTGGCCAAGTAACAACAGCCGCACTGGTCGATCCATCAGGTTAAGCTACGCTCGCTGGGGTTGGTCAGTGGATGGGTGACCATCTTTACATACCGAGAATCCTCCGTGCCTCAGAAAGCACGTTAAGCCGTTGGTCCCGGCTGTCATTCGTGGATCTTTGACAGTCGTTACGAGTCGTCAGAAGCCCGAAAGTCTGACACCAGTCTTACCAAGGGGTATCGTTTTACCCAGTTACTGGGTTGTGGAGGTCAGATAGGCAGTCACTCCATGTAAAATACTGGTATTCAGCTGCATCCGGTTAAACTGGAAGCCGACCCCAACATTGTTGGGAAAAGGCTAGGCAGATTGATTGGTCTATATCGTGCATGAAATGTATAAATTAAAACAACTGATTACACAGTATTTTCAGTTAGGTGCCCTATGTATTTTCAGTAGCTGTATAATGTAATCCTAACTATTTTAATTACTGAAGGTGATACCTACATAAGGCCAATAATGGTGACTGAACGTTTTGTTCTCGATTGTTAAAAGAATCAACTGGAGAAAGCCATAACGGAGTGGCGCGCGGTCTTCCTGATGGGCGCCACAGTCCACTTCGTGGGCATCACCATATACGCCATCTTCGCATCAGGAGAGCTGCAGCCGTGGGCTGAGACCTCCGTGGAAGAACCTCATTCAATGAAGTCTTTAGACCAAGAAACTACATTTGTAAGTATACACCAGTTGCCTATTGTGTTTTTATTGTATTTTAAAGTGCTTATATTTTTCTGTGCTTAAAGCACAACATTACATATTGAGGTTCAGAAACCCCATTTACTTTTGAATTTAGGAGTTCCGACAATGCATTTTTCCTCAAGTTATAAAACCGTTCCATTTTCTTCCACCAAGACGGAGAGACCGTCAGCGCCTCTGAAGGGTTCAGAGCAGGCTGGATACGGCGCCATCGCGCCCCCACGACCGCCGGCGCCCGGCGCTCATGTGCCCAACAATCCCTTCGTATCGGGAGCCTTATACCAAGCCGAGCCCATTCAGCCACCGGCACATGACTACTACGACGGGCCCGCCGCCATCCAACAACACTACCCTGAGTAGAGATCAATATTAAATGGACGACACGTGTCTAATAGATCTTCTGGGTTTACACTACGACATTGCCAAAAGTATCAGCATTACAGCTCCACAAAAGTAAGTTGTTTCGGCTAAAGTCCCATTTACACGGTGCAAGTTTATTGCCTGTGGCATACCATAAAATTGAAGCAACAATTGATTGACAGCGTCTAAACAACACGTACAATTGTTGCACGATGCGGGCAAGTTAGTTGCCGTTTAAAACTAGTATAGGTGTAAACAGCACGTACAATAAAATCACACGTGTAATATAATGGCATTTAATTCTGGCACGAATTATCTATCATTCAAACCTGAGCGACCGAAACAAGTTAAAAGAATCTTGAGAAGACGTTCAATAAAATTGAATAAAATATTTGGCAGCACAAATACAGGCAATACTTGAATCAATTGTACAAGGCCGTGCAACTCTGTGTTTAGACGAGGCAAAACTTGCATGCAATAATTTTATGCCATTTTATGGAAATCACACGTGTGTAAACAGTTGCGTGCAATTCATGAATAGCAATTATTGCTCTTGAACGGTCCAGAAACTTACACCGTGTAAATGGGGCTGACAAGAAAAGCGGCAATAAGACACTCAGTGATTTTCCCGGATTTTTTGATAAGTAGTTTCGGGGTACAAGATTAATTCTTGTTTATCAGTGTCGTAATGTAAATGACAGTTGAATGGTAGGCGTGCTTCGCCCCTTATCGATGTTACCTTTCATTTTAATGGTAATAGATAAATATAAAACTTTACAAATAACTCTGACATCAGTTCCCGGAATGACTCGCCGTGTGGCTCATATTTTTATAGGAAAGTATATTGTTCTCATCGTTAGCTTGTATGTTAAATCGTTTAGCGTTTAAGCGTAATTTGGGTTGTTTTATCAAAATCAAAGATCTCGATGTTTCTGTTACTTTAATCGTTAAAATGACAAATCTGATCTTTATACTTACATGTCACGCTTGAGTTACAATCAGTATTAACTCACGTACCTGTTTTATTTACATTTGTACGTGTACAGGTGTATATAAATTATATTGGCATATCACAGTAGAAATATTTAAATTTGTCACTGGATGGTTTAGCTTAGTAATCAATTTATAGTTAGTTTTGCCTCATGATATCGTACTTAATAAAATTAATGGTTACTATAACATTTCTAGTCCTTGTTACTAAGTTTCATAAAACTGTTGTAAAATGTTTATAAATATTTACGAAATAATTGAATTGTTCAAGATTTAGAATTGTATTTAATTGGATGCGTAAATGTATATGTATCATAGGAGTAGACATTGAAATAAAATGTTAATACTATAAAGGGAAGAAATGTAATCATTCTTGTTGATATTTTAATTGTTATAATTCATTTTTTTTTATTATTTACGTTTATATTTCAAATTAGACGTTGGAATTAATAAAAATATTAGATCATTTATTTATTTTTATTCGTCACGTGTAAATATTTAATAGTGGTAATAAAATAAATAAAATGGGAGGTATAATTTATTTAAGCATTATGTTGATTTAAAATAGAGATTGAAGATAGTTAGGTTGGTTGTTTAAAACACATGTCCCTTCCTTAACTAGCGCCTCTATGCTTGAAAATATAGAAAATAGAACATAAATTTTATAACCATATTAATAATACGTGAAAATGATGGAGGAACTTTGCATAACAATAACATCAGTTAAAAAAAAAAACCTTTAGTTTACTTACCTAATAATTTGGCAACAAAAATATTAAAAAAATAAAAATAACCCTTTCTAACTTGTATGTTGTAATTTCTCGTGATTTTTAAGAAAGATTTCCCCAAATCTTTGTAAATAGTACATAGTTATAAGTCGTAAGCACGTACCCACATAATAATAATGTGATAATATATTAGATCGGATATTTATTACCATTGGAATAGCAGTGCATGCGGCTATTCTTATTGAGTAAAATATTCGAGTATTTATAGTAAAATAAATTCGTAAACATATTTATTTATTTATCCACAAAATGCACATTCGCACGTACTTTGCACCAATTTGTAGAGCTATATTAAAAATATTAAAATATCTCCATTTTGCGCTCCCTTAATAGCAAATGAAATCTCACTAGATTATCAAAAAAAAAAAAAAAATACTTACATTTGTCTTTTTCCATGCACTCTTTTATTTTGTTTAAAGTCATAATAAGGCCCAATCTCAAGAACCTTATACTTAAGTGGATTTTTAGTATAAAACAGCTTAAAATGTTAATCAGAATATTATTCAGCATGTAAAAAACACATCGCAATAAGTATTGTAGAAGTATCTAGTATATAAGATCGCGTGCAAATATAAAAAGCGAAAATATAGTATGATAATATATTTCGACAATAACTCGACCGACTTACAGACAGACCTTTGTAGATAAGTGTTTATAGCATTAGTCACTCATGCTGCTCACTGCACAATCCCTTTTAGTTTTAATTTTAAGTGATCGTAAGACAATAATTTATCCTCTTAATGAATACGTATGTATTATGTATTCGGAAATATGAGCTGGAAAGTAAAGATTGACGTAATGACAATAACAACTGACTGGTGGTGTCTGAGACCAACGATCACTCGTTAAAATGCGCACTTATTAAATAAGAAATGAGGGAACTATGTATAGTTTGATTTAACTTTAAAAATACACATGAAAATACGTTACATATTATCTGTTTGCAATTATCATACAATATTATGTATACCTGCTATTATTACCTACTCATTCGAGTTTACGAAAAACAATTCCAGTAAAAAAAGTTCTACGAAAACAATAAAATCAAAATATTTTACATTTGACACAATGAATGTCCTATGCCAAGACGTCGCGTCTGTTCATAACGAACAGAAACCGAAAGTGTTTTATATTTGTTTTTTCTATGACATTTATGACATTACCTAGGTGAACGTGGAGCAAATAAGTTGCTGAAAATCTTACAACATGCAATACAATATAAAATGCTTTTGAAACGCGACCAAAGAAGGCGGATTTACATAATAGGAACTGAAATCAATACACTACTAAGCAATAATAATGCAACTGCAATATTTTCCAAAATACCTTTTCTACTCATAAACTATTATTTATTTTACTATAATGATACACTTTTAGCGTGAAATTCGTTACTAGTAGTAAGTCTTGTAAATAAGATAAAAATAACAGCAGAACTGCAACAGTGACGACTAACGTATTCAAGCTATTGTAGATACATTCGCGTAGGTGTAAGAGTTAGTTTCTTGGACATGGGTGAGAATTATCATCTCGGATCCGATCTATACTGTCAGTTACATCATACACAAACATTCTTATAAAAGCTATATTATATTTTTATTTGTAAAATTAGTTGAACGAAATCCCAGCTGTGTCTCTTCATTCATAGTAAACTATCAATCTAACTCTTCCAATTTTAATATTCTGTGCTTAGTTTTGCAAACTTCATACATCGTAGAGTATAAATTCACTTTCATCCGTTAAAATGAATGAAGATCTTTTAAAAACATCTCATATTGTTTTGTTACATTCACAATGCAACTAAAGTTTCACACAAGTTTAGGCCACAAAAGACAAAAATATGCTGTTTAAACAAAAACTTGAACGACTTAAAACATACATTTTATATATTTTCATATCAGATTACTATAATTTTAAATATTTCTTAAAAACATTAAAATGATAGACTTAATTAAATAGTATAAAGCAAAGTCGTTGTTTTAAATAATCTCTACGCCGTCAATTCTGTGATGTAAAATACTTTGACTAACTTTGAAAGGATATTACTTGAGTGTGTAGTGATTTGTATCTATTTATAAATAAATCATCTATTGTTATTTTAGCGATATAATCATTTGAGATTGTTAATAGTCGAATGGAAAGTAATAGTTCTGGGCTAGATTAACGATGGGGTCGACTGTTAAAACTTTTTTTTGTTTTTGTTGAAATGTGTCAAACCTAGACACTGATTGAGCAATAAAAAGTGTAACCGCATATCACTGAAACTTACCTATATTATCTTACCACATAACTAGAAGCATGATCTTAATCTCTTGAATACATTAGTACCTATTTTAAAACCTAACAGCTGTCTACTTTTCTATATTCATTTGATGTTCGTTGGCCGGGGCATGTGCATGGAATATTATAAGGACTTTTTAATAGACAAGTTGTACATACAAACCTATATATATTTTCTATTCATATATATTGTTGGTAATGATAATTTTCACAATGTCCAAAGCTATGGCGGTAAGGGTACGGATCCCCCACGCACTTGTTGAAGCGCGCACTTTTATACGATATGATTTAGTAATATATTAACTATAAAAATAAATACTTTAAAATATATATTAATAATAAGTTCTTAATCCAATGGCGAAAATGCAGGTGTCACTTGCAGAAGTTTGTCAGATATCTTTATAGATACAATAGTACCAACTGACTAAACCAAATTGCACGATTTATAAAACTGGTGTATATTACTGTTTTATTAATTAGGACCTTCAGAACGACTATTATTTTACTATCGCCATCGGAAAATATTTTTTTAATATTATGTATTTATTTTTAATTCCATAATTTGATAAAAGCTCGTTTTGCTATGGTTTAATTTTTTTAAATTAGGTAAAGTACTTATATATTTTATTGTATTTTTTTATTTGTAAAAAGTACAATAATATTAAAATATAAGGTTTACGCATATGCTTATAATAGGACAATAATTTTAAACGGGGTGATCTCACTCTATAAGGCTGTGGTGACAATAAAGCTTGATAAAGCGACCCTTAGCTGTAAATATAACAATAAATAAGACAATACTATATACACATAATATACTAATCTAAGAAATAATATTATAATAATTAGTTTTTATGCAAATACTTTAAGTATCTACTTCATTTTGAACACAGCTCTATTTTTTATTCCATGGCTGTTTCATAATTGGTAAAAAAACTATTTATTTAAGAAAATATACGTACATTTTACCGAGTTTTTTTCATATACATTACTGAACTCTTAAGTAAACTAGTTTTTTTTGTTACATCGCTGAAGTTACTTTAGTGTCGGTTTTATTTGTCGAGCGAGTTTTTAACACTTTGAGGGACACTAAATGCCCATAAGCGTAATAAAAATCGATGTGTCTCGTTCAGTGTCCATAAACCGATACATTATTTTTATATATGTTTTAGGTATGTGTATTGATTATATATATTAATAATAATAACAGATGAGGACGGTGTAGCTATTAAAATTAGAGTTATTTAGATAAGATATTACTTGCACGGAAGCACTGTCACAAGTCAATTACTGATTAGGCTCATGTTTAAGGATTTGCTTTCAAAGTCCTGATAGTATCGAAGCTATATTAATTAATAATTTTGTAAATAAGTTTGTGTACATTGTTCTAGGAGAGCTATATTTTTAGTTGACAGCAGATTTTTATTAACCTTAGTTGCAGAATTACTTTTCATAGTTTTGATAGTATTATTAGGTTTGCAGTTAGGTATCGCATTATTTAATGGAAATTTAATAAGTAAATACGAATTAGTTTCGTCTATGTTAGGTTTAATCGCTATGCCGTTGTATAAGTGTACAGAAGCGGTGCTGGAAAAGTAATCACGTAAGCTAAAGTAATTATTTCTAGTAGGTTGGCAACGCTGTTACGTCACAAATCCACCGCTCTTAGGAAAATTAATGGCATTCAACAATGTGGGTGCCAATACACAACTATAATGATAGTGAATAGTTTAATTTAGTAAGCCTTCCAACGTACTAACCATTCAAGTACAAGTTTACTTTTTAGAGCTAGAATAATAACTTTTTAGAGCTGGAATAATAACATTTTAGAACTGGAATAATAACATTTTAGAGCTGGAATAATAACATTTTAGAGCTGGAATAATAACTTTTCACGCTGCGTGCTTTTCGCCTAACAAGCTCCATTTTTTTTACTAGTCCGGCACTGCGTAGTAGTTTTTTAAATTTTGGTGTTTTATTGTAAATTCGTAAGTTCAGCAGAAGTTCGTTTCAATCTGGCCTATTATCGATTTAGTGTGTAAATAATGTCATAGAGTAAAAGCTATTGTAATTAAGCAACGGCTTATCTCGAAGCACTCTCCATAGAGAATAACTAGTGCCAAGAGAGCCGAGATTTTGAGAAAATTTCGACTCTGTACCAGCCAAGGGAACACCGTTAAATCTAGTAATTTAGGATAGCTAATAGGAAGAACAAAAAAAGATATTAACGAATAACGTTTATTTGGGCTCAGATAAAGAGGAAATAATTGTAAGTATAATGCTTTGTAAATAATGCCGTTATTATAAGTAATTTTACGTGAGATAGAGTGAGATCCTTTGACAACTAAGGATGTAAAATAAAATAATATAAAATTAAAATACTAACCTTTACTATGACAGCTCGAGACAATGTCTCTGGGCAAACTGGCGCTTATTCTGATACCATGCCTACTAACCTCTTTCAAATTCTGTGACGTCATTCGAGCATACTCTATACATTTTCACGATGATAATTATATTGGCGAACCGTAACAACACGTCCTGCTATTCGATTCTGGAAGTCTCTTTGATCAAATATTACATCATTATCAATATCAATATTAGTGCTGGTATCTCAATATTTAAATAAGTGAACAATATGAGAAGACATTTTTTATTAGTTACGTAGTGTGGCGTTACAAACCAAATAATGAGTGCAGTAATATTTTCCTTTATAATATTTACATCATTTAAAAGCTACCAGCTTAAAATTAATAATAATAATAATATGTATGGCCGAAAGTCTCGACCAACGTCTCTCAAGGCTTTCGTTAGGCGGTTGGATCAAGGGCCTGATTCAGAAGGCAGTACTCCTCGATACGGCTCGCATTGTGAGGAGGTTCCTGTCTTTGCAGCCCTAACCACCCGGTAGCTTGGACCCTGCTCCCGACACCTGCAGCAATTTTTAAATGTTTCTTTATAATTTTAAGAAATATTTAAAAATGTAAATGAACAAGAATCAGAATGAATAAAAGAAGTAATATGTAAAAATAAGGAGCGGGAGGGAAGAATTATAGGGCTTCAAAAAATTATTTATAATATAATCGTCTAGCTGCATGTTAGAGATCGAATTACCCACAAAAATGAAAACTATTAAGGAGTACTACGTATACAGAATGTTTTAAGGAAGGGATGTGTGTTTGGACAACTCCTATGATACAACGATTCTTACTAACTCTTAACAGCATGCTTAGCATGACCACAATAGAAATGGGTTTTGTCTACGGAAGAATAGACAAAATGACAGATAAACAATCACAATCTGTCATCATGTCTATTCTTCCGTCGACAAAACCCGTAGAAAACCTGTTTCTGGTGTGATTAGATATGGAAACAATAGGATTAATTATGTATTTATTGTATAGTTTTCTCTATGATATTCTTATGACAGATCAGTTAAACTGAATGTAATTTTATTTTCAAGAACTTGACTTCATTAAATCTACAACAGAGTTGATATACCAAGGTCTGTGTAAGAACGGTGCTCAAGTATGAATCTTGTTTTAAAACTTATACAGATTTCATATTAACCAAATTTAATATTTAATTAAGATCCATAATTACGTATGAAGAAAATAGGGGTAGGCATACAGTAGGTACCTATAGCAACCAATCATGTTCAGTCTTATCTGTCTAGGCTGCTTTTACGGATACCACTTTTAGGATTACCTAATTCATCGTATGTATGCCTCGCTCTACATTTACAAAAAGGAATTTCGTTCTAAACGAACTCTTGCCTTTATAATGCTTGTTTTTTAATTTATGTTTTGTCGTTATTTCTAGTTAATTTATAATTAATAGTGATGTAAGATCATAATATTATTATAGGAAGATAAAAATGTAAATACTTATTTATGTGTACCCGTGTCTTATTATTCTGTCGATGTTTGTCTTAATTTTGTTTGAAAATGCTTTTGGGAAACATTCTTCAGGGGTTTAAAAAAATATAATTATACAAATATGTAAGTCTTTTCTGGAATGTTATGGCGTATAAAAACTTATAAGGAAATCACTCTATGTTAAAGAAGTTTATGTTTTCGATTGTTTGGCTTCTAGTAATACTTTATTATTTAATTTATAAATTAGGGGTTAAAAGGATATTAATTTATTATAGTAAAAAAAAAAAAAAAAACTAAATTATTAGTAAATATATCTTATCAATATTCTCAACATGATCTCGTTCACTGAACTGATGCTGTTTTCCATACAGTCATAATTATATTTGTTATGTCATTGTTCCGTAGAGCAAAACACGTGTATTTCTATTAAATGTGCTTGCTGTTAAAATTGTACCCATTTGTCGTTTCGAAATGGTAACATTATCTTCCCTAATATATGTTTTAATTTTATTTACTGTTGTTTCAATTTGTGCCTGTTCCTGAATTACTCTAGACACTGACGACCGTCACTTGTAGTGGTGAAAAACCGACTGCCTTGTCTCGTCTCAGAATCACTAAGGCCATTTTTTTTACAAAGGCAGAACTTTTAGCTAGTGGATACTTACACCATTGTTTTATCGTACTTAAACTTAACAGCAGTAGAAAACCAGGGCGTAATAAAAGACAGCATTCCCTTTGAAATCTATGTTTAATCCTAAATAACAGTATTATCACAAAATTCTTAAATATCTAAATAAATTAACACTCATTTTGAGCAACTACATACACAATCATATCCACGGATACAATAACGGCGGTGACTACTTCCACTGATACTCGAATATACAATGCCGCCCATGAGCATGTGACCGCCCGTATTTATCTGAATATTCATGTTTTTTTTTCGAAATTTAACTTTAGAATCTCTTTAATATTATTTATGTTATTCAATTTTATTTATTTTTAGTAGCCTCTGTGACCTTGCTTTACATTTTTTGCCAAATCTCCGATGTTAGTGGCTCGATTTGGATTCTGTTTATTATTTCTAAAAGTTTATGAGTTAAGCGTGATCACCCTTATAAAGTTAATTTTCAATTGATTTTCATAAATACTCAGAAAAATACGGACGGTCACATGCCCATGGGCGGCAACGTATAACTATCTTTAAAATATATATGTATTTAAAAAGAGATGTTCAAAACTCTACTTAGTTCATAAACAAAATCTTATATTTATTAGGTATATTCTATTGGTAAAACAATTCATTTTTATTTGATCTACTATATTCGCTTAGGACTATATTCGTACTCTTAATAGATACCTTTAATTTATTAAAACCCCGACAACAATGGCTAGCTACTTAATTTAATAAATTATTTTGGTAAGGTTTATTTTTCTAATATTTTTAGTAAATTCATCAGCTGAAAGGTGTGATAGATCGGAGTCTTCTAGATTTGCCGGGGAAGCCTCTTGCGTACGGCGGCTTAGCGTTCGTGGTAACGTAGTAGACACCCCTGGCGCTGAAAGACAAAAAAGAACATTGTTTGAAAATCGTTAATATTCAGGAAATATCTGGTCTGAACGTGGATACTAAATTAGTTACAAGTTTTGTTGATTATATACTCAACTTTACTAGAAATCAAAAAGTTTAAGAAGTAGAGCAATGTGCTCCTAGGAGCCAAAAGAGTCATCTCAATAATTGGTGAGTTATACAGGAAGTTGTATTTGCAGAAATAGCATTGTTCTTTCATCAAAATCGCTTACGATCGGAATTCCAATAGTGTATTAATTGGTATTTCAGAAAACGATATTTCAAAACTTAAGCGGTGAGAATGTAAAAATTGAACTTCTGAAAAAAGCTCACAGTGACGTAATTGCCTTCAACGATTTACCCCAATTGTGAGCACTTACTTCTGACTGACGTGTTCACCCATGAGCACGTACTCCGAGTCCTTGGGCTCGCACCATCCGATGAGGTACGAGAACAAAGTGTTACACGGACCCGCCCAGAAACCGGCGCGACTGTTGATCGACTCGATGAAGTATGGGGTCACCTTAGTGTGGTCGCACGAAAGGGTTTCTAAAAAGAAATTGAGAAATATTATTTGTTAGTTAATTGGTAGGTATTGATGAGGCTCAAAGCGCCCTCTGTATAATGTTGAAGAAACTTAGATACTTTGTCTACAGTATTGATAGATGGCGCTGCAATCGCCGACTATAGCGACACCTCCTTTTGGTGCGATGGACTACAGTGAACCCGTAATCCATCTATTGTGAGAGTTAGTGATACACGTTTTTATGAAGGAGGGATGCCGGTTGGATAGTTCCAAAAGTTTCTGAAAGAGGGTCGTGTGTTAATCAACTTTATTTTAAGTAAAAACTTTTTTACAAAAAAAAAACACTATAAAGTGAAAAATAACTTTAATTTCGGTAGTCAGTATTTTTGTTGGTGGTTAATTTTTCACTTTGTAGTGTTTTTTTTTGTAAAATTGTTTTTTTTATTTGAAAACCTCCTCCTTTTTTTAGAAGTCGGTTAAAGAGAATAAATAGACGGGAAAAAAAAATGCTGTAACTGAAGTCGAAACTGTATGATCTACAAAATTGTCAGAAACATTATTTAGTATCGCCTCCATCTTCGAAATGGAAGTAATTTCAACTTTCTTAGGTAACCACTGATTGCTATAAGCCTGCCTTATTCCATTGCTGGGCAAAACTCTCGTCCATAACTTCCTGCATCTAAAGTAAAGCTAAGAAAATATAAAAATTATCTTACGGAAAATCGTGTCATGAGCACATCCAGGCTGGCTGGATCCGCCGTTGACGTAGAAGTCAGCGTGTCCATTGGGCCCCCACTGGCCCAGGATACCGGCGCCCGTGTGCAGAATGTCCACAAAGTGAGCGTCCGTATAGTCCAGGTCTCGGGAACGGTTGGTACCCATGTAGAAAAATATTGTTGGGTCTAGACCTAACGAATCAAAGAAAAATATAAAATCAGTTTAAATAACATATTTATCCTCACACTGACATTGTGAATGCTGAATAAACAGAGGTCAAAGAACTGAACAAAACATGAATATTGCTTAAATGCTAGTAAAGTACAGTCAGCCTTTGTACTACGCTAGGCCACCTCAAGGTCAAAGTGTTTCCACCAACGTGCGGTCAACTGTACCTCGTTTCCACTGCATGTAATGGCATTGTAATGAATATTATTGATGTCTTAAGGATTCTTTAGTAATTTATACCTAATCCATTATAAGTGTTTATTGCTGACCGAATCAGAAACGTTGTCCATATTTACGACAAAATTTTGAAATAGGAGTTTCAATGCCATCCAATCCCTTTTGTCTTTACTTACGTAAAATGAATGTTGTTTATCTTTTGATTCAGGAAGTTATTCAAAACAGGTTTTGGTGATCACGGTTGCTTTCAAAAAGTTAATTACCAAAAAAGGAGAGCGGAATCAACAGTTCCTGGAATTTATAAATATATTACTTCTGCAAGACTTTAGTTCGAAGCGCACTTGTAGATGTTGTATTGACAACAATTTTATTACAGACATAGAACCTTCTTTAATGCAGTTCCGACATAAAGTACCTACCTACAACAGAGGCTGGCTTGAAACTTTTTTTTTTTTTTAATTTGATGTTGCGTTTTTTGTTGAAAGTTGCATGCTTGGTACCACATGTGACTGTTCTTATATTACCCTAGGTTGATATTAGATTTTCCTAATTATGCTAAAACTAGTGATACTCAAACTTACCAGTAATTCTTCCAAGTTTGCCGTTACCCAGGTAGTTGGCAACCAGGCCAAGTATATGGGCCCCAACACTATACCCTATGGTGTGCAGTTTGTCAGGTACTACCGACTTCACAGGGTGGTACTGAACGTACTCCACCAGCTGAGCAATGCAGAGGCCGGCGAACCGAGGCGCCCACTCTATCTGAAAAGACGATATCATAGGTAGGTAAAGGTAGTATAATTAGGTAATTTATGTACCGCGTATAGTTTTACGTTCAAGAGTTACAAAAGAAACATAATTAAATCTGAATTTCGTAGGGTTCCATTAAATCACCTTGATTTTAGTGATTCATCAATATGTACCTACACAAGAAGTTTTTGTTAAAAGTAGCGGAAAATTAACTTTTCCTATCTCATTGTTTGTTTGCCAATTACATCGTTATCATCACTTCATTAGAATTTTGAACGAAAATGCAAACAAAAAACAAAACGGCATAACTAGCATGACGGTGCACAGACCTCAATTGCTAATAAATTGGGGACACAAGTAATTAGCTGGTTATGTAACTTAGTAATATTATGTGTAACTCTTTCACTGATACTAAAATATGAATGACAGTGCGCGTTTAGAGTCAAATGCAGTTCATCTTAGAATGATTATGTTATGCAACTGTTTTTGCAAGTTGCCGGTGAAGTGGTAATGAAAAAAAGTTCTTGTCACTTATCAACTGTTTGGGGGCCATTCATTTATTACGTAAGACGATTTAGGGATGGAGGGGGTCGACACTGGCCTATTTTGTCTTACAAGGGGGTGGGAGGGATTCTCGATAGTTCTTACGTAAGATCACAAAAATGCGCCAAGTTAAAATTATACTTTGAAAAATCGCGGGCAACCGCGCGAGTGCCGAGGTTCGTTCGGATCCCTAAAGGTAACTAGAAGCAACACCTATTATTAGAGATGTTCCAGTGGCAGATCCACTTTCCGAGTGGGTTTTAAGCCCCTGGACTGAAAATCTTATGCAGGTAAAGACGAATGATTAAAACCAAAGTTATTACTACCAAAAAATAAAAATTGTTAGTACCTTTGTAAGTATAAATAAACATTTCTAAAAATTGTTACTTTGAAAAACAAACCAAACGTGTATTCATGTTTGGTTTGGGGGGAGGGGGTCAAAAAGTAGCGAAAATAGTCTTACGTAATAAATGAACGGCCCCTTGCCGCTACCGCGGCACCGCTCGCTTCGCTCGGTCGGCACGCGCGCGGTTGGTCACAGTTCTATCCTAACCTAACTTATTTCACCCAGTTCAAAAGGACGAATCATACAATCTGCCGCAGAAATGTTTTCGCCAGTGTCTAATTATCTAGTGGCAGGCAGATTGTATGATTCGTCATATTGAACTGGGTAAAATAGGTTAAGTTAGGTTAGAACTGCGACCAACCGCGCGCGAGCCGGTTGAGCAAAGTGAGCGGTGCCGCGGGAGCGGCCGGCGAATGCAACTTCCAAGTTGCTTGCAGATATGTTTTCACTATTGTCTAAGTATGCGTATTTTCGCAATTTACCTATGGTTTTCGCGAAACATCGAATTATTAAATCATCCTACGACATTTATACTAAGGAAGATATAATCAGCGTATGTATAACATTATCCTCGTCATATGTAAGCTTCGCTGAAGGAACAACTCACATTGGACCAAACTTTTCTTATATGGTGGTAAATATTTTGATCTAAAAGTATCTGTTTTTCACAAAGTTGTTGGTGTGTAGAGTGAGTGGTCAATTCATTATCAGAACTTGTCTGAACTTTTCTACTGCATAAAATGCAAATATTATAATTGACAGTTGTCCTGGTCAGAATTTGTTTGCACTTTTAATTGTTTGCCAGATTTTGGGGTCTAACCGGATGCAGCTGAATACCAGTATTTTACATGGAGCGATTGTTTATCTGACTTCCACGACTCAGTTACGTGTTAACAGTATACCCCATGGTAAGACTGGTTGACTTTTGGGCTTTTGAAGACCCGTAACGACTGTCAAAGATCTACGAATGACAGCCGGGACCAACGGCTTAACGTGCTCTCCGAGATACGGAGGGGTCTCGATATGTAATGGATGGTTCGCCAGTCACCACGGACTGACCTCGGCAAGCGTAGTTTAACATTCGATCGACATGTGCGGCTGTTGTTATTTAACCACGAGAGTAAGAGCGTTTATTTTGAAAGTTGGTAGCATCGCAAATAGATGTCAAATGTTTCGCTGTTTTGATTAATTTGGCAATATTACTGTATGGAAATATGAAATGTGGCTAACTAGCGAACTAGAATATTAATAATGAATTGCAATTATGACACTGAATTTGATGTTGTAACCGTTTTAGATGTAAAAAAGGCATATGGAACGTTTCCAAATACTTTTTTACATCTATAACTAAGTATTCGCTGTTACGATATTAATGATTGCATTTTATAACCAATATTTTAGTTCACTAGCTAGCCACATTTCATATTACCATACAGTATTATTGCCAAATTAATCAAAACAGGTAAATATTTGACAGCTACATATTTGCGACGTTGCTAACTTTTAGGATAAGCCCTCATAGGATTAGTCTTAAATAGGTATAATAACAAAATCTGGATGTTTTTTCAAGCACTGAGTCGCTAATAAATAAATAAAGTAAAACATACCTGACTCAGACATGGCTCCTTCACAAGTGATCCATAGTCCACAATCAAAATATTATAGTTTCCTTTAGTGAAGTATGCCTTCCTCATGTCAGTGCTCGGCGAAAGGTTCCGACCTCCGCCGAAGCCATGGACTACCAGCTTCGTCGGATGTTTGGTGTTGAACTTCGAGAGTGTTAGGGAGTCATTGTCCAGGGTGTCTATTAGTTCACCCTTTTCTTGAGTTGTCCTGGAAATTAATTTAGCACTTGCTTAGGCAAACAGTCTGTTGCTAGCCACTCGCGATGAAAACAATAATTTAAAAAAAAATCTTCATTAATCTTTTTTAAGTTGAAATCCACCTTGTACTATATCAAGCTGGATTTCATGTATAAACTTTTAAACATAATTGTAATATAACCTTTTTGGAGACATTAAATAAAAGATACAGAAGCTATATAAGTGGACTTTTTTTTTTCGATAGATATGTACTACGAGTATTTTTGTAAACTTTAAGGCTGCCTGTCCATTGAAGCGGAGCGAGGCAGCGGAGTGGAGCAGAATTGCGGACAGTGTCTGTCCATTGATGCGGAGCGAGGTAGCGGAGCGGAGTTACGGACTGTGCGGAGTGAGGTAGCGGAGCGGTGTTGTGGACTGTGCGGAGCTAGACCGAGTTCACGTATTTTTCCGCATCGCCTCTCCGCTTCCCCGCTCCGGTTCCCCGCTCCACTTCTCCACTCCGTTTCCGCGCTCCGCTTCCCCTCTCCGCTTCTCCGCCCGTTTCCCTGCTCCGCTTCCCGGTTTTATATGAATTTTTAAACTAGTTCGCAAATCCCTGTCCCCTGAAGCGAAGCGGAGGTTTTATGCAATTCCATTGGTTAATATTGGCACACTGCCACTCCGCTCCTCTCCTCTCCGTTCCAGTGGACAGGCAGCCTAATGGTTGGAACTCGAACACACAGCTTCTCACTCGAAGTCCGGTACTCTTACCGCGGGTCTAATGCATTGGACATAGGTAGTACATAAGTTTGCCAAACATCGACTATTGTTTTCGATGCCATTTTTTTGACATCAATTCACGTGTCATTATTGCGATTTCACCCGTGTGAATACACATGTGAATAAAGGTAATTGCGAATTTCCTAGTATCAATAGGAAACTAATAGCCTTTACCAGTATTACATGTATCTACGGGTTAAGCAGTGATAGCCTAGTGGTGTGACCGTCGGACTGCCAAATCATAGGTCTAGAGTTCGAACCCAAGACACGCACCTCTGACTTTTCGGATTCATGTGCGTATTGTATAATAATCACTTGCTTCAAAAACGGTGAAGGAAAGCATCGTGAAGAAAACCGGCATGCGGGCGAGATATATCTGGACGGCATTTGAAGCCTAGTCAGAGGCACAAGGACGGCTTTAAAGTTCTGACACCAGGTTAGTCACTATAACACATAAAAGAAGAAGTACGGGTTTTAGAGTATACAAAATTGCGAAAATAATAACTGGATTTTTTTATAACCTAAAACTTATTTCGGGATTTTAGGCTTACAGGCCTAAGCCTAAAATCCCGAAATAAGTTTTAGGTTATAAAAAACAGCTTACAGACCGACAGAGAGTTTTAGCTTACAGACCTCCTGCCAGGGTTGCGAGTTTGTCCGAGAGGGATATCGCGGCCCCAGCACACAGGCAACGGAAGGAACACGGGTGGGTTTTAGTCAGTAAAATTCTGACACGCCCTCCCGCTCCGCCCAGAGCGGGAGAAGTTATTTGATAATTTCCCACCCAAAAAAAAAGGCTTACAGACCTATTTTCAATAGTCTCGGCCCCTTACCTAGTATAAAGATAGAATTGCATTTTAGGATGTGGACATCGATACGGTGGTGGTATACATGATGTTGTGTTCAGAAGATCTCGTACTGACTGCGGCTTCTTTTCTCGAGGAGGCTCCTCTTGACTTTTTGATACTGAAACGAAGAGGAATAAATTTAATTTGAATAGGATAAGCAATCTCTTATAAGTTTTATAACAGATTATTAAAATTTAAATAAATAATGATAGTAAAAGGTACTATGGTAAGTAACAAAGTGCGTTGGCCTAGTGAAAACTCTATTCGTTACATTTTATAAATTTTATTATAATTATATCGCAAAGCTTTAATGTCTCACTTTCCGCTTAAACCATTTCTCATAGTTATCTCTCAATGCTGACAAATATAAGTATCGGAAACATATTGCCTTTCTTCCATTATTTATCGTTAAAATGAAAATACTTTTACTGAAATATAGTTCAAGAAAATTACATATTAGAGTGAAGGTCGTTATGGTGTATGTTTGTATTTGCAAGCAAAGACGCGGCACTTGTCATGCTCTGTTTATTTCTAACAATTCTAATTCGCGAGCTCTTGCTTACATCTCTTGCATGGCACATGCTGTCATTGTGTTAAGTATTTTGTATGAATTTTCGCCTTTACATTGAGATTCGAGACTATTGAGAGTTGAGACATTTGACGACAAGAACAAAAGATTTATGTAATACCTACGTGAATGCTGTTTTATTTTATTTTGAGAGGAACAAAGCGACATTTGTCGACACTTTTGTTTGATGTCTGTCGGAAATAACTGTCATAAATTTATATTAAGTGAGAGCTTCAGTATAACGTTCACAAGCCCAATTTCCTTACTTGAGCAGCCTTGTTGAGTAGTAGAGCTTGAGTTTGATTCAGCAGCTATGCAAAAATGTATTTTGATTATTCGGTAATACAGTTAAATTATCAACATTCTAAAGGTATATTTTTATATGCCTATACTATCCCACTGCTGGGCAAAGGCCTCCGCCAAATCCTGAAGGTTATGCAAGTTAATTCAATTATTAACAAACATATTAAAATAACAAAACGTATCATTTAATAAAAACTAAACCCAATAAATATTTATGATTATTCTGCAAATTATATTCGTTGCATAACAAAAACGGACCATTCTTCTTATTTTCGTGTGGTTAGTGACTAACCTTGTGTCGAGAGTTTTAAAGCCGCCCATGGGCCTCTAACTTGGCTTCACACGCCGTCGAGAAATATCTCTGAGGCATGCCGGTTTCCCATTTTATTTAAAAAAAAGGCATGAGCGAACGTCAATGATATTTTATATAGTCGGATACTATCGCGGCTCTGTCGTAACAGTCAATAAACGTTTTATTTTAGAATTCGTGTGACCTCCATACCAACGCATATTAATTAATTTTAATATTCATTTTTAACGTTAACATAGTTTTGGTCTGTTAATATTGTCTCATTTCTATGTATAAAATAGATAGGGAGTGACCTATTTTGCAATTTGGGTAGGTTTATGTATAGAATATCCATACGAAATATTAATGCACCAATAATAAACCATGAAATTGTCTATTAATAAATCAACCTAATAAATAATTATACCTACGTACTACGATTTCCTCTTGGCCGTTAATTCTAGTAATATTGTTAATTATAGGTTTAGATTGATTATTATCTACATTTATAGCGTGTTCTGTAGACTAGGTGGTCAGTAATTTGATTTAGCAGCCCTTGATTAGGAATATCCGTCGGAAGCAGCAACATTCTTCACTAAGTAAAATATTTTTACAAAACACTGCCTTCCTAGCTAAGTCGAGTATTAAATATAATTATTATGTTGAAAAAAATTATAAAGAAAACACGAGGAAATCGAAGCCAGAATAATAAAATGAATTTAACGAACTTGTAATAACCAGTGATCGGAGTAGGTAGATTGAACTGGGGTAATTGATCCGAAACGTATATATTACTATGGACATTCCTCCGGAATTGGTGGATTATTAAAAAAAAACCGGAACTTATGTAGGAATTGTATTCTGCCAGAGTGGAAGGAGTCATTTGATGATTTGCCATCCTCAAAAAAAAGGTAGGAATTGTAATAAAATGAGCAATTTTATTCTTTATTATTCTTCCTATTTTTTTTTTGTCACGATTTGACAAAACCCAACGACCAATCAGAACAAAGGATCATGGGTGGTACAGTAGTAATAATATCACTACCAACATTAACAATATTTAATTGAATCCGGAAATACCGGAATTACTTTCCGGAAAAATGGCTTATCCATGTTATTCTTTCTGTGTGCATTTATGATACAAGTACTAAAAATCAATCTACCTACTCCGATCACTGGTAATAACAGACAACACGTTATTATCATTACTCACATAAATATTATCATTTAAATAATAATAAAAGAGGAATCATGCAATGGTTCCACTAGGAATGCATACCTACCGCTTTTCCTAATCTACGCAATAATATATTGTGTAGTGCACTTACAAAATGGTGTACCAAACCCAACGAGTGTTGCGATTTCAAGCTAATTATGTTCTAACCGACGAACGACACCAAAGGAATGCGACTCAAATTACTTTAAAAGACATTTCGAAGTCAAATAAGTGGTTTATGGACTAGAAATAATACGGAACGTTAATACATATATTTCTGATGGAAAGTGTCACGTGAGGCCTTGGTCGAAAATTGCATGTATTTTCATGAATATACGAAATTATAATTTTTGCATAATGTTATATAATAATAATAAGTTTAACGTTTAAAAAGGCTATTTTGTGATTTAAACGTAAGTAAGTTCTATGTTTTTTATCCTTAAATTTAATCCGTCTTTCACAATATTGTTTTCAATTGGCATTTAAAATATAACCCAATTTAATTGATTCCCTCTCTATGGTAATTGGTTAAGTGGTTGACCTCGATGTCCTATAAAATATCAGCCATATTCATATGGGAAATCGAATGTCATAATAGTCTTGAATATAATTAATTTTGACTTTCTATATTTAATTGGAAAACGTTTATAGTTAATTGTATGACAGAAGGTTACTAGAAACTTAATTTAATATAATGAATTGATCTTAGAAAAAGCAGAATACCTGAAATTGACATGACTATTTATATTCGTTGCAGGAAAACAGTCGGTCGATTCTGTAAAAATATTAACGTGAAGCTTAGGTGAAGTGAGCGTGAAGTGAGCTGTCACTGCCACAGAATCGACCGGCAGGATGCTAGGGGATTACCACTATTGACAGCTCACTTCACGCTCACTTCACCTAAGTTTCACGGTGATATGTTTACAGAATCGAACGGCAGCGTTCGATTCTGTAAAAATATCACCGTGAAACTTAGGTGAAGCAGAGTGAGTAAGCGTAGCGAGGTCGTTACTTTTTTCTATGAGAATCGAGCTCTATTAGTTCGAATTCGTTTAAAATCTCTAAGTAAATTTGTTTGCACAATAAATATTCGACGGAAGTCCTTTTCAAACAAGATATCGATATCGTGAAGGTTGAACCATCAAATATAAATCGTGCAGGTGCATCGATAGTTGTTCGACTTTATTTTCGTAAAGAAAGACAGGCAGTCATTTTACCCCTACTATGTCTACTCTGACCATTGAATTACCAATGCAACTACTCCAATCCGCGGGCCCCATAGTCCAGATAGTGTCATATTATGCTTTTACCATATCACCATATAAGATGCCTGTTTTCCGGGTTTCTTTGCGGCAATATTCATAATCAGCTATAATTCCTATTATATTAAGCAGATGTTCGCTATCAGTTTTTAACTGAACCTAAGTAGGAAATACGACAATCGTGGAAAGGTAAGTGCACCGATTGTATAATCATAATGAACCAGATTACGAGTTCACATCGGTGGCTCGGAGGAAAGTACAAGTGAATCGATTGAGCGGTGAAAGCGTCGCCATGCTTGTAACCTATCACATTGTGACTCATATCCAGCCAATTAACGAACACCTTTATCTCCCTTCAATAAGTACGTAGTGAGGGACTTCGTTAAATTGGTCATATTATGCGGTGTTTTGTAAGGAATAGCCAACAATGTTGTTATTTCTTGTTCCCATTACGTGTGAGCTTGCATTAAGTTATGCATCGTGATGTCTATCTTAATTTAGTGGATGAGAAAATATAGCTCATTCATATCTTCGCTGTTACAAATGCACGAAACACGGTTATTCATCCACGTAACATATTGTTTTATTGTCTCGTGGCTTATGATTTTTATTTAATGATATGGGTTTTGTGTGACTCCTTGGAATATAAGTTTCACACCTTTATGTTAAAATATTTTGTAATTTGGAAAACAATTCGTTATAAGCAGTGATCGGAGTAGGTAGATTGATTTTTAGTACTTGTATCATAAATGCACACAGAAAGAATAACATGGATAAGCCATTTTTCAGGAAAGTAATTCCGGTATTTCCGGATTCAATTAAATATTGTTAATGTTGATAGTGATATTATTACTAGTGGTATTATTATTAGTGGTAGTCGTTGGGTTTTGTCAAATCGTGACAAAAAAAAAAAATAGGAAGAATAATAAAGAATAAAATTGCTCATTTTATTACAATTCCTACCTTTTTTTTGAGGATGGCAAATCATCAAATGACTCCTTCCACTCTGGCAGAATACAATTCCTACATAAGTTCCGGTTTTTTTTTAATAATCCACCAATTCCGGAGGAATGTCCATAGTAATATATACGTTTTGGATCAATGACCCCAGTTCAATCTACCTACTCCGATCACTGGTTATAAGTAATATTTTTTAAGAATTTACTAAGAGTATGTCTGGTTAGTGTACTATAGTTACAATTTAGAATGCCGCAAAATGTTGGGCTGAGTCATTAACAAGCAATGTCGGCTATCAACGTACCAAACAGGTCAAGAAACTCCAGAGCATAGATTCCTAAGACGTCACACATACTGTAAGTAACTGTTAATGAATAATTGCGTAAATGGAATGCACGCATGGTCGCCCTGCGGTTAATGTAATAAGCCCGGTCATAACATCCACGATTTCTTTCGCAACCTCCATCACAACACAAACATTTGTCGTATATATCCGAAGTTGCGAAATCACATCCATGTTTATATCCTAAGGCCATCACCACTTATCTTGCCTAATCATTGTCCGACCTCTAATATTGTAATTAGCTACTGTTAGAGATATAATTTGACATTTGTATTTGGCTTCTCCATGGATTGCAGTAATAAAAGATACCTACCTACTGATGGTATTTTGGGCGAGTCGCTTAGACATTCTGAAGGTATCTCGAATGAATGAAGTAGTTTTGAAAGGTGTATCACTTTGTATTCTGATGGCATTTTCGTTGAGCCTTCTAAGTTGGTACTCCGGGTATCAATCGCCACGCTACGTTGACCATGTGCAACTCCTTGCAGTAATTTCCTTCAAACAATAACAATACCAGCCTGTTACTGTCCCACTGCAGGGCAAAGGCCTCTTCTCATAGAGACTATGACTTCTCAGTCATTTCGTTCATATTTCTAGTATTTAAATCTAGTAACTAAGATTACTCTCGCGTTCCTAAAGATGTTAGTGAAAGACTCGCCCTTTAAAAAAGTTCAAAGTAAGATAATGGAGCTATTAAAGACTCTCTTTCAAATTAATGACCTTCTCAACTTATGTTAATTTAATTATTCAAAATACTGAATACATAATTTAGAAGCCTTAAAATTGCTTATCACTACTGAACTCTGATCAAAACCAACGACGATCCATACATTTTAGGATTATAAACTATGTAGTAGTTCAGAAATAATTACTTAGTAAAAATATCACAATGATCAGTTCATTCGAAACTTTGCGCAATCTATGTTGCAGTTCTCGCAGTCATAGCATATACCTAATAATTATTAAAAATAAACTGAAATGTTACTTAATAGGAATCTTATTAAAAAATAAAAAATAAACTAGCAAAATTCTGAGTTCATTTAAAATCTTCTGATATTCCCATATAATAATCAATAAATTTCTGATGAAGACATAATTCACTATTCTATCATAAATAAATAAATAAAACGTTGTTGTAAATTCACACTTTACTCATTAGGCGCCGAGAACCGGTTTCAATATACCAAATAATGTTGCAAGAAACAAACTAGAAAGGTCATTAATGTAATAAACATTGAAATTATTTAACCATTTATAGCATAACCAAATAACGGGTTTCACGGTCAGAACGAATGATGCAATTTGAGGTCAGCAACTATGTTTAAAAATCGTATATTAATTAGAAAAGCGATCGTTTTGTATATTAAAAGTTCATCAATTAATTATTTTCTGATAGGTATTTATAGGCCGTCTTTATAGAGTGAAACAATTTGTAACATTTATTTATAAATTATCTTTTTAGTATTATGTATCTTTTTTCAGAGTTTAGTCATAATATTTGAGTACAAGTAGAGTCTGCTTCAAAAACCTACAATGTTATTGTTCCAAATCGACCTACTGTAGCTATACTAGGTGCCTTGCTTAACACGCAGATATACGCCAGTGACCTTGAGTGGTTCGCTTGCGTGTTCTGTACTGAGCTCGAGCAACATATCGTACGTCTAGCTAGTTATAGGACTCGCCCATCAAGGAGCGTTGTTCCAAATTAGACGCATTATTAATTTATTATATATAAATCAAAACGTATTTTAATAAAACACGTATACTAATAGATCAATAATTAAATTATATTTAAAATGGTGAAAGTTGCAGAAAAATAGGTTTGATAGATTTTGCGTAATTCTCAGTTTTTTTATCCGCGTCGGACATAACTTTATAAATTAATTTCACTATGTAATATAAACATAATGTCAAATATTCATATATTAAGTTATTAAGAAAATGCTCTAATTTAACATATATTTTTTCCAAAACATTAACACTATTCGTTTAGACGTGATCTTCATTTTAAAATCATTAATAGTCGGTTATCGTCGCCTTAACAGGGTTAAGAGTAGCTTTTGTGTAATTACAATTACTATAATTATCTTTAAACTCGTCTCAAGTAGGCTTCTCCAAACATGGCAGTCTTCATACATAATTTCTACTATTGTAATCATGCATCATTTACGACGACCAGCCTTGACCCGATGACATCTACGACTTTATACTTTCAGAAAAAGGCTTTAGATTCCTAGTTGCATGTCTTTTAACCTACAATATTCTTCTTTTTAGCGTGTCAATGGCAATCTATATAGTTTGCCCAGAATTTGGCAACCTGCTATCTAATTACGAAACACATTTTCGATTTGCAATTGAGTCAAATTGGTTTCGTTTGACTAGAATTGCTTTCAAAAGTTGTAAATTGAAAGCAATTCTAGTCAAACGAAACCAATTTGACTCAATTGCAAATCGAAAATGTGTTGCGTAATTAGATAGCAGCTTGTCATCTTCAGCAGCAACCATCTCCTGTAGCGTGCAAACAACAGGAAACGCTGCGACATTACAGTAACTATTTTCTTAATGTCCTTCGGGAATCATCGCATTTCCGAATACAAACGAATGCTAATAACTATGTCCATCAATAATTCGATTTATCGTATATAAATAATTTGTATCAGAACCTTACCTTATTGTGGTTTTGTTTTCATTTCCGTGTGAACTATATAGAGCAAAAGTACTTAGTTCTGAATTCAAATGATTATACACGACGGACAACTAATAAAATTGATGGACACGGAAATTAGCATTCGTTTGTATTCGGAAATGCGATGATTTCCGAGGGGCATAAAGAAAATAGTTGTACTGTAAGTGCCTTATTGTTTATGGGACAGCACCACATGAACACTCCAGGGCGGTGTCATCTCTCAATCTCCACTGAGAAGGTTTTACGATTGTAAAATCACAATTACCTACTTACATGGATCAAAAGTTTTCGGCGTCTGGGTCATATGTCAAAGAATTTGATGTAATGAAAAAGAATACAATGAAAAGATAATAATGTTATATAACAATAAAGTTATCGATCAACTCGGACTACTTGAGCTCATAATAAAGTTATCGATCAACTCGGACTACTTGAGCTCATAATAAAGTTATCGATCAACTCGGACTACTTGAGCTCATAATAAAGTTATCGATCAACTCGGACTACTTGAGCTCATAATAAAGTTATCGATCAACTCGGACTACTTGAGCTCATAATAAAGTTATCGATCAACTCGGACTACTTGAGCTCATAATAAAGTTATCGATCAACTCGGACTACTTGAGCTCATAATAAAGTTATCGATCAACTCGGACTACTTGAGCTCATAATAAAGTTATCGATCAACTCGGACTACTTGAGCTCATAATAATGTGTAAGAGGCTTAAGAACATATATGTCTCTGGTGAGGCAAATGAAACAATTCATATAGATATTAATATAATTAAAATAAAGGCAATTGATAATTTAGATAAAAAATTATAAAACTTTTTTTAATGAATCATTGTAAGTATTAATAATTATAACTATTCAAAACATTACTACGAAAAACATAAAAAATCTCAAGCTTTACTCTCTTGCGGGAAGGCAGAAAATACAGTACTACCTGCATACGATACTTACAAAACTAGGCAAAATATACAAAATACTATTATAATTATATATATAATTTAGATATGTTTTCATCCATTGTCATCGTACAGAATATTTATATACACAACTAATAACACATACTAAATAAAGGAAGTGTATAGAGTGGCACTTTATCTCTGTCGGATAAAGTGCCGCTAGGGTCCGTTTAGGCACAAGAGAGTGTAACGTTTTGGGAATGTGGTGTTTTACAGCGAACTGACTTCAACAATCAAACAAAATAACAAGTGACTCAGTGACAGTGACAATTCAATGCTTACGGCACTTTAGCCGGGCCGAAGCAGCGCCACTATTATGCCGGTAGTGGCAGTTTATCCGATAGGGATAGAGTGCCGCTAGCGGATTTATGGCAGTGTATAGAGTGCCGCTAGCGGCACTCTATACACTGCCATAAATAAATACAATGAATTGCAACCCAAAACAATAATTCGCACCATTTTCCTCAAGACAATCGGAAATAAAAAACCGGCCAAGAGCATGTCGGACCACGCACAATGAAGGGTTCCGTAGTTGGGGTGAATTAATCCCAAGACCAAATCTAACATTGTAGTTGAAAAAGATGTTCTCCTATACATTACAGTAACCCCCGTATTCAAAATTAATTAATTTACACGTCTGTGTTTCGTCACAGAAATTCATATACTCCTATGTACCAAATTTCAACTAAATTGGTCCAGTAGATTCGGAGCAAATTGGCTGTGACAGACGGATAGACAGACAGTCAGCCCGCTAGCCAGCCAGCCAGACAGACAGATAGACACACGAGTGACCCTATAAGGGATCCGGTTTTTCCTTTGGAGGTACGGAACCCTAAAAGTAAAATGGCACCGTTTATCAGCCTAATGTGACAACAACCGGATTGGGCAAGCTTGCACGACGCGCGTAGTCGAGAGTGGGTGAGCCATCTTATGCAACGCGAATGTCGGCCGAGTAACATTTCGGAAGTAGCTATTGTACGAGAACACACCTGCGGTTCATGCTTCACGAGACACGTGGTTCACGAGTTGTGGATTATTTTTGTAAGGTTATCTAGTTACCTTGGTACCTTGGTATTATGGTTTTTTATTTGGACTTTTCATACGAATTCCTCAATGATCTGTTTAAGGAAAGCGACCGGGTTTATAGGATGCCCAATGCCCATTCTTAGTATTTATGGTTCTAGGATCCCCAGTGGAATGCAATTCAATTGAAATTGCCCAGTTCAGTTGCCATTAAATAAATAAGTTTTATTTTTGTTTTGTCATATATGATTTTATGATCAAGCGTCAGATGTAGCAAGGCAAAAGCAAAAGTTCTATGGTTTATTAATAAGCCCAGGCCTTGACCTTTAATAAACCATAGAACGTTTGCTTTTGCAGGCCTTGACCTTTCCTGCTGGGGTTGCGGGTTTGTCCGAAAGGGATAACGCGGCCCCGGCACACAGGCAACGGAAGGAACACGGGTGGGTTTTAGTCAGTAAAAGTCTGACACACCCTCTTGCTCTGCCCAGAGCGGGAGAAGTCATTTGATGATTTCCCATCCTAAAAAAAAAAAAAAAAGCCTTGACCTTTACCCAGCTAAAGACATCGCTTCATAGATGTTTTTAACATATCAGATCTCATCATAATAAAAAATATAATTGAGAAATTATTGTTCCAACATAAATAGCAAGGTCAAGTGGTAAATTCTGAAATGACCTTCCTATTATCTAAACTTTTTTGAACTTACTTTTACAAATCTTTATTATTTGTAGATTTTATAAAGATGTACAAGTTGAGAGTTTGTAGGTAGGGAGTAATCTTCGGAACTACTGATCCTATTCTGAAAATTATTTCACTAATAGGAAGCTACCTGTTATTGCCGAATGTCATAGGATATATTTTCACGCGAACGTAGTCGTGGATTGTAGCTAGTTAGGTATAAAGCAAAGTTACAAAAAATAATAGCATTTTATTCTTCCATCAATTCGCGTACCGCGCAGCATCTCTACGCGGATGAGGAAACTAATCAGCCGGTTACAGCAAAACAAACTTAACACTCTTACGCAATGAGTACATTATCAGTTGTAGGTTATATATGCCGGTGCATTGCCGCCGTATTATTGCTGCAGTTCGCGATTCCTCGTAGAATTTCATGATATGACATCCAATTAAAAGTAAAAAAAAAAAATACGTCTTATATCGTAGCTTTTTATATTTAAACAGTATATCTTAAACCAATTGTTTTAAATATGGAAATTAAATTCGTAGGGCTAATTAATCATCGGTGCAGAATTCTATTGTCGTTTGAAAATTATGAATTGCCATGACCAGAATAACTGGAAGACCAGTTTATTGATGCACTTCATGCTGATGCAGCATCAAGTAACTGATAAACGTTATGAATTAAAGGACCCTTATATGTTAAAATACTTAAAACAGAACTAAAGGTTTCGTAAATATTGGCACGGTACTCGAGAAATAATATCCTGGAAAAGCTTTACAATATTGTCCTACAACTTTAAAAATAAATAATAGCAATTAACTTACCGGATATTTGCAATACAGTTATTCCAACTAAAATTAACCACTTTGCACCTGTTATCATTTTTGTGTTCTAAATTTTTTCATACAAAACTAAAATAATTCTACATAAACAATCGTTTGTTTACAACATTGAACCACTATGTGTTTTTTTTGTTGCTTGGAAAAATATTGAATTTTAATTTCTAAATAAAATCACAGAAAATGTATCACAATAAATAATAAAAATAATTTGTTTTATAAAATGTCCGCACTGCTTACTATAATTGTATATTTATTATCTGTGTGCCATAAATGCGTGTGCCACTTGCGTATTTCGTACGGGTACTGAACGAGCGAAAGTGTCTGCATGATGTTGACCCTCGCTCGTATCTGACTTCCCCCCTTTTGCATAAGAAGACTGCGAATTCGGCAAGAATTCGGTCACGCTTTGTGTGCATAATTTTTTAAACATTTTTAATTTATTAAATATTTTACGACTCTTGGGTGGGAATATAATTAAATTAATAAAATATGACATGCATTGCCTGGTAACATTGATTTGTCAAAAAAACTGGGCCCAAAAATGTGTAATGCCTAAAAAAAATGTTGATAAAGTATTATAATTAATTTAGTTGTAATAGTTATAATGAGTTCATAATAATTTCTGCAAATAGGTGATTCGCATAAAGGGCGTGGTCCAAAAATGAATGCTTTATTGGTATCTGCCTAAAAACTGAATCAGTTACATAAACCGGAACGACTTCGGAGAATTCCAACAAAAACAGAATTTTATTACATAAGTTACCATATTAAAGTTTATGATAAACGGGCCCACTTTAATACGTGACATGATAACTTACTTCGAAGTACTGCCTTTTTTAGTTAAGTAACTGAAGTTTGAAATTAATTCGGTATTTAGAATACTAATCTAGTTTAATTCTAATTTCTAACTACTTGCATTATGCAACTAATGCAAAACTTTTTTTTTTTTTTTACTTATTTTTGCAGGATTATGATATTATGATGCTGTAATTCCAACAGCCAAGAGGTTTATGAAAAAAAAAACAGAATTTGATTGTCCGCTTCAATTTAATGTCACTGGGTAAAGAGACAGTCACATTAAACTGAACCGGACAACCAATAGGAAACGGATCAGTATACTCGTATCTTCTTCAATTAAATAGTTTCACAGGAGAAACCTAAAAAGAATACTGAATTTGTGCTACAAAGCCGGGATTGGTTGTCCGCTTCAATTTAACCACAATCAAGCCACGTACTGTCTAAAGACAGTATGTGGCTTCGACCAAAAGTTTGCTGTTTTTGTGAGAAACTGCGGCACGATGCCTAATAACGGCCGGGATCACTTATTTTAATGGCAACATAATAATTTAAGTAGCGGAATTTTTTCGGGCCATTTTTGAAAATTTTACAGTTTGTTTTTAGGGAATTTCATACCAAAGTATCAGCTCTTATCAAACGGGTACATTCAGAACTCTTGTTGTACTAATAGTCCTTCCAGACCGAATTCGGACATGGCGGCGAAACTCAGCGGAGATTTGGAGTCCTTTGGAGTATATTATACTGCACAAGTGTATGCGCAGACAAAGGTGTCCGCTTCAACTTAATGTTACTGTCTAAAGAGACAGTAAAATTAAATTGAAGCGGACAACAAATCCTGGTGACGTAGCCTACATTCAGTTTTCTTTTCAGGTGTGAAGCTACGAAATTGAAGTAGATATACTGATGCTTTTCCTAACTTATTGAGTCTATGTATAAAGCCTACTATAGTTTATGTAGTTCATAGCAACATTCAATATGTCATTGAATGATTTGGTAAGACTAATGCATATAAAGATGAGCCATCTTAACCTCCGTGTAGGCTACAATAGGCATTATTATAAGGCATGTACTGACACGGTAACCTGTGCACCTTGTGGTAGGCATTGCCTAACCGCAAGAATAATCGTGAGTTAACGACATCACCGATCGAGTGTCGGATGTGGGAACCAATAGGACACAACTAGAGAAGTTGCGAATTGATAGATGTCGGCAGTCGGCAAGTTATTTTTATAATGCACTAGCTGCCCGCCCCTGCATTGCCCGGATAGCACTAAGTACTTATTTGCGGCACACCTACCTATCTACTTACCCTACCTACCTATCTACCCTACCTACCTACCTACCTACCCTACCTACATACCTACCTACATACCTACCTACCTACCTACACCTACCAGCACCTACCTACACCTACCTACACCTACCTACACCTACCTACACCTACCTACACCTACCTACACCTACCTACACCTACCTACACCTACCTACACCTACCTACACCTACCTACACCTACCTACCCTACCCTACCTACCTACATACATACCTACCTACTTACTTACCTACCGACCCTACCTACATACTTACCTACCTACCTACCCTACCTACCCTACTTACCCTACCTACCTACCTATCATACCTACCATACCTACTTACATACCTACCTACTTGCATACCTACCCACCTACCCTACCTTCACCTACCTATCTTAAGAACCTTGTTCTGAGAATAACAAACACAACAAAAAAGAATTATCCAATTTGGTGCAGCAAGTTATGGCGTCACCAGATAAATAAGTATTAATTTTTAACCGACTTCCAAAAAGGAGGAGGTTATATGTTCGTCGCGTATGTACGTTTTTTTTGTTATGTTTGTCCGCCGATTACCCCGTCAATTGTGGCCCGATTTTGAAAAATCTTTTTTTGTTATGAAAGGGTATGTTCCCGAATTGGTCCCATATACATTTCATTAACTTTGCTTGGATATTTTTTGAGTAAGCTTCAATAATACGTATTTTTCCCACTTAGTATATGTGGATGATATGATGATAACTTCCTGTCACTGTTATTTACATAGCAGGTAGTGGTATTCGAATTTGTTTGGGGTAGGTACCACATTTAAAAAGTGAAAAATAAAAACTTTTACAAAAAAAAAAAACCGTCTTCAAAAAAAAAAAACACTACAAAGTGAAAAATAACCTTACTTTCGGAAGTCGGTGGCAAAAAACGAAAATTCAAAACCAAAGACACCGACTTCCGAAATTAAAGTTATTTTTCACTTTTGTTTTGGAAGTCGGTTGTTATAATAAAGATGGCATAAACCGTAATCAGCCTATAACGTTCCCACTGCTGGGACACAGGCTTCCTCTCTTTGAGAAGGAGGGCCGGGCCATAATCCACCACACGGGCCCAGTGCGGGTTTCCATAACACGTGTCTTGTTAATTAATTTGGTTGGTATAGCTACTTTATTAGAAGCAGATGTAACTTAAGGCGACGATAACAGACTTTTAATGATTTTTTACTGAAGATCACGTCTAAACGAGTAGTGTTAATGATTTGGAAAAAAAAAATATAATTAAAGCATTTTCTTAATAATTTAATAAATTTATATTTTTGATTATGTTTATATTACATAGTGAAATTAATTTGTAACGCGGATAAAAAACTGAGAATCACGCAAAATGTATCGTATAGCGTATTTTTCTGAAACATTCAGCATTTTAAAGATAATTTAATTATTGATCTTTTAGTATACGTGTTTTATTAAAATACCTTTTGTTTTATGTATAATCAATTAATAATGCGTCTAATTTGGGACAGCGCTTCTTGATGGACGAGTCCTATTACTGGCTGGACATACGACGCGTTCCGTGAGATCAGTACAGAACACGCAAGGTAACCACTCAAGGTCACTGGCATATATCTGCGTCTTAATGTTATTCTCGATTGTATAACGGGAAAACTGCGGGGCAATTCCCGTATCTAAGAACGTTCGCATTATGATCTCAATCTCAATCTGTCAAAAAAATCTCTTTTTAGGGTTCCGTAGTAAACAAGGAACCCTTATAGTTTCGCCATGTCCGTCTGTCTGTCTGTCTGTCTGTCCGTCTATCTGTCCGCGGCTTAGCTCAGAGACGGGTAGTACTAGAAAGCTGTAATTTGGCATATGTATACATATTAATCATGCCGACAAAGTGGTAAAATAAAATCAAGATTTTTTTTTTACTTAGGGTACCTCCCCTTCGCGTAAAGTGGGGATGTTTTTTTTTTCCCTCATCTACCCCATATTGTGGGGTATCGTTAGAAAGGTCTTTCAAAAATATTGCGAGTTTGTGCCAACCATTTTTGGTTTCAGGGATCCGTTTGGGAAATATTAAGCTTTAAACTGAATTTTTTTGTTAGAGTCAAGTGTGTCTTCCAGCTAAATGATTGTACTTGGACTCGTGAAAAAATTAATACAGCAGTAGTATATAAAACGAAATTAAAATGGAACCTATGAGAGCTAAGTAGGCTGTACAGGTTAACGAGAAATAATCAACCAACTTAAATTTGCAGTTTCAAAAACATGATCTCCCATACATTCCGTATGGGAGAACACGTTTTTCAACTACAATGTTAAGTTTGTTCTTGGGATAAATTCGTCCCAACTACGGAACCCTTCATTGTGCGTGGTCCGATACGCACTTGGCCGCTTTTTTACCTAAATTTTTGACAGGTTTTTCACATTGATTGTCGCTGAGATGGGATTGCGACCATAGATGTATAGAGTGTGTTTCACCAAATAGTTAATTTGCCGTAATGTTGGCTCCACTGTTAAACTTTGACAACAGACCATATTAGGTAGCGCCACCACTGTTGTAGGACGAACAGCCGTTCGATTCTGTAAAAATATCACCGTGAAACTTAGGTGAAGTGAGCGTGAAGTGAGCTGTCAATAGTGTTAATCCCTAGCATCCTGCCGGTCGATTCTGTGGCAGTGACAGCTCACTTCACGCTCACTTCACCTAAGCTTCACGTTAATATTTTTACAGAATCGTCCGACAGGAATACGCTACGGCGCTACCTAATTGGTCTGTATTTGATGAAAAGCACTTTATTTAAAATTATTGCGACTTGAGTTTGAACGTTTTTTTAAGGACGAGAATTGGCCCTGACGTAATGATAATAAGTCGGTAGGTATATTGAAATACTTCGCTTGTTATTCAATAAATATAAACTAGAAACATTGCATAGTCAACCTTAATAAAAAATAACATAATTTTCTTGTAATTTTACATAGCACTTACTTATAATATGGATTGTAAAAAGTAATTCCAAAATGATCGTATCCTCCAGTGCTGTCGAGAGCTTTCGTCACCCGTATCGAATTTATAGCTTACGGCAATAAACGATAAGGCCCGAAGCAAACTTGTACGTAATCCACACTGGCGTTGCCCAATTCGCGGATGGCGGCCTAATAAGGCCATGGATGCAACAAGAAGGCTGCGAGGTGTTGCAACCAACAATCGAGGATAGCGGCAAGGATGTGGGGAAAGCCCATACGAATGTCCGCTTGTCTGTTCCGACATTATCAATAGCATTGGCTTATCCGGTAGCACGGTTTGGAAATATTTAAATACAGGCTGCTTCGAGAACATCCTAGTATTTAGTGTGGGTCGGTTCATAGGGAATTTAATAAATATGTGTGCCTCGTTTCAAGCTGTTTTAAGACAAATTATAGATCTCGCGCCGTAAAAGCTGGTACCTAAATAGATACTAAGCGGTGGTCTATCTATAGTCACGACATGGTATAGAAACACTCGCTAATATCTACTATGATCAACTAATTTCCAGTGTGACTTAAAATTCTATTCTAGAATATTCTGTAGAAAAATATTCGAAGTCGTAGCTATCATCATTCAAAACTAGGAAAACCAGTAGATACTAACTATGTATGTAGCTGGCGCCTGTTACGCATCCGTTTTTATGTAGAGCACACACTAACGGATAGTACCGGTTCAGAACTTAGATTGGGCAATACATAGACCGGCCTGTAACTACAGTTTAAATGAATTTTGATGTAAACTTACATAAGCATAGGATTGAGTAAGTAAGGTTATCAAGATTCGCAAAATACGGAAGTACAAACTTAACATATTGGTTACCTGTTACCTCGCTACCTTAGTGGTTTGCAGTAAACTGTCAAGTGCACGTACTTGAAAATTCAAGTTTTGGTTTAAAATAAATATTAGTATGCGTAACAGGCAGATTAGATACCTACTTCGGCAGGTATTTAATAATTCTTGTGTCAAGAAAAAATTGGTAAACAAATATCAAGAGAAAGTAATAAAATTCAATCATTTATCTACGCTTTGGAGGTTGAATTACATCAATGTAGGTAAATAAGTAGGTAAACCTGTCTATATAAAATCACAGAAGTTGCAATAACATCGTCACATTGCACATCAAATGAAATAATTTGCACTCTTATTTGGTCACAAACCATCATATAATTTACATAAATATGGTGGATAATTTCTATCTTTGTTTTAATATTTGGCAGTGTATAGAGTGCCACTTGCACTCGCTATCGGATAAAGTGCCGCTAGCGGCATAATATGCGGCTAAAGTGCCGTAAGCATTGCATTGTCATTGTCACTGTGACTGTCACTGAGTCACTTTCAGTTGTTATTTTGTTTGATTGTTGCGGTTAGTTCGCTGTAAAACACAACATTCCCAAAACATTACATTCTTTTGTGCCTAAATGGACCCTGGCGTTGTGTGGTCACAGTTCTAATCTAACCTAACCTGCCTTTCAGCCATTTTCATTTGCTACTTAATTTTTCGTAAATTCAGTCATTGTAGTGACTTTTGATATAATAATAAATACGATCAATCAATATACGAAAATGTCAATGCAATGCTTACGGCACTTTAGCCGGGCAGAGGCAGCGTCACTATTTTGCGGCAAATAGCGGCACTCTATACAGTTCCTTATTATTTCTTCCACTACATACCGTTGGCAGTCAGTATTGCTATCAAACTGATCGTACTGACTAATCTTATAGACATGGAATTAACTATGAATACGGCAAGGGCCTACCCTTACCGAATTCATAGTTCAAGTTCTAGTTCTCAGGCTAGATAGAGCGACGATCTTCCCAGGGTGGCTGCTAAATGAATATGGCCGAAGATCAGACTAAATTGCTTGCAATTTGGAAGGCCAATATCCTAGCCGTGGGCTGCTGTAGGCTGAAGATTATTTTCGTGCATATCTTGAAAACCGGTGCATGAAAATAGCAGTTAAACAAACAAATTAATAAAGGCAATCTTATCCTTATCGGATAAAGTGCCGCGAGCGGCATAATACTGACACTGCCTAAGCCCGGCTAAAGTGCCGTAAGCATTGCATTGTCATTGTCGCTGTCACTGAGTCACTGTCACTTGTTATTTTGTTTGATTGTTGAGGTTAGGACCCTGGTAATGTGCAATGCTTACGGCACTTTAGCCGGGCCGAGTCATCGCCACTATTATGCCGCAAATAGCGGCACTTTATCCGATAGGGATAAAGTCCCGCTAGCGGCACTCTATACACTTCCATTAATAAAACAAAAAGTTTGTTCTATAACCGTTTAATTCCTCGTCTAAAGTAATTGGTACTTCTTTTTCTTCTGTTCTTCTGATTGGAACCGCGTGCATATGGTGAATCCGAGTTTGTACTGAAGAAGTATAACCCGCGCGCACTGAAACAATTTCAAAACGCAGCTGAATACCAGTATTTTACATGAAGCGACTGCCTATCTGACCTCCACAACCCAGTAACTAGGATACCATACCCCTTGGTAAGACTGGTTGTCAGACTTTCGGGCTTCTGACGACCAGTAACGACTGTCAAAGATCCACGAATGACAGCCAGGACCAACAGCTTAACGTCCGAGGCACGGAGGAGTCGCGATATGTAATGATGGTCAACCATCCACGGACTAATCCCGGCAAGCGTAGCTTGACCTGATGGATCGAGCCGTGCGGCTGTTATTACTTAGCCAGGAGGTCCTCCCCTCCTCTCCTCCTCTCTCAAAACGTATGTAAACGATTTTATTAAATTGAAATAACTTTTTCGACATCTGCTGTCTGGTCAAGGTCATTTTCATGGGCAACTTATGACATGCTAATTTGAAAATGGTGTCACACAATGAAAGGGTATTATGGACACAACATTCTGACCATCTTTTATTTTGTTAAGTACCTGGTACTTGTTGAAAGACCTACACTGTCCTCCCATACCTGTTATTTGAAAATATTAAAAGCCATTATTTTTTAAAGAGAAACCGTGGAGTTTCTTGCCGGCTCTTCTCCATAGGAAACGACCAATTGGAACCGTGCACCTAGCTTCTCACGTTACATAAGTGCTCATGTAGGTTTATGTAAAATAATTATTTTGCATTTTGAAAACATATATTTCGTCGTCTAAATCTTGTTATTGCTCCTACACACTGCTGCGCGGCACGTATCCCCGGCTTTTGCGCCTTCATTTCCTTAGCGATACTTTGTGCGGCTTTGTGCGGCAGGGCCGGGCGTACCCGGCTTGCCCGGCGGCAGTGCCGGCGGCATAGTGTGTAGCAGCAATTATATGCGAAAAACTGGTGAGCAACTGGGAAGTTATTTAAATGCTGATCGTGCGGTAAAATCTGCTCACGCGATGCAGGATTTTGCGTGACGTCAGTTATGACGCGTAGTGGTCGCATGTGGCGATATAGATGCCGCCACAAAACTAGGGCGTGCGAAAAAAGAACCTCGCAGTTTTTTTTTTTTTATCTATAGAAATAAAAAGTCAAAGTTGCATTCCCTAGATTTTCACTCTGAGGCGACGGTTTGTAGAAATATTATATTTCTTGACTCGCTAGTTATTGTTGACATATCATAAAGATCTTTAATATGTACAAGAGTGTAAAGAAAAAAATAAAATTACTCGCTATACTTTCATACTTTGCTTACTGAATAAAAACTCATTTCTCTAAAAATCGTGATCACGCTTCGGTCAAACGGTAGAGATCCGCGTAAGTCCCTCATCTTGCCAAACCATGATGTAAGAGTAGAAGTACTTAACTGATTATGTATATTATAAAGGAAAGTCGGACCTAATATAACTACATTGTAAAGACAAAATCACGGAAAAGTTTTATGAAACTATGATCTTGTTTAATTATCTACTTACTATACCTATAATTTATTGCCTTTTGTCTACTTATTGCGCCGATGTATACAACCTTTTAGTAATGTAAACAAAAGGTCATCGACCTAATCGGCGTTCGCAATTTATTAGCCAAACATGTAAACAAACACGAGTTTTAAGAAAAACAACTGTAATGCCTACACATAAGGTTTAGTTTGCGCTACAACTTTTTCAACAGTCAGTGTGAAATCAACTTTATTTACACTTGTATTAAATTGGATGTTTGTTTAAGTGGAAATACCATCAATTGGAAACAAGGATTTAAATATACCTTAGTTAACCTGTGCATAGCTTACCTTCTCAATGTCTTAAATAATACAAAAGTACTTAATAATATAATAAAAACCTTGTAATTATAACATCGTCATGAGAAGGAAGCAGGCTGAAGAAAAGGAAGCTGTTTATAGTGAAAGTGTGGAAGTGTTTCGGTGCTTGCACTAATCATAGAACTGGCAAATTGCTTGCAATGCTATTCACTATTGTTGAGAAAAAGGAGTTTAACTTTAAAGTAAGTGCGGTATTTGCTTAGCTAAGAACTCATTTATAAACTTAAAAAAAACCAGCCAAGTGCGAGTCTGACTCGCACTCGAAGGGTTCCGTATTAAGATCGATAAAAAAACACCGAAAAAAACATATTTCTTATATGGGGACCCCTTTTAATTTTTAACTTTATTTTATTTTTATTATTTGTTGTTATAGCGGCAAAACAAGTACACAATCTGTGAAATTTTCAACTATCTACCTATTACGGTTCATGATATACAGCCCGCTGACAGACAGACGGACGGACGGATGGACGGACAGCGGAGACTTAGTAATAGGGTACTGTTTGGCACCCTTCGGACACGGAACCCTGAAAAAGGCCATAGAGGAACTCATTATAATTTTTAGGGTTCCTTAGCCAAATGGCAAAAACAGAACCCTTATAATTTCGTTTGACCCTTAAAATCCTTAATGTGCCTGCGTAAATGTCCATCCCAACTACGGAACCCTTCCTGTGCGTTGTCTGACACGCACTTGGCCTGTTTTTATCAAGATGCAGATAGTCCATATTTTGTGCAAACTTTTGCTAGCACATTTTGTGAATATAAATGTCAACAATTTAATAAACGCTAGCTTACTTCACTTTTAGATAGTTTAAGATACCGCTACTCCTTCGACTCAGAGTATTGCAACTAAGTAGGATTTCTCAAATGCCAGTCCGTATTATCTATTAGTTTTGTAACTTGCACTCAATTTGCTATCCTTGCAAAATACTTACTTCTGCGGAACATATTCCCCGAAGATAACTTCATCGGTCGAGTTGAACATCTCGCACCAGCCAATCATGTAGATGATCCAGGAGTAGCACTTGGTTGCGTAGAAACCAACTTCTGTATTTATTGATTCTGCGTAGTACTTCGGCGCTCTGGCGTGGTTACAGCCTGATTTTGCTGGAGGAGATTATTTTTTATGTTAAGAATGAAATAAAGTATAGTTTTTTCATGCACGATAACAGTTTTACGCATGTTTTGCGAGTACTGAACGAATAGTAAAGAAGTAAGTAGATAGTAGATAACTTAGTAACTACATGGTTACTAAATATACCTTGCAATAAAAGTTACTAAATAAGGTTCTCCTTCTTTTGCAGGAAAGAAGTCGAATGTAATAATTATATTTAATTGACTCAGGCGTGACTTTGAGGAAATGCATTATAAAATACAATAGACGACATATATTTAGTAACCTAATCCGCTTAACTCACTAGGTTACTAAATATACGTCGTCTATTGTATTTTGTAATAATTATGAAAAAAACGTTTTGTAAAATATCTTAAACCTATGGTATTTTTAGAAAATATTTGTAAGGAGTACAATCTAGTTGACCTTGAAAATGAAGAACCAAACTTACTTTATTACTATGCAACTGTAGCCATGTTTATAACTCACTCACTTTGTTCTTTAGTAGCCTTACAGCCAGGCTGTGTGATGCCGCCATTAGCGTAAAAGTCGACATGTCCACAAGCTTCCAACTTGCCCTTCTCCAGTGCGTTAGTGTGAAGACAATCGACGAATTTCGCGTCTTCTTTGTCTACTTTCCTCTTTGAGTCGGTGGTCACGAACAGAGGCATGGCAGGGTCCAGTGCTGTGGAATATTGTTATTGGAGGGCTCTATTAACTCTTACAAAAAATGTACTACATTTAGCTTGCGGTGCCTTTATGAAGTTAATGGCAAATAGTCGTGCGGGTGAACATGTTATCCTAAAATTATTACTACAGGGGCAAAGTTGTCTATTATGTAGTGCTGTTGCTGAATGGAATCATTGCTTACAAATAAATAGATGAAGCGTACTCCTGGAGGCTTGGTTCTTAGATCCTATGACTTGAAAAATTTTCATTTTCAAATAGCGGGTTGGATACTTACCAGTAATCCTTTGCAAGCTCCCAGAGGTGACATAATCCCCGATAAACCCAGCCGTCTGACCTCCAAGACTGAATCCTATAATATGGAACTGTGTGAGGTTGAAGCCATATTTCTGGACTAGCTGGTCGATCAGCTGGGCAGTGCACATTCCTACTAGCTCCGTATTCCGGGCAGCTTCTATGTAGCACGGCTCCCGGGCTATCGGGTTGTAGTCCACCGATATTACATTGTAGTTGCAGCATTCCATGTAAGCTGAAAATATAGTTAAATATTTGTTATAATTTAGATTCTGATGAAGGTAACATCCTAATTCTAGTAAAACCGTAAAGGTTCCAAGGAACCATTCCGTACCCGACCGCAAGAGGCAGCTGCAGGCGACGTGTCACCGCCACACGACTGGTTTCTATGACATACCTTCCGTAGCAAGCGACAAGTCGCGAGTCGCGACAACTACGGGCGAGCGACAGGCGACACGTGTAGTCCGACCGCAGACCAGTAGTGCCGCCAACTCTCGAGCAATAACACGTTTTTCTATCTTCTATCTACCGACTGGAATACGGGCTGCTGCCGCCTGCGGTCGGGTTCGGAATCATGACTGCAGCGACATGACGCCGCGACACGTCGCCAGCAGTTGCCGCCCTTTTTTTATGAGTGTGGGACATCATCAAATGACTTCTCCCGCTCTGGGCGGAGCGAGAGGGCGTGTCAGCCTTTTACTGACTAAAACCCACCCATGTTCCTTCCGTTGCCTGTGTGCCGGGGCCGCGATATCCCTTTCTTGTCCGAACCCCAACCCCAGCAGGCATTGGTCCTTACGGACCCCGCAGTTGGTGCTGACATCTCTTGGAGGCGCGCGTGGAACACAATGCGCCGTCGACCCGGGCCTGGTCCTTATCGGACGGCGAGCTACCCATTGCTCACCGTCCGCAAGCCCACGCCTGCGGTGGCCGGAAGTCGGCTCGTGACTCCCGACGGCCGGGGCGTCTCCTACGGCGACTAGGGGCGCGAGAGCGTGCAGCTTGCATCTCCCTCGCGCGCACCACCTCCTCCTTCGCGAGCATAACTGCTTCGCAGAAGGAGGTGACGGCCTCCCATGCACTCTCGCTCCGAACCATGGCCTGACCAGGGCCGGACGCGAGAGATCGTCGCCGCCGATCGCCTCCGTGAGGACACGGCGGTGCTCCGCCTAAGCCGGGCAGACCTCCACCGTATACTGCACCGTGTCCTCCAGGCGATACACACAGTGGTGACACCCGGGCTGCAGTTGTCGCCTACGGTCGGGTTCGGAATGGCACCTTTAGTCTGTGGGTGCCCAATGCAGTTTGTACTGATAAGATTGATAATATTATATTATAATTGACATAACATTGATTAAATTACATTTTGTTGGAGTTAAGACACGTCAAAAGATAATTATTAACGCAAATACTCAAGAATCATAATAAAATTATTATAGGCTTTTTGCTATTTTTTTAATTATTATTTCCCAAAAGCTTTTAATGTCAAAATATTTTTGGAACGCAATTAAAGTTTATTCTTTTTTTTTTTTCTTCGTGTAAAACGGCTTTCATATTTTTTTTAGTATTGTTCAGCCAGTACTTTTTATATAATGTAGCTGTTGATGAAAATGATGTAAGTTTAATTTGACTATTCACTACTTCTGAAGAATGTGAAATCCATTGATATGTATGAAATTGTTAGGTAGGTTACTTACCTACTTTTATTTTATCTCTGGTAGTTTTTACAAACATACGAGTACTTATAGAAAAGTACCTACTTCAAGAATAAATAAAATAGATACTAAGTTACAGTTAATTTTACGAGTTTAAAAGGAAAATGAATGGCGCTACGTTAACGATGATTGGTAATGAAATTAGTTTGTCTTTAAGTGAACTTAGTTAAAATAAACTAATGTAATTATGGTTGACGGCAACGCGGGCGCAGCGGTGGGAGTCAATGACCTTATCCTCGGCTATTAGGGATGAAATCCAGGTAGTACCTTCCCGTGGGATATTTTCCGACATCCACGCGGGCGAGCCGCGGGCAAACGCGAGTGTACTATACTATAACATAATGAGGTATATTTTAAAAAGTTTACCTGGTCTTATTTCTGTATTCGGCGAGAAATCTTTGTGGCCAGTATATCCATGGATTAGTATCTTAACTGGGGCGTCTTGTACCCAGGGTGCAGACTCAATAGACTGCTGATCCATAGCCAGCACTTGATGTGGATTTTCTTCATTTTCTCTAAATGAAATTGTTTAATATGTATACGTATAGTAGTAAAAAATCTTGAAACTCAATTGGTTCGAAAACAAACGCCACATTGAGAAAGTACCTCGAATATCGATCATTTACATATATTCAAGTAAAACCACCACTTAATTTCTAACTGATAACTGCGGAAACCATACTCTACAGCTATAATTAGAAATGTTTGTAAAGGCGTTACTTGATGATGTCTTTAATCAAATACAAAATGTATCGTAAGTATCTGTGATCATAAGACCGAGAAATAGGCGTCATAATGCCAATAAATGATACAAGGTTGCCTGAAAGAGATCGCAGAAAGCGATAAGGCCGCCCATTGTATGTTTTGTAGTGTTAACTATATTATTTACTATGTATTTTCTGGTGTACAATAAAGTATATATAAATAAATACTTAAATAAATAAATTGGCCACGGTTTGCCTTATTGTCAAGTGGGGCTAAGAAATTATTATCCATAGGTTTTCGTGGCTAAGTAAATAATATGGCAAGTGAATCAACATGTTGATATGATTTGGATTGCCTCTTGATAGGTTTTATGTCATTAGGTATGGAAGCTATAACAAGCTTTTATTATTATCATGTAGGTATACGTATCGAGTGCCTAATTTAATCTACAGGGCAGGCCATCACGATATTACAAAAGAAAACTAATTTTCTATACTCATCGTTTTCATAATCAACAGTATTTGAAGAGACACATGAGTTTAGAAAATTATTTTTGGAACGAAATTCCTTAACGCGGCTTGCGGAGTTCACTGGCAGAAATCGTCTCGTAAGGAAAAGGCGTAAAGGGCAGGCCACACTGGGAACGAACCCAAACGAAGGTAAGTTCGTTTACGTTTAGCTTTCCTCCGCGTCTTTTCATACTTCAGTTTTCGTTTCTCTTAGTACACGGCGTGAACCGAAGTATGAAAAGACGCCAAACAAACTTAGCTTCATTTCGCTTCGCTTCATTCCCAGTGTGCCTGCACTTTATGCCTCCTCCATGCGACTTTCTCTTTCTCTCTCTCTGTCTTTTTCTATTATATACGAGTGCGTGTATGTGCGTGCGAGTATCGCGTAAGGAACTTCGTTCCTGACGGGGGTCTCCCGAACGCAAACGTTTGTTTTTTTGTTTTATCGACGACGATGGCGAAGTAGTCGGGTCGCCACGCCGTGTAACCTTGAATGAGGGTAAAGCTTTGATTTTATGATTGATATACTGACCCATAATCTTACCGTGGGGTGCCACAGTGGCACCCTTGGGCAATTTAAAATATCGAAAATCAAATGTCACGGGGATCAAAAAAGCTGAACCACCCATTTTATTGCGAACTACATAGCTTCAAGGCAGCCCCGGCCCGCTCTAGTCTGGGAGCCAAATGTCGGAAATGCTCCACGAAGTTGCACCGGCTGCCGAAGACGAGTCCCAGATACTTCATCGTCGACTCGACGCCGATGTGAACCCCTCCTACTGTCATTTGGGAAGCCGACGGTGGCGCGTTCCGAGGACCATGAAAACACATGGCCTCGGACTTGTACAGGGCCACCTCGAGTCCCAATTGCCGAATCCTGTCGACGATTGTCGCAACCCGGCGTGTCGCTAGTTCTGCCGCCGTCTTGGGCGACCTCCCCGCGCCAGGACCAACATGTCGTCAGCGCAGCAGTCCACGCTGATACCGCTAGGGAGTTCGGCGCGCAGCACCCAATCGTATCCGATGTCCCACAGATGCGGCCCCAGAACCGATCCCTGTGGGACACCGCACCACATCTCCAGGTTTTCCTTGTAAAGAATTTTGCACGTGTGAAGGTAGCGATTTGTGTGGCAATGTGAAGACTCAGGAAGCTCTATTTAATGACAGTGAGAGTGAGATGTTACCGTCTGTCTATGAATAACGTTATAAAGATCTGCACATAATAAAACATTTATCTAACTATTGTAGTTTTAGTTAATACATAATAATAAAATATAATACAATATATATAATACATATTATTATAATATCTAACTACAAATATTTGATTTGGGTGAACCGATTTCCAATAAATAATAATTGGCAATAAAATGTGAGTGGTTCAGCTTTTTCGACTTTCGTGACCTTTGAACTTCGATATTTTAAATTGCCCAAGGGTGCCACTCGGGCACCTCACGGATTATGGTTCAGTATATTAAACAATACTAAAATTAGTCATAAAATAAAAGTTATTCCCTCATTTAAGGTTCAAGCATTTTTTCTTATTTGGCGACACGACTAAATCTAACCCCGACATAGTTGGGAAAAGGCTATGCAGATTGATAGATAAATATTTCGAAAGATCTAACCAGTCTCCTTTTAATATTATAGGTCCCAGGCAAAGTCTGAACATCGGTTCATCATCGAACACAGTATCCAGATGTTGCCGAACGCAGTCTCTCCGTGTACGCAGTCAACATTATCGACATCTGCTCAAACCGGACGCCAATCCCAAATTATAAAAAATAAAACGAATAATATGAAAAAGCATTATCAATACCGACTTACCTAGTATAAAGCCAGAATGTTACGTTTTCATTGGGACACTCCATCGGCGGTGCAACGCAATCAAAATTAGCTTTAGTTGGACTAATACCTTTAAAAACACACATTTTATAGTACATACACACAAGCCGCAAGTTATCTCTAGTCCCAGGTAGGTAACAGGGGCAGAACCAAAAATTCAAGACATTTATTCAAAGTAGGCTGAGAATCAGCACTTTTCGAACGTCAAAATTACATAAGACAGTCCCCCAAAACGCCCACCCTTCACCACTTCCTAGTGCGTTAGCTGGGGAAAAAAAATGATTCTATTTAATAGTATGCAAAATAATTTACATTACGCAACACAAAACATAATTTAAATTATTACCCATATGTCAGCTAGCACACGCCAATATACCAAACAAAATCATCGAGAACAATACTCAGGCAGAAATAAAAACTAAACGTAAACAGAAATAAAAGCCTCCAGGCATAAAGGGCGTGCCCGCTTACATATAGCTATACGTATAGCTGTAACTGGAAGTTATAAATGATAAACTAGGACCATCGAGGTAAAACAACAGTTAATTACTAATAACAATAACAAAACCATGATCAGCAAGACGTCACAAGCAGCACCCGTTCACGACCATAACGCAAAGATCAGCCATTACCCCCCTCGCCATATTTGAGGGAAGGAGGAACCTATAGCCTAATTGCGTTTTCCCATTAGGAATTTTCTGTAGCAGTTATGAGTTTGCATTTGTGTTATACCTAGCTACCTTACCTAACTGCCCCGTTGGTATTGTAGTCGCAAGCGCGACTGCCGAATGTACGGTCCTTGGTGTGAAGGTGTTACTGGGTTTTTCCTTAAGGAATTTCTCAGTAACAGCACAGAGTTTGGAAGTTGGCGGTGTGATACCCCCGTGCCTCGGATCTCTCTCGGGTCGTGTTGGATTACCGTCCCTTCGAACTATGAGACTGAGAGAAGAGGGAGTGCATCTGTGTCTGCGCATACGCTTCTGCACTATAATATCTCCTGCGTAGATGGCTAGTGTCCGCTGAGATTGGCTGCAATAGCCGAAATTCGGTCTGGAGGACTATTATTAAATGGCAAATAAAAAAAATACTGAACTTCTCTATTTAAATATGTCCTAGAAATGTCGTTATAATTGCTAATTTAAGGAATAACTATTAACCTGTTGGTTTTAAATAGTTAATTGTTTTTAGTATCATCATTTAACCTTCTGATAGTAAAAACAAAAACAATACTGGTAATGAAGGCACTTTATAGTTAATTAATTTGACGTGCCCTATCAACATTTCAAGGTACGTAGTTTAGAGATAAAATACAATTGAAGAAAAGTGTAATTAAGACAGTTTATGCAGAAAGTGGGCAACGTCGCAAATAGCTGTCAAATATTTCGCTGCTCTGATTAATTTGGCAATATAACTATATAAAAATATGAAATATGGCTAACTAGTGAACTAAAATATTAATTATGAAATGCAATCATAATATCATAACACCGAATATTTATTTTAAGATGTAAAAATAAGTATTTGGAAACTTTCCAAATGCCTTTTTTACACCTAAAACGGTTACAACATCAAATTCAGTGTTATAATTACAATTCATTAGTAATATTCTAGTTCACTATAGTTAGCCATATTTCTTATTTCCATACAGTAATATTGCCAAATTAATCAAAACAGGTAAATATTTGACAGCTATCAGCGACGTTGTCAACTTTATCTGTGAACGCTCTTAAGAAATTGCGTCAGCGTAATAATTTTTAAAACTTCTGCTCACGTAAATTTTTATAGGAATATCCTTCATGTGTATAGCAGATATTCTGAACCTTATTTTTATAGAAAAAAAAATCCGGACTGACTACCCAATAATAGTACCTACGCAAGAATAGCTCTCTTATGATCGTTTTAAATAAATATGAACATTACTAATAGGTATTTAAATAATTTGAATTCATGAAGAAAAGCAATTTCATACTTAAAATAAATATTCAATTCAGAATATATCAAAGCAGAGAGCTATCGGGATAAGATCGACGAATCTAATAATCTAGATGAAAAAAATGAATCAGATGATAAAAAGTGCGGAAGAATTGATTCTATACCAATACTCACATAAGTAAATGTAGTTAATAAACAAAACTATGTAAACCATAATGACGATGTGATAAATAGTTTTCAACTAGGTATTGCTAAGGGCTCACTGACACATTTATATAGATCTTGTACACTGTGCCTTCTGAGCCGCCAAACTTCACGCATTACCGACCAAACAGCTGATTAAAACAACGAAAACTGTAGACGTTCCTATCAGACTTTTCGCTAACTCGGTGTAAAGTCGAAACTAAACTGTGCTGTTTGGAACATTGCTCGAGCTTATCACTGGACTAAGTACTACCAGACTAAACTAAATTTACTCAGCTGCAACAAGTGTATAATTTTTGATTGAAGACTAATACAGGTATTATCAGATCAACCAAAAAATAAAACTTTTAAAATTTTGTTGTAAGCACTTGTTCATACGTTTACATTGTATTGTAAGAATTTTAATGATGATCAAAATTTACATAAATCTGACATCATGATGGGCTTTATATTCAAATCATCTGAGTTGATGCAAAATCACTTAAAATTGATGCAAATATGGTTTTGGTTCTAAACATTTATTTCTCTCAACAGAAAACATATTATTCGCTTAAAATAGAGAACACTGTTAAAGGAATGATAAAAACGTTCGTAAGGAAAGAGTATCGGAACGGCATGTATAAGTGTATGAATAGTATACAATACTGTAGTTGTTGTATTAAAAAAAAAAACATCCACATCTAGAAGATATATCATGATATTTCCTACCTTGTTATATCTATTTTTACAAAGGTCGTGCTGACACAATAGAGAGACCAAAGTAAGTAAGTAATAAGTTAAGCCAGGTGCGTTATGTTCTAGCAGTATTTCTGAAAGACTCGTCACTTACGTCTATCGCTGCGAAGGTATTACGTACGTAGCTGTAGTGCTTTGTTTCAGTTAATTTTAAACGAAAATTAGCCTTGACAAACGCCTGAACGATTATGTGATCAGCATCAGTGACGGTTGATTTGATATCCAGAATAAAAAACTTAGTTCAAAGTGCCAAGCGTGTTCTTTGCTATAATTTAGCAATCACCGCCATGGCCACTTCGACCGATTCTGTGCTTTCCGCATCCAGCGAATTCCTGCGGCCTTCTAATGCTTCGTCTTCCGGTACGCGGTCGCCACTCCAGAACCTTTCGGCAACATTGGCCATCTGTTCTATGACCAATGTGCCCTGCCCATTGCCACTTAAGTTTGGCAATTCTTCGGGCTATGTCGGTTACCTTGGTTCTCCTATGGATCTCTTCATTTCTGATTCGATCTCGTAGGGAAACTCCAAGCATAACCCTCTCTATTGCCCTTTGGGTGACTTTTAGCCTTCTGATAAGGCCCATTGTGAGACTACGACTACGTGTACTCGCTCTGAAATGGAGGTGGGCAGGATACTTGGCTAGACGTCGTGATGGCAGGTGGAGCCGGGCCTTAAAAAAAAATCGAGAAAAGGTAGAACGAGCGTTTGCACACTAATAGCCAGGTGAATAGACGACCTTCAGAAGATCGCCGGGAAGACCTGGAAGAGTCTCGCACAGACTAGGGAAGTATGGCGCAAAAGAGACGAGGCCTATACTCAACTGTAGGTGGAGCAAGTCTGCCAAAGATGATAAGGATGATCAAATTTAGAACAAAAAAAAAACTTACTAGGAAACTACTCCTCCGCACTATTGTTCCAAATTATTATGTAAATGACATTGAAATTGTCGTAAGGGAACAAGCATGCATTATCATCTTATCAACGTTTGGTGTGTTTTCCTGTGTTTTCTTTATAGGTACCTAATTACTGTTGAAAAGTGCGTTGATAGTGAATTAAGGGCATTCTTGTATTTTGTTCACATATTGTTTGCTTTTGCAGTATGAATCATAAACAGCCTTATTTTTAGGGTTCGGTAGTATACAAGGAACCCTTAGGGTTTCGCCATGTTCATCTGTCTGTCTGTTTGTCTGTCCGTATGTCTGTCCGCGGCTGTGCTTAGAGACTCTTTGTACTAGAAAGCTGTAATTTGGCTTGGGTATACATATTAATCACGTCGACAAAGTGGTAAAATAAAATCATGTGACATTTGAAATTCAATTGAAAAAAATCAATTGTATAAACCATTTTTTGATTCAGGGATGAGCTTTAACGTGCTCATTTTTGTTAGAGTCAACTGTCCCCTCCCTGCCAGCTAAATGGTTGGTTGTGGATATATGAGAAAATTGACAGCAGTAGTATATATAACGAAGTTAAAAGGAAAACTATGACACGCTAAGTAGGCTTTACAAGTTTACGAGTAATAATCGAGCAACTTACATTTGTGGTTACAAAAACATGTTATTCCATACATTGCGTATGGAACATGTTTTTCAACTACAAACTTAAGTTTGTTCTTGCGATAAATTCTGTTGAATTATTCTTATTATTATTCTGATAAATTGCGATAATTGCTGTGCATGAATAATGAATTTAACAGTACCTACATGTTGAACTGCAGTACTCACGTTTCATATTTCAATTTGCTTTTTGGCATCCATCTCTAATCGCAACATGCCGTGTATATGTCGTGCTCATATCGTAGAAATGGCCATATCGTGATCTGTCTGGCCATTTCAGGATTTGACAATCTCACATCGACATCGTTCGACGATTCGCCCAGCGATCTTGGGGCATATTGATATAATTGTAAAAAACGTAACCTCTACCGCATTCCTATTCAACCTATTCCGACTGAATAATTCCTATTTTAGGGTCCTAAAAATACTAAAAGACCAAGTAAATGCTAAGGTTGGCTGGCTGCGTTATCTATACGTCTATACTAATATTATAAAGAGGTAAAATTTGTTTGTTAGTATGTTTGTTTCTTTGTAAGTTTTTATGTAGGGGGTGATCTCCGGAACTACCAGACAGATTTGAAAAATCTTTTTGCGTTGGATAGCCCAATTCTTGAGGCCGGTCATAGGCTATGTAACATCATGCTAGGGCCCTAAGGAGCAGAACAAAAATAAAAAAGTCAGACAGAGAACGCTAAGCAAAAACGAAGTAATAGCGTGGGCAGGCGATGCGATGCGACGTGGGGAGCTGGGTCCGAAATCGATCAGAAAATTTGCCAAGCATCCTTCAAACTTCTTTTGGCTCGATATTGTTATCCATTCCAACTCCTCCAATTGATATGACAGTTAAATAGGGATCTAAAAAATCGTGAACACCAGCGGAATCCAGTTCTTCGCCAACATGTTTGCGATCTACAAGTAGCCGTATACTTCTATCGACTAACACTAAAGTAATATTGTGCCAGTTACCATCGGAAACATTACTCTGTTCTGATTGGCTCATATTAACAACGGTGATCTGTTTTGAGGTGTTCAGTGACTTGAGGTGAGGTTGTTTTTGGGGTTGAATAAATAAAATATATGTAATTTAAATTATGTTTTATTTATGAAATCAGTCAGTTATTTAAACTTATTTAAAGTCATTTGGCACTTTACTAAATAATATGGCGGTTATAATGGGAAAGAAAGCTCTGACTGTTTACATTTCCGTCTAAATGGGAAACTGACTACAACCATTTAAATATGAATATGTGTAGATACAAACATTATCACATGGATTTTTTTTTATTCCATTAAATAAGCGTATTTATATTATTTACAAGAGACGGTTACACATTATTATACCCATTCAGTCAGAGCTCCAACAATTTTGTGTTACAATTTGAACCTAAAATAATTCACTGTTACATATTTACACACAATTTGTATTCGGATATAATTATATTTACAAACTTTATGTACAATGAGGTTTTGTGTTTTTCAATGACATGTTGAAGCTGTAATAAACCAATGAGGAAGGAGGAACAAAATGTATGAACAGGGCGTTTTAACTATACATTTATTGGTTTAAGATTTAAATGTGTTGTATTGTTTTATTACCAGCTTCAAGCGTCGATAAACAACACCGTCTATCATAAGAACTACACATGTGGCTTGGCTACATCTAGTGTCAAACATTCACTATAATTACATGACACAGAAATTGATCGTATTTCTATTGACGCCGAAAGTTACAAGGACGTCAAAATATTAAATTTTCCAGCAAAAAAATTGCACTAGGTATATCCAAGACATAACTACTCATCTAATTATGAAATCATATAAACAATATATGGCAAGAAAATATAGAGACCTTGATACAAGATCACAACAATAATTTTACACGATCTTAAAGCGAATACATTATTTAGTTATATTTACAGTCTAAATCTATTCTAACACATCAAACGTATTCTTCTGATGGTTTCGGGGTGCCATTTTGCAATCTTAGCGAGGAGGACATTCTCCCATTTACAGAATCAGGTAATTCCGCTATATCCTTGAATACATCGATCATGCTTTCAAAATTCGGTCCCCAGTTGAACAGGTCGAGAGCAGCCGGTCCCCAGCCTAGAGTAGCTGATGCGGGGGAACCATTCGCTTGCCGGTACAAGGCTGCACTTACATGAGGGGCTAAATCATCATCAGATGCGACTAGAGTGCTCAGCGAGCCACGGAATGAGGAATCAAAGCTTTCGTAAGGTGGTGGCAAAATAGGTTTTTTAGGATTACTTCCACTGCTAACATTCTGTCTTCTCACATCCTCTAACTTATCTGCGTTTATACTATTGTTGTCATATTCTATTTCGGAACAAGTAAAGCTATCATTTCCACTTTCATCGTCTGACCCGGTTGAACTTCTGTTATCATCTGGAGGTGAGTGATGTCTATGCGACATGTGGTGACCGACTCCTCCTCCTCGAGGTGCTTCGCTTGAACTTGACACTGCATCTAATGTGGACACTAAACTGGATGTCCGTTGTCTTGCATTCATTCTTTCTATTTCTTCTGCCGTTAGTCCCACTGCGCCTGAACCAACAGATACCACTTGTGGAACTTGTAGCGGAGCACTGGGTGTTTTCCTCCCTGCTGAAGAACTTTGCCCACTCAGTTGAGACATAACGGGGCTGTTCAGGCTACGTTCACTGTTACTATGCAAAGCATCTTTACCAACGCCACCCGAACTAGACGTAGTGGCTAACAAAGCACTCTGCAACGGTTTGCCAGATATATCATGAAGAGTTAATATTCTAGGTTGCTGACTGAGTTCACTACTCGGAGATAATCGTGCTAATGGGGTTGTTTGATGTTGTCTCGGCTGTGGCGGAGGTTGCGCTGCTTGCGGTACTCGAGAAGGGTACCCACTCGGATGATGTGGTGAGTGTCGATGTTGAGGGGTTTGATGTTTATGGTGGTAGCCTGCGATGGGTGGTGGAGTAGCTTTATATTTACGAACACCTGCTGCTTCTCGGAAACCTTTATAATGATAAACAATGTCTATATCAGATGGTGCGATTGAGCTGGCGTTTTCAAGATCATAGTGTTCAGGCACTTCTGAATTTAAATCCATACCACTAGGGTGATCATGAGTGTGGTGCGATGTATTTGTAGATGGTGGCGGCGGTGGATGGTGGTCTTCCCGAAGGGCTGGACTTTTTCCAACAACTTCACGCTCTATTATATCTGGTCGTTGTGGTCTCGGTGGATCAATGTTCATTATTTCTCTATCTTTGTATTTCTTTGATAATAGTTCGGGGCCAACAATATGACCGACATTACGTGTTATATCGGCATTTTCTGACATGTAACTGTTGAGGCTTGTATCATTATTGTGAAGATTTCTATTCATAATGCTGTCATTTGTACCTGCTATTAGATTTGGTGCGTTTAACATAGCGGGGCCTCCGTTTTGCTTAGTGTGTACAATATTGCCTTTACTAGCAGATCCGTTGCCTTTTTCTTTTTTCTGCTTACGAAGTCGATAAAAGATTATTGAGACTGAAATTGCGACTAATAAAATAACGAAGAACACTATTACTAGTGTTATGCCAATACGCAATGGATGATTTTGCGCTGCACCAACACCAAAGGCACTATGACAACCGTTTAATATTTTGCCTCTATGAATTGTTTCTTTGAATATGCTGCCGTTTCCACTAAATGGTTGAAGTTCGTTATTGATCGAAAAATTAGCCAAGCATCCTTCAAACTTGTTTTGGCTCGATGTTGTTATCCATTCCGTTTTAAGTCCTCCAATTGATATGACAGTTAAATAGGGATCCAAAAAGTCGTGAACACCAGCGGAATCCAGTTCTTCACCAACATTTTTGTTATCTACAAGCAGGCGTATACTTCTACCGACTGACACTAAAGTAATGTTGTGCCAGTTACCATCGGAGACATCAGTCTGATCTGATTGACTCATATTAACAACGGTGTTCTGTTTTGAGGTGTAGCAAACTTTTCCTTCTAGTAGTTCAATCACAGTGTAATATTTGTCAGTTGCTGAATAAAATAAGACACCGTCTTTTCTGTGTGTCCTAAAGAAGAACGATAAACTTTTCGCTGGACTGTTGACTTTAGGAATAACTTTGCCAGAAGATTTGCTATTCTTCTTCAACCAACCAGTATTGCCTCCGTAAAATGTTTCCAACAATTGTATTCTTCTATGCTTTTCAGATATTGTGTAAGTAATAAATCCGTTTTCGGCAACCGAAATAGATTGCAGTGAAATACCACAGTCAGGAGAAATTAAGTCACCTTTGCACTTGCACATATTTGCTTTCCATCTGTCCAAACATTTTCCTGAGCCACAAACATCTTTTTTGAAACAGGCACCTCCTTCTGAGCGTTCACATTTTGGTTCCACGCTTCGTGCCTTTATAGGGTTAGTAAGGTTTAGCATTCGTCCGTTGATGGTAATACTGTGCATACATCCAACGAAGTCATCAGAATGAATTTGTCCGGGGCGTTCTAGGACTGGGTCCGCTTTGTGAAGACCACCGATGAGTAGTGGTTCGTTGTTAAAATTCAAGGTTCTGAAAAAAAGAAAAAGAAAATGTTAAATATAATATGTCCATTGAATCATAATTATACTTGACCATCTATGATTTATGTTACGTGGTTGAGTTGTATTAAGAAAAGAAAGAAGTTTTTGCGACAAATATACAATTCTAAAACAGACCTGTGCATAAGGCAGCACAGGTTTGTTTTTTTAATCAATAGCCTTATAGCAATCCACTGTTTGTTATGGTCTCTCTAATTTGGATACCAGTGAACTCCATTTTCGGCCACTCTTTCCAGCTAGTCTGTGAAGATTGTCGCCTCGACTTGCTTTAGGCCTTAGGTATTGTACACAGCTTTTTTGAATCTGATGGAAATGTATTACTGGAAAAACGAATAGTGACCTTGTCCTTGCAATCGCCAGTAAAGATTGCGACCTACATGAAAAAGTATTTATTTAGTATAATAATAATTATTAGTACATACCCTGCCTGTCCAGTGTCGTCATCATAACATGAATCATCGCCAGGATCACATTCTGTGCAAACGTCTCCATGATCGGTACATGTCGCCACACTCAATGAAATCACCCGTCCATTTCTGGTAGCTGTAAGTTTGTACCAGCTTCCATCAGCTAGGTTCTTCTTAGAATTCATGATGGCAACTGAAGTAATGGATGTTCTAGCACCGCCAAAAGAAAACATTGGCTTTCCTCCCAATAACTCAATTGCTATAAAATCTGATCTTCCGCCTGTCTGGCCACCATAGTTATACAGCAACAAAGCGTCCGGCTTTGTTGTGGCGAATATTATTGTTATATCGTTGGTAGACGCATCGAGAGATGGGAATTGCATGTAAGACAGTTCGCCAAATCCAAAAGTAGTACTTTCACAGTGTGTTCCGTAGCGACCATTTGTGCAGCTGCATTTGTAACCTGGTTTAAGACTTATGCATATCCCTCCGTGCATGCACGGATTAGGTCGGCATGAGTCGACTAAAGCTTCACAGTGATTACCACGATATCCAGGACGGCACAAGCAGAAGAATGAATTTCTATCAGCGCTTTCTTTACAGGAACCTCCATTCTTGCACGGATTACTACTGCATACGTCATCTCTTTCCATCTCACAAGTTTTACCATCTCTACGAGCTGGGCATGTGCATGTAAAATCGTGACCCTGTTTACGACATATACCTCCAAAGCGACAAGGATTTGGTGAACAGGGATCTTGGCGCTTTTCACAATTTCCTCCGATAAATCCATCTGTGCAGTGGCAAGTATATTCGTGACTGACCAATGGAGAAGACAAGATGAGGGAGGGGCTTTCTATTATTTTTGTATCATCCAATACTCGAATGGAATCTGTACAAAGGCCATCATTTTTGCATTGTTGAAAAGCACACGGAAAATAGGCTACTATTATTTGGGTTTTCAATATTTTTGTTATTTGGAACTCCTTAGCTTTCAGATATTTTTCAGTCATTTCTCTTTTCCAAATAGAATTATTACTTTTTGTTGCTATTGTCAAATCTAAATTACCTTCGACTTCATTGATGCTGTACAAGTAAATACTTTCACTGCTTTTCAGACTTTCTTTTAGTATTTCTAGTAAGCTCCGGTAGTAATGAGTTAAAAAATCTGATGCACTCATGTTTAAAATTCTCAAAGTGATAGATTGGTCAACGGTATTATTGTCAAAAGAAAAATATTCTACACTTATTGAAGACAAAACGTCTCTATGAACGCCGTCATTTCCTGAAACCGAAAAAGAATATCCTTGTCCAGGTTTAACAGCGTTAGTGTGCAAGTTGCATCCAGATCGAATATTGAGAAGCGACATTGTATTTTCAGATGTTGACTCTTTGATAATCTTGCATCTATAATCTCCTACGATATCAGGATCGTTTGGTTTCACATCGGCGATTTTGCCACGTGGAACTTTATTGTTGAAAGCGTAAACAATAACGTGAGCTGATCTTGGTGTTGGTGGATTGTCGTTTCTGTCCAAAACTTTTATAAATATGGTGTAATTGGATTTCATAACTGGATTTCCACTGTCTTCGATTTGTATCTTTACCTCAAGAGTGGGTGTTACTTCTCTGTCTATTTTCTTTGTTGTCAAAAGCACGCCTGTATGCTTGTGAACCTTTACGTAGCTTTGATGTTTTCCTCCTACAATAGCATACGAGAATGGTGCTCCATTCGGTGGTAAATCTGGGTCTTTAGCAGAAAGCGTAGAAATGCTGGTGTTGGGAGGTTCGTTTTCGTAAACAGAACCTTCAAACCCAGCAGCATCGAATATAGGTCCATTGTCATTGATGTCTGATAAAGTAATTTTAACTGTAGCTGTACCAGTTTGCGGTGGAACACCTGTATCAATAGCACCAACAATCAATGAATACATTGGCAAGGTTTCTCTGTCCAGATGGCGAACAACTTCAATTTCCCCGGTTTGAGGATCTATTTTGAAGTCCTGGTTTGTATTTCCACCCAGTATGGAGAAACTAAACTGATTATTCTGTGGCCGTACGTCTTTATCCACTGCTTTTACTTGAATTACTTCTTGTCCAATACTAGCTCCTTCCGACACAGTAGCCTCGTAATAATGGCGCAAGAATTCAGGTGGATCATTTCCATCTTGAATAGAAATAATAACTTGTGCTTCATCGGTATCATTCCCACGTATACCACCAGAATTTTTCGCTAGGACTGTTAACACCACTCTGTTCTGTGTTTCTCTGTCTAAATAGCGAGCCACTCGAATCACACCAGTTTGTGAATTGATACTAAAGCCCTTATCGTTACTTGACCCCACAAATAAATAGTATATTATCCCGTCATCTCCACTATCTTGATCAGTAGCTCGAATAACACCAACATTTGCTCCAACCTCAGCAGATTCAGATACATCGAAATGAAATACGGGCTGCTTGAATTTAGGATAATATTCATTCACACCCGTTATGTAAACAATAACTTCAGTCGTATTGCGCATGATTGAATCAGGATTTTCAGCTCTGATTTCCAAAGTGTAAACTCTCTTTTCTTCATAATCGAATACTTCTTTGGAGAATATTTCTCCAGTGTTGACGTCTATATGGAACAATGAAGCCATATCATTATTTATGAAGTATTTAATTATGGCGTTCTTCGGTGAATCTTTATCGACTGCTGTAACTTTGTATATAAAACTATTTACTGGAGAGTTTTCTGGTAAATATGAAATATATTTTGTTTGGTTGAATTGTGGAGCGTTGTCATTGATGTCGGTCAAAATGATCGTCAGCGTGGCAATGGCTTCTTTCGACTTGAACCCAAGATCTTTTGCAGTAATATTCAGTCTATATTCTTGGATTGTATCGAAATCAAGTGGACGCAAAATACTTATAGCTCCAGATATCGAATGAATTTGGAACTCTTCTCCTGCGTTCCCAGATGAAATGGAGTATCGCACGATTCCATTAGGCCCTTCATCTTCATCGCTTGCTTTTACTGTTAAAATTGGTGCACCTACTGGTTCGTTTTCGGGTACAATTACTTGGTAACTCAAAGCTGTAAATTTAGGGCTATAAATGTTTTCACCAGTCACAACAAATATTACTGTCGTCTCATCAGACTGTGGAGGAACTCCGCGATCAATCGCTTTTATTTTGAGTTCATAGTATTGGCCTAAGTAGTAGAATTGTTTACTCACAATTATCCAGCCACTCTTTTTGTCAATAGTTAGATATGCAGTGCCATTTCCACCTGATACAAAATATTCCACTTCTGCATTTATTCCGAAATCTAAATTGTCTTCGGCTGTCACTTTTATAATCCTTTCTCCTGAAGTGGCGTCTTTTGGTACAGGTACAAACTTTTCATGATCTTTGAATTTCGGTGCGTTATTGTTAGCGTCGACCACATTGATTGTAACTAAACATTCAGAAGACATAGGGGGTTTTCCATTATCTGTAGCAACAACAATAACAGAATACGTATTTTCAGGTGATGAATTGATTGATGTTCTTTTGTAATTCATCTTGAATTTACTTATTATCTCTCCAGTTGCGGGATCTATTGAGAATAAATCAGATGGTTGTTGTAATGAATATGATATTATTGAATTGGGACCTTGTTTGTCCCTATCAGTAGCAATAACCTGACCAACGAAACTATTTTTCTGTTGTAATTCTGGAAAATTGAAGCTGTAGTATGAATATTCGAACTCTGGAGCATTATCATTTTGATCTTGTATTGTGATCGTCAATGGTGTTTCAGAACGCCAAGCTCCATCAGTTGCTGCTACTTTGAGAATGTACTCATCTTGTAATTCTCTATCAAGCGGTCGGGCAACTGTAACGTTTCCGCTTATTGGATCTATTATAAATTTTTGACCTGGATTTTCAACGAAATTGTACGTAGCATTCGCGTTTGGGCCGGAGTCTAGATCAGAACTTGTGACTCGTATCACAAATGACCCTATTTCAGCATTTTCTGTAACATTTACACTGAAAAGCCGAGTAAACCTTGGTGGGTTATCATTTTTATCTAAAACTGTAACAATAACTGTTGAAGTTCCTATGAGTTGAGGTACTCCATGGTCCACCGCTTCTACAATTAATTCATAAAATGGAATGGATTCTCTATCCAAAGCAATGTTTGTATAAATTTCTCCAATTTCTGTATCGATTCTAAATGTCTCGTCATAGTCGTTGACCAATTTAAAAGATATTCTACCATTTTCATTTGAATCATCATCATGTGCATCAATTTTAATTACCAACTGGGGTGGATATTCTTCCTCTAATACAGTCGCATTGTATAAAGTGCTTTCTATCACAGGAGGATTATCATTGGCGTCCGTTACTTTGATCTCAATTTCAATGAATGATTTTAGTGGAGGATTGTCAGAATCCCTCACTTCAAACCACACTTCGTATAGAGGCATCGTCTCATAATCAAGACCTTTTCCAGTAATGAATACTTCACCACTCATAGGTTCTACTCTCAAAGCATCACCAACATTCCCTCCAGCAATGCCGTATTGTAGTAAGCCAGTGGGACCCTTTTTCGGGGATGTGGCTGATAATCTCGTCACCAAAACACCTTCTGGTGTATCTTCCGAAAAAGTAAAAGTCAATTTATTTGTAACTGTAAACTTCGGGAAATTCTTTACCGACTTTGGAATTAGAATCAACTCTGCTGTGCTCTGTTTTGGGATTTCACCACTGTCTGTGGCTATTATAAGTAGATTGAAAGTGGATCCATTTTTATCCTTATATTTCATTAGATTTTCGTTGGCTTTTATAACTCCGGTTTCTTTATTTATAACAAATAAGTTTGAATGTTCGCCTTTTAGATCATAAACTATCTTTTTGTTAAGTCCAATATCATTATCGCTGGCTTTTACTCCAAAAACAAAATCTCCTTTAACAGTCCGATCAGATATGTGAGCTTCATAGACCGGATGAGCAAATGTCGGTGTATTATCATTTTCATCTTCAACTATTATTGTAAGGTTGGCAGTAGCAGTTCTTGGGTCAGTTGTTGATGAATCTTGCGCCATTATGATAAGATAGTAAACATCCCAATCTTCTCTATCTAATGTTGCATTAGTTGAAATAACGCCGGTAGCAGAATCTATCTGAAATCTTTCCGATTTGTCACCAAGAAGACTGTATCTTATCTTCGCATTGTTGCCAACATCCTTGTCTGTTGCCTTTGGACTAAGAATCACAGTTCCAGAAGGTAAATTTTCCTTAACGTTGGTTCTATAACTTTGCCTTTCAAAGTCCGGACTATTATCATTTACATCTTGTACCACAATTTTCACTGTTCCTGATCCAGTAAGTGGAGGTGACCCTGTAAATAATAGAACTCAATCAACAACCAAATCATTACTCGTGATAAGGGCAAGAGAATACTACTACAATAAACATAAAATTATCTTAATTATTTTAAATAGATTTAAACTAACTAAGACAACTGATAAAATAAAAGATAGTATGCATCCAAAGTACTGCGAATTTTTAACTTAGTAAATTTTATAGCTGCGTAACTTACCGGTATCCATTGCCACGAGTGCAAGAGTATATTCATCCTGTGCTTCACGATCTAATGTTCTTAACAAGGAAATTTGCCCAGACGAAGCATTTATTTTGAAAAGATCCGCATCGCCTTCCTTTATGAAATAGCGGACTTGATTATTAAATGGAGGTGAATCAGCGTCATAAGCATGAATTGTTATTATGTACCCGTCGTTGGGAGGAATTACATTTTCCATTACGTACGCTAAGTACGGTGAATCAAGGAACGTGGGTGGGTTATCGTTTATGTCTTGAATTGAAATAGATAATTCAGCCGTATCGAATCTGACATCGTCTTTAGCACAATCCTCGGCTCTTATTGTTAGCAGGTAACGGGATTTTCTTTCAAAATTAAGATTTTTTGCAACTCTCACGATACCAGTGTCTTCACTTATACTGAAATCTCTATTTTCATCGCCTGAAGCAATTGCATATCTCACTCTTCCATTTACACCTTCATCTATATCGGTAGCGGAAACCTGTAAAATAAATAAGGTTTGTTTCATTATAAATGTACTTAATATTTCTTATCTGAATAGCAAATTATAGTTATTTTGTATGCTATATCACTGTCATACGTACTTGTAATACGCTAGCTCCAATGCTTGCATTTTCTGGGACTGAAGCACTATATTGCTTCGGATCAAATACTGGGCTGTTATCATTTTCATCCAAAATATTTATTTTTATTTTGGATTTGGTCACATTGGGTGGATCACCTCTATCCTTCGCTGTGACAGTAATCGTATAACTTGCCTTTAGCTCTCTGTCAAGTTTTCCTGTTGCTCGTAATATACCATCTACATTTCCCAAAGAAAAGTAACCATTAATTTCTGGATCTGGAGTCATAAAATATTCGACATATCCATTTCTTCCCTCATCTTTGTCGACAGCTTTTATTGTCATTACGACTGTATTCAGTGGAATATTTTCCGACACTGTTGTTGTATTGGGTGTAACAAACTCAGGTGCCATGTCATTGACATCCTTTAGTTGTATCGTTACCTGTAACAATAAAAAAGTGCCATAAAAGTGTGTGAAAACGAAACATTCAAACACAATAAAATCTGATAAATGAAACTAAAATCTTTTCAGTTGAGAGGCTTTTTCGGATCAATGGAATATAAAAGTGGCCGGATGTAGCGTCAATTGAATTTTATTATGTTTTTCGAAAAGAGCATCTTACATTTCTTAGAAAGTTAATACAAGTAAAATAATAAAGCAAAACGCATCCAACGCTTCCGTCTGCCCTCATCAGGGGCATATTGTGAAACTCAACAATAGACGCACTTAACAATGGCTCGTAATGAACGTGATTTTTAAGGGTTTGAAATATAACATTTAAGTTAGCTAAATTACTAATAATTTCATATCTATGTTTGTGACTACGTAATAAACGGGTGGCGACATTAAATAAACGACACAATAAAATAAATTTGGAACAATGAACTAATCTGCTTAAATCTTTTGTTAGAAAAAAACTGAAACTGAAACAAATGGCATAATAATCCACAGTATTACAATTTAATATAGGTAGACATATCTAGTAAGAGCTTTCTAAAAGTGACACTACCCTGTTAAGGTAAATATGGCGTCCCACTCCCATGTAAACATGATGTAAGCTTTTCGAAAGTAAACGTTAGAATATATATTAAAAAATATGGTAATAAGAAAGCGAGACAACGCTTTTATAAATTGCTCATATCCACTTGATCAATGGGACGACGTTTTCTGGTAAACATTTCACAAGAACACTTCAATGCAGGAGCATTTAAACGAACAAGTTTGAGTACAAGCGTTTAGTTTATGAATTAAAGTAGCAAATAGTTTTATTAAAGAAAAAGAAAGAAATATGTTTATGTGGCACAGTAAATACACACGCAAAATACAGGTAAGGAACACTATCATCATTTCAGCTGAAAGACGACCACTGCTGGACATAGGCATCCCCCAAATGGGGGGGTTTGCCATAATCGCCACGCTTGGTATGCGGGTTGACGATCGCAGTATGGTGTTAAATGCATAGAGGACGCTGCTGACCATCCTCGCCCCTTAGTCGCCTTTTACGACACCCATGAGAAGAAATGGGATGGTACTATTCTTTACGTCCGGTACCACACGGAACACTATAAAACAATAAAATTATCATATACCCCAACAACTAGTACCTGTACAGTCGAAGACAGCTGAGGTTCAGGAGGCTTAGCCATATCTTTAGCTGTAACTACGAGGTTGTAGATTGGAAGAGTTTCTCTATCCAATAACCTCGCGGTGTATATCGTACCGTTCTCAGCTATACTGAAGTCCTGACCCTCATCACCAGAGCTGATGCTGTATGTCACTTTGCCATTTAGACCTGTAAGATATAAAACATTGTATTTAATATTGGCACGTGGTTTAGGTCTATGTACATTTGTTCCTACGTTACCTGTTGTAGTCTTCTGGTTGCATTAAAGTATAAATTGTATGAATTAATGATTAGAATACTGTTAGACGGATACACAATGTAATTTGTACATTATTCTACTTCTGCCTGCGTACAGAATCTATGTATTTGTTTACCTGAATCCAAATCAGTAGCGCTTATAGTGACCACTGAAGAACCAATGGGGACGTCCTCGAGGATTTCGTTGGAAAAGCTCATGGGGTCGAAAATTGGTGCATTGTCATTGAGATCTATCACGTTGACGTAGACCGTGACAGTGCCAGAAAGAGAGGGGTGGCCATTGTCCTGCGCTTGAGCAACCAATATGTAGTGTTGAGTCTGAAACAACATCATGTTAAATAAACATATAGTTAGAAATATTCTTGTACCCATGTAATTAGGAACCTATACTCTAACCTTATCGGTAGAAATCTATTTTCAGTGTGCCATTAATGAGAACCAGTCATAATCTTAACGTTCAAAAGTAAAGGCTTACAATGTACAACCATCAAGAAAATCTGGACTCTAAACAAAGCATTACATGAAGTACGACGGTAACATTTTACGAATGACGGCGGCATTCAGATTTTTCATATAATAGGACACCGAAGCTTCCCAGCTATGACAAGCTCCCTCATTCGCGGATCGTGGAGCGAGATGGCGATTTAAAAAACAAGTAGTGGTCGCGGAATCCGGCTCGGGGATGTTTTGCGGACGGCCGCTTTGTCAGACATTGTTCGAGCCTTAATTTCGATGGCGGATCGAGCGGGCAAATGCCGAATATGATGCGCGACGCGAAAAAACTGTACCGGGATGAAATTAGCAGCTCTCTAGCGGGGTACGCGGAATTGGCGGGCGGTCGAGAGAACGAATGTACCCAGCGAATTGTTTTTACTAATTAGTGGGGCCGACCGACTTGATGAGTCCAGTGCACGCGGATGGCTTGCGAACACCGTCCTTATGTATCGCGCCGGAGACACGTTTGCAAGCACATACACACGACGGACGTAACGAGAAGAGATTTTTTTTAAACAATGGAACGAGTTTCTTTTAGCTCAAGACTGAAAAAGTGTCTGCTACATTGTTGATGTTACGGGGTCTCCGCGGGAGCTAAATCCCTAATATTACCTAGTGACTGACAGCGCAGGTTCGCGATTTCAGTTACTAGGTAGCCTACCTAGTGACTAACATCGCGCACCTGCTGACGGATTACTTATTTGTATTCTGTACCTATTGTATTGGGTTGTTGTTATACTATAGGTACCATTTTGATTATTTTAAGAATAGGAATTTATTCGAGACCTTGAAGAACGAATTTGCTTGAAACTTTGTCCACAGACGAAGTGTACCGTTCGAAGTAAAAGGTACAAATAAAAATCGGCCAAGAGCGGGATGAAGATCAGATGCATAATGTCTAGTCTACTATATCTTAATAGCGTTCCTAAGATCGATGAACAAGTTTTTAAATTACACCCGTGCCTACAACGATAATCCGGGAAAGTACCAATGTGACTTTTCAATTCATTATGTACTTTATGAGTTCATCTTGGACATTACTGACAAAAGTGAAGGAAAACATCGTGAGGAAACCTGGACTATACCTCTATACTATAACTATAGTTAATATAAGTCTGAAATCGCCAACCCGTCTTGAGCAAGCGTGGTGGTCAATGCTCGTGCTTTCTCAGTATGAGAAGAGGCCTTTGCCCTGCAGTGGGATAGTAACAGGCTTACCAGCCAGCCAGCTTCAGCGATAACATTCATCGATCTACGTAGTAAATATTTGTTTGAAATGCTTTAGAAATATTACACATAAATATAAGATTCCTCCTACCTAATACCGAAAAATTACAAAACGACCTCTGATTTATGTCCATAGAAAATTTAACGACTTGTTTGTCATTTTACTACGGCATTGATGAGTACAATAAGGCGGTTGCGACGCGTTGCCGCAAAAACATGTTAAATAGGCTTTATGCTGGGCTTGTGAAAATAAAAAAAAAGCTTGGTGCATATAGCATACTCGTAAGTTTAAGGCGTGCCTCGCTTTGTTCAATCACGGAGTTTTTATGATTGTTCAGTTAACATGCAAATGTTAAAGAATGCGATAGCTGCCGTCTCCAGAGTGTAACTTCAGTTTTAAAAACGGCCTTCTGAGTTTATTTTACTACGGTAAAGTGGACATTTTAGAAATGGTAGTTTACTTGATGATGTTTGCGTTATTTCCATTTGTGATTACAACGCTTCTAAACAATGACAAATAATTACTTGTAAATGCGAAATATTTCATGAAAAGGATTTAACCGATTTATCGATTTCATATTTTGCGGTATCATTAACCTAAAACAAAAACGCATTGATAACAGCATTAATTTTCTTTTGTACGTATGTGTCTATTCCGGCGAACTGTTCGATTCGAACAAAATATACCTAATTAGAATAGTTGTATGGTTAGCAAAAGCTTCGTTTAATTTGCACTTTTGTAGGCACCTTTATATCAGGCTTGAATTGGAAGAATAGTATTCAGTTTTAGTAATGAAACATGGTTTTTGGGTAAAATAACACCATTCATCAAAGTCCAGACAATTTCTTGTAATGATCAGATCATATGAGAACTACGAGTATAATGAGACCATGCTTGACCATCTACTGTTCCTTATTGTGCCAAGACGAACCCATGAGAATTTCCCCACGGAAAAAAAATATAAAAACAGGGATATTCATACTCAATACTCGATATATTTATTGCTTCTTGTGAACTTAGGTGGTAAGTTTTACAAAAATATGATCATTGTCGACCCTGTCGGGCACAGCAAAGTAGGAGAGAGGAAGAGGGCTTTTTATTTTGACCACTTAGTTGTTATTATTCTATAAAGGGTGGCAGGACATCGACGCGAAAACTATTACCATGAATAATTCAGTACATGATTCTGAGCCCCCCTGCGTTGAACGAGAAATTTCAATGCAGGTTCAGAATCACGTACAGAATCCATGGTATCAGTTTTCGCGTCGATGTCCCTGTCACACTGTATGACTATTGTAATTATTTTATAAAACTTGTAAGTTAAAATTTGTCATTTAAAATCTTTCATATCGGTAGGTAGTTTTACCTTACCGCCTGGCCACGGGGACGGGCGTCGCGAACGGCGGCGGTGCGTCTTGCGGGGCGGCAATTCATGCGGCAAAGTTTGCAGTCCACGGGCAGTAGCGTTCACCGCCGCGACCGAGAGCGAAATGTCTTTAAAAGTTATCTCGATATTGCTTAGAGAGTAGTAGTAGTTTTGGTTTATGACATACTATTTAGAATACAAAGTACTTGTATCCAGTTTTTTTTTCGATTATAACCGAATGAGTGGCGAATCTATTGTTATATTGTTATTAATATTCAACCACAACTGTAGAGAAAGGTCAATACAGATAGGACAGCTGGCCTAGCAATTACGGCGAAAAAACACATCGACACCGTGGTATACGCCGTACTGATTCATACATTTGTTTCAATCGCCCACCGCTCCGCCAGACGCTCGTGCGATTCGCTCGGCAAATTTCGCCGGTCGCCCCGTCGTTCGCCGCTACGCGTGGCATGACTAGTACATTTGTTTTAGACGCTAGACGCTTCGCCGTTCGCATCGCGCGAATATTTGCTGTAGCGAATGCCCTACGGCCAAGCGGTTACACTCATGCAGAGCCAAAAACATGTCTTTACTTAAAATACTGATCAATATCAGGCAAAAGATGTAAGTAAATTACTTAATTACAATTTCAGAATGTCCAAATTACAAATATGTATATTGAATTACAGATACGTACAACAATTCTGTGGTACAAAGTAAGCCAACATTATTATCGGGCACGTCAGAGTGGACCGGCTTCATATTAAATACCTACCTACCTAGCCTGAAGGCAATATTGTCCTTCGTTCTTATATTGCGTATATTATCTACAACCTGCAATATTTTTCATGGTTAAATTTTAAATTTTACTATAAATTTTACTCAGTCCTGTCTTATTTTTGCGAAAAGTCATTAATGTCCTGTGTATATCATATCCTTACACTACTGGTATGCAGATTATCATGCAGATAAACTGATAAATGTGGAATAGCATATTATAAATTAAGAAAAAACTTTTAAGAAGTGGGGAATTTGTTTCTACAAACTTTAAATGCGAAAAACTCACGAAAGTTGCACTGAAAACAAGATAATATTTTTTATATTTAATAACATATCTGTACTTTCTATAAGACAAAGCCACACCCGCGCAGATACTGGTGGATGGTTTACCTACCTAGTAGTTTGTCAACTGTTTCTAGGTATTTCTACAAAGTTTCATAGCGGAAAGCGGAAAGAAAATTCTGTATTCTTGTATGTCCCATTTGCATAGATAACCAAATCATGTTACCTACCAATATCAACATTATAATTGTGAATTTTCTATTATCATTGAGCTAACTATTCGGAAAGTCAACTGCATACTAAAGGTGAGTGGCATTCTCTCAAATAAATAAGCAGACTGTAAACTCTTGCGCAGTTTTACGATCTACCCAAAATTTTAATCGCATTTTTATGTCAGATGTAAACTTTGGATTAACGTATCTTCTTATAACAATAACTAAACTAATAATCTTATTTAGAAGTAGTTAAAAAAGTGACGCGTAGGGGCCGAGCGGTCAGTGCCCTCGTCAAGATCTATGTTACGATAATTCTTTCAACCGCAATGTATGGCCGCAAGCTGAAAGGGGCTGGCACATATGAATCGGTACAAAATACTATAAATAGTTCATCCACTTAAAAAATTGCAAGGTACATGAAATTATTATGAAATGTGGCAGGCGTGGCAGTGAGCGATGCATGCCGGAGATATGTTATTGAAAGGGATCTATGTGCTATTGACAACCTGTATCATGTACAAAATGATTTTTAATAACACAAAAAACACCCTGAAACAAAGGTATTTTTCACAACATGGCATCTAGCGCTTGACAATTTTTTCCTGTAAACTTATGGTTTCGAAACATGCTTGCTTACATACCTATAGCCAAAACAGGATGCAAAACAATTATTTCTGGGTTTGACTACATTGAGTAAACAACAACTACACCAATATTCCTGTTCTGGCTTCTTCTTTGATTGCTGTCTTTAGACATTTTCTAGAAAATAATAATCAACGCGGATAGAGGTTCTATTGATCCCATCTGCATAGTCCACAAAGTAATGGTTCCATATCAAAGCATACAACTCTACTAAAGCCTCATCAACGCGGCGCCAATTTTCAATATTGTTGTATGGAATATGCAGATGAAAGTATTAATATTTTATTATGCTAGAGTTACGGTGCAACTCATTTGCACCCATACAAAGGTTTCAACAATGTTAGTGGCAGACAACGTTTACGTTTATGAATTTAAACTCCGTGCTAGTGTAGTCGTAAATAATCCTGAAGTAGACGAACCAAGATTGCGATCTTTATTATTCCTCGTAACTTGATAAAAAATAACGCGAACATAAAACGGAAAACACTGATATTTATCTAAGCAATACAATTTTAATTGCGAGTTTGAGCTGACCGGGGGTTCTGAAAAATTTTCGTGGGTAGTATAAAAATACTAAGTTTTTATGATTCATAAAGTCAAAAGTAGGAAACTATGTACACGGTTACGTACGTAAACATCGTTACGTAATTTACAAATAAGATCGACATTTTCATGGACACGGAGGTTTTACTAAACCTTAGCAAAGTTATAAACTTTGACTTAGTCAAAGTATCAAATTACAAGTTTTGTTGACGCCATGTTTTAAGCACTAAATTGCCTATCACGAGGATTGTGATTCCACATTAGCTTCTTATGTATGTAAAAAAAATATTATTTTTATTAAACTCAATAGTTTGAAGGATAAACAAGTTTATTTAAAAAATAGGTGTTATTGATGGAAATATAAATTGACACAATTTTTTTATTATACGCAGGCATCGTCCTGTATGTAAAAACTTAAATGAATGCAGATTAAATTGATTATACCTTCAAGAGTGTAGGTCGCGTGTCGTATTTACAGTACCATTTACCGACACAATTAATTAAGCTTTAATTAATTCCGTATTTACACAAGCACATGTTTCAAAATAAAAATCTTGAAATGCAATAACATCTACCTGATACAATTGTTATTTATTGCCGACTAGCAATCAACGATTGGATTGGAATCAATCAGACTATTTTAGTACATGGAAGGGCCGTTACATCCATGAAACTGGATGCTCGTAAACCGATCAGACGAATATAAACTTTAATTCTATTTATTACAGCTCAAATTTCGAAACGCGTTCCAGTAATCATTATTCGCGAAAATTGCAAATGTAGTATTTAAAATACGTTTTTGTAGTTGGAACCCTATATGCCAAGGTCTAGGAGTGCGTTTAATCAGCTTTATTTTTTGATCCTTCGCAAATTTTTTCCACGGTAATCACTTAATCTATTTTAAGTGTTTTTAATTGCACATTTTGTCCGTTTTTACGACGATGTCGCGCCACTTTACGAGTGTTTTTAAACTCTTGCCTCCGTATCTCGGTGACAATTACCTCACAGCGACTGTGAGGTTACTGTCAATGTACATTTACTACTCAATCGTTTTAAAGCCCAATTAACATTTGCCGTCATTTTATTTTCTGAGACTTGAGCAATAAGCATGCGTAACTTATACGTGACCTTAATCTCTGTCATATCTTTATAGTTTTTTTGGCGATTCTATGGTGGAGCTGTTGTATGAAGTTTTTTAACAAAGCAACCGTTATTCTGCTAATGAGTGCCCACGAAAGAGTCTTTGAGCCTAATTGACTGTGATCCAGTAAATAATCTATTTTAAGACTCATTCTTAGCACAAAGAAAATTTCTAGATATTCTGAACTGAAGCCTACCTCTTCATAATCCAACCTCGCTGTCAGAGTGAACACCCCCGTCTGAGGGTTGAGCGAGAACACGTCATTAGCCCAGTCCGAGATGACGGTGTATGTGAGCTGGGCATTGGGTCCTGAGTCGAGGTCAATGGCCGCAACGGTGCCAACCATTGCACCTCTCGCTGCGTTTTCGGGAATGTCGAAAGAGTAGGCACTTTCCTTGAAAACTGGCGGGTTGTCGTTCGTGTCGGTCACCTGAAAATTACATTAACACATGGGAATACGAAAATAGACTGCCTTCAGAACTTAATTCTTTCAACGGACGTAAGATACTGTTAGGTACATGATAAAAAAAATTAACATAGCTGAATATTTGAATCTTATTTAATCGTAAATAAATAGCAGAAAAGTGCTTAGATATCGTAAACATTAGGTAGGTAGGTAAGAGGCTCAATGATAACTTAATCGGTGGTCATACGTCGGCCGGACAAGTGGACTTGGACGGGGTGATAAGAACTCTACTGATTTGAGCCGACGCGGCAACGGACCGACATGCAGATGTTTGGATTCATGTACAGGTATTAACAAAATGGTTTATGAAATGTTTAGTAGCGTGTGAGAGTTATTTCCCATGACTTTACACATCAAAAGATCTTTTGTTTATAGCTAAAGCTGAAATTTTCTTCAATATTATATATTTGATGGGTATCGCCGGTTACGATAAAAGGTTAGTTGGGAATTGCTGTAAAATTTTGTTTTTCCCTTTAAGGCAAGGTTACTGAGACCTGTGTTTGTGACTGAATGAATTGAATTTATAAAAAAAATTACAGTAGATTTAACAACATTGTAAATTGCTAGAATTACTTACTCCTAAATACATCAAATATAATAACAATTTTACATATTCTAACTAACTTCATTCGTTTTACAACATTCTTAAGAATCTGTAAAACACCATAATCTCTAACATTTTAACATAAACCGTAAAAGTGCTTCTGTTAACGAGTGTACATCTGATGTTACGAGATCTAAGTATCTTTATTACGTCTACGACTGTACGTAATTCGAGTTTCTCATATAAAAAACAACAAACCTGAACTACAACTGTGACATCCGTGAACTGGACCCCATCGTCAGCTCTCACGATCACCTGATACTCAGAAGTCGTTTCCCTGTCCAAGGGATCTTTGAGAGTGAGCAGTCCAGTTTGAGGATCTAGAGAAAATGGCGTGGTCTCATCATTCTGAATGCTGTATGTTATGCTGCCGATAGTGTCAGGGTCTTCGGCTGCGATGGTTGCTATGCGCTGCCCTGGAGCCATATCCTCGGATGCGAGGTAAGCGGGTGGGATGTTCTTGAACTCTGGAGGACTGTCGTTCTTGTCCAGGATTACGACTTCCACCTGAAAAATCAAGGTACTGTTAGTTTGTCTGTCTTTTAAAGTTAGTTTTTGCATAATCTAAAATTATAGAGTTTTTCTAGAATTTAAAATAATTTATTAATTATGTATTATTTAGCCTTGAAATCACGACGTCCTTAATTTGCCGTGTTATAAAAACAATGCCTTTTAAAGTAAAACAATGCAACTTAATAATAACGTATTTAAGCAACCGTCGACTCCTATAATACAGTCGCAAGAGAAGTCTGGTGATGTTTTATTTATGAGGCTGGCACAAAATCGGCCACTTTAACACAGTATAAGAACACGAACCAAATTAATAATTCTAAAAATGCAGCCAGCGAGCGAGTGGCTGGACAAATGTGTGACTGGGCTGACCGCCGTCCGTCCGGCTGTCCGGTCGACGCGCGCCGGACGAGCGATGGGATGACAAAATACGCCTGTGCCCTTTTATTTGATCCAACATAGATAATCAACGAATTCATTTTATTTTTATAACTAAACTGTAGCATGTCCCAGAGCAAGAGCTATGCGAAAATTGTGAAACAAAATCGTTTATGTCAGACTCCATGTACAAATTACAAGCACAAATATTTCTCTATCATTAGCAATAACCTTTTCAACCAAAATAATTACACAACAAGAAATAATGATCGTCATGTGTTAATTAAACAGTCACCTCAATCAAACCCGCAAATCGAAACATCATAAAGTCATGTTTCGTGAACATGAGGCATTATTAAAATATTTCGGACATCCTAAAAGGGTTGAATTGAAAGAAAATCAAAAATAATGTTCCGAGTAGGATGCATCGCATTCGATGTTAGTATCTGTGATACTAAGTGCATTCATCAATATGATTAATGGAGCAGTTTTTTTCCTTTTTTGTAATTTAAACTTTTTTTTACTTTTTTGGTGGGTCCCATTTTTTCATTATTCATTATAAGTAGTATTTTGATGAGTTTTTGTTTGAATATTTCGCAAAGATTGATTACATCAGAGTATAATTACGTATTTATTGATCAACATTAATAAATAACTGATAGACATATTTTTTATTGATGGTACGTACCAATACCATTGGGCGAATGATTTTTTTTCGTTGTACTGTTACTATTTTTTACTTAGTGGTCTTAAGACGAAGGTATAAGGTGTTTAATTCTTGCTTGATACGATGAATAAGATAAGATTTATGAAGTCAGAGCAAGCTTTACAAGCATGAAGGTTGAACATTTACAAAAAACCATTCGAAAAGAACTCGACAAGTCAACAAAGACAGAGAAAAGTAAAAGACTAAAACGTAGCAGTATTTCGTCATTCGTACTGTGAAGCACGAAGTATTCGGGACACAATGATCGGAGCCGTCACAGATAAGAAGAGGCCGATTGTAGCGAGTTCCCTGCCCTCGAAGCCCCGGCCGCCTGCCGCACCGCGCAAGCGCAGCCGCATCGGTGAGGACAAGCCTGCACATTTGTTATGATGACTCAATCTTTTCTTTGTATCTAGACGAGGGTGCCGTCTTAAGAAGCCTCCATAGAACCTATCCTCACGCCCACGATACCGCACGTAAGAGAAGCAGCAATTAACGCTGATTGTGTGATCTTAGCTCTCGAGGAAATAAATTGAAACGTGTTAATAAAATTTATTGTTCATGAAATGAGAATGCATGAGAACCGTAGGGATCGATTGTAAACATTGACTTTATAGTTGTTACCGAACAAATTCCCAGCCGCTTTATAAATCTCTGAATGGAGGCAATATAATACGGAAATGACAACGTTTGTACGTTTAATTGTCTTATTGATGGATGCAGCTCCCTCAGCGGTCCGGCACACTTGTCAGTGGCAACTCGCATATAAACTGTTTAAAGTGTTATAAAATCAAACAGTATATTAAATTGTATGAGATAGCAAAATATGACTGTTGACCGCTGTCGGTAGTGGCGTGTAGCGAGCATAAACAACGAACGGTTGAACAGGCAAGCGCTACATACTTCACAACAAAAAGACCAAAAAGATTTATTACGGACAAAAAGGTTAGGTACGCGATGGGTACGCGTACGCGTACGTGCGTAGTTTGAGCACTCGGAGCACTGTGAGCGCTAGTGGACCCCCTAGAGTTCATGTTTGAAGTAATCGATTAAGGGAAGAGAAATGACAGTACGTCAGTTTATTGGGATCGTCGATTAGTCAAGTTTCGATAATTGATTGCGGTTCGCTACTAGATTAATAAGAAATATTGAATGGTTCCTTGTAGTCTGTGTGTTGAATAATGACCCATACTTAATAGACATAAAAAATTGACAATATCAAAACTTGAACATCTTATCGGTGGAATCTATTAGGAATATAAATTGTAATATCATTTACATAATACTTAGTTGAAAAACCATTAAGTTTCTTATGTAGTGACACACCTACGAGTTCTGTAATCACTGAATTGAACAAGAACCTAAGCAATTATCATAATTTAGGAAAACGAATGCTGCCATTGGATGAAACTACTACGAGTGGAATGTTTCCGTTGTTGATAAAAATACGGTACGTTCGCATTAGGAGGCGGGCAGGCCTCATGAGGAGTATTAGGAGACGGTATCAGACAGGTACAGTAAGAACAGGTTGAGCTTACCATACCAATGCGCATATGTAGCGACAGGATGCCGACTTACCGACTACTGGTGAAAGCACAGACAGACGATTCTTTAAGTTGATTCTAAGTACTTTCGTGATTGCTAGATTTCTTTGTAAGACACTATATATCATAAATATTATTTCATTATATTTCAATTCTCCCAATAATACTCCAAGGTATTCGTGTCAAAGAGTAAGTCATTTTTTTTATTGGTTTCATGCAGTTCTTGGTACAGCGTGCGATGCATAGCCGGTCGCTCGATGGCTCTTATGAACTTGATTTATCTGCGCTATAACTTACACAAATTATTATTGAAATCGAAATTACGTGTAGAAAACGATAAATGACTGCTATTTGTCTAATTCAAGCCTTGTACGTGAGTACGGAGAAAAACTACAGCCAGTTTACATTCCTACTATTTCCCTATTTTGTTTGAAACTTGCAAGTGAACCTGCGAGCTATGGACTGAAGACGCTTTTAGTATTCAACGATTTTCTCATGTTGTGTATTGAATTGTTGGCCAATGAATTTTATCCGTCATAAACATGATTAATGCAATCTCATTTCCAATATTAATACAAGATTAACATTTTTCATGTAATTACAATCCGGATTCAGCCGAACGTGAACCATAAGGTCTGAAAGATGACCACACAACTCTGTCGTTTTTAAAACAGTGTAATTTTACGAACATCAATCATTCAAGTCGTTTACCTCCAAATTTTACGTCACTCCCTTTATTACCTCATTCCATTTTTTAATGCAATCTCGTCTTGTGTGCAATAAAAGTGTTTAAATTACAAAGAATTTATTTTTTATTGATGATGATACATAAAAATGAGGACAAGACATTCTGAATTCCTGATCGGAGGTATAGATCTGTTGAAAAATGAATGAAACTAGATCACGTTGAACCTTTAAGTATAAATATGCAATGAAAATATTAACATACTCTGCAGGGTTTATCTTGCGGTAAAAAAACTATTGGTTCTTATTATCGTCGCCAACTAAAATGTCAGGCGCCCATCGTCCGGCACACTTACTATTCATTACTGACCAACTGACTTTTATTGACATTCTGCCACATACATATACGTACATATGGATTATATTAATTTCACCGAACAAGTTTATATTGTTCGGAATATAAGCTGAAGGAATGTATAAAGTGTTAAAAATATTGTTCAGTTATAAAGTTAATAAGTGTTTAACAAACTTAAAAAATATTTATTTTAAGTATAGAGATTACGCATAAATCAACGGATACATCATTCAACTCTAAGTTTGAAATGAACTTATTTTAATTTGCATTGCCAACAAGAAAGGACTGTCTTAAGTTACATAAAATCATCGTAAACAAAATTAATTTTCCGCATAACAAAATAATAAACATGTACTTCGATTATCTATTGATGCACAAGAATTGAAACATTGTAAAACGTTGTAAATCGTACATAGCGCTGTGAAACATTGGACAAATCTTCAATACCGTTGGAAAATACAGTGTGTACAGACCTATTTAAGTACACAGGTAGGTAGGTATGTTGTGCTAGCCGTGAGCCCGTGAGGCTGAGGCTACACGAACTTATGAGTGGATGTTGTCCGCCGACGGATATGGTGGCATCGTTTAGGGCTAGACTCTATGTTTAGAGCACTTCGTGACCGCAGCGAGGCCGCTATCCCCCCGGGACTCTGCACAATTATGTTATGGTGTCAGAGATTAGTGCCTGAGAGAAGCGATACTGATCTTTATTGCCTCTATTTATTTTGTGCCTATGTATTACGAGTTTGATCTATGTCTTTTTGAACGATATTCAGATATGAAAATGAGTTAGCAGCATGCGTAATCTTTCTAACACGTGTTATTTTTAAATATTTGGGTTCTAAATACGTGAGACCTATATCTAGCACCGTTATAAGCAATATGTTAATCTACTGAGATAAGCTAAAACTCAGTACAGTATGATCATGTTAACGTTTAATTTACCTAAGTCCGAGTCTGCACGCGCGGTGTTTACCGCGTGCATTAGCATGCGGCCGCTGGGTCCGCCCACGCTGGCTATCGCGGCATCCCCACAAATATATGTAAAATATGCACAAAAGTGCCCCGGATAAAGTGCACCGATAACAGGCGACGCAATTTGCATCGCCCTGAGCACATCGATCGAAACTGTTTCGGACCTATGTTTACCGAAAATAATGTCCACTATGTAACAGATTGCTCGATATGCCTATATATCTAATAACAAGCAGTACTTATCTACCTATATACTTAATACATACAATCAGGCTTGATTTATTATCGAGACAATGAATGTTAATTAGAGTGACTCATCAAAAAAGTGAGCTGTAGAAATATTTGCAATGTAATAAAGTTTTACAAATAAAAAACCCCGCTATGTATTGATGATTGGGTAAATATATATCTGTCTAAATATCTGAAGTTCTTGATCTGTTTCAATGGTACCGTTGTGTTACAGCTGTGATATCATGTTTGAGACAAGTAATCATGACGAATCAACGTATGCCTGTAGTTCGGAGAGCATTTCGATTGTGTAAATCGTTTCCCCGTGCTATATGATCTTGGTGAATAACATTTATTATTATGCATGCATGCAAGGATTATACAGCTCGCGGGAAGGCACGCAGGTACCCTCAATTTCTCCTAAATTCGCCACCCGAGGGCACTATCCTCGTATTATTGCCTGATCGATAGTATAATTTCGTAATAACTACGCGCGTCTCAAATATTTTCGGAAAAACTTGAATAACAAAATGGTTTATATTATACTTCACACTGTGGTGCATTTTAGCTCCATATCGCATGGAACACGACTGAGAATTCGTCTGATTTTAATGGTTTACAAATAAGATTCAACAAATAAGAACTCTGTGAAAGTTCTGAGCGGTATTCGATGGGCATACAATTAACTAGTAAGTAGTTTTTGAAAATGAGCGTAACAGTTTAAGTCAAGAAATAAAGTTTAGAAGTTTCCCATTAAATGTACATAATTATAGAACGTTATTTTCTATAATGCAGTCAAAGTGAAAGCCGGAAAGCTCTGAGAGTGGTGCAGTAAACAATATTCGCCCTCTTCGTGCAAATAAATGAAGTACACGAACGAAAATCACGAGCTCTGAATTTTTCAACGTCGCTCGCGGATCGAGATCGGCGCAAGCGCAGCGGCGAACACAAAGCACTTAACGATTAACGAACTGAAACCAAATGAGAGCATAATCATTTATATTTTCGGAAGATTATGATTTTTACTTTTTTTCTCGCTTAAATTGGTATAAGTTCCAATGATACAGCGCTCTACCTTCTCTATTAAATAATAAATAAGCTACGAGGCTATCCTAGATATTTCAGCGCCATAATGTTGATTTGCTATAGCCATTTGTTTCAAAATAATCTTTTGTTTCAAATCAAATCCTTTTAAAATCATCCGATATTATCTCCAATCTTCGAATGTATTAAATTGACTAGTCATCGCGATGAAAATAATAGCAATAGCAACAAAAGAATTATAATGTCTGCTGCCAAAACCGGACAATAACAACGGTCGTCAGATCGTCTCGCAGGTGGTTCTAGCGATTTATCGGTGGGCGATACACCGTTCGATAATGACGGGGCACTTCGCCCGACAGAGGGGCGATGTCGCAACCACCTCGCCGATTTCGGTCTACCCGTCGGTCATCTCTAACGATGGAGCGATAATTAAGATCGGACGTCGGCATTATTTACGCCCGCAGCATCCTGCCTGACCCGAGCTCGAGTCGGTCACGACTTTTTCCATGTCGGGCGAGACTATTGTTGCTTTTACTCGTGTTTAGTTTAGCTAGATCTGCTGGTTGCACGCCGATTTGTACGTCGCGAGTTTAGCTATCGAGCGGCGACTCAGCCGTGTACTCGATCAAGTTTATGACTCTTGAGCCGAGATAAACTTATCTCTATTATAGTCAGTACTTGATGCTACTCGTTGACTTACTCTTAGTTTAGCCAATGGTGGTGAGGAATGTTGGCATTTGCGGTGTTGATAGCCAAGACAAACAAGTATTTGGCTAGGAATTACTTGGTATCTTCATAATTTACATTGTTTCTAAGTTCATACTAATGTGGCATTGTTAATGCGTTTATCAAGCATCTGCCGCGACACTGCTTGCTGTACTGCTTTATGATAATCTCGCTTTCAAGTTAGTGCCGTGATCTGCGCGCAGATACAACTCATCTCGCTCCTTTACGTTTGATATTAGCTAATAATATTTCATTTTATATTTACTGTTTCTAGTTACGTTTCTTACGGTAGTATTTAAGTACCTATGTTTATAAAATGCTGGGAAATTACATATTTTAATGTTCAGGCAGTTCGTTCATTTTATGGGAGATAGGGGAAAATTAAACCATATACAGCTTTATAACTCATAACGTCATAAATCAAACAATGTCTTTACATTAAACGCGTGTTAAACGAAAAGCGCACTAAAATAAAATTAATTGATAAAGGAATTTAAAATCCAATATAAAAAAGCTTTTGTTTTGTAAAACTGACCTTATGTTTATCCTTTTCAGCATAAAATAATAGGCAAAGCAAAGCACATATTCAATTAAAATAAATATGAACGGAGCGTCGCTAATAATGTTTGTGTATCTTTTAAGGTAATACCAGTAAATATTGAAAGTGTCTTGTAATACGAGCCGTAGTAATCTATGAAAGCTGTGGTGTGCCATTGGTGGCAGTGCTGCAGTGTGCGCACTAGGGACCGCCTGCTGTGAACCTCAGGCGACACTAAACGCATTGCTCACCGCGCACTTTTATAATATATGCGACGTTTTACTTTTAATAAGATTTCAAGTAAATACTCATGTTACTGCTTAACATTCGTGTTCTGACAGATGAGATAGGAGTAAGGGTAGGCGGGAACGGTAGGCAGCGAACTTAAAATCATGTTGTGCGTATGCTGAGTAATCGAATCTTTGTCACAGTTCACTTGAGTATAACAAAAGTTATAAGTTAGTAAGCTTGAAATAATAATCAATATTGCGAGCGTAGTAAAATAATATTTCTTTCTTGCCGGCACTCTTAATACTTTTGTTGACTGTACACACCATATTCCACTAAACAGTCTATAAAAGAGCAAACCTATAATCATCGTAGGTACTTTTTCTTTCTTAATATTAGAACTGCCGTTCGATTCTGTAAAAATATCACCGTGAAACTTAGGTGAAGTGAGCGTGAAGTGAGCTGTCAATAGTGTTAATCCCTAGCATCCTGCCGGTTGATTCTATGGCAGTGACAGCTCACTTCACGCTCACTTCACCTAAGCTTCACGTTAATATTATTACAGAATCGACCGACAGTTTGTTTAATTATCGGTTACAAATAATATACCTACATGTTTAAATAAATAAATAAACATGTTCCATTTTTGCTATGTTTATAGGCCGGCTAACAGGCAACGTGTTAAAAACACAGTTATGGGTGCTAAATTATGCATCGGCATGTAGTTGTTTTTAATTAAAACATTTCTGAGCGACCGCTGTCGAGTTCGTTTTCTTCACCCTAGGTAGTCGGATCTTATTGCTAGGGTCATATCTGCTCAAAAAACTGGATCTGAGCGCAAACGCTGCATATCAGATATAACCATAAAATAATGTTGAAGGTAGGTACATAAATACATTACATTCCGATCTCTGTAGTATAATATTATGAACCAATGTAGTGTATCTGAAGTTTAATTACTTAATGGTCATTCTTTTTTTCACATGTTTCATTATTATTATATTATTATAAGCCTATGTTGCCTCCCTTCCCTCTTTCCACTTTTCCCGGTGTACTGCGATTGCGGTCCAATCCTTTAAGAAGGAGTCCAGCTCATGCCGCCATCTCTTACTGCGCCTACCACGTAGTCGTTTCCTGCTATTTGGGTTCCAATGAGTGGTGATTTTTGCATATTTCTGTGAGTTTGATATTTAGTATACTTCGTTCCATGGCCCGTTGGCAGACTTCATGTGCACACTTTTGACGCTTAGTAAGAGACCATTTTTGCGCTCCGTAGGTGAGGGTGGGAAGAACGCACATGTCCATGAGTTTTCGTTTTAGTGAAAGACGGAGTGGTCTTTTCATGAGATTTCATGGACCAATAGTTCTTCCAGGCGTTTTCTGTACATGTTTCATTAGAAAGTAGAATATATAAGTTGTAAAATGTGAAAACGGAGAAAACTGATCCATATTATTTTCGCACCATAACTGCCGAAAATGCATTTGTATTTCATTTACCAAAGCAATTTAATTTTCCAATTACCTAAAACACTCATATATTTTCGCAATAATGTCAGTGTTTACTTTTATTCTTTCAAATAAATAAGGTAACAAGACTGTTTAATAATAGTGAATAAAATAGAATAATGTCCATATCATGTATCAAATGGACGAAAACACGTTTTGTCACACATCGAGAGAGAACTGTATCACCGATATAATTTATATTATTTTTATTATCTCCTAAAGTTTATAATAAAGGCGACTTTTAATAGCCCGACATTACGTATTACTACAGATCTCGCTCAAGTCAACTTTGAAGGTAAATTATAATAGATAGGGTTTTATCCCTCACGATTTATTGCTCGAATAACTAGTGACTTTACTGTGATAACTTCATTTGGTAAATGTAATTGGTTGTAAATTTTAAAACATTTATGATGCCCATAAATTATGACTAAAGTTTAATTGAGAAACTAATAAATAGTGTGTGTTGTTAACTCATTAAATGCACGCGAAATAAAACACGAATGATTCTCATGCGTCCTTTATTGTGTACCGAATTACTTCGAATAATTATAATTATTATTATTATTTGGTTAGACACACTAGCAGCTAATAAGCTGATGCGTGTGTATCAAATAGCTTGGAGATATTTAATCTATCCAATCGATTCTTGAAGCAGTTCAGTGAGGGAGCCGTCATAACACTCTCCGGGAGCCAATTCCATGCTGTTACAACTCGGTTAGATAAGAATTGCTTCAAAGGCTTTTTCTTAGATGAATATTTCCATAACTTTAGGGAATGCCCACGCAAACGTTTGTTGGCATTCAGAGTGTAAAGGTCTTGAAGGGTAGGCACTTCGTAGTGTTCAGTAAGTATTTCGTACGTCTCAATGAGCCTACCCCTTTGTCTACGCTGTTCCAGTGTGATAAGGCCAAGATGTTTGAGGCGCTGTTCGTAAGGTGGACTACGCATGGTGCGGACCATCTTAGTTGCCCTTCTTTGTACATTATCCAGTAGAGTAATATCTTTTTTGAAATATGGGTCCCAGATGACATTAGCATATTCCAAAAGAGGTCTTATGTAGGTCTTGTACAACTTAACAAATGTCTTAGGCGTCAGGCACTTGAATGCCTTGCGGATGATGTAAAGTTTCGAATTTGCTCTTTTGACAATACTGGATATGTGTGCTTCCCATTTTAGGTTGTTGGACATAATAACACCCAGATCTTTCTGTGACTCAACAGCCGAGAGTTTATGGAGTCCGAGATGATAAGTTTTTCGAGGATTGTTTTTACCTATATGTAAGATGGTACATTTGTCAACATTCAGCGTCAACAACCAGTCCTGAGTCCATTTGTATATAGCGTTTAGATCATTTTGGATATCTTGCCACTGGTCATTGGGATTCCCAAAAAACTTAGTATCATCCGCAAATAACGAGAATGGCAGGCGGAGCGTGTTTTTCAAGTCCAATTATACTTAAGACTATTAAATGCCCCGTTTTGATTAACACGTTATATTTTGCTATGGATGTATTGTTCATCTTCTTCTTAAAGTTAAAAGCTATTTGCAATATCTTTGATTAAGTTGGTTTTATAGCGAATATTATAAGAACCATTATAGATATAAGAGATATTATAGGACTCAGACAAAATAAAAAAACAAGACAGAGCTCTGCGAACAAAACAGTGATTGTGTATGCCAAACTACACCGCCATTCCCATACACGCTCACACACATTTACCTACAATCTTTTACAATGACACTACAATCAAACTACACCACACAAAGTGCACACATGTTTACGAAACCGGCTTCACTTCACTGTTAACAGCGCTCTGTGTTGGTTTTTTATTTGGTCTGAGGCTTAGGATAAGTCATTTTAATGCCAGACATTGATCGACCGTTATCTGAGCAGTAAGATCGTTTTAATAAAGGTCTATGCGACGATCTTATGCCGCGTAAAGAAAAAGTAACATACAATGTGGCGTAATTCTACATGAATCGAGTTCAGACTCCAGACTGAAGCTTGACATTTAACTTACTTTACTTACATTTTTTTGTCACGTATACAAAACCTTAACAAAAATCGGTAAGTGTTGCAAGTACATACAGTACATATTACATGAAATATTATCCATTAATTAAAGATTTGTTTCAGAAAGTATAAATGTATGGGAGATTGTTTTCTGATTTGAAAACGCATAAAAGGAGATCTTCATATTACATGAATCGTTGTTGTAATGCGTGAAGAATCCTGGTAGTATCTGGTATTATTATTCGGGTTGTGATGAGTCGGGCCGAACTGCTACTGAGTCGTTTTTACAGCGGCACCGTTCTACGTAAGTACACATCAAACATCGAAAATAAAAGGTATATTGTTAGAATATTGCGATCAAATCATTAAATCACCCAGTACCAGTGTTTATTTATAAAAAAATGTTTGTGTTTTGTAAAAAAAATTGTAGAAAATACACATAGATTGCCGCAGGCGTGTCGCAGAAATTTTGTTTTTGGCCACTAAGTAATGCATGTGCTGAGGCAACAGAAAAATGTATTGTATAGGAAATATCGAGTATATTAAAAAAAAACTGGTAATGTTTCAATGATTTTTCCTCTATAGTATATGGGAAGGATACTGTTAAGAAATGTCGGCCAACAAACCCGTATTCTATGCATGTGCCTATCGTTAGCCAAGGCCCTCACTGACAGTCCCGTTTGCCAGCGAGAATACAATTAAAACTAAAATAAACATTAATTACAATGACAGAACTGTAGTTTTTTACTCAACACTTGAGATGACTAACATTCTAGACAGCTGACAGCAGAACCCTATATACATATAAAATAGTTCTGTAACTAACAGACAAACGCTGAAAAAGAAGGATTGATTTATCTCTGCCCCTGCTTTGCCCGGCAACATGCCAAAATATCGAGATATCTGTGATATATCTAAGTTAAATCATCAACATTTCAGCCGAAAGACGTCCACCGCTGGACATAGGCCTCTCCCAAAGCACCGCCACTTCTACCGGTTTTGTGCTTCCCGCATCCAACGGATTCCTGCGGCCTTCACAAGGTCATCGGTCCACCTTGTGGGAAGTGGTACTAAGTTAAATACTAATGTATTTACACATAAACCTTCCGAAGTACATGCTCTAAATTCAATTCAATTCAATCATTTATTTCGGAAATCATCCATACTGTATAACATTAGTATTAAAACTTTAAAAAAAATATGTTAGTAACATTAAAATCAAAAACAATATTATAATGACAACAAAAAATTTAATAAAAATATTAAAATCAAAATTAAATTAAATTACAATCAAAACAAAATTAAATAAACATTAAATTAAAATAAAAACAAAAACAAATTTATGTCAAAATTTTAATCATAATTAAATTAAAACATGACCAAAACGAATCTTCTACACCAACATCAATTTAAATATCTCTCCTCAGCATTGGGCTCGCAGCTATGTCAACGGGACCAGTGCATCAGAAAAGGGCAGTCTGGCCTCTGAACAATAACCTTCAGGATGCTATTGGAGCTTCCACGTATCCTATGCATTAGAGATGCCGTTCTTTTGCGCATGATAGCCTCAAAACTATATATACCTGCCTCGGCAAACATTCCCGACGCACTACAGAACCGGGGAAGCCAAAGCATCACCCGAAAAGCATTATTGTACTGAACACGGAGGGCGCTGTAGGCTCTCTGCGTATACCTGACCCACCTGTTTTACAGGCTGCAGGTGTAAAACGTCTGGCAGTACGCCTTAAACAGCGTAATTTTCACGTCTTTAGTACACCTAGCAAACCTGCGGGCCAGCATATTACATTGAACCGACAACGCCCTTCGCTCTCTCTCTATATCCTCGTCATCAAAAAGGTTCTCAGTTAAAATGTATCTTTATGATGGTGAAAACAGCCTCAAAATCCATAGACGATCTAAGCGATCACGCGAAACCCCGTATGAGATAAAATTTTACCACCCCTTTATACCTCAGGATAATTTTATTTCCGCTACGGGCTTTTAAATCGTGTAGAAAAATCCGATTTTCTGTTTTTTCCAAATTTCATGCCGACAAAGTCATGCTCAAAAGCTAGTATAGGATATTCAGTTGTTAACCGCAAAATATCAATGAATAGAAACTCACGTAGGTATGTACTTTTACTTAACAATGACTCAGTAATTAATAATAATGACTCGAGCTTCAATCACATATAAGCCAAACTTTCTAACGAGCCACATCAATCTATAGGCAAAATATTTGTACTACAAGTTGAAAAGTGAATAACTGTGGGCTTCTTTGTGTTCGTTTTTAACAATTACCGGCTTTAATTATGTACTCGTGTTCTTAATTAATATGAATATGGTTAAAATTTATTATTTATTTTTATTGAATTAAATTTTATGACTATAGAAAAGTTCAAGAGTACAGTTCATAACAATTTTTTTTTAACAACGGTTTTTTTTATGAACGGTTTATAGGTATGGTCATATATTTTTTTAATATTGTCACCCTAATAAAAATCATAAATCTATAACGTCCGCATGATTGTATAAATCTGTGAAGGTGTCAAGAGATGTCGATTTTTTAACACACTTTATTTCACATTTTCTTTTATTGGCGATGTGTGATATTTTATTAACGGACACACCTAAAGGCATTGACTTTTGTTTGGACACTTGCTAATGGATAGTCAAAGCATTATTAAAAAGAAAAAAAAACTTATCTATCGACAATGGTCCGCCATTAATGTAATGAATAGGTACCTATTCTGTTCGCATGCGGAATCAATTGGCTATCAGTATTTGTCGTTATTTGATGGATTGTTACTTAGCAGAACAATCGTATCGCAAAGTAGAGATATATTTGCAGGATTTTCAATTTAAAAAGATAACACATAAATTACGTTACGCAATTCTTTTCAACAATTTCATTAACAGGCAAATAATCCAAATACTAAAAAGTTTGTACATAATTGGATCCTCTTTAATAATAAACATGTTCAAAAATAGAACATAATAGCTAACGAGATAACCAACACTTGAGAGACGACTTTTTTTCTTTCACAGTTTCATTAAAATTCTCCTTTTTAACAGTAAAGTAGAATGTTATCAAGTTCCAAAGTACACAATGGGAGCGAGATCGTTGTCTACGGCTGGCCACGACGGCCGCGGGCCCGGGTTCGATTCCCGTTCGACGAAATTCAGGCTAACGAACGGCCCTCCGATAGTGTTGTTACCTAAATACCGTTTTTTGCACTATTCTTTTTTATATGAACGATGAGCTGCTAACAAGGAACCGTTATAAATTGGTTCTTAGTTTTTATAAAAAGTTTACCGAATGAGTTTTACTAGGTCTTTATTGATGGACTCAAATTGTAATATTTTCTAATGAATAGTTACATTGTTCATACACTAAGCTCGGAGAATAAGCTTTCAATCGGCTTAAATCAATTACATTGACTTTGACCGGTAGACCACCTAACGTTATTATACTAACATGCTTAAACTAATGATTGTTACCTGTTCAGATATGCATAAGATAGTCACGACATTAGTGGGTCTTTGTAATGTAAAGATTTACGCGTAGATGCGGCACCTACACATAGGTGCACAAAACTAAAGATATTTGATTAATATCTGCCAAGTTTTCTTTCCAAAAATAGGTAGGTAAGACAACTTTTGCTTTACCCACTGCAGTATAATTTTTACATTCAAAATATACTTCGAGAATAGAAAACAAAATGGAGGTAGGTACCTAATTATACTTAGTGTTGTGATAGCATGGAACATTTAAATGAAAGCTTGATTTAATTTAAGATCGCATGTTTTAGCGTATCACAACATTTAAAAATTCAAATCGTTATTCAGTGCTCAGAATAATTTAATGACGTATAAAAAAAGTGATACGGCCTGCCTAATAAATTCGCGGTGTATATCCAAGCTTCATTATCGTGCCCTAAACTTAATCGAAAAGCTAAAAATTGATGAGACGTCACTGTGGAAATAATTCACACTCATTTCAACCCGCCGAAAGTTAAGATGGTTGCACACTACACAAAACCAAAAAATATAAATAAATTATTGATATTTTGTAAGAGTACTGCTCTCAGTACTCTCAAAAAATTTCAAGAATTAAAAACAAAAAGTTATTGATGACTAATACAAAATACTCTTATTTCATCAATAACTTTTTGTTTGCACAAGCTTAAAGCAGAAAACATAACTATCGAGTACCCACAATTACACAAACAAAACATTAAGCTTAACAAACAATTTTATGAACCCGCCATCATTTGTGGTTATCTGAATGCACAATTGGACTTTTACAAGAACGTAAAAGTTCAATTGGTTTATGATCGAAAAACAAGTTAGGAATAGCCTGCACGGTTCCTAATTCCCCGTATTATATTACCCAAGGGCTTAGCCAGTTCATCAGGGATCGTTCAATCATTCTTTAAGGGGAGGTAGTGAACTTGAACCAATTTTTTCATAATTCTTATATGATAATGAAATCAAGTTCAAAGTTACATCAACTTTGATTTTACATGGGCTTGACCGAAAATCGAGAAGCATAATAATTACCTTCAATTCCATCCAAACTATTAAAAACAAAAGGATGTCTTGGAGTCAGTATATTGAAAACACTTGAAGGTTTTTACATTACGATCTTAGTATAAAAAAGTTGATGAAAGTGAATACTTATTTTGAAACAGACACATACCTGACCTTAACTACTAAATAAGAAAAACATAGTATAAGCTGCTTATCTTTCCGTGTCAATAGTAAAAGTCTACTCAGGGAAACGAGTTCTGGCATCTCATGATGTCCGTACTTACAATATATTTATTATACTGGTAGATCATGGGTATGGATCATTCAAGTAACTCATATTGGCTGATACCTTGATATTTTTTGGTATGATATACCTTGATATATATCTACAACTGGCTGAAAACCTGAATAGAGGTACACTAAGTTAGAGGTAAGAGGAGTACGGAATATGAAACTTATAAGCCTTTGTTTATCTTCCATTCTTCTATTTCTGGTCAGAAACAATTAAGCTATCGGTAGTGGATTAAATAAGAACTAAGTAAAGAAAGAGTGAGACCACTACTGAACTTGAATGCTCAATACTCTGATTCTGTTTCAAAGGTTTAGGTATCTACTGGACTTGAAGCCTTAAGGCTCTGTCCCCGGTTTCCTTTAATTTCAGAGTATACCGAATACCGATACAAATACCCTAGTAATCCGAGAATCATAATATAATATTTAGCAGGCTTATTAAAAACTTTCAAGAGCGTTGTTTCTCACGCTTGTCACGTAAAGCGAAGTGGAGCAAGCGACGGTGCGGCGCGGGCGCACTCATAATGAACTGTGACGCGTGCGCCCCACTTGCGCCCAGATACCATCGGCTAATCACTGCGAATTAATGAGATAGCCATCGACTGATAAATGACATGTTTTGTAGAGAAATTTCGTGGAGGTCAAACCGTTTAATTAGGCTAAGGAGAATTATTAGTAGCCCTATGTATCTATAGTCTGTTCCAGAAGTATAAAAATAAATAAAATAATATCAGCCTATTATTGTCCCACTGCAGGGCAAAGGCCTCTTCCCATACAGAGAAGGCACGAGCAATGATCACCACGCTTGCTCAAGACGGGTTGGCGATTGCAGACTTATATTAACTACAAGTCCAGGTTTCCTCACGGTGTTTTTTCTTCACCGATGTCAGTAATGTCCAAGATAAACTCAGAAAGTACATATGAATTGAAAAAGTCACATTGGTACTTGCCCGGATTTGAACCCACAACCTTGTACATGAGAGGCGAGGCCTTAACCACTGGGCCATCATGACACAAATGGATCAGAAAACGTAGCTGTGTATGCCAATTTGTAGTGCCACTTACAAATTGATTGCTTAGATTTAATTATTTGGATACTAAAACCAGAAATTCTAATTACCAAAACACTTTAAAATGTTTTTCATTTGAAAATTGAGGTTAGTTTTATAACCTCAATTTTCGTCGAAGAATTTTGTAGGTATTAAAATTTAATAATGTTTTACAAATGCAATAATTGTTGGAAAAACTGGTGATATATAAACCTTCTAGATACAGATGAATGTGTTGCTAATTCCATTTAGTGAGTCATTGCGTAAACTTCCATCAGATAATTTTGGAACAGACCATTCATTATCTAAACCAATATTGTAGGTTGATGCTGCAACAATCGGCCACCCAGGTGACAGCAAATTCTGCGAAGTTAGTTCCATCAAGATATGAAGATCCAGTTTGCTAGCATCATGGTTAGTTTTAATGCCAAAATAGGAGAAGGGCGGTTCGAAGCGGCAACTAACCTTAGGAAATTGATTATCGCGAGTCTTTTCAACAGCTTGAACTTGAACTTTAATACGAAAGTATAAGAATAAGAACAAGTACTTAGTTATTATAACATATTCATATTAAGGGGAACACAACCATAATAAAATTCAAATTCAAAAAGTCATTTATGCAAAATAGGCTGGGAATCAGCAGTTTTCAAACGTCAAAATTACATAAGACAGTCCCCGAAAAACGCCCGCACTTCACCACTTCCTAGTGCTTAGCTGGGAAGAAGAAGTGGCGCAACAAACTCCCCAGCAATATACTACAATATACTTTGAATAGACCAAAAAGTGATGAGGGGAAATAGGTATGCCCTGAGAAGTTAGTAAATTACCGCAGATCATGTTCCAGCCACGCCAAAAATTTCAATTCATAACGTAACACGTACCTACTCAAAGTAATAAAAATCGTTTAGAAATTTAAGTTAATAGGACTATAAAACGTGTTAGTCAATCAAACGTCTACTTAACTTGGTGTAACAAATATTAATAATTGGCGACTGTCACAGCATTGAGTGACACTGGAGATATTGATACAGCCGTTGGACCAATGCCGACAGCTACACCCAATACCTGCCCACTGTGTATCCTGCACCCACAAAAATAGTATTAGATTTTCATTGGTCACTGATTTTCGATTGATTGGAATCGAAAACCGCGTATCCAAATTTCCAGCTATGACAAAAAAAAAACAAAAGTCATTTATTCAAACTAGGCTGCGAACCAACTTTTCGAACGTCAAAATTACTTAAGACAGTCCCCCAAAACGCCCACCTTTCACCACTTCCTAGTGTGTTAGCTGGGAAGAAGAGGTGGCGCAACAAACTCCACAGCTGTCTGTTCAGTTAGAAAAAAAAAAAAAACTATGTTAGACACAACGTAAGTTCCCCTAACTTGTTCGATCCAAATTAGTATTTTAATACCGACATACAGTCGTCGGCTAAGACACGTACAAACTTAAAACAAAACAAGTGATCGACAAAAATAAAACAACTGAAAAAAAATGTAAATTGATGTTTGTTTGTGAAAACTTAATTCGTTCGTTTAAGTTGAAGTATAATGTCGGTCAGTGAACACGCCAACCATTAAATTAACATACCCTTTTATTGTGTAAATTCAATTAATCACAGCCTAACATAGCAACAGTAAGTCAAGCCCTTTCTCTAGATCTATCAATGTAGCGGTTCGTCCAGCTATGCAACAGGACTCAATCAAAGTTATCGTCATGCATCAAGATCGTCGTAAATGTGCTACGAGCTTTTATCGGTTTGTTGTATAACGGCGCTTGAAGTATGTAGGTATTTACATTGATATTTACTGGATTTATTACTATATGTGACGTAGCCATAAAAGTGAAAATGGGCTAAGAATGGCGATACTACATCGTTATATTGATATAATATCTATAAAACACAATTATAAGATACTGGAAAAGTGCGTCGGATTCGATTTCAAATAAGAACATTGAGACCTTACCTACTCATCCGGCAATTGTTTTGTCCAAATAAAACTACTGGCTTTACTTTGTACTTACAGCAGAGCTACTGGCTTGTCTTTTCAAAGCTCAATGAATTACAATTTCTTTAATCATCAGTACCGTTAGTGTCAAAATATACGATATAAACTTTTATCGTTAATACATCTCAGTTTTACTGTTAATTATATTGAGCTAATAGTTCGGCACCGATGCCCTGTGTTCAGTAAAACTGTGTGTTTTTAGCACATCTATCTATATAAACGAGGAACTTAGTGCAGAACTAGTGTAGTAGTGTGTGTGTGTGTGTGTAGTCTATATATATATATATATATATGTATAGATAAGTGTATGCTTTATGTATGTATGTATTTATTGTGTATGTAAATGGTACACGACTGACTACCTGCAGTATTGTCTCTCCTTCTTCCTTTAATCCATCCAAAGGTTGTCTGTAAAAGATCGCTTTTAGCGATAAGACCGCCCATTGTGTCACCCTATGTAAAATGTCTACATTTATATCTGTATTTTTTATGGTGTACATAATAAAGAATATTGTATTCTATTCTAGTGTGTATAGTTAATAAAATATTTTACTGTTGAGTTGCAGCAATAAAAACGCTGTTATAGTCAGTAAGCTTTGTTTATTAAACACTAATTTCGTGTTTGTTGATTAACGATTAAACTTACAAAGAAAAATAAACTGCTTAAACGTAAGTATATTGCCAAAGAGACTAGAAAATCTGTCCCTATTTACATACGTATATTAACTTTTGTTTCTGTGCAGTCAGCATGGTATAGTTAAGCTCATTTATCGGCTGAATGCAGAGAGGCATGTCCTCAGCGAAGTGTTGCGGCGGGCGATATATCCGCCTTTCGGTTTAGTTTGTTTTAGATAATTACGGCTAGCTGTCCGCCCTCGGCTGGCCTTGAGTTTCCCACTAATGGCCGTGCCATCGTTCAAACCGTGCCACTTCTGTGACGGCAACATGGGTTCATTAGCGCTATCACTCGCCCGGCCCGAGATTGTGAGGATGTGAGCGTGTGTTATCTTTCAATGCTTTTAGCGAACAGATTACTGTTTCAGATTCTTTAAACTTGACTTGCTACTATAGTTTTTGAACGCCTAGATTTTCTTATCTTTTTTCTGTCATAGAATCAACATAATTGATTCCATGCGCTAACCTATCCAAGTGCGCGCCGATTTATACGTTACGAACGGATTATGGCGTCTTAACACAATATTATCTTGTTAATTAATTAAGTAACACGAACCAAATCATTTACATAATCGTGAATAGATTATGAATAGTTTACAGATAAAAGAAGCAATTAAATCAATTGCAACTTAATATTGTCATTCAAACAGTATAATATCGCATTGCGGTGGTGGTGATCGCCAGGTGACTTCGGGCAAACAATTTGTTATTCAAATGTAAGTTCCAACGAGCCAAAACATAAGCAGATTTGACAAGTCGTTGACAAGATACGAGCACCGACAAAAGATGTAACTACCTAATATACATACTTATCTACTGCCTGGCTGGACAACATAAAGGAGCTAGGACCTAGCAGCGTACCTACCTCCATCAATCTTCGGCTGTCATTTCGAACAGTGCAAAAAGTAGGTAGTTTTGAAAATGTCGTGTTATTGGTTATTAAGTAGAGATGACGAGGGCCGAGAGCAGTGTTGTGCGTTGCTTGTATTGGAAGTGAGATCGCGACGCGACGCGTAAAACTGTCACGATAAGAATCGATCGCGAAGATACGGATCGACTCTCTCGATCGGAACTCGGTCTGCGATTCGTACGACAGTTGCCCGACATTCCAGAGAAAGCACCCCGTCCAGCCCCCACTCGGAACATCAACCTTAATAGACGTGACATAGAGCGGATATTTATTGAACACGGCCTCGATACACATCATTTAGAACAGAATAATTAAAGTGATGTTGGGCTAGTAATAACATGATTGGAAACGTAATCAGAAGTTGTGTATTAATTAATATAATTGCTTATTGGCTAAGTCCAGCTCGACTGTATTTATCTAGTGGAAATTTGAAGCAACTAAATAATAAAGCTAGTCTGTCGTCACACTGTAATTACGATAAGATCTTAGTCATTAGTCCCGAAGATGACAAAACATAGAACTTAGAGCTTTATGTGTACAATATGATACCTGGTAATGGATGTCGTTGTATACACTGTAGAAAAAGCTTGATTGAATGTTATAATATGACTTTAATGGACATTGCCTTTTACAATATGGATTATATCATAATATACCCACTGCCTCGTTTGTCTAGTAGTTGCAAGCACAACTGCTGAGCATGAGGTCCTGGGTTCAATTCCCGGGTCGGGCAAAGTGTTATTAGGATTTTCTATCTGGACTTTCTCAGTGGCAGCCTAGAGTCTAGATTTGTGCCCAGTTGATGGCTATAGGCTCGCCCCTTATTACATGGGACTTAAACAAAACTGGTGAAATGTGGGTGTATTATAGGGACACCTATGTATGTATACCCACTTATTAAAAATAAGTAATATTTTCCAAGGATGGGTAGTTTAAAAAAAAAATTGTCATTAATCTATTCAAAGATTTAGTTATTCTTTTGTTTGCATATGTGGATAAGGGAAAAGGAGGCTTTTACCCACGTGTGGGACATTGCGGGCTAAATAGATAAATAGGTGGACAATCGGTACCGATCATTAGCAATTTTATTTTGATACTGGCACCTATAACCAGCTGTGGAGAAACTTTGGCTAAATTAACTAATATGTAATTAGGCTGCCAACTGCTGTACCTAATAATACGTATACAGGATGGCAGGGACATCGACGCGAAAACTGATGCCATGGATTCAGTACATGAGTATACATGCGGATAAATTTTTCGTCGGTTATTAAAAAATAAAACAGCTGTTCCGTACATTTTGACCGCGTAATTATTGCACTTTTCTATGAAACAGCAGATTTAAAAAAAAAAACTGACGAAAAATTTAAACGCAGTGGCGTTCAGAATCATGTACTGAATCCCTGGTATCCGTTTTCGCGTCGATGTCCGTGACTCCCTGTACATAATAATTTAATATGTAATTAGGAGATCAAAATATTCTCACCAAGATGTAGAACCAGACGTTATAACCCTGTACGTTATTTAAACTTACCCTTTCGTGAATGGATGTCTCCATTTGTAATAATACGGAATTGTTTTATGAGTGCAATCAATTTCCATTTACGATCAATTAATTGCACTTCATCTTATGGTTGGACGTAGCGCATCGAGCCGGTAATGAAAGAGACTGCCATTCTATTACCTGCTAAATGGATCTTGATTAATTTACACGTTGCGAGGAAACCTTTCCAGCTCTATACTTACGCAAAGTGTATTTATTCAATACAAGCTGGATGCTCAGTGTCTCAAACGACTTCCATTTTAATTACTTTCATGTATGCGACCTTTGTAATTTGAGTCACAAAACTTTGTCTACAAGGCCTGCTGTTAGGCATAGGAAGTGAAACGTATTTATCAGTAGATAAATATTCCCGTGACGCCAGTTTCAGGGAGTAGTCGAAGGGTCGGGCGCGGGTCGTTCACTCGATCTCGTCCAATTTATTTACTTTTTTCCCAGGTGTAGTGTTACGGCTATAAAATTCAGTTTTTGTTGGTCGGGCGCATGCTCGGCTAGATCTCCCGTCGCGAGATATGTTGATTTACGTTTAACGCGCGTGACCCCTCGACGGAGCCGATCATAGACTCGATAGACGATTCGAACTGGCGCGCACCTAAGATATCGCCACATCGCACTCGTGCCGATGTATCTTGGGAAATATTTCGCGGTGTATAGCCTCCCCGCCGGCCACTCGGACAAACATTAGTAGATTTCTTTGTGTTTCACACGATTCATTCTGTTTTTGCTACAGAAATACATTTTCAAATACCATTTTCTCGTTCCTACCAGTTTTATATGATTTATCTACTTTACTGGAATTACTGTACATCAAATTATATTTGAACCGGCTAAATCAGTAAGACCTACTAAAACCTCGGTTTCCATTTCCGGGAGTTTTATGCCATGCTGCCAGATTGTAAGGGTTAAAATACGACTTTCGCAAAGATTTAACTGCGTACTTAATTAATGTAGCTACATCATGTGACAGGACGTTTAAATTGGATATTATTTCAATTAGCTTGAGACGTAACAATGTATTATTGTATGGAAATATTGGACTCATTACATTAAAAGTGGTCGTTGCGTTTTGTTTGAAAGCAGCGACAATGTTTGACCTTTTCCCTTCATGAACAACAATAGTATCTATCGCTGTATACCTAGATACAATTCAATGCAAAGACCTACAAATGTAATAAGTACCTACAATCTGTTCCTGGAACTCTTTCGGTTGATACTGTACTTGTAACAAGTGAATGCGTGTTACGGTGAGATTGAATAAAAACTGTATTTCATTGCATTGAGAGGTAACTGTGTCTCTAAATGAGACAATTTACATGTATTCTTAATGAAGTCTAATTAAGAATTTGCAAGCAAGTATGGGAAAGGCAGAAAAACAGTGTATATCGTACAATACGTGAGTGCTGAGAGTCAGGTGGAGGAAGTAGAATGTTGACTGACAACCGTTACTAGTGACGTATGCAGCATCATCATGATGTGCCGGGAGGCTATAATCACTAAGTGAATATACTCTGACAATGTTATTATATGTTCCGGTATCTTAGAAATATGGTTATTTTCCTCTTGAGAAGATCTAATTTAGAAACTTTTCTGTAAGCAAAGCCGTAACAAGTCTATAAACAAAATATTTTAATAAGGTATTTCTTCCCAAAAGCTACACGTCATCCCAAATAAGCCAAACTGAGATAGCGTTAAAGTGTTGCAATACAGAAACGTTGCGCATTACGGGCATTTAAGAGCAGGAGGTAAAAAACAACCCGAGACAACATCAAAACTTGAAGGTGAACATATCTTTAAAACACATTACGGGTTATCCGACAAATAAAAAGCCTCGACTCAGATAACCACACTTCATTAGCATTTCGCTTTCTGCTTAGTTAGCGTCCTGTGTGATATAAGCAAGAAATATATGCAAATATAGCGTAAATGTACACATTTTTTACATTGTAGAAGATGATATTTATTTAATAGATCTACCTGTTTATACAAATTAGGTGGTGCCTAAACTATTATGACTTCTTTGGACCGATCGTTAAAATTAAAACATATAGGCCCTGATTTGTAAAAAATCAATCGATGGCTTCGCTGAAATAATATTTATGTGCTTTTAGACATTTGTTTTTCGCAAAGTGCTCAAATAAAGCAGTTGTTTAAGTATTTTTTTACATTATGTGTTACATTTATAACGTATTCTTTTATTTTGAATGTCACATGTAAATTATGGATCAAAAAGCGATTTTAGATTTTATGCAAATGTGTGAGAAGCCACGAAAATTGCAAATACACACCCTGCTGTGATTATACGAGACATATTTATGGCACTGCCAATATTTTCCCTTCACTGCATGAAAAAAATAAAACATATGAAATTATTAATGTTTGATTTATTAAATGTTATAATATTTACTTTAATAATTTGATAATGCATTTATTTAAATGTCTGGACATCTGTAGGCATTTACTAAGTAGCTGCTAATATTTTAGATCGAAACAATTTTCTTAATAACGTGTTTTATTTGAATCTCTGAATAAATTTCAATAGAATCGTTCCCGATAATCAAAATGTTCTCAAAGATGCGATTCGCAACTATTTACCACCGTCCAATCGCAATAAAGCACAATAAAGTTGGACGTCTTCCGGCATCCGTCAAGCGGACTGTAGTGGCCACTGGTTGCGCAACCCGCCACCCAACTAGTTGGCTCGACAAACCACCAAGTTGGGACAATTGAGCGATTTGTCAACTATTGCATTAGGTAACCGGTCACCGCGGTCGACTCGCAATCCTCAAAGCGTCGCAAACATTTTCCGTTCTTCAGTCTTTTCTTACATTACATTGATTCTGATAAAAGTGGGTTCGATGCGGTAATGGATACTTTGTCAATCAGCGGTGACGAGCACCGAGCGTGGGCTGCCGAGAAAGCAAAGCTCGCAAGAATCGCATGCTCCTTACGCAAGATATATCTGCAAGGAACACAATGGACGCGGAATGCTTGCAGAACAAGCTTTTTGGATATTTATTGGATAGATTTTGTGTGGGATGGATTTACTTTGGTGAGTTACACGCAGACACTAACGCGTTTATAGCAATAATAGTTTAGTTTGTATCTTGCTGAATAAAGTGCCTGGAGACAATCGGCTACTGAGAACTGTGATGTGCAATATGATGGACCGATTGAATGGAATAAGTTTCCGCTGAAGCAAAATTGATTATTTCCCCTTACATACACCCATAGAACACTATACCATATAACTAAAGACCATTTCGTATAACAGTAAGTTAAATCAGTACAAAGTTGGTAGATAATTATATAAATAGGGTCGGAGATCTGGCAAGTTAAATAAAATACATAATACATAACATGGATGGCGGTATCGAGCGCGGTACAATGTTACAACATTATCGGGTCATGACGATCGACGCCGAGTGTCACTATCGGTACAGTCCTCGCCGTAAACCGGTGGACTGGTTCTAGGATTGGGAGAGAATGCTTGATACTTTGATAGTATGAAGAACGCGGCTCAGTTATCGGCTTACACACTTTTATGGCTTTTTATGTATTAATACTTGGAATTAAGATGTTCTCACACTGCCCTAAGAATTAAAAAAGAATGACAACGGAAATGAGTCAGTGTGATCCTTGTCGAATAGAGTTCTCGCAACTGTCAGCTTTATTATTCCAACCCGCTGAGTCGAAAGATTTTTGGTGTTTCTTTAAGCTATATTCCTCACGCGATTTGTATCTAAATCAAATTAACATGAGCCTATCACATAAAACTTTCACGTCCGTAGCGATCATGAAAGAATATCTTTCACTAACGGCCTCATTTTCAATACATTTCAATATAACTGCTGCAACGAATGAATTGTACATGGCTATAATTTGCAGAAAATGCATTCCAATAAGCCTAGATCTTTGATAACTTATTCCGTTGTTTTTATATCGAGTTAAAAGAAGAACTTGAGAAAACGGGTTGGGTTAGGTAGGCAATATTTTTAACCAATTATAGCGAAGACAAAACAAAGGTGATGATCTTTGCACGTGTTTCTATTTATTTTACTGGTTTTTTTTCATTCATTCTATTTTATTATACTAAGCCTTATAAATGGAGTTACTTAAGAATTTCCAATGAAGCAGGTTTTGTTGATTAATGGTCTACGTTTTGGGGTCATTGAGAACTACTGCTAATCTTAGAAATAACTCAGACAAAGCCTTCAAGTTCGCTTCTGCCAGGCTTAGAATCCTTTTGAGGCATGCAAGGCAGCGTCAGGCATGTAAATCAAGTTTATTGAGCTAACAGCTTCAACTATTAAATCACAAACACTGCAAGAAATAAATATCTTTGTATGTAAGTAGGCACTTATTTATTCGTTTGCTTTGAGACTCTAAATCATACAGATTATTAATTTGGCTAGCGACAGCCGCGATGGGAGTACACATTTAGCTCTAAAGTAAATCCAATGTACTGAGATGATCAAACAATTTTATGGTGCTGAGATTGCCTTATATCGAAAATGACACTTAAACTAAAATTATTACGACGCCAACAATTTTAATTGATTGAAAGCAACTTTATAGTTTGTTCCAACGTATATAGGAGTACATCGTATTGGTATATAATATCAATTTTGTTCATTAGTTAGTTGGCCGACCTCGGCGAACCGACTGCGCTACCCGACACCCGGCTGTTACTAGGTCGACATAGATGCTTGGCTCGCGGTGCGAACTATTTGTACCGTTCAAGCCCACAGTTAGGGTTACACGCGTGCTAATCCAATACCAGATAAATGATACTCTGCTATGTAGGACGACGACATTTCGCCTCTAGGACAAACAAATGATGCGGTATGCCGAACACTTTACGCATAGTATAGTTTGACGTAACATTTTGTACTGCTATTCCAGCTATGTAATTTTAATACATTGACATTTAGGAATAAGAAGTAGGAGTTTGAATCTGCTCTCGCGAATTATGTAAGATTTTTTAGAACACCATGTTCGACGTTACCAATGTGCTTTGTTCATAAAACAGAGAACGCACTGTCGTTACTGCTCGTGCTGTAACTATAAGAACAGTATTTAGGGCACAGATAAGTCATAAAACTGGAAGGTTACAAGTAATTCTGAGAACGGATTCGATCTGCACTTATCCCAAATTGGATATCTTGTTTGAAATGCTTTTGATGTTTATCGTACAAAAATAAAATCTGGCGTGAAACAAAGGCAGTGTTGGAGCTGAGAATAAATAGGAGGGTGTAGGTAAGTGAAGGCTTGTGATCCCTGAGGTTCGTATGCCCCGGGCCTAGCGTCTAACGGTGGATGCGCCCACTCCGTAGGTGTCGCCTGGCTGCGCCGACCATCCGTCCCGATGTACCCTCGATTTACGAGACATCTCCTACATTATTGGCTAAAGCGATTCACATAAATCCACTAAGTACATCTCGGGGTATAATTTTTAATGCAAAGGGCAATTTATACCAGGTTCTTTAAAGCATCGGTCTAATTTATAATTTCACGGTAATTCTTAACCTTTACAAACATTTGTTCGCAGTAATATTATAGATTGTTAATCAGATAATGAAATGCGTAAAATCTACAGAATTTTATGAGTAACTTCGCTCCTTATTTTTTCAATTAAATCCAGATATATCGAGTCGTTTACAGGCCAGCGCTCAGGCGCTCACTAGTAAGATGTTAAAGTTGTTTATTATTTATTTTCATTTACTACGCTTTTCTTTATTTTATTGTTACTCTCAGAAAGCGATTGGAGAAACTAATTAAATAATGTTTTTTTTAATGGAGATGTTGTTTCAGGTAACCATAAACATCACACCATTGGAGCGGATTTGTTAAATGTCTTGGTATCAGTACAGTTATTTGTTAACGTGGCTTATAATCGCCTGAATGATTGAGTGACAGGACAGACCCGGGCCTGGCCGTCACTGCGCACTACCAAGTCTAGGCGCAGACGCGTCCGTTAGGCATTCAGACTCACACAACGTACCCGGAATCTGACTAGATATCATCTGCTCGCCGTTCGTTATTTGTTGACTTGAGAATAGACGAGGCAAACTGTTCAACAACTGAAATTTGTTGCCGCGACTTCATGTACCGGTGAAAAATTGAGGTTGAACTGTTACACACATAACGTGGTTCCTAGAAGTTAAACTATTAACTGAGAGGTTGTAAAGTTTCTAATACTTAACTGTTAACAGGTTTTTTTAAATAATTTAACTGTAACCTAACAGTCAACGGTTGTAAAGTGAAAGAATGCACTTCTTATCTTCACGGACTTGAATAAAAGGACAATACTTGTACGGTATTCGTACCTTTGTATATCAACATGTTTTTTTTTCATTACCTAGCTTAAAGACGCTGTTTATTAAATTCACAGGAAACGAAGCACATACGGTTTCTAAGTTGAAATCGTAAGGAGAAGAATGGAAAGGTATTCTGGCATCCGTCTATTACGGAAGTGGATCGTAAACATGTCATTATGTTGTAGTTCACGTTACCCGTTGCGATTCAAGTTTATTATTATTTAATGTCTTTATTCGGAGCGAATAAGGTTTATAAGTCGAGTAAATGCCAATAAAAATGTGTGCGATTACTTGGTGATTATACTTTTTTTACTGAGCAGAAAAGTAATAAAAAGGTTATCAAAGAAATTCGTGATGTAGAATAAAAATACCTTTTCTAAGAGTGTATAGGTCTGATGATTGCCTCGTTGGTCTAGTGGTAGCAAATGCTACTGTTGAGGATGAGGTTCTGGGTTCGATTCCCGGGTCGGGCATAGTGTTATTGGGTTTTTCCATCTGGAATTTCTCAGGAGCAGCCTTTTTTTTTGAGGGTGGGAAATTATCAAATAACTCCTCCCGCTCTGGCTGGAGCGGGAGGGTGTGTCAGACTTTTACTTCCTAAAACCCACCCGTGTTCCTTTCGTTGCCTGTGTGCCGGGGCCGCGTTATCCCTTTCGGACAAACTCGCAACTCTGGCAGGCATATGGCCCTTACGGACCCCGTCAGTTGGTGCTGAATCTCTTTGAGGCGCGCGTGGAACACAATGCGCCATCGACCCGGGCCTGGTCCTAATCGGACGGCGAGCTACCCATTGCTAACCGTCTGCAAGCCCGCGCCTACGGTGGCCGGTAATCGGTTCGCGACTTCCGACGCCCGGGGCGTCTCCTGCGGCGACTAGGGGCGCGAGGGCGCGCATCTTGCCTCTCCCTCGCGCGCTCCGCCTCCTCCTTCGCGAACATTACTGCTTCGCAGAAGGAAGTGACGGCCTCCCATGCACTCTCGCTCCGGAGCATGGCCTGAACCAGGGCCGGACGCGAGAGATCGCCGCCGCTGATCGCCTCCGTGAGGACACGGCGGTGCTCCGCCCAAGCAGGGTAGACCTCTACCGTATGCTCCACCGTGCGATCCACACAGTGGTGACACCCGGGCGTTTCCTCCCGCCTTATGCGGAACAGGAACCTCCCGAAACAGCCGTGTCCGGTGAGGACCTGCGTCAGGCGGAAGGTGAGGACGCCGTGGCGCCTCTCTAGCTACTCCTCAAAGAGGGGACTTATCGCCACAATTGTGGCGTGCCTCTCAGGAGCAGCCTGGAGTCTGGATTTGTGCCCGGTTGATGGCAATAGGCTCGCCCCCTATTACATGGGACTCAAACATAACTGGCGAAATGTGGGTGTACTTTAGGTACACCTCTGCCAAACCCTTTGAGGAATACAGGCGTGATATTATGTTATGTTATGTTATGTTCAAAGAGTGTAAGTAGAAGATATACTATAGTTAGACGAACTATATCATACTTCTCTGAAGGTAACGGAAAACAGTAGTTTAAAAACTCACTTTACTTTTATTACTGATGATGGTGCATCTTTGGTAACAAGTGACCAACTTCTCTAAGCTAAACGAGTTGTAACAGAAATTGAAAGGGCCTTTTCCTCTACCTCCGGACCTAATAGGCACTATCCATTATGTAATGGACGCCGAGCATGTGTAACCTATTGGTGAACAAAACAAAATTGTGTGCCGGTGTGATGATGAACGATCTTCAATACGTAAAAGTGGTTAGTCAGAGTATGAAAACCGAGACCCTATCTGTGCACCGTAGCACAAGTAGCGGCGGGAGCTCGGTGGACTTTTCACCCTTGTGAGTGAGTTTTTTAGTTTCTAGTTAGATTTAAGAGGTTTTAATTGTGTTCTAATTAGTTTCTACTTAGTAAAATTAGTATAAGGAATCTTATGTGAATCTTATAAGACCAACAACGTAGCATTTCTCGTGATTTTAATGTATAAAGAAAAATGTTAGCATATTTACGTAAATTGGAAATGAGGTTTTTTGTATGTAAGGATATCCTCAGGATCTTAGTGTCAAATAAGAGGACTAGGCTCAAAACTACCTGCTGCGTTCCAATTCTGTAAATCGGTCCACGGGTTTTAAAGATAATAACAAATTTGTATAGTGAAAATGTTCAAAAGAGATATTTTAAGCGTTAATGTTCTAGAAACTTTTAGTACATAAAGATACATTGAATATTGTTATGTGTTATGACAGGAGGATATAAGAGCTATGTTTTGTATAAGTTTGAGGGTAATCCGACTTAGGGAACTATTAAAAACAGAGCTCCAAAGAGCTGGACCATAGCGAAAATTGTAATTAGAATGGTCTCAAAAATCAGAGGCCTCGTTAAGGTAACGTAGGCTTAAGCAATTTTGTATAAAAGGCGGGCCATTGGGCCATAGGGACACAGTCGGTTCCCAGCTCTCGAGAAGAAAACAACTTCGAAATAAATAAGAAGAATAGAAGAAATCTTTTATTAAAAAATACAGTCCAATTCAGTCTGGTCCATCGAGCGGCGGATATCAAGAACGAAGAAACCCGCCACAGGATCCTGGTCCACCAAGCTGCGAGGAAGAATCAACAAAGAACCCGCAGCAAGAGCGAAAAACGGAACCGTCAGTCAAGCCGACGTCACCGAACCGACGTCACCAAGCCGGCGTCACCGAACCGACGCCACCAAGCAGGACGTCACATACAGGACGTCACAAACCGGACGTCACAAACCGGACGTCACAAACCGGACGTCACAAACCGGACGTCACAAACCGGACGTCACAAACCAGACGTCACAAACCGGACGTCACCGAACGGACGTCACCGAACGGACGTCACCGAACGGACGTCACCGAACGGACGTTAGAAAGCCGAAGAGTTGCCGACTGAAGCCGTGCCGGACCGTGCCGACCCGAACGAAGAGGATCGACCGAGCCGAGCCGGAAAGCCGCTGACCCGAAGCCGACCCGAAGAGTTGCCGACTGAAGCCGTGCCGGACCGTGCCGACCCGAACAGGAGAGGATCGACCGAGCCGAGCCGGAAAGCCGCTGACCCGAAGCCGAACCGAACGTGCCGACCCGAACCGAACGTGCCGACCCGAACCGAACCGAAAACTGAAAAAAGTCGGGATCTTTCAAGATCCGAAGACACCTGAAAAACCAGAAGATTCCTGAAGAAAAGTCTCAAAAGACTTAGAAGATGGTGGTCACAAGGAGCCAAGGGGACGCAGCGGAGATAGAAGAACAGCGACGCATCCAGTTGCAGCAAGAGGCGCGACGCAGGGAAACGGAGCTGATAGAGCGAGAACGTCTAAGAAGAGTCTCACTGGACCCGCCGGCGTCACCTTTCTCCAAGCCAGCAGACACCAGCACAGCAGGACCTTCCGGGATTCAAGCAACAACAGCTGCGGTTCAACGAAGACTGGGATCACCAAGCAGATCGGTTAGGTCACAACGATCGACGACAAGTGTAACCACGCGGCTACGGATAGCGGAACTGGAAGCAGCAGAGAAACTGGCTACCATAAGAAGAAGGGAGTTGGAGCTGGAAGCGGACCTAGTCAAGAAGCGATTAGCCGTGGAGGTATCAGCTATCAACGACGATGAGAGCGTGCACGAAGAAGGACCCAGCCCTCCCCGTGAAGAGCCACATCAGAAGGTGGACGAGTGGCTGAGAACAAACCCCCTCAGCACACGGGGGGAGGAGGCACGGGGTGAAGAAGGAACCCGCGAAGAACAGAAGCAGCTGCGATTCGAGGTTCAACGTGCAAGATCACCGACTCCGACAAGGAACAGAAGCAGCATCGAGCACCTGGCAGCCACATTAGAGAAGATGGCGAGGCCCAGGCCTCGACACATGGACCTGCCGACCTTCTCCGGAGCAGCCAACGAGTGGTTGCCGTTCAAGGCAGCAGTACGAGATACGACCAGCATGTACCAGATATCAGCAGCAGAGAACATCCAGCGACTGAGGAGCTGTCTCAAGGGAGAAGCAAGAGACGCCGTGGCCGCCCTTCTGCATACGGCCACCGATCCAGACATCATAATGAAGACCCTCGAGCAGTGCTTCGGGAGACCGGAAGTGATCATCGACAAGGCGCTGGAAGATCTCAAGAAGCTGCCGAAACCGGGTACATCAGCTGCCGAACTGAACAGCTTCGCGATCAAGCTGCAGAACATCATCTGCGTGCTGAAGACGATCGACCGAAGAGGATACCTATTCAACCCCCTGATGACAAGAGAAGTGTTGGAAAAGCTGAGCCCGCATCTCCGATCCCGATGGTGCGACTACGCCTACGATCATGAAGGAACAGCGGACCCGGAGATTGTCGTCATGTCTCGTTTCCTGATACGCGAAGCGGACAGAGCGTTGCGGTACACATACGCTCCAGCTACATGCGCTGCAAGCCAGAAAAAGGAAACTCGGCCAACTATAATGTTGAAAAGGAAAGCCAGCGTGTTCAACACTACTGCAGGAGCGGAGGAACAAAAGGATAAGTGTCCTAAATGTGAACAAGCTCACATCCTAACGCAGTGTCCCAAGTACAAGGCACTGGCGATAGAAGAACGCTGGAGGTTCTTAAAAGAAAAGGGGATATGCTTCAAGTGCGCCCAGAAGCAACACAGGCGCATGAGCTACAAAGCCAAATCATGCGGTGTGGACCAGTGCAGCCGACCACATCATGCGACCCTCCATCAAGCGAAGAGAGAAGACCCAAGGCCAGCAGAACCACCAAAGGAAGAAGCGGTCATGTCAGTGGCACCACGCCTAGCTGCCGGATCAAGAGCAGTCCTGCTGAAGATGTGCCCTATCGTCGTATCCGGACCACGGGGGGAGGCAAGGACATACGCCCTCCTGGATGAAGGAGCCACCATCACCCTCGTCGACAAGGACCTGGCAGAGAGCATCGGAGCAGAGGGACCGTCACAACCACTTCATCTGAACGGGGTCAACATGTCGCAGCAAGAGACGGAGAGTCAGCTGGTGAACATACGGATCAGAGGCCTGAAGAATGACAACAGCTACAAGGTCAGAGCGAGGACAATGAAGAATCTTCGGCTGCACCAGCAGTCTATTCCGGACACGCTGTTGAACTGCGAGCACCTACGGGACCTGACATCAGAAGAGGTGTGCTACGAGAAGGCGCGCCCCGGGCTTCTAGTGGGAACAGACCACTGGGAGTGCATCGTGTCCCGCGAGCTCCGAGTCGGCGGCCCTGATCAACCAGCTGCATCAAAAACACAGCTAGGATGGGTGGTGCACGGAACCGCGCCACGCAACACCATCTATCAAGAAGGAAACGTGCTGCATGTCTACGAGTACGACCGAGCGACGGGAACGTGCAGCCAGGAACTTCATGACTTAGTCGAAGGCCATTTCAAGATCGACTTACTCGGCATACAGGGGAAGCCGAGAATCAAGGAGGCGGATCTACGGGCCATCGAGATAGTCGGAACGACCACGAAGAAGACTGACACCGGGTACGAAGTGGGACTGCCATGGCGACGGGACGACGTCACCATGCCGCCGAGCTACGGGCAAGCATTTCGTCGGCTGAAGAAGATTGAGCAGAAGATGGACGCAGATGCAGAGTTCGCGGTCGAGTACTCCAAGCAGATCACCAACCTGCTGGACAAGGGGTACGCAACGCTGTGCGACGGATCCGAAGAGAAGAGCGCCATCTGCTGGTATCTGCCACACTTTGCCGTGCAGAACCCAAATAAACCCGGCAAGCACAGGCTGGTGTTCGACGCGGCAGCAAAGAGCAACGGCGTGTGTCTGAACGACGAACTGCTGGAAGGACCCGACCTACTACTGTCGCTGCCAGGAATCCTCTTCCGATTCCGAGAGAAGACGGTAGCGATCACAGCGGACGTGCAGGAGATGTTCCTGAGGATCAAGATAAGGCCGGAAGATCAACCAGCGCAGCAGTTCCTGTGGAGAGGCAACGAACGAGAAGAGCCTCCGAAGAAATACAAGATGACCAGCATGATCTTCGGCGCCGCAAGTTACCCCTACATGGCCCACTATGTTCGGAATTACAACGCGGATGTGTACGGGCAGGGGTGTCCACGCGCGCTGGAAGCAATCAAGAGGAGCCATTACATGGATGACCTGGTGGCCAGCTACGAAAATGCCGAGGAAGCTTGGAAGGCGGTCGAGGAGACGAGAGCGGTACACGCACATGTTGGATTCACGCTACGAGGATGGAGCTCCAGCGACAAGACGGTGTTACGCGACGTGCCTCCGGAACTACACGCCAACAGAGAACGCGTGACGAACGACCTACGGCAGCGGTACTGGGTTATACACTTACGACCCACGGTACGCGCCGTAGAGAAGAACTGCGCCTTTTGTCGAAGACGCCGAGTGACGCCGCAGCCACCAGCAACAGGGGACCTGCCACACGCCCGCCTCGACCCGTTCCACCGCTCGTTTACCAATTGCGGGGTGGACTACTTCGGGCCAATGATGGTCAAGGTGGGGCGCCGCCGAGAGAAGAGGTGGGGCGCACTTTTCACGTGCCTCACTTCCCGCGCCGTGCACATCGAGCTCGTCACATCGCTCTCCACCGACTCAGCAATCATGGCGCTGAGGCGTATGGCTGCGCGCAGAGGCTAGCCAAGACTGATGTACTCCGACAACGCGACTAACTTCCGTGGGGCGGATCAAGAGCTTCGCAACGCCTACACCGAGTGGATGCCTGCTCTGCAAGACGAGGGGCTGCTGCATCGAATGGAGTGGCGCTTCATACCTCCGGGTGCGCCCAACCAAGGCGGCGCGTGGGAGCGAATGGTTCGCTCCGTGAAGACAGCTCTCAGCGTCACTCTCCGAGAGAAGGCACCTGCAGAAGAAGTACTGAGAACTCTATTAACAGAAGCCGAGTTCTCCATCAACGCAAGACCGCTGACCCAAGTCAGCGTGAACCCCAGTGATCCTGAAGCCCTGACCCCCAACCACTTCCTATTGGGGTCATCAGATGGGCTGCCGACGACGGGGCCTTGTGACGAGGCCGACAGAAAAACCTGGCGAGCTAGTCAAGCGCTCGCTGACCACTTCTGGCGACGCTGGCTACGCGAGTACCTTCCCACTCTGGTACCTCGCGGCGAGCCACAGAACGACGTGCGACCGATGCAAGCTGGCGACGTGGTCCTCGTGGTCGACAACACGCTGCCCAGGAACACCTGGCCGATGGGAGTCGTCGAGCGCACACACTGCGGACCAGACGGCGGCATCAGGGTCGTCGAGGTGCGGACCAGAACCGGGACCTTCCGGCGCCCCGTGAGCAAGCTCGTCGTCGTGATGAAGATTGAAGAGGCTACGCGAGCTGCGCCGGGGGGAGAAATGTAATGGACGCCGAGCATGTGTAACCTATTGGTGAACAAAACAAAATTGTGTGCCGGTGTGATGATGAACGATCTTCAATACGTAAAAGTGGTTAGTCAGAGTATGAAAACCGAGACCCTATCTGTGCACCGTAGCACAAGTAGCGGCGGGAGCTCGGTGGACTTTTCACCCTTGTGAGTGAGTTTTTTAGTTTCTAGTTAGATTTAAGAGGTTTTAATTGTGTTCTAATTAGTTTCTACTTAGTAAAATTAGTATAAGGAATCTTATGTGAATCTTATAAGACCAACAACGTAGCATTTCTCGTGATTTTAATGTATAAAGAAAAATGTTAGCATTTTTACGTAAATTGGAAATGAGGTTTTTTGTATGTAAGGATATCCTCAGGATCTTAGTGTCAAATAAGAGGACTAGGCTCAAAACTACCTGCTGCGTTCCAATTCTGTAAATCGGTCCACGGGTTTTAAAGATAATAACAAATTTGTATAGTGAAAATGTTCAAAAGAGATATTTTAAGCGTTAATGTTCTAGAAACTTTTAGTACATAAAGATACATTGAATATTGTTATGTGTTATGACAGGAGGATATAAGAGCTATGTTTTGTATAAGTTTGAGGGTAATCCGACTTAGGGAACTATTAAAAACAGAGCTCCAAAGAGCTGGACCATAGCGAAAATTGTAATTAGAATGGTCTCAAAAATCAGAGGCCTCGTTAAGGTAACGTAGGCTTAAGCAATTTTGTATAAAAGGCGGGCCATTGGGCCATAGGGACACAGTCGGTTCCCAGCTCTCGAGAAGAAAACAACTTCGAAATAAATAAGAAGAATAGAAGAAATCTTTTATTAAAAAATACAGTCCACTTCACATTAGATCAATTTAATTTGGAATTAAATATTTACGAAGCGTGTCTGCAGGATAATTTAACTGTAACTTATCTCCCAGATAAGTTACAGTTAAATGCTGATGGTACTAAAGGTGGTGAAAAGGCCAAGAGTGTTCAGTCTTAAGGGTACGTTAGTCGGTCATTCTTCCATACAAACGTAGTATGGTGATTACTCGTTTGTTTGACGGTGTACGTTTAAAACAAAAAATTATATCAATTTGTCTTGTTATTATCCAGCTCTTTATGGAACAGAACTGGAAAAAAAATATTGGTTTGGAAGTTATAAGCGTCGAAACTTCCATATTTCAACACTAATTTTTACTCGTTTTTGGGTGTAAATAAATAACTTAAGTAGTAAGAAAATGGCAAAATAGAAATAACACAATACAGGGATAGATAAATTATACAATAGTTCAAATAATTTTATTTTGAGTAAATACATTTAGTAATTTTTCATAATATCTATACGCCCAAAGGTCTGTTCATAAATCATTGTCTATTTCACTAAATAAACTAATAAATATATAAATAAATCAATAAAAAATAGATAAATAAATACTAAATAAAAAAATTATTAGACTAATTTGCATGCATATTAGTTACGCCCACCAACGAGTTCGAGCCGACGACTAGTGTACCCTAAACCATTTCCATAGAATGCACCTATTAGCTTGCGCGTTGATGTCTTTTGTTAGGGATTACTTTTTAGTACATACGAAAACATAACAAATATTCTGTTTGGTGTGTGTTTTGTAGTTTAGTGGCCATATTTACCGTTATTACACAAAGCTTCCCATCTCGTAAGAGGAAGAAGTAACAAAGAGCACAACCGAACAATTTTATAACTCATACATTTAGCAGTCATAAAATGAGACTCCAGCGGATATCATTAACAAAAACAACAATAGAATCGAATTCTACACTAAATTCGAATACGACAGCGACCCTTTGTCGAACAGATTAGCTTATAATACTCTAATAAGTCTAACAATACGTATAGCAATAGATAGAAGGGTTTAAATGCATCTATAAATTGGTGTTTCGCGAGACATCATGATAACGCCACAAATCAAGGGGCACGTTAATTACTAGACCTCGTTCAGATGTCTATGTGAGGGATGGGACACAAACCTTACAACAATCGACTATCGAGTATTTCACTCACTTGCATTAGACTCGACCATTTAGCAACATTTAACGTTAAAATGCAATCTTAACAATAATTTAATGCCGTATTTTATAGCCGACTAAATGAATTCGTTTTTCTATCTGAACAGACAGCTGTGCTGCTGGGGAGTTTGTTGGGCCACTTCTTCTTCCCAGCTAAAGCACTAGGAAGTGGTGAAGGGCTGGCGTTTTTGGGGACTTGCTTATGTAATTTTGAATAGTGCTGATTCTCAGCCTAGTATGAAATAGAATAAATGATTTTTGATTTTGAAATGAAATTGATATCATTTAATGAAAATGTAATTAGACTTACTGCGATTAGTTACAAATAATTAATACTTTATTCATCTGCAGATACGTAAATTGATTTTGATTCCGCTACTTACTCAGTTAAAAAACAGTCTTTTTTGCAAATTATTACTTAAGTAGGTTGTCATCGAGAGATTGCCCATATTAATGTATTAACTAGCTATGACTTAGCTACACAACAACAACTTAATTTCCCTATTTTTTTTCTATTCTTTCCTACATTTTCTTAGCGGTTTTTAGTAGCGAGTTAACTCAGATCCAAAAACACTCTTGAAAATTACTTTAGGACTTTGCACACATTGCCAAAACAACTAGCAAAATATAAATGAGTATGAAGTAGTTCCCATCCCTAACGCACTATATAAATAGAGATGTGCGGTTCGTTTGTACACGACCGGATTATAGTGGAACAATTAACTTGTATAAACCTTAACAAGTGCCTAATTGAGAAGGAGAAGTGACGTTCGCACTTCTTTGGCATCAGATAAAGAATAATAACCTTTGTTACGACCAATTTGACGTCACTCTTACTGCTTGAAGGCGTGTGAAACCTCCTTCGTGTCAAAATATATTTTCGAGGTCTTCCAAGAAAAACTTTTCCTTCTAACGTGTTCCAGTAGTAATTTTATATGGAAACTAGAGCGTTTTCACAAGTTGATTGCCATTAAAATAACGTGCGGCATTCCGACTACAACATAGAGTTAGAGAGTTATATCTTATATATATGAATAATACAAGCTTTCATCAGCATGTTGCAAACTATTCAAAAGCTTTTAAAAGTGTGTGCAAAATGGCCAAAGCTCATTTGCAATAAAATAAAATCAGCTGATGATAAAATAAAAACTACCTGGCAAATAATAAATAATGAAACCGGTAGGAAAAAACAGCGTAATACTGAATTTAACTTAGAGACTGCACATGACCCTATCAACTCAGATGTAGAAATAACTCAGGAATTTGAAAACTTTTTGATAATATTACCCTTAAAACTACGGAAACTTTAAATTCCTCACCCGCGCTTTCTGCTGCCTTACTTAGAAAAAATGTAAAGTCATGCTATTTGGAGCTGAGGTTTCAGCATACTAATCCCCAGGCTGTTATAAAAGCTTTTAAAGATCTTAAAATTAAATCAACAGAAGATCTATGGGGAATGTCTGTAAAAGTCTGTAGATCTATCATCGAAACCATTGTGCCTTATTTAGCTTTCATATTTAACACCAGTGTAGACCAAAGAATCTTTCCGGATCTCATGAAACACAGTAAAGTAGTTCCTTTGTTCAAATCCGGTGATAGTAAGGAACCCAACAATTATAGGCCTGTGTCAATTCTGCCAGTTCTCAGCAAGGTATTTGAAAAGTTGATGCTCAATGAAATGTTACGTCACATTAATAACAATTGCATCTTTCATGAACAACGGTACGGTTTCACCAAAGGGCGTTGTACCACTGACGCTGGTGTCACCCTCATATAAAACATTCTTAACGTCTGGGAAGAAGCACAAGATGCCATTGGAATCTTTTGCGACGTCTCGAAGGCGTTCGATTGCGTAGACCATGAAACACTTCTGCTGAACCTGGAGCACTATGGGATTAGGAATACAGCTCTTGATTTACTAAGATCATACCTGAAAGATAGAAAAGTTCAAGTTCAAGTGAATGGCGTAAACTCATTGGGGTCTGAAATGGCAATGGCCGTTCCTCAGGGTTCGATATTGGGTCCATTCCTCTTTTTAGTTTATATTGATGATTTACCACAATTACTTCAAAATAAACCGAAAATGGTGTTATTTGCAGATCATCATTGATCTTTACAATAAACCGATGGTCACAAAATCTTGACGACGTTAACAGCTCTATTCTTCAAGTCCAAGATTGGTTTACGGTAAATAATTTGGTACTAAATAATAAAAAAAGACAAATGCATTAGATTTAAATTACCTAATGTTAGAAGTAGCGAATGTGACATCATATTGAATGGAGAAAAACTAGAATTTACTAATCAAACGGTTTTCCTAGGAATCACGCTAGATTACAATGGGGTCCTCATATAACATCTCTTGCGGGGTGGCTAAGCTCCGCCGCTTATGCTGTTAGAAAGATAAGACAGTTAACAGATGTAGAAACCGCGCGTTTGGTCTATTTTAGCTACTTCCACAGTCTTATGTCGTATGGTATTTTACTGTGGGGTCGGGCTGCTGACATTGAATCCATCTTTATTTTACAAAAAAAGAGCTGTCAGAGCCATTTATAATCTACATCGTCGCGAATCTCTCAGGGAACTATTTAAAATATTAATATTATGACGGTACCTTGCCAATTCATTTATGAAAATATTATGTATGTAAGAAAAAATCTACATATTTTTAATAAAATAAGTAATAGACATAATTTTAATACTAGAAATAAAGACAAAATAGATCAACCATTTTTCAGATTATCTAAAGTACATACATCTTTTATGGGGTACTGTGTTAAATGTTACAATAAAATATGTGATATATTACAATTAAATGAAAGAAAATTTAAAACTTATATTAATAGTACACTCTGTAAACAAGCATATTACAAATTAGAGGATTATATCCAAGATAAGAATGCTTGGAAACATGCTGGTCCTGCTCCATAGGACAATTTAGAGTCTAGACAAAATCAAACTGGTTGCTAATTTAATTATTATAATTTGTTATTTTTTATAACACTGATTTTACATTCTGTGATTTCTTGAACTCACACACTGACTTATGAGTATTACTTGTTAAAATGTTAGGAATATCGTATAATTTTACAATGTTTGTGAGCACCTTGTATCTATCACATAATTAATTAATCTGTAATTGCTTCATTTTTCATTCTTTTTTACCTATCGTGGTATAGTAATCTTATTCTAGATGCATCGTCTTCACATATAATTATATAATCAATGTATACAAAATATTGTAAAAACATTTTAAAAGAGTAACGGTTGAGTTTCTTGCCCATTCTTCTCCATACGAAAACTATCTTTTGGAAGGGGCGACTAGAATCAATTTTTTTTTTTGTAAAATTGACGTTCATAAGTGCCTTTTATGTGCCTAATTAAAATAAATTGTTTGACTTTGAATTTGACTTAGCAACGACAAGATTTCCTTTCAAAATTACCATCTTAAATTATCAATGAAAAGCTATAATTTTAAATATAAATTGTCCAATAACATTCACAGTTCTAATACTGAAACATTTAAATATTTAGTAATGAGGCGTCGATTAGCATCCAAATATATGTCTTGCTTTGGATCATTTTCAACGCTTTATAGAATAACTTCATGGGACATATTTTATCCCGAGTTTATCATAAAATTTCCAAAGTTCTTTAATGAGATCTCCTCTGTTCTCATGACGATTATAATTGAGTATATAAGAAGTTAAAAGTCGCACGGTATCTTCATCTCGATCAGAGATAAGAGACTTTCTAATCGGGTCAAGTAACGTTTATGTTTACAAACTAGTTAAGCAACGGATGTATCTTGTTAACTGTAGTGACAAATGTTGTCCAATTGTTTGAGTAAAAATCTGTATATCTCTCAAATTAAATCGTATATTTTGATTTTCTTGTATCTTTTTAATGGGGTTGTTAACTGCTTTGTAAGCAGATAACTTCAATTAAAATATTAATAAAAATGTGAAATCAACAAAGAGTAGATTGATAAAAGGCACGGCCATCGAAAGTTTAAGATAAGAAGACACTTTCCGTGTGATTAGTGGTATTCACTTATGAATTCGTTAGTTAAAATTCTACGAGCGTTCGCCACTAATAAAGTTGACAATATATTGAGATACACCTAATAAAGTTGTCAATATATTGAGATACAACTAATTCCATTTCGCCCCAGTTTTCACGCATAAAATGTTCGGAACAACTTTTACTCAACACTTTTACCGAACTTCCCATATATATCAATTACAGACACGATTGCTTATCTGTAACTCAGAATTATTGTATTAAATGGTATTTTTACACGACGCAGCACAATTTATGGCGTCTTTCAATGTTCCCAATAAGTGCGCACACGCAATGGCGCTGTCACGTCGCAAAAAGAATCAAAAGATGCCACGCAACAAGGCCTGCGGTTAGCGATTTTATATTTATAATCATCGTCGGCCGTAAAATAGTAAAAACTAAACATGCAGATATCGCTTATTTACATGTACGATGAATAAAATTGTTGCGGAATAAATAGGCGCTATCAGGAGCTTTTATTGCGATTTTTTGTCGAATTTGCTAAGGTATGCTAGAAATGAGAAGGGCCTTTTATACAAACTTCAAATATACATGTATATCAATACGCTCACTTTAATATTGATCGATTAAGCTATAAAAAAAAAACATGTCAAATCAACACAGTCGCCAAACGACACAATGTACTTCACAATGTCAATTAAAATAAGAGGAGATGCCGTCTCAAAATAAAAAAATAATATTTTTTTATGCAGCATCCACATTATTCATAAGATATATCTTAATATGAATCACATATAAGGAAGCTTTGCTAATAAAGCGTGATTAATTTCCGTGTTTAGCCTACAGGCACGGTACGGACAGCGCGCGTTAGGTGCTGCCGCGGGCCAGCGTGGCTTAGCGTTACCATAGATAACAATTTTATAAATGGAATAGTTTATTTCGAATTTAGTCGCATGAATAATAATTTAATCGTGGAACAGTGTGCGAGAATTTTATTAGAAAAGAAAATTCTAGTTGCTTTTGCATGTATTTAAGATGCTACGTTGTTGTTGCAACATGTGGAATTGAAGTACGATATGTGTTCATTTAAAGTAATGACCATTATCTTTATTTCCCTTTAAACCGCCTCACGTTAAGAGTTTCAGTTTCCTAGAATAGCGGTGGCCGACATAAAATTCTGTAATTTTCACCAGTATTTTTTTTTACCCGTTATTGTCCCACTGCTGGTCAAAGTCCTCCCTCTCTCTTTCCACCTCTCTCTGTCCAGAGCTTCCCATCCCACCATTTCCATCTGGACCTGCCGCGATGTCGTCTGCCATTATGCGGGACCCACTGGGTCGTATGTTTGGCCCATAGATCTTCTGACATACGACAGATGTGTCCAGCCCTATTCCATTTAAGCGTGGTAGCTTTCCAAGTGACATGAGTTATATTAGTGATGGAACGGATTGTTGTATTCTTAACCTGGTCCACAAGTTTAATACCAAGAATACTCCGTTCCATAGCTCTCTGGCACACCCCGAGCGTGAACCTCTGCTGAATTGTCAAAGACCATGATTGAGAACCATAAGTGAGGATAGGAAGAATACACACGTCGATGAGTCTTCTCTTGAGGGATAGCGGAAGATCGCCCTTCATTAGATCTTTAATGTCCCAATAGCTCTTCCAGGCATTTTCGGTGCGTTTTGCAACTTCTTTGTTTTGTCTTGCTTGGAAAGAGACTATTTGACCAAGATGATGGCTCATCGACATATTCAACCTCTCCACCCGCCACAGTGATCCTGCGATGCACGCTGTTCGTCACAAACTTGACGTTTGACATATTCATTTGAAGTCCGACTTCTAGGCTTTCATGTAATTTCCACCCGTATTTGACGAAAATCGTTCTGTAATTATTCAATTACAGAACAATTTTCGTCAAATACGGGTGGAAATGGTCACACACTGATGGCTATTCAGCCATCAGTGTGTGACCATTTACCATTTTCTTAGGAAACCTAAGCTTTACCCGTTTAGGATTGCACTTTGCGCGCCCAATCACAAAGCCCTAACTCAATGCACAGCCTGAATCAACAACTAGGACGAACAGGGGCCTACCACTACCTTACTTCAGTGGGGGAAAGAGATGGAGCTATACGTCCTGTAGAGCTTCATCTCTTTCCCACACTAAAGTAATATTAAAATAATACTGCTTTAGAGGTGGTGGTAGGCCGCCAGGACATAATAAGGTCGCTCACCATTGAAACGAGGTTTCAAACAAAGGTACCACCAGCTGGCGTGATGTTCTCCTAGAGATGGCATAATAATTCATACAGCTCACTAACAGAACAGTTTATTATCTACACAGATGGACAGAAGTGTGTCGGTAGTAAATAGCTTTTCGTGATAGCAGAGCGCGTGTGAACCCAGACACGAATTCTAAGGCATTATTTATACTACCGAGGGATGGTGATCGAAAAAGTATCGCACCAAGAAGATATCATTGTGTTTAGGTTAACTAATTATTTATAACGTTAATTATGGTGGAAAATAAAATAAATACAATAAAAATGGAGAGACTCTAAAAAACCTAGAAACTAAGGTTTTTGATTTGGGTTTGACTCTCTAGACATTTTAGTTGGCAGTTTGAAGTTATTAATTGTGTCCGGAAAATAGCAATAAGGTAGCCGTTTTATGGTACATAATGAACACACTGAAAATTGTGTCTGTTTTCCACTCATATTTTATTACACATCGGTCCTCATGGAGATAAGTCAAATAAAATATAAAGCACAATATTACAAGTTATGGAGAACATAACTTTCTGTTAGATAGGGCTCATTACGACAATTCTCAGTTTAAGATCGAGATAGTGACTGTCGCCGATAAATGTGATATATTCGCCTCTTATCATACAGAAAACTAATGCTTTTATCGACGAAGTATGTGTATGACTATAAACCTACTTTCAACTTACTTAACGAGGTTACAGTTTTTTTTTTTGTTCAATTGTGTAATGGTTCATTTTTCTTTTCTAATAAAATTCCCGCTCACTATTCAGGATTAGTGTCGAGTCCATAGACAATGTACTATCACGAGCATAAATATATGACTATTGACAGCTCGGCAATAATATCTGATTTCATTATTTATCCATTAATATAAGACGTCAGGTTTTTATGCTGCCAAAGTGATGTCAGATATTTTCGATCACAACGAAGTATCACATTCTTCTGAAATTAACTGAGTAGGCAGATATTTGTGACGCAAGACATTAATATTGCATCGGCATATATATGGATTTTCGGAGACGATGCAGCATCCTATATTTTGGCGCCGCTTGTCTCGCCAGATAGTTTTGGCATTCCTTCGATGTCACATATTTGTGCTGCCGCCTTCCACAAGTTATCACATATATTTGCCGTTATTTAAGAATGGATCAATCATGAAAGCAGATATTATTGCCGAGCTATCAATAGTCATATATTTATTCTCGTGACTGTACGTATAGGTTGTTCTTAATTTAAACAAAGATATGGTGCCAGTATTATCTATCTTTATTCTTTACATAGTATCAATTAAAGTTGCTTTTCGACTTTGTCTGTGTGACCACGTTGTTTTTCTGAACTACGCTACGGATTTCGATGTGGCTTTCACCATAGTTTTGTGGTTTTGTTCCTGAAGGAAAGGTTAATATGTATAATACATAAGTATTAATAATAAATAAATGTATTTTCTTACTTTCTTTCTTTTTTAAATAAACTAACACATGGTATAGAAATCTTGATGTTTTATCAAGTCGTAAAAACAATGCGAAACAGTGGCGGGTCAATAGTTTTTAAATATTTAGAACATACAAAATGTTATGTTTGGAAATAGACCTCGATAAGTTACAGTTATTGTCCATCTGACAAAAATGTGTCTGGTACTTATCTTACTGTTTGCATCTGGTAGGTAGATACGGTCAACTACGGTGACACAAAGGCAAATCTCGTATTCTACAACAGTACATGCAATATCTCAATTCCAAAAAACTGGTAAAAAAGTCATTGACATCAGTGGCAAGTATTATAGTATAATGTTGTGATCCACGCTTTAAGACGCAACTCACGAAACGTTGTTAAAAAAATAAAGACAATTTGTTATTTGTAGTATTATTTTTAAATGTATAAGTATAAGTGATCGCATCGTGATGACCCAGCAGTTGGCGGCGTCTCTCATGTCCGAGGTTGTGGATTCGATAACGGGCAGGTACCAATGTGACTATTTTAACTCATATGTACTTTCCGAGTTTATCTTGGACATTATTGACATCAGTGAAAGAAAACTGACGACTTATTCTAACTAATATTATAAATGCAAAAGTGAGTTTGTTTGTCTGTTTCTTTGTTTGTTACGGTTTCACGCTAAAACGGCTGAACGGGTTTTGATGAAATTTGGCACATAGGTAGCCTATGACCTGGAGAAGGACTTAAGCTAATTTTCATCCTGGAACGCAAACGAAATCGCGGGCAACAGTTAGCAGATAATAGAAGTCTGAAATCGCCCACCCATCCTGAGCAAGCGTGGTGATCAATGCTCGTGCCTTCTTTGTACGAGAAGAGCCCTGCAGTGGGATAATAATAGGCCGATATTAAACAAGTAATTGCAACTTTGACGGGAGATGTCATATACAGGTATATTCCCATGTTTCATGGGTTTTATTGCGGAAGACTATTGTTTTTGTCAGAGCTTTTAGCAATTTCCCACAGACCATAGCTGATTCGATTTAGCAGTAGTCTGTGTGTACTGTGTTATGCCTCGTTACTACTAATGGGAGATTATACTTATTACTGTATTAAGTATTTCACGTAAAGATAATATTAAACCATGGGATCAGAATAAAATAAGATACAGATACAGATACAGTTAATTATTATACCATATTCTATAGCGACAATTTTAAATCTTAGTCTATGATCCTAGATCATCTGAACTATAAAACTCAGAGCTAAACCTAGCAAGTCGTAGCTATAGTAATTTCTAAGTTTTGTACACAAAGTTGACTAAGGCAGCCATTATACTTGAAATAAAAAATAAACAGTAACCTACATACAGCATTCAAAATTTTTCTTTTACTTCCAGATACTGTAAGAGCTCGAAGAATGCAAAACAAAGAAATTCTACTCATAAATAAAACACCTGGCGTATCTTGGGAACTATTTTTCAACGTAAGCACACGCAGGTGTTAATTCAATTAGCACTAGTGATACAAACTGTTATCGAATGTCTTGACACTTGTTCTTCATTACGTCATAAAGGCATCGTACTGATGCACCTGTTTTGTGAAGAGCCCAGCGTTACCACGACATTTGTCACAAATTGTACGTATGGTCTGCTCCAAAAGTATCTGATGAAAATTTTAAGAAATGGATCATTAAACGTATCTTTGAATGCCAATTTGTAGTTCTACTTACAGATTGAGTGCTTTGATTTGATTATTTAAATAGCCCACAATTCTAATTTTAAATCTCCTTAAAGATGTTTCTCATTTGCCAATTGACGTTAATTTTATAACCCCAATTTTCGCCGATGATTTCTCAATTACAATTGTTGGAAAAAGTGGTAGGATAGTTATAAAGTTGAAATCTAAATACTGACGAACGTATTACTAATTCCCTTTAACTAGTGATTACATAAGAATTTAGCCTGAACAGGGTTTTGTTTACACTTTCATTAGATACTTATGGAATAAACAGTAGAATTCTATAGGTGTGTGTCACAAATTCAATGCAGAATTCGACATGTGTCTTGTATTGTCACAGTCGTGCGTCCTAGCCCTTGCTAAGTGAAGACTACACAGACCATAGTTCTAGGTAATGGTACATATTACCCGGCGGTTACCGTTAAAAATCATTTGTAAGCGCTTAGCTCGTGTGTTGCATAGTTTTAAATACCGAGCTCAGGTTTGTTATATAAATAAGGAGGTGAAACATAAAATGATAGGTGTTGCAATAAAATGATTATTTTGTGTAACATATTATGCATTCTTTAGGAGATCGTTTCCAGATTCTAATCTGTATGATCAACTACTGAGTACAGAATTAAGTGAACATGACCGATAATATCATTAAGTCCACAAAGGTTTAGAATATATCGAGTATCTTAAAATATGAGTGACATTCAAATAGCCAATGAAAACATGAGTAACCAGTGTTGCAAGTCACAAGAACACTATCTCAAGGAAAAATCTCAAAATGGTGGCGGACCAACAAAAATTGATGAATCACATCCTACCGACGCGTTCACCACTCGCCGCCACTCGCCTGCACTCGCCTGCAGTCCACTCGGCCCAACCATTACCAATAACAATTTCCCGGACGCCATCTTTGTTCACGATTCAGTAAGCCACAGAAACATAAAGCTGCACGTTCTCACAAACTCGAATTTGTCACACGAAAATATAATGTTTCCCTGATTACTTTCAAATGATACTTTAAGAACGTTAAACAAAATGTTTTAAAAATATCCCCGCTTAACTCAAACCATCAACGTTTTATAGTTCATTAGTAACCCCGACGTGAACAAACAAATATGTCCAGAGAAATCAAAATGATTCAATCATAAACTGAAACTATGCCCAAGTTCGATACAGGGTAATAATATAAATGATAGATATTAACATAATGTGTATGAATGGATAATATAATATTTTTCCAGTCACGATTTCGAAATAAGGTAATGTGCGAGCTTATTCGTAACTCTCTGTGTAGATATTCCTGTGCTCAACGAGCGATATGATCGGACTCCCCGTCGCCTTATTGATAAGGTTTCCATACTTCCCGTGTGTATTGGAATGCTTCTGAGTTTATTTAATGTAATTCCTATCTATAAGGCATTCATATACGGTATTTAATATGTACCTAGACGTTTAGGATGTTAGCATTAGTTTAAAATATACTCCTCATTACGTTGCATTGTTCTTGTAATAATAGTATCAACATTACACCTCAAGGGTTAAAACGATATTGAACAATAACCAACATTGCAAATCGAATAGTGCTATATATCAACCGATAGAATAGCCACCGTAAATTGAAAGCAGCGATTATGATGGGCAAAATAGATTCGCCCGGGGTCGAGGCGACATCACGAAGCGAGCCGGGGGTTAAAGAGCGATCCTTCTAAGCTGGTTCGAGTTATGGGCTCAGCCGACACAATGGCCAATTTCATAGAATTTCCTTTGATGGATACCAGTTAACCTGGAGCAGTTAACGGTGTTTTGCAATCATTTTAAATTAAACATACATTTAAAACCCTACGCCACTACATTAAATTTCATTATACATATATACTATTTGTCCGAGAGTTTAAGATCCTTATCTCTTGTTTTGATCATAAACAGAAGTTTATTATCTGGAAAGATAATGAAAGGTATTTTTAACGTCCCGGGGGTCCTAAGGATGAAGAACTTCTTCTGCATTGTCCTTAGCAACAAATAAAGCTCAGATTTTATTAAATAATGATAGCATGATGACTGAATTTGACAATTATTCACTCATTTCCATTAATTAAAACTGTCTATGGTCTTCTACGTTCTGCAGTCGACAGATATCTTGATGTATAATCACACACACGCAAATACACCACTTATAAATAAATATTTACTAACATACCTTAAGTCTTATCTTTTACAGGCTGAACAAAATTGTACGCATTACTATAACCAGGTGCTTTGGTAGCTACACGCAGTATTGGAACTGGTTTCTCTATGTTTTGCAATAAAATAATTGTGCAATTGCGATGTAAATCATATTATTCTGGAGGCAGTTAGATTAGCTGCGAGGAACCAAAGATATTGGGTGAGGTTTGACCCAAATCTTCGTAGTTACGCTTGGGCTTTATATGAAAATGTCTCTGGAGATAATACTAAAACCCTCAAGTGACACAATATATTATGGCTAGAGTCAGTAGCAGACAAATTATGTTACTACTCACTCCAAAAATGTTCATACATGACTTTATCTAAAAACACATAGAAACTATTTTATTTGGGGTTTTGCATAACAAACCATGTGACATGTCATAATGCTCTCTTGCGTTTGCTTATTTACTAAATTAAGTGTCGCAATACAACATTGGAAATCCATAACGAGCGTTGGTCAGGGGTATGGTCATCGAGGAGGATTCGTCACGGGCGCGACACGACATCGACACGCGGCGCTGCGCCGGGCGCACCGTCACGAGCACACCTCCCCCCACCTGACCACCGACCCGTACCCCGCTACAAACTTTATGAATTTCAATATTCACTGCAACACATTTCCTTTTTTTGTATCGACGAATATTCTTCGTAAATTATCGGCCTCAAAGAATATTTTACATCAATCACGATACCGTTACAAAAGAATAATTTGGACAGTTTACATAATTACACCGAATTAACTTGCAAATCATTCGCCATAGTTGTTTTTACAAAAAAGGCAAAAGAATTCTCCTAGCACATTGAAAGATCGAAGGTCGACGTCGTAAAGAGCAACTATAAGGATTACATGGCATCCGTCGCGATCCTTGTAAAATAAAACTTTAAAGAACATCGGAACGACAATTCGACACAGAGTCGACTTGCTCAGCGATCACAAAGCTTTCTCATTAAACCGTCACCGGTCGAAGCCGTGACACTAAAAGTCATTCCGACAAAAAAAATCTTCAACCCGTTTTGTTACATTTCTCAACACTCGGAAAAAGAGCACAAAAGATTTTCTTAGTTGAAGCGTGACTGTCGTAATTAGGTGGCGAGAGCAAAGCTCGTGTTAAACGTTGGTCGATACATAATACAAAAATCATCAGCAGTTTGTCACTGCATTATGCTCGCATGTGAGTGTCACTCGCGGTATGCATCACGCGAGATTATCTCCGTTATTAAATAGCTGCTCGTACTATGCGCAATTAACTAACATACTTTATGACTTCTTGTATGCTATGTTGTCTGCGAAACATCTTTCATCTAAAGTCACTGTAAATGTGTGCGTGCCGATCGAGCTTTTTTCTCTGAAGTAAGGAGAACTGTAACTACTATGCAGACATGTGGTTTATTAATTTATGCAATAAATATTGATCGATATCAAGATCGAAGTTTTTGTAATAATATTCGTAGTTATAATTGGTTGCGTAGAGCTTACATACTATACCAGAAGTATACATTTCTTGGGTAGCTAGTTAACTTTTACAACTGTTTCGAGATCTCCCATCATAGATTTTCCACTTCCCCGTATAAAAACATAAACAAAAATACGTACGTCGAACATATTCTAGTTTATGTGACTCGTGCGCCGATACATTGGGACCGCCAATCATTTACAATGTCCCATCACATAAAACCCCAGTTTAATAAGTTGCTTCCAATTTAAAATCAAAATTATTTTTAAGTCCGCTGTCTCTGAGAAGAGGGACCCGACGGGGGCCGGATTATAAATCATAAATGCCACGTTAGCCCTGCCAGACGGCCGGCCGAGTATCGAAATTATCGCCCGCAAGCCCGCGTAAAATATACAAAACAGTTTCAAGTTACTGCGTCAAATATTTCTTTTGGACAACTAAAATAAAATGCGCTGACTCATTAGCACACAATTTTATCTTTCTAAGATCTCTTCTAAAATACTGGTTTTATGATAATATTTAGCGTTTATATTTAGAAATCCGTCAAATCAAAAACAAGTATGTCGATTAACAATCCGCAAGTTATTGAATAATTAATTGCGTTAAATAAATGATTCGCTAAGTTATAGAATCATTGATTGATTCGTTACATTACAGATAAAGATGATTAAATTTAACAGTATCATTAATCTACGAATAGACCTCCCATACTCGTATGCAAAGTGTAATGAATACATATTCTCACAGTCCTCGGACACACGCCACGGTTTAAACTGGCGCACTACTTCCGCAGCGGACCAACTCAAATAGAAATTGAGACATTTATACAAACAAAATCGAATAACATGCAGACATGAATGACAAACTCACTCCAGTTTCTTTGATCCAAATAAAACGATTTACTTCCTTCAGTATCAGTCAAAATGTCGCATGTCACTGGTGACTAATTAAGCCACATCTAAAATGCTTTTAAATTTAGATAAAATATATGTATATAGGTCTGTGAATGAGTAAACGTAGTTCAAGAAAAAGAGTTAATGTCTTAAATCTACATAGAGTCATAAAGGATACGGTTTGCTCTAATTAAAGATTAATTAAAGTTTTGCATAGCGTTTGAAATTGAATTCTATGAATTTGTTATTTGTGACACACCAACTAACATGTTCTACATTGGTCACTGCAAAGTGTATACGTAGATACCTTCTTAGTTTATCAAGTTTGTTTTTAGTTTGTCGCGGGCGAAATGTATTTCCATATTGATAAACAAATAATGTCATCGCAAAGCAATATGAGTCAGGAAAGACAAAGCAATAAATAAATAACAATGTGTGCAAAATAAAGACGTAGAGGACAGACGTATGTAAGCACAATCTACAAATGTCAAAGATTCAAAATCTATGTCGTGCATATAACGAACACGGCACTCGTGTGGGCTAGAAAAGCAGTACATAAATTATTCTCATTGTTCCGAAAGGCGAATGATAAATGTATTTGTGTTCTTAATTTAAGTTATGCTATTGGTAAAAGTCGACTGTACCGGTCCATTCGGGAAATCTCGAAAGTTACGTTACACCGCCGAGTTTGGTCATCGAGGCTTGAGTCCAGATTGGAATTAGGCGCGTTAATTGATCTATGTTTATCATGCTGGAGAAATAACGGCGACATTTCTGCAATTGTTAGATTACGAGCAACTACTGTTTAGAATAGCCAATCCTTAACTGTAATTGCTTGGTGTGTGGTATGCAGTATGCAGTGGTAACACTCAATGATATATTATAATCAAAGCTCTCGACCGCTTTTGTTTCATATATTCTACTACAACTTTCATGAACACTAAAGAGGAAAACTGAAATTAATATTATTAATAAGAAATATTTGTTGATGATGACATTTGCGTAGGTTTTTTTGAACTCCTAGAAAAGTCGATCTTATTGAATTTAGAACGTAATTTACTTTGAAAGCGAAGAAGCATTTTATTTGTCCATGTAGGCCGGTATCCGGCGCGGGCGCACCGTTCACGTCTAAACCCACAATATATCATTCGGAAGTAGCAAAAAGTTGGTGTCGGATCGTTGCGACAGTAATCACAGGTGCAAAAACTTCTCCACAACTACCTACAATTACAGACCATTTAAGGCCGACTACGTGCCTTACATAATAGTTAAAATCTTAGTGTTTTCTATAAAGAAATACTATCTTAAGTTGCTATCGGCTGTTAGTCTACAAACAGGGACGTTAATGTATTGACGCCGTTTTCAACACTTGTCCTGAAATAGCTCGGAGCAAGTTCATAGTTGTAAATACGAGTGTCACTGAGGACTGCTTATGATAATTACACTTACAGACACTTTTCCAACGAGATAAGTAACAATTAATTACCAGTAATTTTATAAAACATGAATGTTTAGTGATTATACAAAAAGACATCCTGAGAGATTTCGAGTTGATAGAGTCAATTGAATTAAGTAAGAATGTGATTTAACTTTGTATCGGCAGTGTCGCATGTCTTAGGGACAGCACACACGACCGTATCAAACACAGTTTGCAGGATTACTATTCTAGAAAAACGGCTGGGGGCGAATAGCGTTGCAATTACAGTCGGAGCGTCTTCTCGTCCGTCCGTCTGTCCGCGGATCCAAGATGGCCGCCGCATGCCTGCCCAAGATTGACTAGTAGCTGAATGCTTCTTTGCCAACGGCGATCTAGGTTGAGTCGATCTATCTGAGAGCATGCTGGCATGCAGGAATGAAGCTCTTGCCCCTCGGTAAATTAAAATACTTTTTGTTTGATAAGTGTTCTGTGATTATCTCGTGTGTTGGATATAATGCAGCCGTGCGAGACATGTCATTAAAACGAGAATTGTTTATTAAACTCACCGCTCAATAGTTGAGAACTTCTAAGTACTCGGCTATACATACCTGGAACATAAAAGTTGTGTATATTAACCTTATGTCAATGATATTACTTACATGTGTAATAAAGTCACCTAGTACAAGGACAGTTATAAAATCTAATTAATTTTATGTAATATTGCAGAATCAATCATATAAGCAGTAACCCTTATTTATTTTATCCACAGTCGGGTAAGCTTTTATCCTCTTATTCATAAATGTTAATTAAAGTTAAGAGACGTTTAAACGTCAGAAATGTATGGTTGAACAGGCGCTAATCATTGCAATAACTTTAAGCAGCGTTTATGAATAATGTGTTCATTTACGCGCCTAATTAAAAAAAAAATATATATACCGAATGAGCTGTTTATGAATTAGGGAATGTATGAAACTCATCGCTGTGTTCACGCAACCGCTCAGCTGTAGAACGTTACCGAAACCTTAATAACAACGTTCACACATTAAAGTTAAAATGCTCCCCGCCCGTTGTGCACAAACCCATCATTACACAAATGTATTCGCTGTTAACTCAAAACCACATAAGTCACATTTATCGCCACATCAAAAAGCAATCAAGCGACAAAAGTTGAAGCGAGTCATCGAATGGAACTCCGACGAAAATATGTTCGAAACGCACCTAATCGATTCCATGGCGAAGCCACAGGTAAGCTCAGCCCTAACGTAATTTACAAAGGTGCCCTATAAAAAGATGGGGCGTCAGGAGCTGCATATAGAATTTTATTAACAACAATAAAGTTCATTTATTTATACGACTATCTGCAAGTGTATTTACTACATAGCTGTGAAAATAAATACCTATTGTAATGATCCTTGTTATTTAAAGATGAGTTATTGTTTGCTAACAGATTAAATGTATGTTGAAGTGCTTTTATTAAATCTAGATTATTAAGGTCTATTCTGTTAGCATCATTCGTTTTATCGTACGAGTTATTATCAATGTGTTTTCTAAGCGCAGCATGTCTTAGTACGTTCCTTTATGTTGCGTGGTACAAAATATTCTATTTGCGTAGCAATTAGATAGAAAAACGGGCTTGTACATAGGTCCATCTTAATTGTTAACTTATCACAAAGTCATTAAAGTGTCACAAGTGTGCGAGACATCCTGACTACAGCCAGAGAATATTAATCGGGATTGACGGTAGGCTCGTTTTTGCATTTTTAATTTATAACCTATCTTACGCAATTTTTATTAAAATAAACTTTACGGGCATCTACTACACATACACTACATAGGATTATGTTTTTAATCAACAAAAAGCACAGGAGACAGGTAATCCGTACTAAAGAATGAGAGATCCTAGTTCCTAGCTGTGTAAAGAACTTAATTTTTCAACGATACTATTGTTTTATAGGTCTTGGACCAATAAATTCGATATGGTATATATAAGTAATGCCGCCTCCGCGTAGGGGCACTCCTGCGCATCTTTTAACTTTGCCCCAGACACCCCCCGCTGTCTCAAGAAATATGTTACCTGCCCGACGATGAAGGAAACAAACACTAGCGCAGAGACGACGCTATAAATTACTAAAAATGACCGTGGCATTCTGATTAAGAAACTAATTTCGGTGCCGAACCTTAGACCTTGTTTGTACCTCCACGTTTTTTAACAAGACATTCCGTGTTTATTTAATTTAACTTAATGTTCTTTAAACTTGATAATTGTCGTTTTTCTAATTACATACCTCGAGTGGTACCCTAACTAAAGACCCTGCTTCGTTGAGATGCTTTTACTTTCTGTACGGAGGTTCTTAAAATTGATTCGTGACAGATATAGGCTAGTATTATACGATTTCCGCAATAGTTTAATCAGAGGCTTTCATTGAATAAATACATAATAATCAGAATCATTGCTAGTAGTTACTATTGTATTGTCTGTAATCAATAAACCGCTATAGAGCTGATATTAAATGTTGAATAATTTTATAATAAAATAACGTGTCGTGAAATTTACGATCCCACTTATAAGGCGATTGGCTCTGAGGTCTGTTGTCGTGAAAGCGCACGCGCACTCCGGAAGCCTCTCTCCTACATGCCGCTGTGAATCTGCGACTTACTGCGCTAAACCGACTTCAACTACTGGTTCACTTGAGTTAAATAAATTAATGCCTTACTTTTGATTAGACGGTCATTATGTTGTTGATTGGTAGGTAAAGGCGTCGGCTTGTATTGAGGCTAAACGCCGCGGTGGCTGTTAGGCGGAAAGTTTCTAACGTAAGTCGACAGCGTATGACTCTGTCGTGTTGCCGTACTATCGCATTCTCTGCCAGAGAGTAGGCAGTTTTATTACATTAATGCTGAAAAGTAGCCGCGTGGCCGGTCCGGGCGGCACATTTTATTTGATTGCAATCGCTACGGGGCATTACTGAAGATCGATCGCCGAAATAGAGGGACGTAAACAAACAACTTTATAAATGCCATAATCAACAGTCAACCGCTTGACATTAGTTACGCAATGGTATGAAGAAAATCGTAAACCAAATCGAAGGAATAGGCTGGATAGACTATAAAAACGTTTATTGCTTATCTTCCCACTTGTCCAAGAATTCATCGATATTATACAGAGTGTCCGGGACATCGACGCTAAAACTGATACCATGGATTCAGTACATAATTCTGAACCCCCCTGCGTCGAAATTTTTCGTCGGTTAGTAAAAAAAATCTGCTGTTTCATAGATAAATTGCAATGCCTACGCGGTCAAAATGAATGGAACAGCTGATAAAAATAAAAATAAACCGACGAAAATTTTCAATGCAGGGTTCAGAATCACGTACTGAATCCATGGTAACAGTTTTCGCGTCGATTCATGCCACCCTGTATATTAAAGATTGAATTTACAATACAGCTAAATATGTACATATGATTACTGTCAATTAATCAATGTTTTAGACAGAAGCATGGAAATATGTGTTTCCCTGTTTGTTCTGGCGCGCTACGATGCCTACGAAGCTGTACCGTTTAAAATAGCTTTGCCCTGGATATAACCAAGAGAATTTTTGGGTTTCAGGATTAATTCATCTTGCGAACATAAACGTACGATGCGGGTTCATTTGAATCCACAATTTCAACGAAGCATTCATACCGAAAGTAATTAAATCATTTGATCGCAAAGAGGAACTAGGAAATCCTGATCTTAATTACCTACCTATTCACATGATTATGCTGTTATACGGAACTCTCGGGACACCAACTAATTTAACACTTGCTTTCTCAGTTTATTTAGTAAGTGTAGGCGATCTGTTTGACAAAAGATATTTGAAAAGCGACTTGATAATTATTATTTGGTGTCAAATAGTGAGAAAAGTCGTGAGAATAACATCAAGTGAACGTGGGCTCGTGATTGTATGGACACTCGGACACCCGGACACTCGGACAGTCGGACGCGAGCGACGCCGCGCACCGAACACTCGCTTTCTGTTCAACTTTATAAGTACTTGGAAAACTCCTCGTAAATCGACAACTTTATCTTTTATGACTAACTTACACAAACAAGCGCATTATGTTATTTTTCTACCAAGTGTTCTAAGTAAATGAAATGAAATGAAATTGTTTATTCTGTAAATAGGATATAGGAATCACTTTTACACGTCATATTAAAAATATATTAAATTTTGCTAGATGAGTTCGGCGTTTCCTATCCGACTACTCTGAGAAGAAAGGCCGAAACAAACTCAGAGGTCACAGTCTCTTTTAAAGTCCAGACATAATCTTGGTCAAGCCATATGAGGACCATGTAGATTCATGTCTGAAATGGTCTTTTGAGAAAAGAACCACACAGATTTGAGTGGACCTGTCCAGTCAGTGCAAGCATTTGTCAGTAATCGTGGAGCTCAACTCAGAACAAAAGGAGCTTAACTCGACGAACAATACCAAAGAAAGGACATTTGGGTAGGCCGCATAAACTACTCAAACTGCCAGACCATCATTAAAACTAACTGAGAGAGGATAAAAAAGGAGTAATGAGAAAAAAAATATTTAAATTAAAAAAATATCCACATAGTCCTCACATTCACGATAGGTAATTAAAATAATATTATACTTTACAAAGTAGGTATAAACTATCGAATATCTAGATAAATATCATAGCCGTTTAGGATAAGCCATAGTTAATGGGTAACGGTTCACGTATTTAGCAATATACCGTACTAAAACCGAAGCTTAGCTTGATGGTTTGCTGAAAACTATTAATTTTAATAACCTATGACTCATACACGCTCGCAGACGTTAGCGGTACACAGATTGTAAAAGGCACCGTCCTACAATGAAATATTCATTATAAGCTATCGCATGACCACTCTGTGATTGTTAGTGCGGCAGTAACATGACTGAGCCAGCTATTGACCCCACTCCCGACTAAACTTATAGGTTAATAATAAATTGTATGGGAAATACGGGATCCCATTAAATCACATAGCTCAAAACATGCTACTGGCGCCGACGACTAATTGAAAATAGCGAATACGCGGTGCCTAGATTCAGTGTATTAATTAAAACTAAAGATTCTCGCCTCTCCTCGCTTACGCTCAAATACCTACTTACTTGCTACTATTTGTACATGCTCATCCCCACCCATGTCACTACAAACTGAACATTAATGCCGTGTCGTAAGGGTTAAGTTCCAAAGTCTCAGCTCAAATGTATCGTACACAATTTTGGACTATAAACAAAGGGCCTAAAGTCTACTTTAAGGTAAATAATAATAAGTATGAATGTAAAATCAAACAAGGAGCGTAGTTAATAATTTATTGATATAAGACATGCGAAGCCCATAAAGTTACCTTTGGCACTCGTCTCGTTCTCTTTTAATTTGTAACTCGTTAGCATTAAGAAGCCGCGGCCGCTGAGCCCGCATGCTTAGATTAAGATTTTAGCCGCGGTCAAAGAACATTTTCAGTATTATTGTATTTTATTCGTTCCAATGTTATCGGGAGACTTAATTTATGTTCATCAGAGCCACTATCGGCTGCTAATTGTTGGACACAAACTTGAAACGAGAATAGACACAAAAGCCCGGCGCTAGCTGCTCCGTCCCTTTGCCATTTCGTAACGTGACACTGAAGGTGATGACTAACACTAATGTGTATTTGAAATAAATAAAGAGTCATTAGAAGGATGAGGTAACAGAGCTTCATTAAGTGAGTAAACACTCAAAGCGAGCGTAACAAGCATCGGTGTGTCAAACAATAGTCATAACTGTTGAACAAACAAAAGTTATCGCTCTTAAGACAGTCGTTTGGCCGAAATAGAGGGGGCGGTGCAAGCGGAGAATGTTAGAAAAACTTATAGAAAATGACAAGCGCCCGACAAGGACGGAAACAGCCATAACGTAGAAACGAGCAGGACGGATACAAAACTCGTTCTCCGGCATTCCGCCGCATGGTAGATTTAGGAACGGGGGCAGAACGATACGATTAGAAGGTTATGTTGTATTATTTTTAAGGATAGTTTAAATAATTAGATATCAATAAATAAATGAAAAATTATAGCCCAAAGCTTTGAACAAGTTCACGGGCTATTATTAAAATTTATTTACGAGGCGAGGCAGCGGTTTGCAAATGCTCACAGTTCTGCCAGGGTCAGGATACAATCGATTTGTTACGTTGACAACTAAATTGATACAATGACTGGTCGTTGATCTCACGTGATTGGATCATGCGTACCTACGCGGCATATTCCTAGTGAGCTTACAATCAATATTAGGTTTTTCTTTTTTCTAAAGCAGTCACGATAGTTGTTCATGTGTTGTCTGTTTTATTTAATTATTATGAATTATATCCATGATTTGAAAATGTATAAATTAATTATAGTTTTGAACTGGTATCGTGTTAATTTATTGAAACCATGATGAAATAAATCCAATTGCAAACACAAACGTTTGTTAAATAAGAGGTAGCATGAACGAACTTTAATGAGCTTTCATTGTTACGCCATTTCTGTAAAGTGCTGTCTCTGTCTAATCCGCAAGATTACGCTACATAACGGTATGTTTTATTTACGAGGTACGTTTTAAATGTAAGGCATAATAACACTCTTACTAAACAGAGATTTAAAAAAACCGGCCAATTGTATGTCAGACTACGAAGGATTCCGTAGTTGGGATAGATTTATCCCAAAAACAAACTTAAGTAAACGTAGTTGAAAAACATGTTCTCCCATACATCGATATACGTCACGGTCAATTCCCCAATTACAAATGAAAGCTTGTAATCGCAAAAAAAAATGTGTGATAAAACTACAAATTAACTATGTATTTTCGGACTTTCTTCTTTACATGTACCTTGTTTCCTGCCAAATTTCATGATTCTAGGTCAACGGGAAGTCCCCTGTAGATTTTGATTTATTTGCGAGTATCAAAATATGTCGCATAATTGGCCGTATTTTTTTTATTGCGTTGACTTAGAAGCTTGATTTTTTTGGGAACATAAACCTACGTATTTCATATTAGTTTCAACTCTTCACCCGTTTCTGAGAAAAAAGGGTCTTGACAGACTGACAGACGGACAACGAAGTGATCCTATAAGGGTTCCGTTTTTTCCTTTCGAGGTACGGAACCCTAAAAAAGGGGTATTAAACGAGCAATATTTGTATATATGTATATATTTGTAATCACGTTCTCGAAAACGGCTCTAACGATTTCGATGAAAGTTACAATATAGGAGTTGACGGGGGCGAAAAATCGATCTTAGCTAGATCGATTCTCGGTCTCATATCTGGGAAAATTCATTTTCTCCGTATTTTGACACGAGCAGAGCTCGGTCGCCCAAAGTTTAGAACAAGAATGATGAAACCAGAATAATGACGTGGCAGCATGGAATTAGTAAGTTGTACCTAGTATCATGGCAGCATGGAATTTGTATGACCTTTCCTATACTATTAAATAAGCATTCTCTATTATCACCAGAGCAAAGCTCGGTCGCCCAGATACTTTAATAAATAATATTTGTTCTTACTTTACGCCTTTTTTAAGCCTACACGAGTTAGTAAATCCAAATGTAAGTGTAAACAGCTTGATTAATCTCGCTATTTTACAATAAAAAAGTTATAGTGAAAAACTGTAATACAATATTTATGGATGTTTGACAGTATTAAAATTTATACATATATCCCAATTAATCCCAATATATTGCCTTATTATGCAAATAAAGTAATAGATTATGACAGTTTAGGTCTACTAATATAAACAGAATGAGCTGTTTCTATGTGGCTTAACATCCTGTTCGGTCATCAAATCTTCGGATTGAGCAGTAGAAAAATTCTCGCAATTCTGAGAATCGAAAATTTTCTTTACATTTGGAACAGGATTAAGCCATCAACACTAATGGTATCAGATTAGCTACATCTCCAACACATTGATGTCTGTAGGATCCGGAATGTAAGTAAGAATGTAAGTGATACGTGCAGCGGGCCACAGCCTCGTGACCTATGTTATTTACACATATTATTCCGCTATTCCCACTGCGTAGAACAGATCGGTGCTAATACTGCAGCTATATTGTATATAAGGTAGCATTATTGGTTTGTTATTGTTGTATTTTGTAGGGAGCCGGGGGGATACCGCCCACCACACGCATGCAACACGCAACGAGGTGTCCGGTTGCTTGTCGTGTAACGTTACCGGCGTGTAACGAACCTGGCCGCGACAAGTTATGACACGCCAGCAAACGCCGACACTACCCGTGATAAAAGTTTTTTATTTATTTTTGATACCGACTCCTGTTAAAACGTTTTGTGCCAATACTTCGATCTTGATTTCGGGATTCTAAATTGACGTGTTAGTGCAGCACTTGTAATGGGAAAAATAAAAAATAATCAGCTTGTAATAACTGGTCAGGCTATAAAATACCTCTTAAAATTATTGTACTAAAACTTTTTTTTCATTTAGGAAAATTGGATCTATAGAATTGAATTCATAAATGTAAGTCATTCAGTCAACAGAATTACATACATTTCAATAACTTTTACAACTTTAGCTTTAACTTTAACAACGGGTGTTGGCAATTATTGTAAACACTTCTATATTTATTCAATGTAATAAAATGTTTGTCAATGCACTGCAGGTAAGGATTTTTTTTTTGCAATACTGGACGCTACTAATTAAAGATTGAGTCCCAGATGCGCACACGCAGGTTCCTGATAAAACTTTCATACATGCAATCATACTGTGTAACTACATATTTAGTGAATTAACATAATATAATAAAAAATACCCATCATAAACTCAATCGATCGTACCCTCAACCCTCGAGCAACAAACACGATATTTTTTTAAATTTTAAATCGATTCGTTATATAAATTCCGAACATGGGCGCGACAATCGCCAACCAGAAAAGTGTCGTAATAATATGGCTATAAGTCATAAAATTCGCTGAAATAATTCCATTCTCTGATACTCATTATGAATAATTCGTCTGCGAAACTTTTTCGAAAACTGTGTACACAACAGGAATTCATAAGCAGCATCTCCATTTTTTATACTCATTAACCGACCGCACCGTGAAATAGTTGGTGCTTAGTATTAGTTTTAACGATTATGTATGCACATGTAGATAATCTTTACAACTTGTTCGGCACACACGGCCTATTGGCTCGGGTTGCCTAAACAAATAATATAAATGTATGAAAACTGTCACAGTTCCGTGCGTATTTACCTAGCATAAGCTCGGCTCGGCGTTTGAGAAAAAAAAATGGAAGAGAGAAAAACGCTGCGACTTGAAACTTTTTTCTCGGAAGTGTCTGCGTCGACGCGCGAAGTGATAAAATACATGGCTGTATACGGTAACAAGTCTAGAGACAATGCGAGTGTTTTTGTGGGCAGTAGCAGCTCCTAGATCATTACAATAGCATAAAGTAGCCAGTTATGAAGCGGTCGTACGTTGTGAGAACGCTGTTTGCAACCGGTTTATATGGCTTAACGCTTTTTATAGGAAAAAGGATCCTTCGTAACACGAGCGATTTCTGAAACACTTGAGAACATTGAAATAGTGCCAAAGCTGCTCGCTTATTAGTACCCCACAAATCAATCTTACAATGTTGTATTTTAGAAGCCACCGGGAGCGATGCAGAGCGAGAGTCGCTACCTGTATAGAAATTATAACATAAAAGACCGATCTCGAATTATCGATACACCGCGAACAACCGATCCATAAAAGTCAGAAAAAGAAAAATCGAATATCGTATAAAATCGTATCGGCAGAGATAAGGGCGGCGACGCGTTCGTGCCGCGTAGCCCACGGCTGCGACTCGATATTTCATGAAACACCCGATTTATATTCGCTGCCGTGGTCCAGCAAAACTTTAAATGTTCACCGTTCGTAATTACTGGCGAAAAAGGTAACATAAAAACATACGAAAACGTTATGTTCCATGTTGATGCTAAACGTTAACTTATGATTGCGCACTGTGATTAGTTAGGATATTCATTAAACTGTTAAAATAAGCCAGACGACATTCTTTTAGTGGTCGCATAAAGAGATTTCTTCAGCGTCGATTCTTGTTTTAAAACCCATAGATAATCATAAAACGAAACCAATGAAGCTCCTGGCTTTCCATAAGTTAGGCATTAAATACCAACAATGTGCTGAGCTCAACGTAATAAAACTAATATCCATTGGGAAAGAGCCGCGGGTGATCACTAGATTCATAATAATTCATAATTATAAAAATCTCACAAATGACAAGACTTTTAACGTTGCCATTAAACTTAATCCCGTGTTATTCATTAGGCAATTCCAAGTTTACGAGTATATATATCGAACAGTCCCCACTCATAGTAAAACTCGGATTGTAAAACTATTATTCTTATTACCCGTATTATTTTGATGGCATTAATAAATTTAAGTCTCCTTACGGTAATACACGTCATATGCAATAGGATTTCCTTCTAATTATATGTGAAATGATATTTTGCGTTCAACTTTTCTTAGCGAATAAATTTGATATTTATGCGGCATTCTAGTTATTATCAAAGCTTTTACAGATAGTGTTATCTCTAATGAAATTTGACTACATATAACAAGATTTTCTCATCTGTAAACGCTTCGTCGTATAATGAGTACTTGTCGTATATTCATATACAAATGGTACATGAGCACTTTTCACTTCCTTACAAGTATCGCATGACAGAAGCCTCCGCGGAATTGCAACTTACTAATTAGTGATAACAGCGTGAATGGAAATTTCTCATTATCTAGTTTTTTTATGAAGTTCAGGTACGGTAAAAGTTTGATTTACATCAGTAACATGGCAAGATTCCTGAAAACATATTCGTTACCAACGGAAATTATCGTGCAACAACCATATAAAATTCAGAAGAGCTTTTGCTTATATATTTTTATTCTAAATGGGCTTGCGTGTGACTATTTCCTAATCTTGATCCTTGATCCATCGCAAATGAAAAAGCAAAAACATGTACCAGAGCAAAACTAGAGCCCAAGGAGTGATTACACAATATTTAACTTAAGATGTCAGACCAATATATTAACAAGAGTAATTGGAGTGCTTCATTCGGGTAGTGGCCCCAGTTGTCAGTTACAACATTTATCAAGCAACGAGTATCAACAACATACATTAGTTGCCGCTACAGCTTTTTACTTAAGATGCGTATCTTGCCACATACGGATTTTGAGACAGTTACTTTCAAATGTCGAAAAAAAATGTTTGGGTTTAGTGAATCAGCAGTCAGCAATTTGTCGCTACCTAGTGGGTAATGAAAGAGCTTTGCGTGGTAACCTAACATTACTGCTGTAAACTTTAAAATTGAGCGTTCAGGGAAATGACAAAGTGAGTAATGTGCTCATATACTTAAAGCAATTTAGTTTTTCCCACAGTTATATTACTTATTTCCAAGATAAGTTGAAATTTTGCTTTGATTACACACATTTTTACATCGATAAACATCAAATAAAAACTACAAATAAATTACAAAAAATAAACATTTACAAGATCATGACATCAACAACAGTCTACGATCTACTTACCATTTTGAGGAAAAACAACTTGAACTCGACGATAAGTAAAGAATTTACGAAGAAATGTAACGAACATACCGCGGGAATCTACTCAGGTGCATTGAAAAGGTGCCAAGAACCGGTCTCTTATGACAGTTAATACGAATACCGTTTTATTTTTAGAAACACAATAATATAAAGGTAGGCTTATGTAGATGTTAAACTAAGTATTAGGATATGTTTGAATAGATGAGTTAGATAAACGAATCTTTGTTACAAAATCTAATATTATAATAATATGTCAACTTCGTATCAATTGCTACGAGTTTTCCAAAGTACCACATTTTTATGATTATGATATAAAAACTTGTTAATAAAAAAACCGGGAAATGAAAATGGGAATCTAATTTATATACCATATATATTATATACCCTAAACAGTAAAAAAAAAAAAATTAACATCCACCATACATACAACTAAATATTGTTTTGCAATTAGTATGTCTAATTCAATCACTCGAGATCTCGATCAATCGAGAGCTTCGCCCGCGGAACCCGGACCATTACAAAGTTTATTTTTTATTTTTTGTATGATTCAATCTTTAATACTTATTACTGTGACAGGTATATGCCCTTATCTGTGGCCAGGCTCTGATGGATCGATGTTAAAAAGCTTCTCTTACTGCCGAGCCTCTAATCGACTGCCCTTTAATGGCCGCCGCAAAGCTTTTTTAGAATTTTTATTTATTTAAATGTTTGTACAACAGTTCTGTTCTCGTTATCTTAGCACCTGTTTGTACACCGTTTTCTAGCTTCGAAGTAATAAAATGGTTGAGTAAATAATTAAATAAATATGTTATCACTCAGATAACAGTGTCTAATCTTCTTTATTCATCTTTTTTATTCGTTTTTTGAAAAGGTTCTGCACCTTTATAAAGATTGTTCATATTTTATAATTGTAATAAGTACTTTATTTATACCGTTATCTTTATTACAAAACCAAAATATATAAACATTTAACTACAGTTCGTACCTACTTGAACCCAAATATACAAGTTCTCGTAGCCGGCCATGTATTCACTGATTTAATCAAATTTGATGTTCCGTATTTAAAAGCATTCAGGTAAATGATCAGTATTATAAAGATATACTGGCCATATGTTGAACAACAATAAATATTCGTAGTAACACAGCCGGGCCTCCCACTAAACCCATGCCAGCGCCGACCACAATAGAACACGTCAGATTAAAAGATGAATGATTCCAATTTTGGCGTCCCACAACCACATGCACCGGCTCTACCTGAGATAAAAGCCTCTATTCACTTCAACCACCTACAAACAACCAACCAACGATTTTTAACATCTATCGAAGTCGGAATGCGCTTTAATAAACACAATTTTTAATTAAGCTGTGTTCAGAATTTTTAATGGTGGTTCGTGAATTCATCAGTTCCATAGCTAATTATGGCGGGATTGCGTTTATTTAGGATTGAATTGTGCAATGGTCGGCCGAACCAGGGCTGCATATTAAAGCTACGAGTGTCGGATATCCGACGTCGAGCTAGAAGTACAGTCGCGAGCAATAAAACTCAATCCACCATTTTATCTAAATCAATTAAGAATTGAACGCGAAACGAAAGTTATGCCTTTGTTCGATAATGGCTAGAATTGCATAGGAATATAACTGAACTATTTATTTGTAATGATTCATTGCTATCACTTAGTTAACTCGAATACGTTTTTGTTGTCAACTAAACGGGCATGAATTACGAAAATAAATTACATGCATGTTTTTAAATGTCCAAAAGCAACAGGGCTCATGTGACAAGCTGGCTACGTCCGCGCCGCTGCCGACTGTACCCGAGCAATCCCGAACAATGGCTGCTAATAATAAGGGACGTCGTATTTACGAGCATACGTGCCCTCCGAGCTGAGACGAGCTAGCCCTATTGTGCTCAGACCTCCTATGATTATTTCAGTCCCATGCACTTTTCCAGAAATCCCCTTTTTAAGTTTAGATTTTATAGCCTTTAGATGGAATGAATCAGGCGTCCGCAACGTAAATCTAATTTACGCTTTACCGAAACATTAATTGAATAGGAATTTTAAGCTGTAGCTGGTCGTGTCATTTTTAAAGCTGGCTCTTTACTAGGTAGAAACATTTATGGGGTTGATTTTGTTTAACATCTGATATTTTACAAGAGCTTTCATTCACTGATGATGGACACTGGAAAAGTATCTAACTGACTGAAGAAAATCAATTAAGCGATCATAAAAATGATCATCACATCTGTTGTTAACGTCATGCAGGTACGGCAATAAAGTTCTAACCCTTAACCTGCATATTAGTTATTAATCAATCATTTCATACACGCATAATTACGTCATTTATATAATTTTACCCATTCAGATAATTACTGACATAGGGTTAGTAATCGTTTTATGCTAGCCCTGTTATAAAAGCTGTTGCTAGTCTAGACCCACGCGGCGCGGTGACCTAAATACATGCGCCTGAGTTGCACCCGGCGTCCGCCAATCATACGCCGCCATTCAAATCGCCGGCGCCGATCCTAGTGTCTATAAATCTGCAGAGATACATAACGCAAATTATAGGTAACTGAGCTATTAAATAATATTAGCAAATACCCTTTGTGCTAATGTATCTGGTTCCTATTAATTCTGTTTATCATAAGTCTTGCAGGGATGTAAATCATTTAAATAGTGCTCTTTATAATAGACTTGTTCTTACAACATTTTTTGACACTTGCATCAAAACTTTAAAAGGTGACAACTATAGTTACTAAGTTGAGCTTTTTATAGAACAAAGAACTTCATGGACCTAAAATCATTCTAAAACTATGATTTTTCTTTAGTTCTTAGGTATGTAGGTACTTTAGGTACAACGAAGTATTTGAATTCATGTTTTATAAATACTTCCAAAAAATCTGCCCTTTCATATCGTTTTTTGTCTCGTCGTTTGTCTGCCATGGCCCATGGTGCTTCCACTATTAACTTCGTCCGCGGCAGCCCTGAGCAGTGAAACCGCATAGTGAATATGCAGTAACCTTGCATGGCGCCTATCTCATTTTGAAAACACCACGGTCTCTGTTTCAAGACATGATTCCGCTAAAAAATAATAAACCGGTTCAATAAATTATGCAAAAAATATAATGAACGGATTAGAGCGAGCCTTGAAATTAAATCTCATAATCGTAATAATCAGATAACATTGAATTTGTTCAGAAAACATATAATTACGTGATAAAACGGTTACAAATTATTATAACTCCTTTTATAACGTTTGTTAGGTAAGTATCTTACGTGTTGCGTAAAAAACCTTTTTTTTTGTCATTTGAATAAATATCAAATCACTCGGAGCGATATAAGTTGTCTTTGTGTTTAATTTATTCACATTACATACTCGTAGATAAGCATGTTTATATTAAGACTTATTTTTAGCTCTAATAAGCCTAAAATAAGACATAACTTGTGTACCTGATATTGAAATTCAACACATCAAGACATATTATTTGTTGATCTTCCTGCCTTTATCACACTATAAATCTAACATGAGAAATAAGAACCGCCATCAGTATGTAAGAGTTATTTCCGGTTTAATATTTGGCTCAATAAATCTGAGCGAGTAAAAAAAAAAGTTCGGTACATGGTATTGTTAGGCACAGGAGAAGCGTCTCCCTTCGACGGCCGACAAAGCGGCTCAAAGCGAATTGTTACATCTTGACCGACGACAGTTTAAACCCCTCGTAAAATGCGCAAGCGGGACACCAACTAGCACCATATTAAACAAGCTCTAAAGTACACACTAAATGGGTGAAGTAAAAAAGCTATTTTCTGTAAGCTAAGTGGTATAAGAAGAATTTGTAGTTATTGAGACTGAGCTTTGTTTTAAAACTCAGGGGTCAAAAAGCAATCGGCGGCGGCGATCTCTCGCGTCCGGCCCTGGTTCAGGCCATGGTTCGGAGCGAGAGTGCATGGGAGACCGTCACCTCCTTCTGCGAAGCAGTTATGTTCGCGAAGGAGGAGGCGGAGCGCGCGAGGGAGATGCAAGCTGCACGCCCTCGCGGCCCTAGTCGCCGCAGGAGACGCCCCGGGCGTCGGGAGTCGAGAGCCGACTTCCGGCCACCGTAGGCGCGGGCTTGCGGACGGTGAGCAATGGGCAGCTCGCCGTCCGATAAGGACCAGGCCCGTGTCGACGGCGCGTTGTGTTCCACGCGCGCCTCAAAGAGATGTCAGCACCAACCGACGGGGTCGAAAGACCAATGCCTGCTGGGGTTGCGGGTTTGTCCGAAAGGGATAACGCGGCCCCGGCACACAGGCAACGGAAGGAACACGGGTGGGTTTTAGTCAGTAAAAGTCTGACACACCCTCTCGCTCTGCCCAGAGCGGGAGAAGTCATTCGATGATTTCCCATCCTCAAAAAAAAAAAAAAGGGGTCAAAAAGCAGACTTTTTCTCATGGATTCGATTTTGCTCGTAACAGGCAAGGTTGGCTGGCTGACTGTACCTTAGCATGCAAAATCTGGTAAAAAATAGGAAAACGATTTATTAATCTAACCATGGTCATTCAAATAGAAACAAAACAAAGCATTACTTGATTTGTTACAGAATGGCCCGCCCAACGAACATTTCCGTGACGTTTGAAATAAAATATTCGAAGTTGATGTCTCAATGACCACAGAAAAAAATGGTAAACACCCGAAAAGTTTTTAAATAAAATTTTATAGCATTTTTTGCAATATTTATAGTGTATAATTATCGACACGCTTTAATATAAGTATGCTATAAAATTTATTGATAATTTAGCACTAAGTTCTGCTCTCGCTCTCTCGTAGGTCGGATTATCCTAGCCGTTGACAAGAAAGATTAAGCCAGGAGCAGATTAAACCGCGCTCAGTAACAGTGTTAAGTGAGAGATTAAGTTTTATGTGAGCGACGGTGCTCGTGTGAAGTAAAATATTTGAGTTATGAACCACTTTGTAAAGGGTTTTATGGTGATATATTAAAATGGCTCTATCATTTTCTGAAGGATATTTTTTTACATTTTCTTGTTAAATTGTTATCGGGTGAGCTAAGTGGAAAAACCGGCCAAATGTGTGTCGGACTGTGCACAATGAAAGGCTTCGTAGTTGAGATGAATTTATACCAAGAAAAAACTTATCATTGTAGGTAAAGTTTAATACTACGTTTCTAAAATGTATGGGACACCTGCTTTTTTCTTCGCGATTTTAAAATTGGTCCCATAGTAATAGTTATTCAGTTCGATGGTCTAAAGCACCTCTTAAAGTTTCTAAGGTAAATTTTTTAACACCTATAAACGGAAAAGTTTCCGTACTATTATGCCATCATTTCAAAACATCAGGCAATTATGAAAATCGTACAAACCGAAACCAAAACTTCTCTGGAAAAGAAACCTGAAAAAGCTTCAGTTACTACCTACATCTTATTCAGAATATTCAAATTACATTGTAATGTATTTCAAATCTCTTCACTCATCCTTAATGCGGGAATTATTCCCTCCTCATCTACATTTAAATACGGCTACTTATAGAACAGCGGTGCGATACTTCGGGAAGGTATCATGATGCGAGCTGCTAACCATTCACTTATAGGAATGCAAGCATTCACAGCGAGGTAAAGTTTAAAATAAAAAAACTATGACACGTGAAGACTTGTATCACAATATGAGCTTTCGTCGCTCGAGGGATGAGCGAACCTTTTAAAAGCTTTTCCGAGGCCGTACAGGGCATTACGCCCAAGTGTAGATAAACCTGGTAACAACCTCCGGACGATATGTTGCCTGCACCATAAATATATTTATCTACTTTGCTTTTGTTGCCAAGATAAATCGGCTCGTTTGACTAGAGCATCGTTTCCAGATTGAAATATACAAAGTGTTACCACTTTGTCTGCGCGTTCTACAGGCGTTGTTCAGGTTCTAGTTCACTTATTTACTCTTTCTTGCTATTTGTTAAATACTGAACGTAAAGTGCTAAGTTCATTACCTCAGTAAATGTGTAAAGTAATTGAAACGCGGCTGTAATTTTAAAATGGTGCTTACTTCTTTAATTTGTTACTCAGCAGAGAGTGACATGTAGTTAATACTTATGTAGATACACATCATGATGTAAGCACTCTGAAAACTGCATGTCAAAACATCGTCAGTTATAAGTTGTCTCGCTTGAAGTCGCATGCAACTTTTTGTACAAAAACGTTATGTTAAAAGGTTTTTTCTTTATTATAACATAATTTGGGTGCATGTTTTAATGTTGTTTCACAAAACATTTAAAAGTATTCACGACCCTTGTCAGGCGTGTTCCTACACATTTGTCCAAATTCAACTTTACAAGCGCCATTATATAAAATCACCATATTTTTTGTAGACTGCATACAATTTATTAACATTCGCACTGCTTAAATTCCAGGACTTCACAATGACGACAGAGAATACTTTACATATACTTTTTGCTACTTATTACAACGCTTTGACCACATTTGCTTATTTCGATGATTACTGCGAATTTGGTTCGTGTTTATAAGAACTCGTTTATCAATTTGGATATCCAATAGTTTTAACAACACTAAGTCACATGTTATACGGTATGTAATCGTTAACAAATAAAGTAACACAACATCTATCATCAATGTAGGTAAATAACATAGCCATAAATATATAATTGTAAACATTACAATTGACGCTTACAAAATAAAATAATCCCGCTTGAGAACCAATGACAAAACCTCTCTCGATCCGGAAACATATTCTTAGTTCAGATAATATATGAGTGTCGCTTAAGCAAAAGTAACTTCGATATTTCAAGCGGCAGTTAAGTTATTGGCCGTTATTAATAATGCGCCTTTCCTAACTTAATCTGACTTGAAAGGCATTGAGTCGCGCGTCGTGCAGCCGACGCATTGTTCAGACAATACTTGAGGCGTATGTGCGTATAATCGTGTCCCTATATCCTTTTACAGTCGTAGGCATTTTTACATTGAGTCTATTAAGCTGCGGTTAATCCTCTTCAATGTTATCCCGGCTTAAATTCCTTTCTTAGAAGTAGAAAGATCAAATAGAGCACGATGGAGGTCAAGTTTCAGTGTCTTAATCATGAGACAGTTATTGGAGACTACAAGCATTCGGTATGTAGATATAAAAAAATATATAAACCCTTACAACAGAAGACCGACTGCCTAAAATATAATTTATTCCTATTAACTTAGGATAGTGTCGTCGTTCACTTAGAACTTAATTTGCATTCATGTTAATGTACATAATGTCTATTGCAAGTTACAACATACGTTACTCTGAAATATTAAATGTACCGTTCAAATAGTAACACAACTAAGATAAAATAGCGTTAATATATTAATTATCTTCTTAATAGATAGATAAAGAAGTAATTAATAACATTTTCATGTTTATTTATAGTATATGTTTCCCATGTTCCGTCTGTTATTAAATGCAATGATTACACATCTGTCTCTCGTTCTCGTGAACCAAGTTCTACAGAATAATTCGTTTTAATAACTACATTACTTCACCACAAAATAAACATTTATTTTAAGTGTATATTGGTGCAATACGTTTCAAGTAAAACTGCTTGTATCAGTACATTAATCAATACAATTAATATGTATTATGAGCTTGTTGACTTGGCTCATGAATCTCTCATGAAACTTGTAACCTGTACACATACCGATACTATTTTTAATTTTTTAGACGAACGTACAAAGCGATGGTTGTGGACCTTATTTGAATTGAATGTGGAAAAACATTGCGTACATGTGGCGTGGGTGTGTCCCTCCTCTGGTCCAAATTTGATTTTTTGTATTTAATGAACATTGACTTCGAATAATTAGGCGCAGGACGAGCATGACTTGCAAACTGTGATTGGAAACAATTCAACTTATTAAAATGAGTACCTACATGTCTTGTTAAAGTTATTTGAATAGTTAAAGATGAATAAAGATTTTAGGAATTCTACACATTCTCCAGATTTTGCGAGACTCTTAAACAGCTTAACTAAATCCAACTGAAAATCGTGTAGTGTTTTCGTATAACCGTTTGTCGACTCATGAAACATAAAAAATGTTCCAGAGCGATATATTGTTTATTGTTTCTACATGAAAATCATTATAAATCATTAAGGCGTCGGGTATGTACTTGAAAATACTCACGTCAATCGTTACTCGTTAGCTAGGCTGGCTCAAAGTTAACTCCTAAAGAATCCAAGTATCTCTTGAGAGTAAGCGCTGTGTCATTGCTTGAACCCAACTGAACACAAGTGCTATAAGATAGACGTTACCTGATATTTTATTTCCATAGCACAGAGTAATGAAACTTTACGACCATTCTATCATTAATTACTGCTAAAATCTGACGCTTTTTAATTATCACATCACTTGTTAAATTCTGAGAAAGTCTTCGTCCGTAACCTATCAAAATATGATACTTAAAATAATGGTGTTTTACGCTTCATTTATTATCATTATTATTGTAAAGTATGCATAGAACAAAAAAATATTTTATTTTACACTAATTAAAGATTAGGAAACATGTCGTGACTGTCGTTAATATGAGAGTATTAAAAAAAAAATAGCAGTAAAATCGTCTCCGTGACTTTTTCTATTCCTAGCTTCGCTAGAGGAATACGACCGATTGAGTGGCCATAGGTTGGCGTGTGGGCCGTGGAGGACTATTGAGGATTTTCTCTTTTTTTCTGCGTACGCGCGTCGTGCCCCCGCCGCTCTACGCCCGCGCCTCGCCGCTGCTATGCTGGCATTGTCCACCATACACTAAAATAGCCCGCATTTTAGTGCCACAGCAAAATGTTGGTTATGGAATTTATGTGAGTAAACTTAAATGATTTATTGGGACTCTATTGCGTACTTAACAATAATTGAGTTTGCCAATTCGAAAAGCCCGTATAATTAGTTTTCGTTTTATGGAGCAAAGTCCATAAAAATGTGCATTATCCCTAACTAACTGCTGCTAAACGGTTTTAACTGCGAATCTATTACGTTAATCACCTTTAATTATAGAATTATTTTATATTACTTTATTCTCTATTGCCTTTTGTCCTTTGTTGTTTTGATTGGATGTTTTATTTGAACTTAGGCACACCTCTGCCTAATACTTTGGGGATTATGGACGTGATTTATCCTATACTATTAAACGAGCAATATTTGTATATACATATATTGTATATGTAATCACGTTCATGCTGTCATGATAGTATGTACTTACTAATGTCATGCTGCCATGATAATAGGTACTTACTAATTCCATGCTACAATGATAGTCGGAACTTACTACTTCCATGCTGCCATGTCATTATTCTAAGGTAGCCATCTTGTTCTAAACTTTGGGTGACCGAGCTCTGCTCGAGTGAAAATTCGGAGAAATCGAATTTTCCCAGATATGAGACCTAGATCGATTTTTCGCCGAAATCCGAAATCGTTAGAGCCGTTTTCAAGAACGTGATTACAAATATATACCTATACCTATATATATGTATATACAAATATTGCTCGTTTAATAGTATAGGATAAAGTACAATAAAGTCATATCGTAGACTTGTCGGAAAAACATATGTAATGTACTAAATGGCTTACAATTCATATTACAATCAATATAATAAATACACGTGTCGCGTTTCCAAGCATTGTCTGGCATAAACAGGCACGCTAATGCCTCGAGCAGACTGTAAAAATCACGAAGACTTCACGGCGGAGATAGCAACTATCTGAACGATTACTCAAGGGGACATGGTACGAATAAAGCGCACCCTTATCTCGTGTTTAGCCGTTGTCGTAAAGCTGGCCATAGTGTACTTTATGTCACGCTATCCTGAAGGCTAATTTACAATTTAATAATATTAGCTGCATTTGAATACGCTGGACAGCAAAACAAGTTCGAATGAAAGTAACAGTTGAATGAACTTAAAATTCTAATCATTATAAAGTCGCAAGTTATTGATATGTATAAAGTAGCGTAGTGAACGGGGCATGGATCTTTATTTATTTTCTTTTTTTTATCTGAGTGTTTATGGATACCTGTTGTGAACAAACAAATAATTACATCGTTCCGCTTCTAACAAAGTTTGTACGGAATGTTAAGAAAAATTATTTGCATTTATTAAAATGGTTAACAAAACTATTATACTTGCATAAAATAAACGAGCTCAATTAATAAATAATCAATAATTTATTAAAGGTTTGCCTCATTAAAGCTCTTTAAAAACATACGAGAAAAACGATGCTAAGAACTGCTGGCAAAAACTTAATAAGGTTTAATTTATCTTTAACTTCATTCAATACAAATAGGCGTTTTTTGCATGAGAACGTAAGAAAATTATCGGAATATTTGTATGTATAGAGTATGGATGTAACGTGCGATGAGTCTGTCACAACATGAGCTTGAGGAGCTGTTCCCAGCCATTTAATGTAGTGGCCTGCTTGCAGTCCAGCCATATATTACAACCTACAATATCGTTACTCAAATACGGTTACCAAAATTAAATTTTAATTAATAGTATGGAAGTAATTACCTTACTACAGCGTAGTTTAACAGACCTGTAGAGAAATTTAAACTATGCATGTAAGCCTCGATAAAATCAATTTTGTTCTTTAATGTTGGATGTCATAATAAATACTGCTATATAGCTTTTCATTTCCAGAATTATTTCGATCTCACTACCGTTCCACCGGTTAACCGAAAACAAATCTTACCAACTTTTATTTTAGAACAAAATTGAGTTAGCAAATGTTTTAATATGACGATATTACCTTTCTCATGTTTCGTGGACAGTATTTATTTTTGTATGAGTCCAAATTCTTGTTAGAATCGAGTGGCGCGAAGAAACTGGTTTTGAATTGTATCTGGTATAAATATGTAGATACTAACGCCCCCGAGGTGATCACTAGTTGTTACGAAGCATTTTAAATAATGCCTCGCATTTCAAATAATATGATATTTTGTATCTCTATCAGGGTTGGGAATGTTTATTTTGGTTTGCTCTTTATTTATCGCGTATCAAGTTAACGAAACGATCGGACGACTCGTAGATTACTCAAACGAACACTCAAACAAGATGGTAAGCTGATAACGTATCAAGTTATAAGTACTTGTTACATCGGCCCGGCCATATGCCGTTTAAGTACTTAAGTACATTATATGTCTTCAAAAGACCAATTTTATCGAACATAAAGTGGTAAGAATATGAAACGAGACCAGAATATGTGAATCCGACCAACCATCTCTATGCGTAGATCAATACTGTTACAATTAACATACGTTATGATTCCTAGACAACATCAATAAAGACATTACTTGGCATCCTAACATATGCAGTACATACACAGTCAGTTTTACTAACCTACAGAGAATTATGCCAACTTTGTGCGTCAATTTAATTTCTTTTAAGCTCAATTAATACGATCAGAACAAGGACAAGTTTTTTTCCATTGAAAAGTGACCGTCTGGAAGATTATTGCAGTTATAAATACGTGCTGTATATGTCACTGTTCAATCAGTATTCAGAGCTCATGACGCAGTGAGAAGGAATTAAGAGCGACATCATGTGATCCGACAGAGAACAATAGAGACAGTGCGGAACAAAAAGCAGCAAGCGAGCACAAACAGAGCGGAGCGTACCTGCGCCCGCGCACCGACCGCGGGGTATTAATTAGTAGCCATAGGGTGACAACGCCACCCAAAAAATCGGGAAGCGAACGCTTTACGACCACTGTGCAAGAATTTCTCATTCCAAAAATACTTTTTGGCGGAGACCAAGTATCCTTTTTATGAAGCTTTCACAACTTACGTTTTGGATAGGTATTGTTTTAATTGAATACCACTTTTTGCCGCCGAGTTCGTTGTCCGGAAAATTAGTCGTAATCATGGTTCTCCTAATTAACGAAAAAGTGTCGCCATATCGAGGCGCCAGAAAAGGATGCCCGAATTTCTCGTGCATTGGCCGTCGCCAAACTCAAAAAACCGTTTAAAAATCACTCGCTCCGCCCATCGTCCGCCCAGCGACTCCTGCGCACTTATGATTTATCGTTACGAGGACAACCCGCCCCTCGCACTAACTACCCGGCTTCCGCACCGCTAATTATACGTACACATAGCCCTCTCAAAATCTTAAATCGCATTCTCGATTCTGTCATCGGGAGCCCGAATCGAGCGCGCCTCGCCATAATCGAATTCGATACGGCTTATTCGTCTTAATCGTTTAACTTCGATTCACGTGCTATATCCGTTTGTTCCTTCGACGCTACTACTGTTATTTATATTCCTTCCTCAAAATGTTATACATAAAACATCATTTGAATAGAATTGATAGATCGGATTAAAGTTTCTTTGTGTAAGCTAAGTAGCAGAGTTCAATGAACTGGTAATTGATTGAGTTTCAAAAGCACCTCGCTATTGAATGACGCAAAAAGCTCACTGAGTAGGTATATCATACGCTTGAAAAATCGTATCAGGTAAACGGTCTGTTTTTAAAACCATGTAAAAGAAAAAAACACGATGAACTACAACAATAGTGCGATGCACTATCATCGTCCAGGTATGATCGCGATACGACATTTTTATAGTTAAAAGGTAGTCTGCGTGTACGTTCGTGCAAAGTAAAATAATACACACGTTGTGCTGTATTGTTCACTCCTCGCTGATTTAGTAACCGGTCACGCATCAAGGACGTGGATCGAACGTATTCAGAATAATTTGGAAGTGGACACGGACAGTTCTCACGCTATTGGCATTCTTACGCGGTAGATAAGCTATTCATATGCCTGCGCCCGCGCATAATGTCGCCATATATTTCTCTTTAATTCCCTTCGGTAATCTTCATCGAGTCGAGATTGAGATACACCTTCCAACTTCACGCTGCCAGCCCTGACCTTCGGACGTTTTCGTTACGTTTATAAGATATAGATAATAGTCGCTTCAAAAGAACTGGTATTAATATAATAACATCATCTGAACAGAGAATCGTTTGAATTATGATTAAATTGTTATCTGCTTTTAGGCGATTCGATTACTTGAAACTGCTGAATCATTTTCCCCTTAAATATATTTCACTCTCTAATAAAGCAGTTATTCCTTACATTACATACTAGCTTCTGCCAGCGGCTTCGCCCGCGTGATATCATTATAAATATATAACATTCTACTGGTGAAAGATTTTTTTTAATCGGTCCAGTACTTTTTGAGTTTATTCATTTCAAACAAAAATACAATCATACAATTATTTTCTTTCGTTATAATATTAGTGTAGAAGTATCAATCGGCCTAGCCTTTTCCCAACTATGTTGAGGTCGGCTTCCAGTCTAACCGGATGCAGCTGAATACCAGTACTTTAGATGGAGCGACTGCCTATCTGACCTCCACAACCAGTAACTGGGTAATACGATACCCTTGGTAAGACTGGTTGTCAGACTTTCGGGCTTTTGAAGACCTGTAACGACTGTCAAAGATCCACGAATGACAGCCAGGACCAACGGCTTAACGTGCTTTCTGAGGCACGGAGAAGTCTCAGTATGTAAGATGGCCATCGATCCATGGACCAACCCTGGCAAGCGTAGCTTAACCTATTGGTTAGAGTCCTATGCAGAGAGTTAATAGAGGTCATGATCCAGCTTATTTCACGTGGAACATGACTGTGACCCAAACTTACAGGTGCAAGTTTTGATAAATCGATCATTCATGAAAGCAATTACGTCTAAATATCAATATGATTAAGTATTGCGTGTTGAGGCAAGTGTTCATCCAATGTAAGTAAATGTAACAATTATTCAAGAACACACAAACGCAGCGGGTAGGTACCCACGGTGTGTTAGACTAACACACAGAATTTGTCCATGACAAATTGGACGCTTAACCAACGAACGTTGTTCTGAATAAATTATTTACAAGCTTAGAAAAATGTCCTGTTTGCTGTGACTACAATGATCTAACGACTGTCTCGTGTTCTTGTCATGATACGATGCATAAAATTAATATCTATTCACATAATAATCTAATAAATTAGCCGGCCTCACTACACCTAAAAGAGAGATTTTGGAAAAAAAAAAATATGCAAATCCGATTCGATATTGATATTTATATATATAAGGCAACAATAGCTTAATGACGGGCCTTGATTAGCGGCCGCGTGGTCGAGGGGTCAAACGGTCCAACTCTACTCCGATGAACTTATGAACTGGACACAATCCCACACAAACTGTTTTTTTGAGAAGTTACCTGAAAATATTGTCGAGTAGACGCACTACGAACTGTCAAAAATATAATCTTCATACATCTTGTTTTCTTAATTCTCTATTCATGAACAGGACTAAGCACTATAGTAAATTAAGAAAATTAAATTCAATAAAAGACGAAACTAGTTTCTAATCAAACACTAAAATAAACAAAAAATATGACACAAAACTAAGCCCATACCTAATTATAGTTAACACCATTTCATTAACTTACTGACATATCAACGCAGAGCCGAAACTACTGGGACTAGGAACGAGAAATTTAGCACAAAGCTTCGTTTTATAATGTAGGGGGGCACTAAGAAGGGGTTTTTGAAAATTCCACCTTTAAGGGGGCGAAAAGGAGGAATTTCGTTTGAATGAAAAATCTTATTCCTTCAGTTAATAAACTTGACACTTGGCACAAAAAGTACTAGGTTTGCATGAAGTTAACATAGTATTTCAATCATTAGACGTTGTGCACAATTTCTGATGAGTAACCTAATAAAAAGTACTAGGCACGCATGAATTCACGATAGTATTCAATCATTATGTTATGCTACGTATAGGATTTGGATAAGGCAAACAGATAGTTTATAACCTAGGTTAACACATAGGATACTTTTTATCCCGTACGTTTCCATGGTATAATTTCCGACTTCCACGCGAGCTAAGCAGAGGGAAAAAGTTAATATTCTCATAATAATGGCAGAGAAGGCAAATGATATCCAAATTTTTGTTTTTAATTTATTCAAACATAATCTCTGACTTTAACTAATAGACTTCATCAGTCGAGATTAATTAACTTCCTAAATTATTTTCTCGTTTTAAAGAATTCTTAAGAAAATTTGAAAAACTGTCCACGTTTACTATGCGTACTCGTTTAGGTAATCTATCTTTCTCAATGTCACGACCTTTTTTCTCAGTTAACGTAAGCAGGTGTTTCTAACAGTTATGAAATCATTTTGATTCTATTGAATGGTAAAAGTAATGGTCAACGTTAATTGGGCAAAAGCTCTTGGAAACTTTCTATGAACACCTGAAAAATATGTTCGACTCACAGTACCTGTATATTTCAGCACGAGTCAATCAACCCATGTTCCTTCTACACGCTAGATAATTAAACAAGTATATAATTGAATATATCAGTCCAAGTTTTAGAGGCAATATATAAAGTCATGAGCTATCTAGACAGATAGGGATTGGTATAGAAATCAATATATATAAATTGCCCAATAGAATTGCCGGAGGAACACGCCTGGCTTCAGATCAGATACTATAAGTCAGCACGCAACATATCAATTAAAGGGTGTATTAAACATCCTCATCTCCATACACAGAGTGTGATTTAAATGCGAATACTGCATACTATTTTATTTATTGACTTGTTACTTGCCGCGACGTTGCAATTGTGTCAAGTGTGAGTTAGTGTTAGCTGTTACTTCAAACGTTGTAATATCAATGTTTAATTATAGACATTAAACCGGTTTGAACATTGTTATTGTTGTCATAAACACTCTGTTATTCCTGATAAGTAAGCGCCTTTAAAGATGTAAGTGCTTTCAAATCAACAAATGATTCAATTTCAAAACCTGTATTTTTACTATTATTGAGCTAAGTAGTAAGTCGCATAAGCGCCTAGTTCCAGTTCATTTCCTGGTAGTTTTAATAAATTAAAAAAATAGGACAATTGAATTTTAAAACGACTATCAATATCATTTATTACGAATCCTTCATGTTTCATCGTTGGTGCGTTTCGAGAAATAAAATAATTTGATTTTGTAAGCACACCTGAATGGTGCGTTTCGAGGAATATTTTTGGTATGTTTCAAAGTTGGTGCACTTCGAGGAATACCCCAAAGATGTAGTCTCTATCTCTATTAGTAGGTACATGTTTAAATTTCACATTATTTTGAAAATAATTACATGTACAGTTACGTCTGTATGTAAGTGACAAGGCAACATTATTATGCGTTTATTTACTTGAAAGCTGACATTTCCATCAGACGGAGGAGCAAAGGCTATCTACATGTACACGTACTACCTTACACCACTAACGCCGCGAGATATCTCTGTTTTGTCATAAATCGCAACTTTATTTACGATCAATATCTCCATGTGATTTATAACGACAATGCTATTACGTCCTCTCGATACTTATGCATGACCATCCTTTGTCTTATTATGAGATACGATACTTAAAAATATCGTAAAGCAACTGGAAGTTTTGCGATACTTCTACGAACTATTTTAAAAGTACGTAAGTGTGTATCTTTTTGTGAACATCCTGTTGATACTCATTTCTTGGTAGGACTGAGTTAGATAGTGTTTCTTCTTCTTATTAGTAATACGGTCATAATGAGTATAGGACAAATTAATATGCATGCATGCTCAAATATAAAAGATGCTTGATAACTGAGAATTAATGTTACAATATTTAACACAAATAACTTTACACTAGGTACTAAATTAAATGACTCAATTATACAAATAAAAACAAAAGGACCGAAGTATTTGGCCGCATCGCTGTCATCCGGAAACATGCCCAAAAGACTGGCAACATTGCCACATTGAATGGCAATTCTAATTCTTTGGCCAAAGAACGAGCTAGATGGGAATTATATTTATCATAAATATAATTCTCAGTTGGTTACACGACAATTATGTTTTTAATATAATGAGAAGAGAATAAGTATTCTGCTCCCATTATATTAAAAACTTTTATTTCATTAATTGTTTTCACATAAAATTAAAAAGGAACGAAGGAAAAGATTTTTGCAAGAGAAATGTGTCAAAGTGTTGTTCAGATAATTGTCATAACTGAAGAACACTGTTAAAAACGGCCGTTGTTTATGGTTCTAAAACTGTTATTCCCTTAGTGCCATTGAGTGAAGCCGTGATAAGTCTGTAGAACTTAAATTTTAAAATAGCAGTCATTAAATAATATGTGTGTATTTTCTCTTCCAAACAAGCTGCAGATAAGGCTAAATGTAAATACCAACAGCTATGATCTTCCGATCATAAATATTTACTGCCTTCATCAATTTTCACATGCAGTATCTACCGCATGACTGCATAGTTCAACATCACAATGGCTTGTAAATGCACCAGTTGATGGATCCGTCAAGAATTAATTTATTGTATCGTTTTAATACTACCCTCGATCAGTGCGTGTACAGCCGCTAATTAAAAATGGCTGGTGTGTTCTGAAACCGATCGTACTAGTGTATCTAGTCAAGTTTTTTTTTTAATGCCTTGATGGGCAAAAAGTACCGTTGATCCCTGTGGACATAAACTATCCGTAGAATTGGAGGAATCTACCTGAATAAGCATCAGCTCGTAGTTAATTGAAGCATTCTAAACATTTTCTTATTTCGACCGTATTTTCTGGTGAGATACAACGGCTCAGTGTCCGTAAAATGAGAATAAATTTCATGTATTTGGAAGTCCTTATCGCATACAATCGCAAATTTTACACCAACTTATTTTTTCCCAAAAATGGGTGTCTATTTACATTTTAGGCAAAATAGCGTTACACACTGAATATAAATTGCTTAATCAAAGTAAAAAAATGGTATTTATGTAGCAGGAATATTCTATAATACGAACTTTCATAATGATCCCAGCGCACGAGTGAATGCGCGAATCGAATATACAAATAATTGTTTAGGTAGGCACAAATAACAGTGATAGCTTTAAGCGAATTTAGACCTTATTGCGAACCCCTGGTGCCCACAGACTATATTCTTATTTTACCTTATGATGCCTAAACATAAAGTGGGTCGTTATTTTATGCAATTTACTCCAATATAAATAATTCATACTCTCCACTTTGCATTTCATCACAGTAGGCAGACATGTACTAAAACAGCTTTACAAAAAGACGAGACGAAATTAGATCCTTTATTTTCACTTACCAGCAAAAACACCTTTGTGGAATGAATAGATATTTAGAATTTCCTACTGAAACCTTTGTTTAGCCATAAAAACACAAAGCTTTTCGTAAAGCATCCAAATTCCGAATGTAACCGTTTACCCGCGACATATTGTTTCAAAACTAATTTCCCAGCGGTCCATCACTGTCATAGAGTTGTGTTCAGAACGAGTTAGATATCTAAGATAGCATAATTATTCAATAATACTGTTACAGCCGCCTCAAAGATACCTGTGCCCATATAATAAGGTTTACATTTTCATTACAAGCTGTTGAGTCGGGTTGTAAGGTTATCGTTCAGTTACGCCTGCGATCGTTGTCACCGTCTTCATAAGTACTTCTTGTCTAAAACGGTCAGCTGTAGATCGTTCTTGCTGTTTCGAAGTGAATTGAGCAATGCTTATGAAGTCACTGCGGAAATTCTCGTGACTTATCTGCATAAGACTGTAAGTGAAGTCTGTTCCTTGTTTAAGTGTTTATATGTTTTTGAATAAATTAATAAATATTAATCTTTCTCTTGTTCTTTATACTACCCATGTATTACTTTCGGGCTACCTTCCTACACTGAACTTGAATGCTCGCCTTTGCATAAACACATGACATGTGTTATGTGTTTAAGATTATAAATATGGCATTGGATAATTACCACAGAAGTTATTTTTAACCCTTGCCCAACAAACTGCATTATTTTACTTTACCCTAGAACTACAACACTGTGACAGTGACAAGCTAAACAAATCATTATTCAATGTTTTTCATACATGACTAAAACACAAAGAGAGTGAACACTAACCATGCAGCTAAAGGAGCTTACATGAATTTATTCATCTCCATATTAGAAACCCAAGTCAGGTAACAATATAACGCTTTAGTCTATTCTTAGGCATCAGCACACAACATACAGCCTCCAACTACCTAAATATTGCGTGTCCAGCCAAATCTACGGCTGATCAAAGACTATGTTAGTTTATCAACATCTTAATGTTTCTAGATAGACCCAATTAGCCCACTGCTGAGTTATTTACTGTAAAATTTATTGGAAAATTCAACTTTGATTGTACGTGATTAAGTTTCGAATAACTAATTAATTCAATAAATAAAATTAATTTAGAATTAGCCTTTGTAACGGCGTGACGCTCCGGCATAGTCTCACGCGCACATATGAGATTTGTTTATAACTTTAATATCTCTATCAAGTTTAATATATGCGTTTAGGATTTGTAAAGGGCAGCGTTCTTTTATTTGTACTCTGGAGCGTCGTATTTTCCAATTTATTTTATTTTAGTGGTCATTAAACATAATTTATTACCAAGAGGCCGCTATTAAAAGGCTTAGTGGAAGTTATCTGTAGTTTCGCTTCCACTTGTCATTTTTATTGATCTAAACACACTTACGAGCTGGCCTGAATGGTAATAAAAATGGGGTTTCACATGCACTGGAATACCAGTATTTTATGAAACAATAACATACATGCTCAAGGAATGAGCTAGGTTATGTACTGAGGTACTAACATAGAGTGGGAACAAAGCGCAGTTATTTCAAGTGTTAGTTGTTTCCAAAGGTACAATCATGATCATAAAGTTAAATCCTTTGCATAAAATACGGACACACACGTCTTCCTCTAAACATTGGGCATCGACAATAGGTTAAAGAACAAAGACAAGGAAGAGGACATCACTTACATTTAGAATTCCATTTGAATTTAACAAAGGAAATGTAACGTAACAGTTAGCGATGTTTAGGGATTTTATGCTTCAACTTAAATATACGGAATTTCGAATATGTCTGATAAGTTTCAGTTTCGACCGGAAACTTTGTGAATAAACGTATTATTATTAACTAGCTGCGATCCGCGGTTTCACTCGCATAAGTCTCGATTCCGTGGGAATATCAGAATAAAAGTATTTTATGTCCCAAACTACGTTATAGTCTACCCATGTGCCAAATTTCATCCAAATCCATGCAGCTGTTTTAGCGTGAAAGCGTAATAAACAAACAAACTCACTTTCGGTTTCTCACTTTTCTAATATTAGTTAGGAATTTGCAAGCTGCCTGAGCATTTAATTACTAAACCTGTGAAAGGTTTCACGAACACATAGGTAGGTACACGGGAACAAAACAAACTTGAAGATCAGACCATGACAAAGAAGGTGCCCCACGCTCAGGCTCTTTATACCTATCATAAAATTTATGAACAACCGGTAATGATTTAACTAGAGCTAATTAGAGCAAAACTAGTGACTAGCTTGTTTACTCGTAACAAATTCCGCCAACGTATCCTATTTATTCAGCTCACAGCGAACCAGGTTCTGCTCAATAAAAGGATCTTCTTGTGAACCACTTATTTTCTTCCTGTTACCAATTTACGGCCGGTAGAGAAAACATTAGAATCAGTACTATATCGGCCTTAATTAAACATTTATGAGGACGCATTCTATACTGAATGCTTATATTAAAATTTATCTATTTCCAGAGTAAATCATTCAAGAAATTTCTGCTGGAAACCTAGTGGTTTGAGTTCAAGTTCGCTCTCAACCGGTTCTTCTATTAAAATCGTTTCATACAGCTTCCATCATCAGATTCCTACCATGCACAAATCGAATGGAGCGTGCACAATTACTAATTGTTGTAATTGTCAATAGCAAGACAATAAATACTTTGTTCTTTTAATTGACTATTGCAGATTGAATTGACTGAATGGAGAATTTAACTTGCTATATGTTGTGGAAGAAGTAAACAATAAACTTTTTACTGTTGGGTTTTTTTAGTGTAAAAGAGTTATGAAAGTTCTAACTAAGTATAGGTTGATCTGCATTCTAGAGCAAAATTTGATTATTACATTATAGTGCTAACCATAAACATGCATCTATACATATTAACATACATGATTATCGTGACTGGCCCTATATCGCGTGGTCATTTAGATCATAAAACAATAGAACAGTTGCAACCGAGAGAATGCATTGCGCAGTTATGCAAATAGTAGGGGTCGCGACCGTAAGCATGAATATTGATACAGCATTGTCGAGATTGCAGATTTCCTCCGCGATAGCTCGGGCCCTTACTCTCTGCCAGCACGATTCGTAAACGAATTAACCTAAACTGATTATCTGACAATGGTATTAGATCTGTAAATAATATCCGTAAACCTCGACGAAATTTGAGCTAAAAATCCATTACCTCGCAATAGCATAAGACTTTAAAATAATAAGTATGGCTCGGAGACGCTGCGGAGTGGTCACGCAGCCACAATGGTCGGCCCGACTAAGAAATGACTTCAAAAACGTATATAACTTCGTCAAATGGTCATAAAATGAGACCCGTTTTATGGCGCACCTTTATAGCCGCGAGCTACGTAAGGATGAGCGGCGGATGCCACGCCGAGTTGGCCCCAATGCTGGACCAAACTTTGTTCACCTCTACAAACTATAAATACATTGCATTGCTTACAGCTGAGTAAGATGCACACATAATAGAATTCTACCGTATGTGATTTGTTCGATACTTTGACATGGCGCAATTCTTCAATGAATGCATGAGGTGTTCAGCTTCCAACAAAGCATGTCGTCAAATAATCAAAAAGATTCATATTCTCTTGCAGGTAAACTAAGTGTAAGTATTATTGTTTCTTGAATATTTCTTCATGAATCCTTCTCTTTGAAAAACATTTATTCAACACATAATTTGTATTGAAAACGCAATCTTATAACTGTAATTATAAACACAATCCCAAACAATTCTTAATGTTATTGTTTAATAGCGATGTAATTTAGTGACATTCTAATACATAAATTGTTTTGATTTAACGTTTGCTGAGGCACTTGAACTCGTAATTATTTATAGTTTAAATGAAGCTATATCGTAAACGTCCTCAGTGATTTATTTCCAACCTAAAGTCATTATAACAGGCTCAAATCGTACAATCTACTTTTCTCGTAGGTATATATATGTAGACAGATTATAATGATTTTTTTGCTGAATATTTATATATTTACGAGCGTTTTAATATTGATATCCTCGCGGCCGGAGTATCGAACCTGTTTGCTTGGTTTATGTACAAACATCATTGATATTTATTAGATTCAGGGCTTGTTTCACTGCCACTATAGGATAAAGATAACAGATATCTCAAAGATAAGAGAATAATATAACAGATTTTTATGTTTTTGTGTTCATTATCTACGACAGCATGGTATAAAAATGATACTTTTTTTAAATTGTTAGTCTTTACTTTAATGTCTCATCTTTTGTCTGGTATTTTAACTGGCACTTTTTTGAATATTTTTATATTCACAAAGTTCGGTGCTAATGCAAAGAACCTGCAAATACAGCATTCAAAAACATGCGGGCCATATTTCCAAGAAACTACCTGACTCACGTAACGGTGTACAAAAGCAGGAGCTCAACAGCATAAAAAACTGCTCTCAACATTTGAAATGTCCAAAATTTCCGACACTTCTTGCACGTATATTAATCTTATCTTCTTAGTTTTTTTCTAGCAACCTTTTCACAAATTCAAAAGTGAGAATTCTTGTGCCTTAGTCATGGAACTTCACCGTTCAAAGAAACTGATGTCAAAGCTTTTTCCTTTAGAACCAAAATCGTATAAAACTATCAGTAAATGTGGATACTCATCTCGTATACAATGATTTTATCTATTTAGGAAATGCTCATAACGACAATGATCACAATATAACACAATTATTGCACTAAAGAATTTACTATAAACGGTGTCATCGCCCTCTATCTCTCCACAAGGTCATTCCTTAATAATTAAGTTCTTTTCATCTTCGCCAGAATTAAAGCACTCAAATAGAACAAAACTCGAACCCCTGTGCTTAACTGAATTATTTTATTGAATGAAAGCGGAGGACTCATGTTTTGTAGTGTATAATTCAAGTTCTCACACTTGTTCTAGAACCTGCAAACGGGTTTCGGAATTACTAATTGGTTTTAGTAAGCCATCAATACTAATGAAATACAGAATATAAACGAAACTTTTTTCAAAAATCAAACCTATCAGATATATTGTATCAATTAGAATCGATTCAATCGATCTATGATAAAACGATAAAAACTTGCAGCTATGATTGAATTAGTATTATGTAGTTGCAAATAAACTCTTGAAATGCTTTATGGTTATTTCCTCGTGCCACAGAGTACAGATATGACGCACGGATGTAAAAACTTCAGTTCAGAATTACAGGTCGCCGGTAATTAATTTAAATGACCAAGTGGCCGTAATTCACAAACAAACCAACAAGCAGTCTGGTACATTTCTGTAAACATTTCCAAACCACTTGAGCAGTGGATTTACTCACAGGCTGTGGATCGTGAATAACTATGTAACAGGTAATTATGGGTTACGCGCCAACCAAATTAAATATTTTTAACGGCCCGTTTCCTCAAAATAGTGATGTGTCAGTGCCCGCGGTATTTTTTTATTGTTATCTATATAATATGTCATTGATCTCTTTTATTTTCATTGCAGTTTTAATATATTCTTCTTTCTTAAATCATTTATTTTACAGTCATTAACGTTATTTGAATTTGCCAGCTAATATTTATGTATTTTACAATTAGCTGTCATGTCTGAATATTACCTGACGCCAATATTTGTCGCATGATTCTAGGTTAGGAATTTGAGTAGGCATTCATAAATAACTCGGCTCAGACAAAAGACATACCTACTTGTCTAGATTGCATAAATTATTACCCGTGGTACAACAGGTAAATCTACCTCATTTGACAATTAAGAGATAAATGTAATCGTTTAGATTTTCGTGTGTGCCTTATTAGTAAAAGGAATGTTGATAATATATATTAAATAGGTCTTAACTATCAATAACGTATCGATATAATAAATAATAGTGAACATTATCGATGAATCGCATCCCTAATAACAAAATGGCGTTTAGCTGCCGTTCGGGGCGCTTGCGCATCGACGATCGACTCACGCGCCCTCTACAATTATCGGATGAAATGTAGTCACTGCTATAGTCTATTGTCTTGCCCTTCTAGATATATGGACTCCACACTCGGCTCTCCCATCACATTCAAATTGCTACGTAGAATTATTATTAAGATTATATTTTTATAGATTCAAGATAATTTATTTTGTGGAACGTTGTTGAATGTTTAGATGGAAGAAAATTTGTAGGTATCTACTGAAGTTCAAAACTCGACATAAACTTCTAACAGTATAAAAAAATTATAGCAAACAAAATTTCAAAGACTTTGATGAATAAGAAATAATGCACCATTTGCAATACATTTTTTTCATTACCGGTCTCTCTTAACTCAGGAATAAAAGAGTAAAAATAAAGTCTACCTACACACTGTATCATGATCTTAACAGAGCAATTTAAGTCATAAGTATTCATTACAAAGTACACTTACATTCTGTTTCTAATAGAAATTCCCAGAATTTGATTGACACATAAAAGTTACATCCTCGCGTTACGAAGGGGTCTAGTAGTGCACTAAAGTGTCACTAGGTGAGCGATAAGGACGCATTAAAAGCTGTTGGGCGAAAGTCGTTAAAAGCCGGAATGTCTTTAGAAGCCAAGCTTTCGAGACTCAACAGATTGATATATAGACAAGAGCAATTAGAAATAATAGTAAATCCTTTTCAATATTATGGTACAGACAGCTCAACAGATTGCAATTTTCAACTCCTAGTATAATAGAACAAAAGACGAAATATTAGCAACGTTTCCTGGAAACTTCATTATTTTTCATTAAAAATGGAAGTTACCTTACCCTACATTTAGTTGGTAACTTGTATGTCAACAGAGACAGACTATAAATAGCTGATATTTAACCCAAATGCAAAATCTTAGATAACATTTACCGTCGAACTAAACGGTTTGTACGACAAATTGATACGATACGATATTGTATTGACACGAGAAGTGTGAAATATATGTAAACTCTTTAAATAAAAAGTACCACTATCTATATTTATTGGTGAATACGAAAAGTTAACATAATGTGTGAAAATATATATGTATGTGAATAAAGTAACGGTGCTAAAGGCGTGGGCGTAAGATTCTTAACATTTCACTAGCCCTATTTGCATTTTACAACTTTTATCGATGTACTAAACGAGATTCTGCCGCGGATGGCGAGAGTCAGTGCGTCTTCCATATTGCTTACATTTTATCTTATGTCCCAAGGCTTTTAAAAGGATTAGTGTCTATATTCATACCCGAGATTTTAATTAGACGATTTATTTACGTTTCTCAATCGTGCTTTTTTATCTAGAAGCTAATTTTTATCTCAATGTTACCTGTAAAATATATTTACTGTAATCCTAATTAATATCCAGTAATACGTTCGATAATATTCAAATGATTTCGCATACAAAATGCGTTGCTAACAATAAAATGAACACTATCAATAAAGACTCATAATCAGCTCTACTAAAAAACGACATAAGCATAAAACATGCCAAAACACGCTCACCAAAGCACAATAATAAGCACTTAGCACGCTTAAATACTTATAACGCGATATGTCAAAAGTGCGATCCTAATTGTAATTTAGTAGGTAATGCATGCGGGAGATATCGAGATCAGCCAGCTACGCTCATTGCAACCTTTCCAAAATTTATTTGACTTATTCGATGCGAGGGTTGAGCATGGCACGTACAATAACGCACTAAATCATATCAAATCGTAATGCGACGGAGGTGTGTCTGGAACGGAATTAAAACGCAGTAATATCCCGGCCTTGCTGTAATTCTGGCCTGTCTCAGATCTCAGAAGATTATCGTAAAGTATTTATTTATCCAGCGTTCCCTCGGGAGGTTAGATACCATCAAGAAATCAATTTTGCAATGAAACGTCGTGGAGGCGTAAGGTTTGTGGCCTTTAGTTGCAGGTGGCGGTATTATGTCGATTTAAAAGCTATTGAGCTTCCAAATTGTATGAAGGTGGAACGAAAACTTTGTTGGCGAACACTCAAGAAAATTATAGATTATCTGTAGAAAAGCGAAATCAATGTTGAAAATCATATAATTTATCTTTTCATGTCTCTTATAAAAGCTGGAACTTTATACTAACTGCGGGTTGCAATAAACAATTTATAGACACTATAGACTGCTCTCATGATCAAAAAGTTAAGTTGCGTAGTACACAATACACCTGCTGGCAGGAAGGCAACTATAATTCTACAATAAATCTTTCGAATCTTAACTGTCGTTATACACTACATCGATACCCGTGTATAATGTACCACGTACATAAATAATTAAATACACTATAATTTTTTTGAACATTCAGATTAAAATTCCATGCATTCGGTTTAGCTAATTTGAATAATCAATACACATAAATTACTCTGTAAGGGCTATTTTAGTGCTTTATTTCTTTGGACAGCTTTACATTCAAAAGTTTGTTTAATGATATCTCAATGTTATTTGACTAGTTTGATAAAACATTTTCATATAATTAGATGCTAGATAAATATGACTTGTCTTCGGAAGAAACGAGCAGATGTGTTCCGGGATGGGAAACCTACGACGTCGCTGTATAATGTTGCATTGGCGTACATCTCTTGCGGAGAAGATATGAACATAATAAAGACGACAGCGACAAGCTCGCTTCAGCTAAACTCCCATCACGCCTCCGCCAATGATACACAAATCAAAATAAACTTCACACAACTTCAAACTTGTGAACTACATACACACAGCGGTCTCATAAGTATCCCGACAGCAACACCGATGTATGACGTAGAAAGCAACAGAACCACTAGGAACCGGTCCAACTTCACATGAATGCACACACATAAACTGTCCAATTAAGCAAGGCCTATGACAGCGCGATCAGTGTCCCCGCGCAGATCTCGGCGCAGGAATGTAGGGGCGGGCAGGACAGGTCATGCTTCACTGGTCGTTATAGTCAACAACGATAAGAAAGCGGACTCGGCCGAGGGACTGTCAAGAAACAATCTATATTGTGATTATAGACAGATATTGAAAAATTGTTGCGAAAATAGATGCCAATAGAGATAAGTCCATGCATTCCAATATTACAAAATTCCATTAATGTACAGGATAGTTAGTTGCTGATTCATTAAACTTAGTTTTATGTTTTGTGGAACTTTATTTATAAACTTCGTGTCTGCAATTCCACAGAAAAATATAACAGAAAGTCTGGCTTGCTGTGCGAGGAAATTCATATTCAAAATTACTTCATTTTGAATATCAAGCTATTTCCTCGGTAACCCAGCCGCTAAATCGCACAGCTCTCGCAAATTTGCGGAAATTCATGGTGGAAAGTTTCCACATGATGCATTTTTTGCCGAGATCACCACCAAAGTCACCACCTAAAATTGAACATTAATAAGCTGAATAAAGTATTCACGTTATTTGGTAATCTACAAAATTGTGACTTTGTCTTCAATCTCAAACTCATTAGAGATTCATTTCAAAACGAGTATCAGACTATAAAGTTTGACAAATTAAACACCTAAATGAGAAATGAGATATTTAATTATTTCACGTCTCTAGCTATTTATCAATCTTAAGTGTTATATCGATTTTTAATAAAGGATATTTGAATACCAGGATCTGAGACTAAAATATGCTAGATATTTTTATATCAAATACTGTAGCAAAATAAAATCCAGAGTTTATATTCCTAAGATTGACTGACAAAAGAAAGTTACCATAAAAAGAATAGTCGGAATTATTTATACTTAAGCAAATATGTGTTTGTTTGACTTTTACTATAATTTCTCCTAATGAATAAGATATGAAAACTGAAGCAACAGAGATTATAGAGAAAAACGCGGGAACTGTCATACCATACATACGTAATCATGTTGGGGACATGATCCCCATTTCGACGTTCAAAAGTTGTTTATGTGCCTAATTGAAATAAATTATTTGACTTTGACCAGTTGGTCATTTGGTCAGTAGTCCAGAATCAACATCAATAATTGGAGTTCTAATTAAATAAATAAATACGAAACGAAATTACAATGACCAACCCAATATCTTATACTAACAAATCATAAGTTTATAACATTTTACTATTACTATAATTAACGTCCATTAATTAACCGTTCGTTCAGAGTTTTACACAAACCGTAATTTACTTATTTCTACTATGGAAATGGGGTTTTTGATAAATACGCTTGTTATCTAGGTCTCATAGCGATTCGATGGATATAGTAGTTAGTTCTCGTTAGGTGAGTATACAGAGGTAGTTCGATCTCTCTTCCCGCGACGTCTGCGTCTGCGTCGGTGATACAAACCGATTTTCTATTTCTATCGCCAAGAAAAACTTACCCAACATGTGAACCACACCTGATAGATAGCTTTATAAACTGCGCTATCCCAACTAATATTTTAAATGCGAAACAGAGTTTGTTTGTTTGTTACGCTTTCACGCTAAAACGGCTGCACGGATTTGGATGAAATTTGGCACATGAGAAGACCATGACCTAGGTTAGGACATAGAATATTTTTTATCCCAATATTCCTACGGTATCTAGACTAATGCGAGTAAAACCACGGGGCGCAGTTAGTGTTTTATAAATAAACGTCTTGACTTTTAGCACTGAGAAATGTCTGATGCTTGAAATTCTTTGTTGAAAGTTCAGGCACAGTAACATATTGTCAAGTGTCTATTCTATACATGTAATATATTATCCACTTAGCGCCAAAACATATTCAAATGTCGTAGTACTAGTTTATCTTATTGAAATGTTCATGATAAATCAATAATTTGATACAACAGAAAAGCTAAAAAAAACAATACATTAATTTCCTTGAAACCCAGTTATCCTTGAAAGTATCAATGACTATTTTATGTGGTAAACAATAAATCAGTGGTCTAAGAATGTCTAGACGCAGATCGGGTTTAGAGTTTTTCTGCAATTTAAAAATATTTCAAGTCACTAATAACCAAGCTATCGAAAGCAATCAATACTAACTAAAAGGCTTGTAAATATAAAATGATGATTCAATTTGTCGGTTCCCAACCTTTTATCTAATTTTTTAAAATATATTTTACATTTCTTCTCTTTAGTGGTTGTTTTACACCTAATTGTTATTCTGTAAGAAATGTTTTATATGTGATACCTAAGAATTGTTTTGTACTGCATGATGACATAATTATTGTATGCCTATTAGTCAGGACATAATGGAACTGTAATTTATCTAACATCTGTCTGTATAACCTATGCCCACAATAAAAAGATTTGATTTGATTTGATGTAACTACAGATTGAAGAAAGAGATTTTGTTTCTTTACATAATATAAAATATGAGATTTAAATTAGTAGGCATAAACAAAAAATTTGCACTGACGAGGTGTCAGTGTTAACAGGAAACCGTTACGATAAAGAAATCATTTGTGTCAGCACACGTCCATAACTTTTGTATTTTATTGTTTGTCAAAACCTGTCGAACCTCTTAATCGTTACTAAGTTTGATGATTTTCGAGATTGACTGAATGTTTAATTTTATTTGCTTGTTGATGGGCTGATGTCGAAAATGTTAAGAATAAACATGAACAAAAACACAGACACCGAACCTTTAAATTTTCCAACATAAACTTAGACGAGTGTTATTCTGCTATTATTATGAACTATTTGATTCTGTTTTAAATAAGAAACGCAAATAATTGATACACGTTTCCTAATTCGAAACTTACCCATTAAACGGTTTAAAAGCTGTATTAAAACCAAGCTTCGTAAAAAAGGGTACTATAACATTTCTGATTATTTAGAAGATAGAAAAGCTTGGGATTGAGCTGCTCGCTCTGCTAAGCCTTGTGAAAACCATAAAACTTGACATTTTAATTATTCATCACAATAAACCAGTTTTATATACACATTGACATTGTTGAAAATTATATTCAAAATGACACGATTACTTTTGTAAAGTATTATATTATTTTAATTATTGTGAATGTGAGGACGTGTGACGACTAAGTGGATATTTTTTTTAATTTCTTTTTTTCGTTTTCATTTATTTTTTCTTTCTCAGTTAGTTTTAATGATGGTCTGGCAGTTTGAGTAGTTGATGCGGCCTACCCAAATATCCTGTCTTTGGTATTGTTCGTGAGTTGAGCTCCACGACTGGACAGGTCCACTCAAATCTGTGTGGTCCTCAAAAGACCATTTCAGACACTAATCTACATGGTCCTCACATGGCTTGACCAAGATTATGTCTGGACTTAAAGAGACTGCGACCTCTGAGTTTGTTTCGGCGTTTCTTCTCAGAGTAGTCAGATAGGAAACACCGACCTCATCTAGCTTCTTTTTAAAAAAAAATTATATGACGTGTAAAAGTGATTCCGATATCCTATTTACAGAATAAACAATTTCATTTCATTAACCATAATAACTGCTTTTTACCATTACCCTCCAAAGCACGTACATCAAAATATCCTTTTGCGTTAAGATTGCAGAATTAAGCAACGAGGGCTGTGTAAGTAATTTGATATCGAACTAAACTTAAACCTCGCACGATTTCGCTGATTTACGCAACTTACTCAAATGGTACAGCGTAGGATTTCACTTAGGATACTGCGATTCCAGTCACGACTAACGTCTTTCGGCAACTTGTCAGTCACCGGTTATCTATCTGATTATACCAATATAATGGCAAATGTAGTCGTGTGACACGAGCTTTATAATTGGTTGATTATTGTCACTGTTAACTCATTAGTGAATGTAAATCTAGGGGCGCCTTTACGAGGTAGGTTAGTTAAAAGTGAGATCATACATACAAGCAAGTACAAATTGCATAGATCGGGCGTATCTTCACGATTTGGGGCCTATGTCCAGCAGTGGACGTCTTTCGGTTGAAATGATGATGATGATTGATGTTCCCAAGATTTATTCCAATTTAAGTAATTGAATTAGAAAAGGTTGCCTTTTGTAATTAATCTCATCGCTACTTTTATAACTAAAAGAACGGAAATCACTTAATGCTTTTTTTTATGTAGCAAAAAGTTCATTTACCTTTGAAAAAGCATGGTGAGTGATATTTTCCAATGATAACGCTTTTAGGAGACGTGCCACCCAAATTCGTTATCAATTGCGCCTCAGAACGCATTTAGGCGGGGTAACAGGTTAAAATAAACGTTGATTTAACATTTAAAGTTTTCTTCCAATCGGCACGTTTGGCTGGCCACCGATAAATTCATTGATAAAAACCGAAACGCTAATAAGTTTAAAACGGCCGGACGGTAAATCGGCAATTCCGAGCGACGCGCTTGTCGATCGGAGTCATCGATTTTTGTGTCTTTTCTGAAGAAAGTAATTTCCGCTCTGATGTGGGAATTTGCGAAAAACCTCGTGACGTGACGTGTTGAGCGTGCGCTGCTTTCTGTTGGATGAGGTAAAAACGCGTTGCTACGGAGTTCGTAGAATGTAGACGATTGACTACGTAATAGTACGACACAATTTACATGTAGCACAAATTTGAAAATTTACATTCATTCATTTCAATTTTACGAATGTATTTGGTTATATGACTTGACAAGTTAATTCGTTTATGTAAAGATAATTTTCACCTAAAGTAGTAATAAATATTGGTGATTTTGAAGGCGCACTCAGTTCAGATGGTGATCGGTTTTACGAATTTTGCCGATGTTACATCTAAGTTGTGCCATACTCTACATGACCGTTACAAGTCATCAGCTTTTCCTTGTAAGTCTCATTACACCAATTTCTGAACTCTGCTTTTATCCATACAGATACAAAAGTAGAATTTATTAACATAAATCCTTGTTCGCGAACACAATTTACTGCGGCAATGTTTAACTTTCCTATCTGTTTCGCATTTAGCATTCATATCTCCAATATTTATTAACTTCAGCCGGTTAAAAGAAGAATAAAGAACCCATTACGCGAATGGGGGTTAAACGCGCCGCGTAGACACAGGACTATTAGTATTGGCGTGAAATAATGAAAGCCATTTCACAGTAGAACGTAACGTTGTACGTTCATTAAGGCGGGTGTCGATGGCCGAGCCGCCGGGTGCAAGTTGCATAAATCAGTCCCGGGAATGCAGCCCGGCGCCCTAATGCGCTTTCGGTGTCGGTTGATAGTCACCCCCCTCCCCTTCTTTCCTGAAATCGCTCCTTTTCACACAATCATACCCCCCAATGATTTTATGGCCTCCACGATTAAAAATGCAATGATAATTGAGACAGTCTTAACTGCGCATGGACAGTTACAAAAAACCGCGCATTCTGCGAATTTTAAGGCTACGCAAAATGTGGCATATGAAATGTTTTATATTCTAGGTAAGTTGATGCACGGAGTAGATAATAACGCAACGGATACCAAAATGATGATTCACATCAATAGCTTGAACATCTAGTGCTGTATATGCGGCACGTTTTAGGCTCGAACATGGGGCCTATCATTTGAGATCGGAAATGCATGAGTAATCCATCTGATGGTATCTTTTTCTACAAACCAAGCTATGTCTAAGAAACTTGTCTAAAACAAAAGGTTCTATTTGCCAGTAATCGTTGGTTCACATCGTTACACGATATAGCTTAATTAATTCAAATTTGTTGTCAACTGACCCGTAACGGTTGTGAAGACATGGCCGCGAGTGAGTCCGATCGCTCCTGACCGCACCTGACCACTTTTCAGATTACGGTCATAAAAATAATTAGGGTCGTTTTCTTAAACTTGACACTTCTAATTTGATGCTCGTGCATTGACACGGACGACAAGCTTTAAGCTCACTTATGTAGGTAAGATTATGTTTTTGCAGATTTGAAGAAAGTGGGGTTTTAAGATGGATTTCTCGAATGAATTACATCAGTAACATTAAAAAAAGAAAGCTTTAGTGGCGTTCAATTGGTCCATTTTTGGCAATTGCTGATTATGATGAAGCAGTAACTAGGAAGTATTCTAGATATTTAACAATAAATTATGGAACTTACTGTCCATTGATTTACAAAATTAGGTAAATTATTTTGTAATTTTTCATTAATGTACCAGAATCTTATCTAAAATAAGATTTTAATAACTGATGTCGATAATGACATAGCAACCAGTAGTCTACAGAAGATTCCAGTGTGAATTGAATGCTCCGGAATATCAGATTTCAATAATTTGAAACACGATGTTTTTTTTTACCATATATAATACGAAATATTGCCTAATAAAGGCACCAACTCCTAATTGTATGTAAATCAGCAAGCTGAAATAACGAGATTCCGCATTACAAAATAAAATGTTGTTAAAAAGTACTGTTTTATGAAAATATATTGAGTAGTAAATGTGACACTTCTCACTCGACGACCAATCGGTTCCCGTCGATTAAGTAAGATATTCGATTCATATATTCAAATAAGCAGGACTCGAGTTTTAATACGCTTTTATTATTTCTCTGATTCTTAAGGTTTTTACTGTAAGTACCCACGTTTCGGACACCCGTTAAAGATAACGGCTTTGCCGATGTAAAATAACTCTGCCAATTTTATGAGTTGGCTGATGACAAAAATGACGTGATAATTAAAAAAAACGTCCTAAATAGAATAATTCGCATGCTGTGACATTTACGACGCCATGACAGGATTTTAACATTGAATCACCCTGAAGTCACTGTTTTATTGATGTCGTAAGAAACAACTTTATGACAAAACCATTACCTTCGCCGCCTGATAATATCTACTGATATCTCCTAACCATGTTTTTCAGCCTTCAATCTAGTCACTCCTTATTTTTTTATAATCAGTTTTTGTACTAAAAACGACACTTGCGTATTTTATTTATCAGACTGAATTTATTTTAATGCCAACTTTTATCTGTAACGACACTTTTATAATTTATTTTATGATCTTTGCAATTAACAAGCTCTCTGTGCTCTTTATAATAAAAATAATGATTTTATAAGGTTCTCAGTTTATTGTCTAATTACGTATTAGTAAGTACTTGACTTATAAATTCAGTTTCTTTTCGAAGAAAAGTATTTTAAGTGAAACGGGTGAATTGTAAACGGCCGGTGTAAAGTGGGCACACGGCCACACCCGCGTGTCACAGGATCAACATTTTATTCGTCAAAAGGTGAGGTACAATATCGTAATCGTAATGTGACGAGATCTTTTACGATGCAACGACCAGTTTTAGATACTTTTTATTTCTCTCGCAAATAACAAAATTGCGCTTTAAACTTGTGAGCCAAAATGGCTTTTTCGGATCGAAGGTTAAAATATTATTAAAGTAGATTATGTTCAATGAAATAAATAATAATATATATAATATATATTTGGAGCCCATGAATTGAAGTAAATATGAACAAACTTTTAAGAGTAAAAATAAAAATATCTTTCTATAGGTATTATACAATAGCTTTACCATTGGGGATAATATAAATGAAATGAAACGTGTAACAAACAAAACTCATGTTTCACGTACAGTTAATCTTTGGAAGGTTTCAGAACGAGTGTTCTGATATCGTTTGCGAGACGCGACTTATCGTAATTTAGAGCTCCCGATTAGACTGCGCCGGCCGACATACGCTAACGAGCATACATTTTTTATTTATTTTTGTTTTAACAACAGTACGGTGCCGATGTTTTGTTTCTACCGGCGATTGTGCCAAGTTAATTGGATTGTTCGCTTTGAATTGTTAACTGTACAACAACGCTAAAAATCACTCGATACGACCATACAATCTGTCCAATTAATTATATTTTTTTATTTGCATCTTACCTTATTCGTTGTCGTTTTAAGCGGCGTTCCTGATGAAACTGCGCAGATCTCTACTTCGTACCGGTCCACACCAGCTTCTCGGTCCAGAGAAACAGCCGTTGAAAGTATTCCCAATGACGAATCTATGTCGAACAACCTGTCCACTTGTCTACCATCACCAGTCACATTCACTATGTAATATTCTAAACCCGATTTATAGTTATTAGTCAAGTTTAACACAGCCGTACCCGCAGGTTCGTTCTCAGCCACGGACACCGACCCTACGTTAGTCCAAGTGACACCCTGTAACTCTGCTCCCCCCATGATGACCGTTAGGTAAGCTTCAGTACTTTTCTGTTCACTCAACACTGCCTCGTCCGTTGCTTTTATGACCAGATTCCAGCGTGCCTCCGGTGTCGCCGGAGGATAACGTAAAGTCAATGCGCCGTTACTTCTGTGCAGATCGAATAGATCGCTACCACCGTGGATAAGCTTGTAAGTGACCAATCCATTTGTTCCTGAATCTAAGTCACGGGCTAATACGTTCATAATAAATATTCCACGGCCTGCACTTCTTCCTAGTCTCTCCGTGTTGATCACGGCTGCGTTCATAGATACGAAAACTGGAGCGTTGTCGTTAATATCTTCGACGATTACAGTAACTAATTTCTCTGCAGATAGCCGCGCGGATGGTGGCTCGGCTCTATCATAAGCGACAACAGTTATTCTGAACGTGTCAATACTTTCTCTATCAATAGGTAATAAAGTATGTATGACCCCGGTTATATTATTTATGGCAAAATGCCGCTTGCTGTCATTAGGGTCTTGGTGCGTGATCGAATAATAAACTTTGCCATTTAATCCAGAATCTGGGTCCTCTGCAGTGACTGTCACAATAGGCGTGTGCTTCGGAATACCTTCTCTTATTTGACGCACAATAGCTGTGTTCGTAAAGATGGGTGCATTGTCATTTGCGTCGATTACATTTACAGTAAATAATATGCTTGATGATAAGCTCGGGTTGCCGTTATCTGTAGCAGTGATGTTCAAAACGTAAGAAGTTAACTCCTCATAATCTAATTGTTTGTGCAAGAACAATTCGCCCAAATAGCTGTCAATAAAAAATGCTTCTTTTCTATTACCAGACGTAATTGAGAACTGCAGCTCCCGATTGATACCCAAGTCTGCATCAGTTGCGTGGAATTGAATAATCTTTGTATTTACTGGTTCCGTTTCTAGCACCGACACTTTCATTTGTGTCTGAGTAAATACTGGTGCATTATCATTCTCATCAAGTACGTCAACTGTGATGGTTGTTGTGGCGGATAGCCGAATTATCTGACCGGAATCATGAGCCAGTATGGTAAGCTTGTAGTGATCCACTGTTTCACGATCTAAGGGTTTGTTAATGAGTAGTTGTCCGGTAGCTTCATCTAAAGCGAATTTTCCTAAATCGTCACCTCCAATCAGTTTGTAGTAAATGTCACCATTCAGACCTTCGTCAGCATCTGTCGAATACACTCGCATAATAGAAGCTCCCACAGCGGCACCTTCGGATACCTCAACCTTATAGGGAGTTCGCGTAAAGACGGGCGGGTTGTCATTGACATCTGTTATGTAAATTGTAACTCTCACGGAATCAGACAATTTAACTTTACCGTTATCACTAACAGTCACAGTTAACGTAATATAGTTTTGACCTGAATGTTGTGCCAAGCTTTCCCTGTCAAAGGACTTCAACGTTTTTATAAAGCCGTTTCTGGAATCTATTTTGAAATCATTTTGCGCTATGGGCAAGGAAAACGTTAACTCAGCATTACGTCCAATATCTCGGTCTGTAGCTGTTAATTTCCCAACAAAAGTATCAGGTGGTTCATTTTCCTTGATTTTGAATATGAAAGTGGTGTTAGTAAATTGAGGGCTATTATCATTTTCATCCAGAACGTGAATAACGACAGGCACTTGAGATGATCTCGCTGGTTTACCATGGTCTGTTGCGATTATCGTTAACGAGTAGTAATCGCGTTCTTCCCTGTCCAGTAGACTTTTCACATACAGATAGCCGTCTGGAAATACTCCAAACTTGCCATCAGTGTTTCCTTCTGCGATAAAGTAGGATATTCTACCACTGGGACCTAGATCAGCGTCCGATGCAGAGATTGCAAAAAATCTAGTATTCACCAATGTAGATTCAAGCAGAGATGTTTCGTATGACGTATGATCGAAAACTGGAGTATGATCGTTGACGTCATCAACAATAACTGATATGGAGTGCTTTGCCGCTAGAGCTGGACTTCCATTGTCAGTGGCTGTTACCTCGATAAACATAACAGAGCTTGGTTCACTGGATATCGGCTTATTTAAATAAATAACTCCTGTCGTTTCCGATATTCGAAAGTTACTTTCTGGGTTGTAACTTAGGGTATAAAAGATTGTTCTGTTAGAGCCTGAATCACGGTCAGTAGCTCTGGCAAAATAAACCTCTTGTCCTACTGCCATATTTTCAGGAATATGAATTTCATCCTTGTCTTCAATAAATATGGGGTAATTATCATTTACATCTAAAACTGAAATATTGACGGTGGTAAAACCGAAAGCGACCCCGGTCTTTGCCATAACTTTCAGGTGATAGGTCATCTTATCTTCACGGTCAACATTGGAATCTGTTGTTATCACACCTGTTTTTTCATCCATTTTGAATATATGCTTTGGGTCACCTTCTAAGATGTAGTAAGATATTGTGTCACTAGATATTCTGGCATTCACTTTCCCTACAAAGCGTCCAATGTCTGCCTTTGATGTGCCTTCGTCTTCAAGAATTTTGAAAGTATACCCATTATAACCGTCAAATTGAAGATTTTTACGTTGAGATGTCTTTACTATTTCAACTATAGCATCCTCAAAAGCTCGTCTATTTCCTTTGTCTTTACAGGATATTTTAAGTGTATACACTGTCTCCGGAGCTTTTCTAAAATCTTTCTGTAGCACTATATTTCCTGTCCATGGCTCTATATCAAAATAACCATCTCCACCACCCTCAAGTCTGTACATGATTCTAGCATTTTCGCCTTCATCCAAATCTAAAGCTCGAACTTGTAACACGGTACTTCCAATTGGCAACTCTTCGTTGATACTTTCAATGTATCTTTGAGGATAAAACATTGGATCATTATCGTTAACATCAAGAACTTTTAGTAATATTGTAGCAGTAGAAGATTGGGGAGGAAACCCTTGATCCTTCGCAAGGACTTGTATTTCGTATAAAGGTATTCGTTCCCTGTCCAATTCGATTACTGTACTAAGCTGTCCTGTAATGGGATCTAATATGAAAGTATTAGGGTATTTTCTCTCTATACTTGAAGGTAAATAATATGATACTGAACCATTTGTACCCTGATCGTAATCGGATGCAGTAAGAATTAGTATTTCCTTGTTAGGTTTTATGTTCTCGTGCAAAGTTGCATTGATTTGAGGCTGTGAAAAGCAGGGTGCTTCATCGTTCTCATCTAAAATGGTTACTTTTAGTCTAGTGTATGCCCATTTAGGATTAGGACCTCCGTCTCTAGCTGAAACGTTCAATTCAACAGTTCCTTGAATCTCTCGGTCTAACATAGATTTTGTTGTAACCAAACCTGTCAAATGGTCGATAGTAAACCATTGCTGTTGATTCCCATCATAGAAATCATAAAATATTTCAGCATTTACTCCAGTGTCTTCATCAGTAGCAGTTATGCTGGCCACATAGGATCCCGATGGGGCAAGTTCTGTCAGAACCGTCGAATACTCTGATTTTTCAAACACTGGCTCATGGTCATTTACATCATTAACATGAATTACTAAAAATGAGGTAGCAGTACGTGGAGGAGATCCTCTGTCAGTAGCAACAACAGTCAAATTATACTTGCTAATTTCTTCCCTATCTAACACACCATTTACATGCACAATATACACACTGGATGAATTTTCCAAGCGAAAATGGTTGAGCTCATTACCTGCAACGATACTAATGCTAGTAATGCCATTTAAACCTGCATCTAAATCAGTCACTGTAATAGCAGCCACAAGAGAACCATTTTTGGCGTTCTCGTCTACAGTGGCGAAGTTAGCTGTCGGAGGAACATACGTAAACGTTATTACAGGATCATGATCATTGGCGTCTATGAGATTGACAGTGACATAGGTCCGTGCATCTTGTCGGGGTACGCCATGGTCTTTCGCGATAACAGTAAGAACGCAAGTCATATTGCAAGTAGTGTTGCTACAATACTTAGGGCAATTCAGCTTCTTCGTGGTTGTAATCACTCCAGACTCAGGATCCACTGCAAATTGTCTCTCTGTATCGGTCACTTCATAAGTTATTTTACTATTATCACCCAAATCACTATCCGTGGCTGTTACTTTTAGAACTGTAGTGCCCGGAGGTACACTCTCATTTAGAGACACTGAAAAGTCACTTTGATCGAATATTGGTGGATTATCGTTAACGTCTAAAATAGAAACATTCACTTGTAAATACCCGTATTTCGGTGGATTACCACCATCACGTGCTGATATGTTCAGGATGTAAAAGTCGGTGGTTTCTCGATCTAACTTTCCCGTTGTCTCTAGGTGTAAATAAGACGTTTGACCGCTTGGATTTACAGTGACGTTCAACCTAAACTTCCCCTCAGTGTCACCATCAACTATTCTGTAATCATTCGTGATACCATTTTCTCCTAAATCCATATCGGTGGCGGCATCGAGCAATAACTTTGTCCCGGCCGCGGCACTCTCGGAAAACGCAACCGCTATACTCGGTTCGGGGAATTCTGGATAATTGTCATTCACATCCGTCACCCGTAATCGCACTTCTATTGGATAAGTTGGTTGGCTGGATAACACAACGAACGCGTAACGGTCTACGGCTTCCCTATCCAGGACCAAGTTGGTCTTGATCTCACCAGAAACCGCGTCGAGGACGAATTCCCTGGGAGGTTCATTGAAACGGTAAGTGAAACCAGGTTTTGTGGGAATCCTGCCAACGATGGTGCCGACGGGCTGGTCTTCGGGCACACGAAGGTCGACGCCAGTGTCGACGGCGCGGGACTGCATCTGCTCTGCGGCGGCGCTGACGCCCGCGCCTAGGAGCGCCGCCAGCGCGACCAGCGCCACGTGCCATCGCCCCATCCTCGTCATGACACCGACAAAAACATCGCAGGGTTGTTCTTCGTCAGGGAAAGTTGACGCGCGCCGGGAGCGCTCGCTGTGTCCCGTTCGCGCAGACTCGCGCGCTCGCTCTCGTCAGGTATGCAGCATGGCCGCGACGACCTGCGCGCGCACGAATATCTCACGGAGAGTGCGACCCGCCGCGGCTGCGCCTACGCCGTCACATTCATTCGTAAACACGTGACAAAACACTATCTACGGCCGTCTCACACTTATGTCCCGATGTGCACTGAACGAGACTCTTATTGTGATAGTCACCCGATAACACGCAACACAATTTGAAAGCACTTTTCAGTTATGTTTTTGTTATGTTTGACAAGTAAAAAACGCGTTGTATGCGGCATGCGGGCGGCGTCGCAGTCGGCGCGGCACTGGCAGGCGGAGGCTTCCATGCCGGCCCGCGCCCCTCCCCCGTCGCATCGAACCTCCCCCGCAGCTTTGAAAGCTCTCCACTCTAGCTGCGTGATGATGATGCCGAGATAATGGACGTCGAAGGATTCTACTATTTATTGTTCGATACGAGTCACTTTACCATTCCAAGAAAGTTGACGGGTGCATAGGTAGGCAGCGAATATAGTTATTTAGAATGGAAACTTGTTTTTAATCTTTTAAAACCCAACTTATTTATGCAGCTGCATTAGGTCCAAATCTTGGAAGCATACTTTAAAATTATCTAAATGGATCAGACAAAAACCCACAGTACATTAAAATACCTAACAATTTATGTGAATAACACAAAGTCAGCTAATAGTTATTGAGGTCCTAAATCGATTTTCTTATCAAATATTTCAAATTGGTCAAAATAAATCTTGATTGATAACAAAATATAACTTATGTAATTAAAGTGTTTTCCACGGATGGCACATCGTTTAGCGTGCGTTGATGTCTATTATATGCGGCTACGAGGCGCGTGCTCTTGCGCATCCAACAGCTGTGCTCGTAACAGTTAGTTCCGTGTCAAGTTGACACAATGCATGCTTAATTGCTACACTGTTTATTTAATTGTCGTGTTTACTATTCGTAGCAGTCTTAACACACTTCGGAGTATCTTAGACGTTTGACTTGTAGATAGAATCTGTGTGCTACGCAGAAAAAATTACTAAAGAAAATGATGAAAATCTAAACTTTGAAGAGTTTTCATGCTTCTAGTACATCATTTACTTCGTTTTGAAATACATGCTACATGACATTATTCGTATTTTTAAAGATATTGTTAAAAAAAATATGTTTTCTTTTATGAATTAATGCTTTTAAGAATTATAAAAAATTAGTCAATTATATCAATGGAAGAGAATGGGTGTAACGATTGCAATACGGAATGAAGCATATTTTAGGATTCGATAATTATTTAGAGGTGTACATTTTCAATGAAAATAAATAAATACGTACATGATTATTTATGTCGTATTATATTTTTTAATGCAGAAATTTTTACTGTTCAACAGAAATTACGACAGGAATATTTAAGACATTATTATGATTAGAATCTCTTGATAGTAAAAGTAAAATGTTAATATTTAGAAATAGCTTCAGGTTTGCGTACCACAATCGCGGTCCCACGATTATAAGCTCTAGAACATTCATAGAAACCCATCTATCGGCCGCTACGTAAACCTCCCGCCAGCCGCTTTCGCCATCAACTAGCAAGTTTGGAAAGCGTGAGCTTTTAAAGTAAGCTCGTACAGCGTAAGCGCTTTTATTATAGATGGCGCTATACCGACGATTGCAGGATCTTGTTGTTGCTTATTCTGTCCGCAGAATATAACGTATTCATTTTAATTAAGAATGCTTAGGATAATTTTAAGAAGCAACTAAAATTAACTTTGAAATTATTTACAATAGGTTTACACGAAAGTTTCGAGCTGTCGTACAGTAGACAATTAGGCAAGCATCAACAAATTACCGGGAATTTTTTCACCGAATGCTTTGCTTTTTAGATGGCATAACTAAAACTCGTACAGGCACTCGTAGTTCCTTTTTTGCAAAATATAATATGTAGTACCAATTGGCATAATAATGCTTACGTAAATGGTATTAAATTGTTTCCCTTCTTCTTCTCCTTTCTTTCTCCAAAAACGGTAAAGGAAAACATCGTGAGGAACCGGCTTGCCTGAGAGATATTTCTCGACAGCATGTAAAGCCAAGTCAAAGGCCCATGGCCGGCTTTAAAACTCTGACACCAACTATCTAATTACGTAACATATTTTCGTAAACGATTACAACTAATCTGTTTCATTTTGATAGTTCAACAACATTCATTGCGTTATTTACGTGGCTGAGCAGGATTTTTTTCGAACTTATGAAGCAATGGATTAGCAATCTGTTTCAAAACTATTCCGATTCTGATTGATCGTGTAGGGTACATGTTATTCACTAACCACACGAAAAACCTTTGCCACCCATGACCATTTTTGCCTTATTGTTTTACTAACAAAACCGTATAAAATCGATAGATTATTTTGTTATTCTGAATCCAAAAATCCTTATTTCAGAAATTTTCCACGTCACGTCTGACCTGACCGCATTTTGAAATAATTTTTCAGAAGAAAGTGTGAGCATCTTACGTGTAACAAAGCTTTTGTCTGCAAACTGATGGATATGATGAAAAAGGTTTCCCAGATGTAGAAGAAAATGTTAGACAAATTTAGTGTCTCATGTTAGTAATCAGGCAACTTTTCGATAGTCAGAAATTATTAATAGATCGTATTGCGGCGTTTGTACTTCTGATTAATAAGGAGCTTACCTGAAACCATCGAACTGAAATTAAAAGGTTTTTTTTTTAAATTAGACAAAAGGAAACTAATATATCGTTTCAAAAATACTGTTTATTGAAAAAAAATCTGCCAAGTACGTGTCGAATGTCGAACCACGCACAATGAAGGGTTCCATAGTTGGGATGAATTTATTCTAAAACAAACTTAAAGTTGTAGTTAAAAAACATGTTCTACACACCGATAGACGTCATGGTCCATTCTCCAACTGCAAATTTAAGTTTGTAATCGCAAAAAAAAAATTTTTTTGTTTTAAATCTACAAATTAACGACGACTTCTTCCTTTACATTTGCTGTGAGGCCTTGCTTCTTGCCAAATTTCATGATTCTAGAACAACGGGAAGTAGGTACCCTATAGGTTTTGATTTATTTGCGAGTATCAAAATATGTCGCATAAATGGCTTTATTTCTTTGACGATAGAAGTTTGATTTTTTTGGAACTCCAAGGGACCATAGACCTACCCCTATTTAATATTAATTTCAACTTGATGACGCGTTCCTCAGAAAAAGGGTCTTAGATATACGATAGACAGACAGACGGACAACGAAGAGATCGAATAAGGGTTCCGTTTTTCCCTTTTGAGGTACGGAACCCTAAAAATTATCATTTTTAATCATTGTCGGACTCATCATCGGTGTTGTGAGGGATAGGAGCGTTAAGCCCCCAGTACACGTTGGGCGAGCCCGTCGCTGGGCCAACGTATTGGCCCTGCGTGATTTGCGTGCCGACGGGCTCGCCCAACGTGTACTGGGGGCTTTACAAACACTGCGCGTTTGCCGGGCAACTGCGAAAAGTTCTTTTGGTTTTTGGAATTACAGGTGACATCTATAATGTCTGAATGTCTGCGGTCAAGCCACATTTGACACGCAAAATGTCTTAAAACAAACTTTTTCGTAACAAAATTAGGATACCTAGAAACTTATGTTCATTTTTAATATCAGATATATTGTGATGAAACCGTCTGCTGTTATTTGACATAGCAGAAATGGGCTCCTATAAAACTACGACGTTCAAGGTTCAGAATCATCTAAACTAAAGATTTTATACGGTTTTGGCCGTAAAACGATACTATGTATTGGTCGTGGGCTCTCGTACTGAGCTACGCTACAAAATGCTTTCGATGCTACGCTACATCAGCTCCAATTCATCAAAGGCGCGAGTTTTCTAACTTTTGATTGTTTTATCATAGATGGCGACACTGCACGCTGTGTCAAATTCATGCTAACAATATTAATTTATATTTCTCATTTTATTCAATAAATTATATTATGTTAACATTGAAATGTCGAGATTAATTTTAAAAAATTGTAGGCATTGTGGGCAAGTATTTGTTTTTTTTGGTTGTTACCTTACTGTATTAAGACGAAGTTCTTCAAGCCAGTTCGATACGGCGAGGGGTGGCAACAAGGAGGCAAGGAGGTTTCATGTCTCGTCGGAATGACAATAATTGCGTCTACGTCTAACGATCGACTGGATTCTATTTTTAAATTGCATTTTATAAAAGGAACTTATATTTTAGGTTCTCTTTAAGTTTGAAATAGTTCGATCAATTCTTTACTGTTATTTGGGAGACATTTTAGTGTGGGACTGATATTTATAACTGGATGTATGTATTTTGTTTTGTTCCAATAATAAATCTAGCCTCTTTTAAAATAAACTGAGGTGAGTTTTATGTTTGACCGGTTAAAATATCTTAGAATTAGATTTTACTTCAATACGTACATGAGTTAAGTAAGTACGTATATACTTATTTACTTTCTAGTTAGTCTTTAATTGGGTCGCAAAGGTCAAGCGTAGCACTTATCTACGAGTATGTTTTAAAAGCTTGGAATAAGAAAATGCTTGAAGATGCTTTATATCGTCATTGACTCATTTCGTGACCACTTGATGTTCATCATAGAATCATATATTGGTTTCTTATATTTTTCTAATTACTCTTGTGATTTTTGCGGTCAAATCAATTCCCGTGTCAAAGTGGTGAGGTCCTAAAAGAATTTACAATCCCATTGATTTTGGGATCGTTTGTCTAACAGCAGACTTCTCTGAGCTATTTGGCACGGCTTCCAGACTAGCCAGATAAGAATGACTGAATGTTAGTATTCATCCGTCTGACCTCCACAACCCAATCACTGAGGGATAACGAAATCTAGATCAACTGCTAGTCTGAAACATATTCTCAAAAGAGACTAGTAACCATTCATTGCAAGATCAAAAGGCACATGTAACTATATCATTCAACATAATATTACTATGTAATCTGAACCTACATACAGACCAAAGGTAGAGCCTTTTTCGGCATTCTAAAAATAAACTGTGTCCTATACCTAGGTACGGTTCTATCAGCACTTGTTGCATGAAAGTTTGACGTCACAACCCCCCTGCCTTTTGTGCGCTAGTGCCGAAGGGGGACCGCGCCTCCTAGGGGGAGCTGCTGACGTAAGCACTTACATTCATGAATGGATTGAAGCCCAAGCCCGCTATGGCTTGATTAGTACCTACCCATACGTGAGTTGTATTGATTATAGTATACTTAAAATAGGTTCATAACAAAGTGAGCTGTCGAGTGGTTTATTAGTGACGAAAATGATAATATTGTATATTTTTATGTAGGTCATAAATTGCTCATGTTTAATACAGATAGTGGATTCTCATAAAGATAAGCCACGCCTGTGATAAATATTTTTAAACAAGACAAGCAACAGCAAATCTAACTAACACTATGATATAAATGTACCTACATTGTGGCTCTATAATATTGAAGCACATTTACAATCCACGAATGAGCATTTTCCTACCACTGTTACTAAGTCCAAACCAAAATTGATTAGAAACTATGCCCACGTTCCGCCTACTGCGGTAATATCAAAGAGAACCTATAAGAAATCTTATAAGCCAGGATACCAATATAAAGCTATCTTCCAGTTTGTTTTGAACATAGACATCATCTGAATAACTAACTATGAACTTTCAAAGATAAACTGCCATAATTTAAAAGATTAATTGGTAATGACAGTTTGTTGTCTCTAGCAGAGAGTATTATTTATTCTACAGTACCCTCTATGTACTACTAAAAAAAAACAGCTGTATGTAGTGCCATACTTTAATATGAAACAGCAGATTTTTTTTTATTAACCGTTAATAAATTTTAAGGCAGGCGTTCAGAATCATGTACTGAATCCATAGTAGCAGTTTTCGCGTCGATGTCCCTGACACCCTGTAGATATCCATGTTAATCTAGGACACAGGCAAAATCATAGGCTATACGTAGTTGCTACAATCCTGTGCTAGTTTGAAAGTGGATCAAGGAAACGGCCCGGATGCACTGTAGAAGTGTGCATAAGCATAGGCCGAACTACCTATCACTCTATAGTGCAGCTTTATCGATTTATGACCTACTTCGGCAACCTGCTCTGGTTACCTCACAAATATAGCCTGGTTAACATAGCAACGGTACAATTTGAATTCACTGATAAGATAAGTACTGCCCTGCTAAGCCGAAAGGCGCTATCTCAATCGGAGTAAGTTTTGAGAAAATTGGCTTTTTGTAAATTGTTATTTAAGGAAACATAAGGATTAAAAAAATACTTCTTAGTATTTTTTTAATGTTTTAAGTTTGATAGTGCTATTTGGCTTATACCATGAGATGCGAAATTGTTATAGCTATTCAATGGTATAAAAAACTAAAAGGCCGTATCTCAGAGATAGCGACATTCGGCTTAGCAGGGCAGAGTAGGCTGGTGAAAAAGATATTATAAATACTTTCCGATCATTTTCATCTGATCTAAAAATAGAATCTTATCAGGCTTTTATCCTGCTCATATGTCTCGTGTTCTGTGCGTTAATTGATCGTCTACGCTTTTGATAAGTAGGTTCCTAATAATAGAATATAGGGCAGCAATCTGAGAACAATTACTTGGCTCAATAACCTGGCATATACAATGTCAACCATCGGCATGTGCCCCCGCCCGTATTTTTCTGAATATTCATGACATTCAGACAAATCATCGAAATTTAAATTTAAAAGGGGGGGATAGCCTTTAATTAATTATTTTTTTCATTTTTTCTTATTTTTTCCCATTACCTATGATTTTATGGACTTACACTTGTGTTTTTTTAAATGAATACCGTTTTGATTTAGAAAAAAATGTCTTCAATTCCGTTTTTTTTCATAGTCGACCAATTTTACTAAAAAACATTAGTTAATCCAATAAAATAACTCAAGCTTTTAGAAATAATAAGCACAATCCAAATCGCGCAAATAACATAGGAGATATGGCAACCGTTACACAAAAAATAAAAAAATTTAATAACATAAAAAATATTAAAGATAGAGAGATCCTTTTAAAGTTAATTTTTGATAATTTTTCATGAATATTCAGACAAATACGGGCAATCACATGCCCATGGGCGGTATTGTATTATTTCAAGGAGAGCGTCTAGAGTTTGAGTCACTAAAATCTCATTGTTACTAATATTTCTAAACCTACCTACTTATTACATTAAAGTATTCTGAAATGTAGATTTGAAAAATCCAATTCACACTGTCGGATGTTGTTATACCCTTAGGAAATGCCTTTAAATAGATGGGCATTAAGATCTTTTATTATTGTCATGGCACGAACGTGGGCGTCAGGCTCCGCAACGGCAGCGCGTGGGCCGTAGCACCCCCATTTCCAATGCAATTACTAAAGGTCATAACTGCAAGGAATTGTGACGCGGCGCACCCATGCTCATTCAGACGGATTTACACTTGAAAGCGCCCAGTTTGCTATGAAATAAAGAGAATTCGTATTTATACATGTGTTGATTAGGGTACACATTTGTATCTCCTTTAGGCATCAGAGAGCCGATTGGATGAAGCTAGGCGGAATTATCTTTGCTGTTATTATTTGTGTAAGTAAAGACGTCATCTGCATTCATTTGTAGTATTTTATCTTGTCGATGCATTTCAAAAGTTAATCTTTTAACACAGAAAAAAGGTGTACGAGAATATGTACAGTTCTTCATTACGAGACACATTAACAATACATATAATAATAATTCAGTATTGATACTATTTATTGTACGACAGTCTCCACCGTCAGCGCTAACAGAATCTGGCATTTCTTATACATAGTTTTCAGGCAGCTAGCCAAGAATTCCCGCCAGTCATTTTCTTTGTGGGCCATGCGACACTACTACGCTTGTACGCGTTAACCATTCATAATAAACCAAATACTACCTCTTTTACAATACGAACATAATACAAAACCATCGGTTTAAACTTAGAGCCTGTGCACACGATGCGTTGCGGCACCGCACTGCAAAGATTTCGCCGCATAAGCGATAAGGGCGCTATGCCGCCGTAACGGCCAACCCTTCGATTCTGTAAAAATATCACCGTGAAATTTAGGTGAAGTGAGTTGTCAATAGTGTTAATCCCTAGCATCCTGCCGGTCAATTCTGTGGCAGTGACAGCTCACTTCACGCTCACTTCACCTAAGCTTCACGTTAATATTTTTACAGAATCGACCGAATGGTCACAACTTTGGTCTTAGCGGGGTGCGGCGCGGTGAGCGGGGCGGCGCGCGTCGGTACGCGGTGCGTTTTGCACGCCACGTACCCTCAGCAGCGATTAGTTGCAGCGGCCGCGGTGGACGTATTTAGGTAGTCAAAACGTGCTCAAAATCATGGCGTTATCAAAATTATCCCTTCTCTGTTTAGAAAGCAGTACACTTTTTAATATGAGAGAAGGAGTGCACGAACTGAATAAAGATCGGTATTTAAATGGCGAATTTGGTGACCAATACGAAGATTACAGAAAATATCCAGATAAGTTTTATGAGTACACATCCATGTAAGCGGCCGATTCAAAATTTCGGTGACAAATGCGACGGTATCCATTACCGCCACAAAATCGTCTAAATTGTTTTGTTTCTAGCTACGCCGCTGAGTACGTCACTCTATACCGCTGCCCGCGCCGCTCTGTTTTGTGACGTCGCACTCATTTGCTTGTACTTTTGTTCCTGCCGCTCCCCGCACCGCGCGCCGCTGTAGCAATTCGCTCGGATAAAACCGCGCGCGTTTTCGCTATGAGCGGCGTCTCGTGGCGTGCTTCAAACATTTTTATACTCTTGATTTTACCGCTCGCCGCCCCCCGCGCTTCGCGTTCTAGGTCGTGAACGGGCCGTAACGTTGCTACGCCGCAGCGACACCGCGCCTCAAAGCGCGTAAATTGCCACCTGTCAAATATCTGTGTTTTTGACAACGTAGAAATAACTGAACGGTGCGCTCCGGTGTCGCAACGCGTACTCCCATCCTCGCCTCGTTTTGCGGGCTGCAAGTCCGGTGTACATGCTGTGCGACACCGGACCATGTGGCATACCATGGATATTTGTATGTAGGACGCCGCAACGACATCGCTCCGGCGCCGTTCCGCCGCCGCGACGCGTGCACAGACTCTTAACCAATAAAAGATTAATTAAGGATTTTTAACCTTTAAAAGATGGTTATAAAATCAAACAGTTGTTGTTCGTTGCTTTGCAAAGATCGTGTGCCTTGAACTTACGACAATTCTGGTTGGAAAGGTTGGAAAATTAATCATCTTAGCATAGAGGTAGTTCCTAGTTGGACTATCCTCATATTAGTTTAACTACTATGTCTAACGTTAACTTATTCCCTTGTTGGGACTATACTTTATTTTTGTGTGGCTAGTAACTAACGTGGTGTCAGAGTTTTTATGCCGCCCATTGGCCTCTGACTTGGCTTCACATGCCGTCGAGAAATATGTACCTCTCAGGCATCGGGTTTTCTCACGGTGTTTTCCTTCACCAAATGAACCCAATATAACGTATGTAGATAATAAAGAAGACAAAGAAGTAGTTTTTATCTCCCTTTAAATGGGTTTATAAATATAGTTCTATATTACTCATTCTAACATTACTCCGACATATTTTGAAAAAGGCTCGTCTGATGAATGAAAGAATATTATATACGGCGTAGCAAGCAGTTCAGTGAATCAAGCGACTATTCCTTTACCCGTTTAATTGGATTATAAATTAATTGCTTTCGTCTAACTGCCAACACTTTATTACTTCCAAGAAGCGACGCGATGAGTAGACAAAAATAAAACAAAAATATCGACGAACCTTTATTGAGTTATGGGTATTTTTAGTGTGTACTTGTTCCACCAATTTCTATTTTAAACCTCACTAAGCCAGCAAAATGAATAAAGTTGAAGTCCAATAATATTTTAGTTGTAAGTACCAGCCAGTTCTAAAAATAGCATCAGCTACCCCCACTGGTGAAAGAGACGGGGTTAGATAGATATCGCCTACTATGCGCAACTTTATTTCATGTCTTTCGTGGAATTTATTTTTCCTGGGAATTACTTTCGAAATATAACATAATATCACACCTGTAATCCCCGAAAGGTTAGGCAGAGGTGTACCTACACTACTCCCATATTTCGCCAGTAATGTTTAAGCCCCATGTGATAGGGCGAGCCTATTGACATCAACCGGGCACAAATCCAGACTCCGGGCTGCTACTGAGAAATTCCAGAAGGAAAAACCCAATAACACTGCCCGACCCGGGAATCGAACCCAGGACCTCATGCTCAGCAGTAGCGCTTGCGACCACCTGACCAACGAGGCAGTTCCGATATAAATATCCTTGAATACTGAAATACAGTTATTATCATTAATATGATCATCATACAAAATAACTGTATTTCAGTTTTTATTATCCTAAAACATTTCATTTTCCTGTGAATAAATACAAAATATACCGTAATTATTTAGTTATATTAGAGTTCCACATAAGTATTCTGTAATTTGTATCAACTCCTATGAAAACAGGTGTGAGTTAAGTATGAAATAATTATTTAGAAAAGCCTACATAAATCATGTTATGTATAGCTACCCGTCACAGTCGGTGTATAAAAAACCTGTCACCTGCACCTGTGCACCTGTCTGCGCACACACTAGGCTAGTGTCTGCTGAGATTGGCCGCCATGACCGAAATCCGGTCTGGTAATCTGGTAATCTCCAAACGATTGATCTGATTCCGAAAATTCTTTCACTAATGGGATACGTTACATTATCCCCGAGTATCATAGAGTATGTTTTATGTTAAAACGAGAAACTTCACGGGGACGACGCACGTCGCGAATAAAACTTCTAGTTCTAAGAATGTGAGATGTTTCCACGTACCTTTTATTGATATAAGCATTACACGTGTGACCTTCCACGTTTCTTATTTCCTTCCTTTCCTTCGCTGTTTAATATTAGTACCAAGCATTTAAAACTTTTTGCGGAAGAAAGTTCGCGGAAGTACCAGTACTGCCTTCCTCTTTGTTTTCATTCGGCATTCATAATCATCATTTTATCCCAAAGATATCCACTGACGGACATAGGCCACGCCACTTCAACCGGTTCTGTGCTTCCCGCACAGAACCGGGCCGGGAATACGCTGGCGTATTCCTGCGGCCTTCACAAGGTCATCAGTCCACCTTGTGGGAGGCCTTACAAGTTACAACGCTACGTTTTCCAGTACGCGGTCGCCACTCCAGAACCTTTCGGCCCCATCGGCCATCCGTGCTCCTATGTAACTTTTAAAAAAAATCTGTTCGTTCCTTGAGTGTGTTGTTAGGTATAGTACTGAGAGACTATTTACGTGGTAATTTTCAAGAAAAAAGAAAAAAATATCGCCTTATTTTTTTCAATGCGGAATTTTACCGGTTTTATACATGGGGCGCGGGCGGCATTCATTTAGCGAGTGTCTTCAAGTCATAACTTATGAACCCTGTTGTTTTTTTTTTTTATGGTTTTGGGGTAATTTTGGTACCAAAAATGTGAATTTTAAATAGCAATAACTCTTTAATTATCAAAAATATATTTTTTTTATAGCTTTTTGGTAATGTTATTGCAGTACCTATGTGACCCTTTCGGATCAGTCAGGGTTTTTTTTCATACTGCTGCCCCCCCCCCCCCCCCCCCCATGCAGCCCAGCAATGTGCGGTTCACGGCAAAGGGTGGGCACGCCAAAAAGATATGTTTTAAATGTTTTAAAAATAAATAGGTTATTTACATGGTTATAACACAGTATAACGCCCATAGCTCAAGATGTCTTTTAGCGCCCCCCTTGTTTTTTTTCTGTATCCGCTACTGGGTACTTAGCAAAATATAAAATGGTCCACAGATCTACAGTCTGTTAAGCCTCCAACGCTCTCACATTCACAAAATTTAAAAGAAAAGAATCTGCATAAAAGATATATTATTGGTATAATACATGAGTATATAATGATGGGTATCGATATCTTAACACAACAAAACAAAAGAAAACAGATTTTCTCAACTCATATTTCAAGTAACAACCCTACCAGTGGTCGTCGACCTGCAAAAAAAAAACATTAAGTAAACCTTTAAAAAAAAAGTCGGGTTTATACAATATGTAAAAAAAATCCTGTCCGATCCGAAAAGGACACATAGGTACTGCAACAACATTACCAAAAAGTAATAAAAAATCTTATTATTATTGAAAATAAAAAGATATAGCTTTAAAAAAATCACATTTTTAGTACCAAAATTACCACAAATCTATTAAAAATTAGCAAATTTTCAACAGGGGTCATAAGTTATGACTTGTAGATACTCGTTAAACGCCGGCAAAATTCGAAAAAAAAATTTACCATTTATTTTTCTTTTTTCCTGGAAATTACTACATAAATATACTCTCAGTACGATACCATGATACGGTAAGTAGTAACTCTGCAATCAGCATTTTGTTTTTGTAATGTTTTTGTTGACATTTGCCAATGTCGCAAGAATAATTACGCAATATTGTCTTTCGTCCGTGGCCTTGACAGCAACCAATAACAACATTGTTTTAATTTTGTATATTTTTATTTATTGGTTGAACACGCGGCTTTTGGCTACTTTTGTATGTGTATATTTTATGTGTTTTTGTCTTTATATGTGCGTTTTGTTTGTGCAGAATAAACAATTATTCTTTCTTTTTTTTTCTTTTTCTTCACACCCTCATCGATCGGTGTTGTGGACTCCTACTCCATTAACGCACATCAGGGACTAACAGCGACATCTCGAGGCAAGAAATTATACCATACGCTACGTCATACCTATCGCTCGACTGTGATTGGGCTTTATTTAAAATATTGTTCCCACGCCCCTCTCCTTGAATGTTGTAAAAACCAAAATGGCCAATATACAGATTGTTCGTTAAAAGCATAGCATCGTTTTTCATTGAAAATCCTCAACACTATCTATAAACCACCTTAAGTTTTCACAAACCTCACCGCTGCTGCTACATTTTGGACCTTCGAACCAAATATTGGAAAATTGTACCCATAAGATCACCGAGTGACCTTTGGATGGAAACCCTTTGCACATGGCGGATTGAGAAGAAAACCTAAAAGGTTTCATCGAAAATAATACGCAATCGGTGGGACCAATCCTTATTCCTTACCATCATCTCCTGACTTCTATTTGGTGCTATAGTGTGTCTGTGCTCTTATTTCAGTGAAAATTGCCGCATTGTATTCTCGGAATATCGGATTTCCAGTCAATTACTAGCCTGGTGACGTTGCTAGCATCAGTGCCGTGTGTGATTGAGCTGACGATTATAAAACCGTGAGTACTCCTCTTTTCACTGACCACCAAAATGCCTATTGAATCTGCTAAATCCCGCGACAAATCTCCTAATTTGCTAAGTGTCGAAAGTAGTGAGTTAGTTCGCGATTTAGTTAGGAAGCGTGGTATAATTAAGGGCAGGCTTACCAAATTTAGTAATTATTTAGAGTCTTTAAAAGATGGTGATAATGACTTTACTAATCAAAAACGCATTGATTTAAAGTTGAGGATTCAAGGATGTACTACTTTATTTTCTGAATTTAACGACATCCAAACTAAAATAGAAGAAAGAGTTTCTGATAGTGAATTAGGCGAACAATTAAATCAAAGAGAACATTTTGAAGATAGTTACTACAATTTAATATCACTTGCTGAATTTATGCTGAACACTGATGAGGTCGCTGACTGCTCCAGGTCATTTCACAGTCATAATAACAGTCAAATACATTCCGTGAAGTTACCCACTATCACTATGCCTACATTTGACGGTTCCTATGAGCACTGGCTCGAATTCAGAGACACATTTACGTCACTAGTTCATAATTCTAAAGATATTTCCAACATTCAAAAGTTTCACTATCTCAAATCGTCCCTAAAAGACAGCGCAGAACTAGTTATACATTCTATAGAATTTTCTACCGATAATTATCAGGTTGCATGGGACTTGTTGCTCAACCGATATAATAATTGCGGACTTTTAATTGATCACCATATCAAAGCTTTGTTAAATATTACTGCAATAACTAAAGAGTCGCCTTCTTCGATTAGAACATTAATAGACACTATTTTGAAAAATTTACGCGCTCTTAAGGTTCTAGGTGAGCCTACAAACTACTGGGATAGTTTAATTATTAATATCATGGTGTCAAAGTTAGATAAAATTACTGAAAGAGAATGGGGGTCTCATAAGTGCACATTGTTCCCGAACCCAAACGAAAACAATAATTCTAAACGTTTATCGGTGGATGTTTTAATTAACTTTTTGCGCAACAAAGCAGACATGCTGGAGGCATTGCAGTGTTCACATAGCAAAGATGCTCAAAGCAGTGACAACAAAAAACAACACTCAAAATCTCATAATATGTCACACTGCAATGTTTCTAGTGGGCCGAGTAAATCAAATAAACAACGCGTTAAGTTAATATGCGCAAAATGCAACGCGAATCACCCGCTGTATACGTGTAAAGAGTTTATCGAATGTGACTTAGACACAAAGCTTAAACTTGTACGCGAGCACAACTTATGTGAGAATTGTTTACATTCGAGGCACTCAGTAAATAATTGTAGGTTTGGGCCTTGTAGGCACTGCAATCAAAAACATAACTCATTATTGCACAGTGATAACGCTAATAGTTCTGTTGCTTTGCATTCCACAACTACCACTGAGGCGTCGCGTGCTAATGAGAGTGAAGCGCCTGCGCACTTCCCCGCGGCCGCACCAGCCGCCTCTGACTCCGCAGTCCCTATTCAAGTAAACAAGGCACACATGCAACCGCAATCGATTAAGTCTATAGGTGTGCAGTCCGTGTTATTGTCAACAGCTATCGTTGATGTAGCAGATATACACGGTATATATCATAAAGCGCGGGCGCTCCTTGATAATGGAAGCCAGCGCTGTTTTATTTCTAAATCATTATGTCAACTCTTAAATGCACCATTAATACAGTCCACAAACGAAGTTCGAGGCGTAGGTGATTCGGTAGTACATTGTTCGCAAGCTTGTAATATTGTTATCAAATCCTGCGTCGATAATTCATTTACTGCGCACATTCATTGTTATGTGCTCTCTAGGATCACGGCTTCGATGCCTGCCGTGTGTAAATTAAGCGCGCAAGTCTGTATTCCAGACAACATACGGTTAGCTGATCCGGAGTTTCTAGACTACAAAAATATTGACATTTTGATTGGCGCAGATAGGTTTTGGGATCTGTTAGAAGACGGTAAAATACGTTTGACTAGTGGTCCGTTTCTACAGAACACCAAACTAGGCTGGATTATTTCCGGACCTATACTTAATTATACACGCAAAAGTGCGCCAATTCATTGCAATATTATTAATTCTTTAGATACGCAACTTCGACTGTTCTGGGAGATTGAGGAACCGTCTAAGGTCAGAGACGCACAGACTGAGGAAGAACGTGCATGCGAAGATCACTTTGTTCGCACTACTACTCGCAATAGCGAGGGGAGATTCTGCGTGCACATTCCACTCCATCAGTCACCTGATACCTTGGGGGATTCTTATACACAAGCAGAACGTCGATTTGTTGCGCTAGAAAAACGTCTGCAGCGTTCGCCTGAATATAAAATTCTTTATTCCGATTTTTTACAGGAGTATCTTAGTTTAGGCCATATGACCCAGGTAGATTCCTATGAATCCCCGTGTTATTTCATGCCACATCATGGCGTGTTCCGCGAGCTCAGCACCACCACCAAGTTGCGCGTGGTGTTTGACGCAAGCGCACGATCGAGCTCTGGTAAGTCACTGAATGATTTGCAACTAGTTGGCCCTCCTATACAGGGTGATCTCATTGCCATTCTACTCCGCTTTCGGCAGCACAAGTACGTCGCATGCGCCGACGTGGAGAAGATGTACCGGCAGTGCCTGGTAAATGAGGGTCAGCGCAGCTTGCAAATGATTCTGTGGCGTGACCATCCATCAAAACCGTTAGGTATATTTAAATTAAACACCGTGACGTATGGAACCGCCTCCGCACCTTTTCTAAGTGTTAGGTGCCTAAAACAATTAGCCTCTGAATCTCCTGATCCTGATGTCGCTCGAGCTATAAAAGAGGATTTTTATGTCGACGATTACATAACAGGCTTAGATGATAAAATTAAATTGTTAGATCTATGCGACAAAACTCAGAAGACGCTGCAGTCGGGCTGTTTTCCACTTAGGAAGTGGATATTTAATTTTAAACACGACGATGACCGTCAGTCGTCTAGTCAGTTTAAACCTTTAACTTTAGATGAAAATGTTAGTTCTAAAACCTTAGGTATAGGCTGGCATAACGCAAGCGACAACTTTTATTTTAATTCTCACGTTAATATTGAAAATACCAAGTCTATTACAAAGAGGTCTATATTATCAAAGGTTTCGCAAATTTTTGACCCTCTCGGTTTGTTGAGTCCTGTCATAATTGTTGTCAAAGTTCTATTACAACAATTGTGGCTATTAAAAATAGGTTGGGATGATAACGTTCCAGATAGCACGGCGCGCGTGTGGAACCGGTTTGTTATTTCTCTGCAAGCGCTAAACACTGTTCGTATACCTCGCCACGCTATAGGTACACAGCCTATGTACATTGAGTTACACATTTTTAGCGACGCATCTCAGACGGCGTACGGCGCGTGTATTTATGTTCGCACAGTTTGCAGTGATTTAACAGTATCGGTTAGATTATTGTTTTCAAAAACAAAGGTCGCGCCTTTAAAACCTCTTAGTATCCCACGTCTCGAACTTTGTGGGGCTTTATTGGGTGCTCGTCTGTATGACAAAGTACGCAACTCATTACGTTGTAAATTTAATAGAATAGTATTCTGGACTGATTCCACGATTGTCTTGGGCTGGCTGCACATGAGGCCGAACCAACTTAAGACATTCGTTCAAAATAGGATCGCGGAAATTCATGATCTTACACTAGACGTCCCGTGGCGTCACGTAAGCGGTGTAGATAATCCCGCCGATCTAGCGTCACGTGGTGCTCGCTTGGAAGAACTTTCTTCGTCTACCTTGTGGTGGGAGGGTCCTGAATTTCTTCGTAACCCTAGCTTTTCAATGGACGACCACAAATGCTCAGACTCGTTCAAACACCGCGAGTTACCTGAGGTCAAGTCATGCGTCACTGCCGTTGTAGCTCAGGAATCTCAGGATTATTGTGAATTATCTTTGTTTCCCTTTCATCGGTTCTCTCAATTTGGACGTATGAGGCGTGCGACTGCCTTTATGTTACGTTTTATATATAACAGTCGATGTAAAATTAATAAGCGTACAGGCGACCTTAGTGTAGACGAGTTAGACTATGCAGATAAAACATTAGCTCGATTTTGTCAAATAGAATCTTATCCAGTTGAATATAAAGCATTATCTAATAATGAGACTATTAAAAGTAAAGGTTGTTTGTCTAAATTAAATTTGTTTTTAGATGATCACAAATTAATGCGTGTGGGTGGTCGTTTAGTTAATTCTAATGAATTCATTTACGGTAAAAAACATCCGATTGTAATTCATAGTAAGCATTATTTTACCACTTTATTATTTCGTCATGAGCACATTCAGCTTCTCCACGCCGCTCCGCAGGCATTACTTTTTCATTTACGCGAATCATGGTGGCCTGTCGGAGGCAGAAATTTAGCTCGCCAGGTAGTGCATAGTTGTGTTACCTGTACTCGCATTAGAGGTAAGACGCTTAGTCCTATGATGGGTAACTTACCTAGGGAGCGAGTTACACCTAGTCTTCCATTCGTTCGGTGTGGGGTGGATTACGCTGGGCCTGTGCTCATTCTGAACCGCAAGGGTAGGGGTGCTAGGCTTATCAAAGGCTACATTTGCCTATTTGTTTGTTTCGTGACACGTGCTATACACCTGGAGTTAGTCAGTGACCTCTCCAGTGAAGCGTATTTACTTACTTTAAAAAGATTTATTTCACGCCGTGGTAAGCCTGCAGATATCTACTCTGATAATGGTCGTAATTTTGTAGGTGTAATGAATGATTTTTCAAAATTTCTGGCTAATTGTAGTAATGATATTTTTAAATTCGCATCTAGTCAAAATATAAAATTTCATTTTATTCCCCCTTATTCTCCGCATTTTGGTGGTCTGTGGGAGGCAGGAGTCAAGTCGAGTAAACATCATCTTCGTCGTGTAATAGGTAACGCGCATCTCACGTTCGAAGAGTACAGCACAGTATTGGCTCAAATAGAAGCCGTACTAAATTCCCGACCTCTGTCTCCTCTTTCCCCCGATCCTCATGACTTTTCCCCGCTCACTCCCGGACACTTCCTTATTGGTCGACCATTGACATCGCCAGCCAGCGATGACCTACGTGATGTTCCTGCTAGTCGCCTCCAGCGATACCAGAGGGTAGAACAACTTCGCCAACACTTTTGGAACCGGTGGGCGAAGGAATACATCTCCGAACTGCAGGTACGAGCAAAATGGACGGCGAATAGGGACGAGCTCAAACCAAACTCCTTAGTTGCTATTAAGGACAATAACCTCCCACCTTTGAAGTGGCATTTAGGACGTGTCCTTTGCACTATCCCAGGAAAGGATGGTATATCCCGGGTGGCCGATATACGGACGTCATCGGGCGTGGTGAGGCGCGCATATACCAAGATTTGTCCGCTACTACAGGACGTGATCGACACTGATGTAGTGACTGAAGACCATTGAAAGCCACTGCTTCCAAGGCCGGGGGCATGTTGTGGACTCCTACTCCATTAACGCACATCAGGGACTAACAGCGACATCTCGAGGCAAGAAATTATACCATACGCTACGTCATACCTATCGCTCGACTGTGATTGGGCTTTATTTAAAATATTGTTCCCACGCCCCTCTCCTTGAATGTTGTAAAAACCAAAATGGCCAATATACAGATTGTTCGTTAAAAGCATAGCATCGTTTTTCATTGAAAATCCTCAACACTATCTATAAACCACCTTAAGTTTTCACAAACCTCACCGCTGCTGCTACAATCGGACAGGTATTTTTTTACATGCTGTATATTGATACCCAGCGCTACTGCAGAGTTTCGCTTGTTTGTTTAATTTGACCCTGTATATCTGTAATATGACAGGTATATGTATAAGATTTTCAACGTAAGAAAGGCCCAGCTTACCTACCAAAATTCAGGGCACATTTAGTCGTCAGGATTCACGCTGTTCTTATAAGCTTTTTTTCACCCATATTTGTTTATGGCAGAAAGGTCTTATCAAACCTAATGAATTACTTGGAACATTAAATACAAAATTCATGAGTAAACAGAGCGTTTCCACAAACAAATTGTTATTGGAACCTTTGAAACTGAGGTTATGAAAATGTATGTAAACAAAACATTATTTCCTATACAATTTTAAATGTCATAGGTTAATTTTATGGTTCAATAATTGCCATTTGAACATACACTAAAGCCACTGTTTTACACAGAAACATGTAAAATAAAAAACACGTAAAATGAAGCAAATTGTTATTTATTTTAGCGGTATTCTATTAGTCAATTTCTACTATGACCGTCATATCCACCCGTCCGATCGCCTGTGATGTGTATAAAGTGCACTCGATATATCCTATACTATGAAATGATGTATACATAAAATATATATATATATATATTTGTAATCACTTTCTCGAAAGCGACTCTAACAATGTTGATGAAAGTTGCAATATAGGGGTTTACGGGGGCGAAAAGTCGATCTAGCTAGGTCTCATATCTGGGAAAATTCGTTTTCTCTATTTACCCAGCCACATTTTCATCTGATACAACGTTGGTATACCTGGACGATATGTTTATCTATTTTCTCTCGAGCAGAGCTCAGTCGACCAGATACTTTTTTGTTACAAACATAATTTTGATTCCCTAAATTATACAATCATTTATACTCATCAGTATTTTCCTAGTGCATCACGCATACCCTCGTGAAGGTACTTTCCTCTATGATTGTGCAAATTAAGATTCAAAGTTCTCATGACAAAAAGGATTAAGTATTATATATTTTATAGACTCACCCTAAAAATTTAATTCTCTATTACTACTTCTTTGACTATTAGTATAGTCGAGTCCGTGTGGGTTTAGCAAAAGCTAGTACTATTAAAGTCAACGAGACCTCTTAGGTATTTTAATATAACACAACATGCCTGCACCGACCTATAGTGCACCTACATTTCACCAGTTATGTCTGAGTCCCATGGGTTAGGGGGGCGAGCCTATTGCCATCAATCGGGCACAAATCCCGAGTCCGGGCTGCTACTGAGAAATTCCAGATAGAATAACCCAATAACACTTTGCTCCACCCTACGAGGCAGGACGAAGGCAGTGAGGCTCTTAGGTATTTCACTGGGGTAGTAACAACTTAACATATAGTAACCCAGATACGAATAAGACAATGGAGACAGTTAAATACTCTTGAATAACAATCGACGAATGCCAAATACCTACGTAAGTAATCTATATTAAAATATAACACATTGTTGCTATCGAAGAAATGCGTGGGTGGATTTTCTAATAGGAAGCTAAAAATATGAAAGCTATCAATCAAGTCATTTAAATTGAAGTCGCTTTTCGTGTCTGTCTGGTGACCAAGTTGTTCTTCTAGACTGCGCATACACTTCTATGTTAAAGAGTTTGGTTGCCGTACTTAGTACATCAAGTGAACCATTGTGCGTGGGCCATAGCTGCCGTCGGTGGTTATTCCAACCAACCCACCGGGCTTAACTTGATTAAGTCTCCTAATCTGTTCAGAACATCTGTGAAAGATCTGGGTGACCCGAGTGTTTCTGTTCTGATCTTGCTGACGCCTTTGCATTCAAATAGCACATGCGTAACGGTTTCCGCTACGGTAGCGGTAACTCTCTTGGGTTCTATGGCGTAAACCGCTTGTATAATACCCACACATACCGCCTGGTAGACGGTGTTGAGCATTCCTAGTGGGCTGGTTACATTTATGTTAAGGTCGTGTGAGAAATCTCTGACTCCGGTTCTGGAGTCGGTCTTTGATCCGGTGGTGATTATTCGTATTTATTTTTTCCTCGTCCCCCAATCCTGGGGGGAACCAATCCAGGGTCAGCGGAAGTGGGGGCAGAGGGAACCAAATACCCCCCAAAATCAAACGGGGGGGGGGCTTCCAATTTTACTACTTGGTAAAGAAGGTTTCTCTGTGCTATCCTTCATAGAGCTTTGTTTTTTCTTAAATTATGAAAGATTTGCTTTTTTGTTTTGACAGAATTTAAAGTATATGTACATTAAATCGTTTTTGGAAGTGGGTGACCAAAGAAGTATGCCCCCCGTCATGGAGTACTTCGTTTTTGGAAGGGGGTGATCAAAGAAGTTTACAACTCCCCGTCATGGAGTACTTAATTTTTGGAAGGGGATGACCAAACATGTTTGCCCCAACGTCATGGAGTACTTTGTTTTTGGAAAGGGGTGATCAAAGATGTTTTCCCCCGTCATAGAGTCCTTCGTTTTTGGAAGGGGTGTGACCAAAGAAGTTTGCCCTCCCCGTCATGGATTAGTTATGCGGTCCCTGCCCGAATTTCGAATACTACTTTTTAATAAAATCCTAAACAAGGCCAAAATATGTTCAGTATTGTTCAGTAACAAAAAAGCATCCAAATTTTCGCTTCGCTCGCTTTTCCATCGTACATTTTCTTTGTTTTCAAACTTTTCTGCATAGGTCAACAAAATAACTCTTATTTCTGTATACATTTTTACCTATACTACGACTGGGTGCTAAAATTTTCGCGCTCGCTTCGTTCGCCCTAGTATCCTATATTCTTCTCATCCTCAAACTTTTCTGTATAAGTCATCAACAACAAAGATTCTCCTATTTCTGTATGTATGATCAAAAGAAAACCTTACTTTTCCGAGGCGCGGAACTAAAATTTTCGAACTCACTGCGCACACTCTTGCATCCTGCATCCTCCTAATACTCAAACTTTTCAATGCCTTCAGAATGCTGGTGGGGCTCCCGCGTTTTTGTAGCGCTTCGGGATGTTTGCTGATGCGAGGATTGACGGCTTTCATGCCATCATCCGAAACCGCACCGCCCCGATCCTTCGTAGAATGCAGGCCAGCTCCCACAGCATCCTGAGCACGTTGTGTTACGAAGCTACGTCACTGGATCAGACTTCTTAATGGTATGAACTACTTATAACGTGGATAGTGTGGGGTCCGACTCCAGACTTAAGATTACGATTAGGATACTAACATTAGATTTAGTTTTTCTTTACTATGACTGTATAGATAGATCTCTGTGGTCTGAAAATAAAGGTTTTAATAATAAAAGCCAAAAAGTTCGTCTTTTTTAATTTGTGTCTGTTATGTAATTTTTGTCATGATTTGATTAGCAATAAAACTCATATACTCTTATATTAGTTTATAATTCACACGAAATCAAAAACATAACTTAACATATCGTTGTGCTCACACAGGATTTTTTAATAAATATTTTTAGTCTGAGGGCCAAAACACCTGGCAGAACGGCTTTCAATAACTGAAGACGTAGGCGTCGCACAGGGCTGATTTAACTGAAAATAGAATATCAAGGCGCGCTTTATCAGACAAGTTTACATTAAAGTTAATTATGTAAGTATTTTATATAACTCAGTGTCTATTTTAGGCGCGTCGCCATCATATTCAAACAACCACCCTTTGAGAATTGATGTAATGATACCTAATCACATGTCGAATTAGTGGTTGTAAATGAAAATACACGGAAATTGTATCTACAAACAGAATTTCGCCCCCCACAATCAAGGAGAATCCTTTTGTAAAAATTAAAAAACATTTGCCATTTGGTGAATCTAAGAAAATATTCTTGAAGACAAAAAACACAAATATTAATCACGACTAATTTACAGACTATTAGTATCTCAAGAACATAGATCGTTTAGCGATTAGAAAATACTTATTTAAGCTATCTTCCAAAATTCACATTCTAATATTTTATAACCTACATGGGTACTTATGAAACGTCAGAAGCTAGGTGCACGGTTCCAATTGGTCGTTTCCTATAGAGAAGAGCCAGCAAGAAACTCCACGGTTACTCTTTTAAAAATAATTGGCTTTCCCAATATTTTGTATGGGAGGACAGTGTAGGTCTTCCAACAAGTACCAGGTACTTAACAAAATAGAACATGGTCAACAAATCTACAGTCCACTAACCCTACAGCGTTCTCACATTCACAAAATATAAAAGATCTTTCGCAGAATCGGACCGGACCGTACCTTCCAAGCGCTCAATTTAAGAATCAACCTCAAGCTATGACTTTTAAACTAAATATTTCCAAGTAAATAGTCTGCAAAGTCGAGGGCGTTGCTGTAAAGCGTCCCACGTTCTATGAATCATATCTCGTATATGGCTTTCCTAGGACCACAGCCAAGCCAAGTTTATTGCCCGGGTATATTAGAATCACTGTATCCAGCAGATTCTACGAAAAGATACGCGTAGGTAAACAATATATTGGAAGTTTCTACTTTAAAACCTGTCGTGCAGGTACACCTACACTATTTGACTTTTTGAAAACAATTTTAAAGCTAACTTGGCACTGATCTCTTCTGGCTTACATTAAAGGGAACAAATTTAAGGAAACCGAAGAGCTTATGTTCTGAAAGACCGGACCACATGGTAATGTTCAATTTGTAGTTTTTCTCTTGCCAATGTAACAATTTTCAAGGACATTAGGAAATGAAATAATATGCGTTTATACGAATAAACGCATATTATTAAATTTTCTGATGTTCTGAGATTTTCCTCATAATTTTAACCTACTCTTTGCCGACAAAGTAATTTTCCAAATATTTACAAGAAGGAAGTGTATAGAGTGCTGCTAGCGACACTTCATCCCTGTCGGATAAAGTGGCGCTGCCTCGGCCCGGTTAAAGTGCCATAAGCATTACATTGTCCCATGACACTGGGACAATGCAATGTCACTGTCACTTTTTATTTAGTTTGATTGTTGAGCATTGCATTGTCACCGTCACTTGTTATTTTGTTTTTGAGGAGAGGCTAATGTTAATTTATTTTATCTACAGCCGGCTAAACTTAAGTGTAGCCATAACCCCCTGACTTAGCAAATGAAAATGGCTGAAAGGTAGGTTAGGTTAAGTTGGAACTGTGACCACGGTTCGTTTAGGCTCAAGAGAATGTAATGTTTTGGGAATGTGGTGTTTTACCACCACAACAAACTCAACAACAATCAAACAAAACAACAAGTAACAGTGACAATGACAATGCAATGCTTACGGCACTTTAGCCAGGCCGAGGCAACGCCATTATTATGCTGCTAGCGGCACTGTATCCGATAGAGATTAGTGCCGCTAGCTGCACTCTATACACTGCCTAACAAGAATGCCATTCATTTGATTGATTATTACAATTGACAGTATACCTTTGTACTTTCATTATGTACTAAATAAATAAACTGTGAACAAAATTCCTCTAATTAACTCTACAAAATCTCCCTTTTTTTAAACACCTTTCAACAACAAAAGGCTACATCATCAGATTGCATATATAATGCATATTAACCATCTGTCGGTCGAGCTCAGCTGAATCCGTGGGGCTGTGACCCAGTTTACCGACCTGACACAGTTTGCTGACCCATACCTGGAACACTACCCTGGCACTTCCAGGTCAGTACCTACACACTTACCACTCGAGCTAAGTAAACATCTAGTATAGAGAAGATTACTTTACAAGATTATTTATTTAAGTACAGGAGAACCAACACAGTAATTGAATCGGGTTTTTATTGTTCCGTGAGAGAATTAATTTCGAACTTTTAAATTGACTATAAGACTGAAATCGTTAAGTGACTTAATAATTAAAATATAAAAAGCTTTTTTGTTCAATGAGACCGTAATGTCTGAACTAACTTAGGTCAAACTAAGTACAGAGGTCGGAAAGTTTACACTGAAAGTTAAAACTTTCCACGCCTACAGGGCCCCGGGCATCGCTAGTTTTACTACAATTTCAACGAATTAAAATTAATTGAATAGGTAACCAAAACCTTAGAGAATAAAAATAAACCGGCCAAGTGCGTGTCGGACCACGCACAATGAAGGGTTCCGTAGTTGGGATGAATCTATCTCAAGAGGAAACTTAACATTGTAGTTGAAAAACATGTTCTTGCAACTGCAAATGAAAGTTGGTCGATTATTACTCGTTAACTTGTAAAGCCTACTTAACTGTGACAGTTTTCCTTTTAATTTCGTTATATACGCTACTGCCGTGAATTTTTTCGCATATCCGGAACTAAACATTTAGCTGGCAGGGGGGGGTGACACTAGACTCAACAAAAATTTGCACTTCAAAGCTTAATATTTCGCAAACAGATCCCTGAATCCAAAATAGTTTTCACACACTCACTCAATATTTTTGAACGACCTTTTCAACGACACCCCAAACCATGCCCTAAAAAAAATGTTTTTCATGATTTTATTTTACTTCTTTTTTGGCGTGATTTATATGTATATCCATGCCAAATTACAGCCTTTTAGTCTCTGAGCTAACCCGCGGACAGACAGACAGACGGACATGGCGAAACTATAAGGGTTCCTTGTTGACTACGGAACCCTAAAAAATGTTCTTATTCGATCACAAAAGGCAGAAAAGACAAATAGACGAATAGGTGTATAGATTGATAATTAATTAATTATCAATATGCCATCGAACACCCCTACCTATTCATAAAAATCCACCGTTTGACTTCATTGAAGTAAGATAAGCAAAACGTATGAAAGAAAAAGACATGCCTTGTGTCACCCCAATTAAATGATAAATGTCTAGTTTTTATTAATACTTGCTACCACCACCTCTAAAGCAGTATTATTTTAATCTTAATTCAGTGGGGGAAAGAGATTGAGCTATACGTCCAGTAGGGCTTCATCTCTTTCCCACACTGAAGTTATAATATAATAATACTGCTTTAGAGGTGGTGATAGGCCCCCTGTTCAATCAATATATCTAGCCTCGTCCCAACTATGTCGGGTTCGGCTTCCAGTCTAACCAGATGGAGCTGAATACCAGTATTTCACCAAAAAAGAACAGTTATCACTGTAAAAATTGCTACTGGACTGGCCGGCGGCTTGTCACTACATTTTGTTTATGTAGCTTCCAGCGCTGTGTATTTCATGTCACTGGCGGGAGTAAACAAACAATGTTTTCTACTCCGCGATGCCACTAGTGGTTGTTTTTCCGCTGGACTTTTCCACTGGCCTCGAATGATTCATTGGTTCAGCGAGCTTGCATGAATACCTGTGTAGTAACTTCTAATACTGACTCACTCACTTCTTGGAATAGTATGCGTTGTCACTCTATAATGTCACTACTTTATTTGCTTATATAACAAAAAAATAACTAGAATAAAGACATTGTTTTAGACAAAATCGATCAAATTATTAGAAAGTACCTTTTAGACAAAATCGATCAACTTATTCGAAGTAGTCTTACATCCATTTTAAATGTGACATTAGTCGACCGCGCGTGGCTGCAAGAAAGACTACCCATTCGGTTTGATGGACTCGGCTTTCGCTAAATTTCGAGTGAAAACTTACCGGCGCCGGCGTTCCTATCCTCGGTCCATAGCACCGAAAAGTTAACCACAAGAAGCTAAGCCATTTCTCAGGTTGACTCTGAACTACCATGTTTGACCGATGCGGTGAACGCTTGGAAAGTGGCTTGTCCGGATACGATTCAGCCCAAAAACCCGTCTTCTCAAAGACAGTAGGATAAGCCGCTCTGCAGGTTGGTACGGAATAACCTCATTAATACGTCCACCAATACCATTGAGCATGCCCACCTGCTGGCCGTGGGAGAATGGGAGTCAGGCATCTGGCTTCAGGCGCTACTGTCACCCAACATAGACACTATGCTGGGTGACACCGCTTTCCGGCTCGCTACAAATCTGCGTATGGACGCTCTTTGCAGGGCTCCACATCGCTGTCAATGCGGTAAAGCAGTCGACCACCTCGTCGCTATTCATTTCCCTGACTTTACTTATCGGACCATTCGTTCGTTCGGTTTGGTTCAATGTTCACGTGATTGAGTTTGGATGACGTAACTTTATTCTCCTGGGTGTTAGTAGTAATATTATAGTCCAACAAAAGGTCTATATGAGCTAATATTATAAAGTGGTACCTACCTAAAGTTTATAAGTTTGTAAGTTTGGGTGTAAGAGTTTAAGCTCTTGAAGTATTGATCCGATTTCAGAAAAATCTTTCACTGGCAGAAATGTACACTATTTCTGAGTGCCATAGGGTATGTTTTAGTTGACTACCTCGCGGGTGAAGTCACGGGCAGAACCTAGTCTTTAATAAAGTGGATGGGTTGGTTTAGTAACTTTTTGTACTGTCGGTCTTTTTGCACATTTTGAAGCCTCGAGCCTCGCAGTGAAGCCGAATGCGAAGAGTTTATGGGTAACTTATTGATAATGTTTATAGCCAATAAAAACCTTTCAAGTGATGACTTTCGAGTTGAGCTCACTTCGGAAAACCATCTAAGGTTTACTTAAACACATTCACAAAGTAGGTGATGTACTGAAAACTTATCCTTTTCATGAAGTTATTTTTTAAGTACTTATAAGTTTGCACTTTTTTTTATGATTCATTTGTAGTTTCTCTGGTTAGGTTTTAATAAAAACCTGCTAAGTGCGAGTCAGACTTGCAGACGAAGTGTTCCGTGCCGTATAAAGATCGAGCAAAATTTTTTAATACTTTTTTTGAATTTTATTATTTCTTGTTATAGTGTAGTACAATCTGTGAAAATTTCAGCAGTTTTCATGAGATACAGCCCGCTGACAGATAGACTGATGGAGGGATGGACAGCCAAAGCTTAGTAATCGGGTTCCGTTTGGCATCATTCTGGTACGGAACCCTAAAAAGGAATAATGGCAAAACCATACTAAAATATTTCCATTAGAAAATATAGGCAGCCTTTTAATGATTACATACGAAAGTAGTAAGAGTACTATCGACAAACCTATAAGCCGGGTATAGATAAAAGAGAATATGAATATTTCAATGACGCAAATACCTGCAATTACGTGATACTGAGAAAGATAAACTATATACAGTATGCTAACTAACCAAGGGCGCAATACTATACATAGCGTCCACACAAAATAAAAATATTTTTTTTTTTTTTTGAAATATGTAGTTAAAATGTTAACAAAAAATAAATTTTATTGATACGTAAAAAAAAACACTCTGTATCCGCACATTTGTCTTTCAACGTGAAAAGACAAGTGCGAAAAGTGCGCGTATACAGAGTGTTTAACGGGAACGCCCTTCGTTTATTAACATACTGTCGTATATACACTTCTCATCAGAAAAATCGAAACACCTTGTATGTCTTTTTTTCAAATCTTTTTTTTTTTTTTGAGGGTAGGAAATCATCAAATGACTTCTGCTCTGGGCAGAGCGAGAGGGTGTGTCAGACTTTTACTGACTAAAACCCACCCGTGTTCCTTCCGTTGCCTGTGTGCCGGGGCCGCGATATCCATTTCGGACAAACCCGCAAATGTTAAGGGTCTAAATTCAAATTAAATATTCATTGGTTTCGTATTTTGTTTAACAAGTCATTTTTACCCTGTATGGAGTATGAAGGAAATTGATAAAACAACACACGTAAATGAAAAAAAAAGCTAAGAAACGTTTATTTAATAACTTGCATTCCCCCCCGAGCTCTTATTACTTCTTCCATACGGTTCTTCATCGATCGGATGAGAGTCACGATCAAATGTTGTGGCATTCAAACTCAAACTCAAAGCATTTATTTCAATTAAACCATTTACAGGCACTTTTGAATTGTCAAATAGTCGCGTCAGTTAGTCAGAAAGTTGAAGCTAGTTGCCCATTCCAAAACGTAGATCTTATGGAGACGAACTCTCACACGACACTCTTTTAAATATAGAAAATTATAAAATCCTGGGTACATTATTCTTGTTGCTTCTATATGTGAGAACAATGTACAAAAAAAATAATCAAAACAATTCAAAATATAAGATTAAAAATAAGCCATGGCAGATAAGAGATGACCAGTCACAACTGACGGCGCCCGTTCACGAACATGACGCGTGGATCAGCACCATTCAGCTCAACCATTTTGTAGGGATTCCATTCCATTCCTCTTGGATTGCATTTTGCAGCTGGCTAAGTGTTTCTGGGGCAGGATCTCTTGCACGAATTCGTCTCTTTAATTCATCCCATAGATGTTCAATCGATTCATGTCCGGGCTTCTTGCTGGCCATTCCATAATGGAGATACCGACTGCGGTAACATAATCTCGTACGACGCTCGCGTGAGCCCTAGCATTGTCGTGCATGAATATGAAACCTTTGCCAATAAAATGTGCATAGGGCATCACATGAGGCTCAAGACACTGTTCAATGTACCGATGACTGTTTAGTGCAGGCAGACGTGGCCTAGACACAAAGACGGCGCTGATTCCTCCCAAAACCGTCCACGAACCGCCACCATAGCTGACCTTTTCTTCAATGCAGCATTGTGCAAAGCGTTCTCCATCTCTTCTGTAGATCTTGTTCCTTCCGTCGTTACCATACAGCAAAGTCAAAGTCAAACAATTTATTTCAATTAGGCACATAAAAGGCTGAACGTATAATTTTACACTCATCAGAAAAGAGGACTTTGTTCCACTGGAGGTATGACCAATGTAGGTGCTTACGTGCAAAGTTAAGGCGCGATCTTCGATGGTCTGCAGTTAATTTCGGCCCATTTACTGGCTTGTGCGGTACCAGTCCACGCTCCTTCAACCTTCTTCTAATTGTAGAGTCACTTACAGCCACCCTACGTACAACATGAAGGTGCTGCTGCAGTTGAAAAGCATTAAGGCGATTTTGTAAAGAAGTTGTTACAATAAATCGATCGTCTCGCTCAGAAGTGACCCGATTCCTGCCATATTCTGAACAGCGCGTGAAAAAACCTGTCTCCGACAGCGTTTGTAGACTCTATGAACAGACGACAGGCTTAGATGCAATCTTTCAGCCACAACACGCTGACTAAGTCCAGAATCCAGCAATGCCACCACTTGAGCGGCTTCTGCGGGCGAAGTATCCATATGTATTAGAAAAAAAACTTTGTCAGACGTCCCGAAGTCACAGTACACACACAGTATATACGAGTAGAACACAGAACAACAAGTTTTAAGATAAGTGCAAATTTTTAATTTTCAAAGATGAAATGTACTCCAACTCTAAGCACACATTTGTCCCAAAACAGTGAATCATTTCATTTATAGGATAAAAAATGAAATTCTAATTTTGAATTTTGAATGTTCGCGTATCACTGTAATGGCCAAACTGACAGCTATACAATCATGTGATTTTTTTCATGGAATGTAAAGTCTTTTGTGTTAAATTAGGACAGAAACCATAAAAACGGAAGTGTTTCGATTTTTCTGATGACAAGTATATACGAGTATGTATCTGAAAAAAAGTTCTGTGTTAAGTTGTATGTAGGTAAATATATCCTCAAGATTCTGTCCAGTTATTTTTTGTTTTCTTAAAAAGTCAAGAAACAATTTTTAACGATGTTCTCAGTTCTCAAAACAACTCAGACTGCTTACTTTTTCAAAAATCTATACATACAAAATGCTTTGTCCTGAATGACTGACTGACTGACGGATTAACGCACAGCCTAAACCACTGATCGTAGAGACCTGATACTTGGAGGATGTGTTCTTTGTATAACCTAGGCATCCGATAAGAAAGGATTTTCCGAAAATCTACCCCTAAGGGGGTGAAAAGGGGGGGCAAAGTTTGTTTGGGACAACGTGATTCCTTGAGTTAATAAACTTAAAACTTGACCCAAAAAGTACTAGACATGCATGAATTCAAGATAGTATTTCAATCATTAGACGTTGTGCACAATTTCTGAGCAGTAACCTAACAAAAAGTACTAGGCATGCATGAATTCACGATAGTATTCAATCATTATGTTATGCTACTAATAGGATTTGGATAAGGCAAACAGATAGTTTATAACCTGGGTTAACACATAGGAGACTTTTTATCCCGGTAGTACGTTCCCGGGGGATAATTTTCGACTTCCACGCGAGTGAAGCCGTGGGCAAAGGCTAGTCTATACATATATTCTTTGATTTAAAAGGTCTTTATTAACAGAAAAGTAATAAAAATATCTAAATATTCTAAACGTAAACTAGCATAATCCGAACAACGTTAAATAGGCTAAATCACTTCTTTTTACATACAAATTGTTAAGACTACTAATTATTTAATACATTTTAAAACTGTTTTGTTATGTAGGATTTACAGACCCACTTTTTTAGATTATGTTATCCAGAAAAAATAATAAAATCAATCTGCCTAACCTTTTCCCAACTATATTGGGGCCAGCTTCCAGTCTAACCGGATTCAGCTGAATACCAGTATTTTACATGGAGCCACTGCCTATCTGACCTCCACAACCCAGTAACTGGGTAATATGATACCCCTTGATAAGACTTTCGGGCTTCTGACGACCCGTAACGACTGTCAAAGACCCACGAATGACAGCCGGGACCAACGGCTTAACATGCTTTCCGAGGCTCGGAGGAGTCTCGGTTTGTAAAGGTCACCCATCCACAGAACAACCCCGGCAAGAGTAGCTTAACCTGATGGAATGGCCCGTGCGGCTGTTATAACTTACTTATTATATTCTTAGATTAATGAGTATTGTAGATTAATTATAAAAAAACATAACACGTACCTATGTTTAGGAATCTATACTCATAATGTAATGTACATATTAGTGAGTAAGGTGATAGCAATAACGCCAGTCAGGTGGTAAGTGGGCTGATGTTAGCCCACCAGGAAATGGCGATGAGGCAGTATATTGCCTTCCTTAAAATTGATCTCATGTCTACAATTAAAATCAGAATCAAGTCATTTATTGTAATTAGGCTAAGATATGGAACTTTTAGATTAGACTTTCAAAACTCATGCGCCTACTTCCTACTTTTTCTTTATGCGTTTCCGCAAAATATACAGAACAACCAACAACTGGACAGTAGATACCAGAACTCATTCGACGATAATATATTTAATAAGTAATTAGTTGGAGTACTTCGTCATATAATCTGACCGAAATCACCGCGTAAACAAAATAAAAATTTCGACATAAAACGTGACTGTTTCGAAACGAAGCCAGATAACATTTTATGTAAAGTTGCAAAGTTTCACAGACTTTGACGTTTTTGACAGGTTTCCAATAAGTACAAATTCAATAAAGGTAAATTTTCGCAACATATCGACTAGTACCTCGCCTGCAAGGCGCCAGGCGGCCATTGACCCCTTGTTTGTGACGACTTCCGCTCCCAAACCTGACGATGCACTTCGAATGCACCGAATTTCACCCGATACGACCCCCTCTCCCGACCTACCCCATGGAGCCGAGGAGCGCCGCCCGTGGGAATTCGTGGGAATTTTCAGCGATCCATAACGGTTACGAAACTAGATGTGAATCTATATAACCGATTGGAGCACAGTTACCGATCCTTGAACTTTCGATATTTCACCTGAAATAGGCACCCCGGACCAGCTAGGATTATTTAGAGTGTGCGTGGGAAAGCCGTAACTACTCTCGAATCTCGAATCATCTCGAACTACTCTAGATAAATCCGGAATATGAATAGTACTGACAGATCTGTAAATACCGGGAAAGTTCGTTAAAATGGAGCTACATTGTACTCGCTTCCATTTTATAAATCTATTTTTACTCTTGCAGTTATTGAATATGCATGTAGCACCAGAAAACTTTTAAAAAAATTGTTAGTTATTTTATGCCTGAGGTCCTGAGTGCGATCCCCAGGTCAAGTGTTATTGGGTTTTTAACCCATTTTAAAAAGGAGGAGGCCAAAACAAAACTTGCCAAATGTCAATTCGACTACTTTTGTTTTATTTCTTGCCTGTTGCCACCGACTTCCGCAGCGAAGTTATTCAACACTTTATAGTACTTTGTAGTACATTATTTTCGGGGTCGGTTGTATTTCTTAATTTTGTTTTCATTGTTTGTGGTCCGTACATCAAAACGAAAAAACGGAACTCTTATAGGATCATTTCCTTGTCAGTCCGTCCGTCTATCTGTCTAAACCCCTTTTTCTCAGGAACGCGTGGAGGTACCAAGTTGAAATTAATATCAAATACTCGTAGGAGAACATTTTTTCAACAACAAAGTGAATTTTGTTCTTGGGATAACTTCATCCCAACTACGGAACCCTTCATTGTGCGTGGTCCGACACGAACTTGGCCGGTTTTTTTGTTATGGTTTCACAGACTCATGTAGGTACCTCTAGTACGTAGGTACTAGAGGTACACGAATGCTCAGCAACTTTATTTCATTTTACGTACGATTATCCATTCAAAATATATATACTGTTCCTCAACGAGGAGTTCAATGTGTAACTAACCAGCAAATTTATACGTGCACTGTTCATTATTGAGGAGTTCCATTGTCTATTTCCGAAGGTCTTCATCAGATTTTCACCTAAAAACGGAACGACATCTAGAGATTACTCTTCCAAACAAAAAAAGAATCATACAAACCAGTTAACAATTGGTGAAGAGATCGCTGGACATGCATAGGGAAATGAAATGGTAAATTTCTCCGTGGTTTCCAGTAGTCTGATTTATGCCCGATCTATAGCAAAGACAAAGCGATCATATTCCATTCGAGATTTTAAATAAACGTCGAAATAAGAACGTAGGTATTATAAACCCTACCTACCCCTACCTACTATATTTACAGCCGTGGTTCTATGTTATGTTACTTCATTCTTTAATAGCTTAATTTTAAATCCTTCTACAGTCATATGGGATTTGAACAACGTACGAATTTTATAAAGGAGTAATCCACGTGTAGGAATTAAATCTCCTAAAAAGCATAAATTTTGTCGTAAATATTTAACTACAGTTTTTATGGGCTATTACCAGTTTCCGTACTTGTGCAATTAATTGCTATTTCCTAATGAAGTAAATGTGAGAAAATACTTTTAAAGCTTTTACTAGGAAATAATATGATGCTTGTTTTGGTTTTGGGGCCATTTTTTTGCACGCCGTCGAAGATCGTCGTGCTGCAAAGGCAAGCGTTGCTGTTCCAAGTTAGAAAATGTAATGTAACATCGACGCGCTGACGACGCGCCTTTAATGGAACGCGCGTATAAAAAACGCCTTGTGAATGCCTAGGCCCTTACCACTATAACAGAAAAGCAATATAAAATCTGACTTACAAATAGTACTTTACCACAAATAAAAGTGCCTTACGACTACTTGCGAGTTAGCGGTAACACTCATAAATATTAGATGACTAGCGATATTTTCCACTCTGTAATAATAAATTAACTCCTTTGTCTATTTTACCTTATGAGAATTGGTAAACGTGGACCACACCTAGTTTTTCGATATTTATTGAAGAAACGTCAAGCTATTCGTAAATAATAACGTTAAAAAAAACCGTATTTAAAGTTTCTATATTTATATCGGTAATTTTTATGGTGCACATAATATGAGTATTATATTCTATTTATAATCTATTCATATTCTGAATGCCACTAAACGAAAATAATATACTTGGTAATCAATATGAGGCAACGCCCCCTTAACTTTTTCGGTGAAATATCTTCCATGACGTAGGTTCAAGACCGTTAACTACGTCCTACGCGTAGCGTCTTTTAAATTAAGTTTTGTCCCGAATTTTCACGAAAGCAGCTCGGCGGAAAAATCATAAAAGTGATTGTCCGGTTTTTTAACAACGTTTTTGTACACGTGATTCGTTAACCTTTGTGACTTTTCTACCGGTTAACACTAATTATGTTGCTTCCACTGTTCTACTTATTCTGTTCTAACAAGCATAATTTAAAAAACCCCCGACACTACCATTCGCTCATTTCTCTTTCCTACTCCATCATTTATTCAAGTAACATTGACTCATAATAACAATATAGGTAGGCATAACATTTCCAAATAAAATTAAGACTAAAATAAAATTAAATTAAATAAAACATAAAAATTACAATTACAATCAAAATTCATAAAAAAAATCGTATAAAAATCTAAAAAACAATATAATTGTTCGTTAAAGAAAGAAAGAAAGCGACACGTAACACGCTTGGAAATATAAATTGTATACCTCCAAGTGCGCCACGTGCCGCTTACAGCAGTGGGTTATGATGGCACAATCCAGCCTTCCCGCGAGCGCGGCCAGCATGCAGTTGGCGCTCCCTCGCACGCGCCGCACCAGCGAAGTGCTTCGCTTGCGCATTGTTGCGTAAAAACAATCAAGGCGGGCTTCCGCAAACATCGTCGATGCGCTGCAATAGCGGGCGAGCCCCAACATCATCCTGAAAGCGATGTTAAACTGGACACGAAGAGCACTCTACGATTTTTGCGTGTAGTCAGACCACAGATTGCAGGTGTACATTGTGGTGCAGTATGCTCTAAAAATAGTTATTTTAACCTCAGTCGAACACCTAGCAAACCTACGGATGACCATATTCGCTCTGACCGACAGCGCCCTCCGCTCGGGTTCAACGTCCGCATCATCTTTCAGTGTAGGTGGCACTAGGTGGCCGAAGTACTTCAAATCGTCTACCCTTTCTAAAGGTGAGTCATTCAGTTTAATTTGTGGCATTTCTATTACTTTTCTAGGTCCACCCTAGAAAACCATACACTGACTCTTTTTTTGCAATGAGCCTAAACACGATACCTGTGCTGTAAGTTGGTAAGGGAATTGGGTGGTGGATGCTGTAGCACCAGTTCAAGGTTCTGTGGAAGACGCGCACATCCATTCATCATCTAGAAAAGAGCTAATAATGTTCAAACGCTGAACTGATTTTCTTGAATCATAGCTAAGAACACTCTCGATTAAGTCACCTTTCAAACAAAAACACAAGCCGTTTGGAAGCTACGATGGCGCAGACAGACACACAGATACAGACGTTAACCTATAACACCCCTCTTATTCCGTCGTGGGTTAAAAATATGTAGGTACAAACATTTAATATAACTGTCAGTTATATTGTTTTTACTCTAAGTCACTTGACATAAAGCTTTTCATAAGCGGACTCACGTTATAGGTAACATTTTAGGATTTTATTTTTATAGCAGATCATATATTCATTATCATATTTTCTAAGAAATTCTCATCTTTGCCATGTCAAATTGATGCAGACTCAATAGCGCAGAAAAACAGTTTGTTTAAATTGGACATTATTTCCACTTCTAGAATATTCATTTTCCTAGAAAAACTTTCTTTAATGAACGTTGCTTAGACTACCAGTTGCTGCCAACGTTGCATACAAAACTATTCTTCTATTTTTATAATTTAATTCTAAAACTGCTGAATGAATTTAAATGCAACTGAATTTAAGTATAAAATAATGCAAGGACTTTCGACTTCATGTTTAATTCTTACAGATAGACAGGCTTCACCGCAGGGGCATTCAAAATACAGTTACTTTCTGCTCTTAAATGGTATTTAATTTGTAAACTTCTCAAAACTATAAATATAAAATGGCCAGGAAAAAAGGCTGAAAAATCTTCGAAAAGTTGATTCAATGTGTATTGTTTTTTCCAACGTTAAGTTCAAGCTATAGTTCAATGGATATTCTAAATAAAGTAAAGATTGCCAAAGAATAATAAGTTGTACCTACTTATGTATTAAGTATTTTTCTGTCAATTTTCATATGAGTACAAGAGTCGAATAAGCTTACGAACTAGGCACCACTTTGTTCAATCCATACCTACGTAATTCTAGAGAATACCTAAAGAAACCAGAAGACCCGTCACTAAACCAATATTGGGTAAGTACCGTTTTCTTTACTATATGAATATTTCACTACGTAATCTTTCAGCTTTCACAGGCTCATTCTCCTGGAGTTGTCCCAATCTATTGCTAGGCTTTTCTTATTATCTTTTACACTATTCTACTCTCTTGTTTCTGATCTTGCCTTCTGCCTTCTACATGAGTCAGATCCCGAATATGGCTATCTATTTTTAGACACTTTTCGTGGCTCACTGTGAGAGAATATCTAGTCTAAGTCAGTGAAAATAAATGGCTGAAAATGATTATCATACTAACTTTTTCGAAAAGCAACTCAGTATGAAATGTTGTGCTGGAAAAATGAATGATAAGATCATTCGAAGTCAACGCAGACGAAATCGCGAGCAAAAATAGAAATATCATAAAAATGTATGGTAGGTACCAACTCCGCCTCCACACGCAGACAAAGTTGACGCAGCCTTTCACGTACACTCGTGAAGCATCTTCCCATGACGCAGAACAGTCATTACGTCCTACACGAGTTTCATACTGAACTACACTTATGTCGGAGTACCCGGAGTACGACTATTACTGAAGGTTCCTGGGGTTAATTGCCTTGCCTGCGTCATACATATGAATGCTTTGAAGCACCGAAGAAACTGAATGAAGAGTTCTATATGAATGAAGATTAATTTTAATAATAAAATGAAAGTGTTCAGCTCAAAGATTTCGTTAGGCGGAAGCTCACTACGTTCTTATTTTAACATAATTTTATATCTTTATGTTGTCTTTCGATGAAAAAATACAGCCGTTGTACGAAACTTTCGCCACTTAAATTGCTAAATTTCAAAATATGTCAAAACTAAAAACTCTATGATAAGTCGAGTCCAGACTTTCAAGATCCTGAGATGCCTAGAAATCAGTTAAGAATTCTATTGCAAACCACAACATTGTAAAATTAAGAATATCAAGACGAACTGAAGTAGTTAATGTTATCTTAAACATTCCGAACTCGTCCTTATGGATCCTATTCTAAATTTAACCCGTAGCCTATACTATGCTTGCATTTATGAGCGTCCGGGATCATCTACGTATAAGTGAATGTCGTGGGTCCCACGTTGCGGTAAACAAATTACGATTCTGGGATACTTAACCCCTTGACATATGCACCGATATTTCTGAACTGTAATTAAACGTTATGAAGTAACCGCTCGTCAATTGTCGTCAACAGTTTTCTATGAGTAAAAACAGTGTCATAGCAAGATGAATAATCTGTGGGCGCGATCGATAGCAGAATGCCGCGGGTTGAGGGTAGATGGAGGGGGCCGGGTCGCGGGACTGGCGTGAGGTCGGGGGTGAGCTGGGGGCGCCCGGGGGTGTGCAGGGGGTGCACGGGGGGCGCTATTTCATTGAGAACGTGTGGGCGGCGCGCGTGGGCGACCTGCTTATAAAGCTCGCCGGCCCTCCCCTCCTGCTTGTAGTCGTGTTCTGATCGCGCCTAGACTAACATCTATCAGTGAATTATGTGCAACATGCGGCTTTCGAGCTTGAGGTGAGCTTTCTTCATAATATTCATTCATAACTCGTGAATAAATTAAGAAGTAATGTAAAAAATATTTTGGACTTCGGTGATTTTTAATCTCGTTTTTTTTTAATTCTTGTAAATGGAAAAAGAATTGTAGGTAATAATTTGGTTTTGTTCCAAAGTAAATTTTGTTTTTCTTAATGTCCAGAGTTAACGGTATGTTATTTTGTTTTAGGCTATTATCAGTCTTACTTTGCTACTTAGTAGCTCAAGCAAAGGCTTACCCTATTCAGGGATGGCCTATGTACCCGCAAACCTCCAGGGAGTATCCAGATGACGAATATTACTATGCCCCGAAAGTACAATACTTTTATGACGCTCCGGCGATCAGTGTGCCCGAAATGCACGCTCAAGTCCCATACCCTTATTTCTACGACCCATATGGCCACTTCATTGCTAATGAAGCACCGAAGAGACAAGAAGAGAGACTAGCCGCACTGCCTATCGGACAAGAAACTTGGTTCGAGAGTGACACCACGCCCCGCTGGCAGTCCAACGATGTCGATGACGTCAGTGCAGCCTTCCTCGACAATTTAATCCTTACACAAATGGCACAAGACGCACAGAGGCGACGCGAAAATGCCCGCGCAGCCTTCCCGCCTGTTGATTACGAGGACCATGACACCGAGGACGAAGATGTTAGAGAATTGAAGGCGTTAGCAGGCAAGCCTCTGTACCATGGGCCAAAGACCGTGCCTAAGATAGATGAAGACGACTACGCATCAGACGATGGGTTCATCAACTGGAACGGAAACAAGAGAAGCGTGACTACTGCTGCCCCAGAAATATCTACTGAAGCACCTAAAGCTGGCGACAAGGAAGTTGTGATGCCACGACCTGCAAACAATCCATTCCACAGACACCAGAACACACAGAACAAGAGGAGCGATACCTTCTACAATACTATCGTGCAATATTTCGCAGACAAGAAGCCGAACAATCACTTACAAGTAAGTAATCTTAATTAACTAAACACTGTTGTACTCTTTTTCTCAAATATTTAGATGCCGAAGATTCAATATAAACAATTATTACCCTTGACTTCATTAAAAATGTACTCGAAGTCAATAAATATAAACGTTTCATTGTTTGGGAACGCATTAAGACTGTGGAAGCTCCGAAGTCTAAAAATAGCGTGGCCGGGCTGGGGGAGGCGGAGTGGTGGAGTGGCGGCCCTGCGGGTGACACAGTGGGCCCGAGGCCGGGTCAATCGGCGCCGCGGAGTACCAGCACAAGTACTAACTCCACCTCGTACCTCGCTATAAGCGACTCAGATGAACATTGTTTCTAATTATTAATGAACATAAACTTCTAAATTAACATAATGGTACCTTGTCAACAGAATCCAACAAAAGGACGAAGAATCGAAAAACGTTTTATTGCAGACGACGCTGATCTTGTTGGGGAACTTCGAGGCCTAAAACACCGCATCGCAACTTAAACATTTACTTCTGAATTATCGCCAACAAATATGAGACTGAGTAATAAGTAGAATTAATAGTTACGCAGCGGCGACATCATGAAACGTTCGCGTTAGGGGCAAAGAAAATAACAAAAAAATATTAACATTTGTCACGCGTTTAATGTATCCATTTCATAAAGTTTTGTCGTCCACTTCGATTATTAAGTAATCTTGTGTCAATGATTATAATACGAAAAAAAAAGTTTAGAAGATCCTTTTCTATCTCTATAAACACTTCTTCCGGTACAGAACTAGTGGTAGGTGTGTAAGTACGGGTGTAAATGATGGTACAAAATGTGACTATAATCTCCATTTAGAACAAATGAGTCGTTGACTGAATAATGCATGATAGTATAATAATAAAAGTTGCTCCTTCAAATGGCAGCTACTATATCGCACGATAAGTGCAATTTGTAAATATGGGTAGGTACTGATCGTCTAAGACTTATAATTATTTAGATAGGAGTCAATACAACAAAAATCTTAAAATTAAGAAAGATTTTTGGAATCAATTTTTCAGTTTTGTATAAAACAGCTGCAGGTTATCTTACTGTTTTTTTCGATTGCAAGCTATGACAAAAACAGGTCTTTACATTGCTAAGTATTGACCGTTTTCTTTCATATTTACCTAAATTAATTGATTGTATTTATATTTGTTAGTTTTGTTCAAGACATAGTAAGTTATTGGCCTATCTGGTAAACATTGTATTTTGTCTCGGGTGCTAACTCATTATTTTAAGTTAAACTTACTAACGGTCTATGCAGACAATACCACAAAACTAACTTTTGCAAAGCAAAAACGTACACATACTTAGTATATGAATATATCTATTTATCTGTAAGGGTTAAGATTCTCTCGGGATTTGGATATTGGATATTGGGAGGATTACGTGATATTTTAGCTTTACTGCTTCTTATCTAAAGTTATTTAATATGCATCTGGTCTATGAGACCGATAAAAACACAAAAAAAAATGACAATCTTTGTTTACCTTTTTTTCTGTTTGCTATTTGAACATGAAATTTTGCCTGCGTTCCTAAAAAAATCATTTTTGTATCCATTTTCTAACAATTTCAACTTTGTCCTAATTAAGAAATCACCATTAATAAGATTTGATAAGTAATTGTATCTTTCAAAAGTACATATCTGTTTAAAGTAACGTTAAATTACTTTCTTATGTTGAACTACACGATCCTTGAAATTAGTTGTAATGATATGTAATATTATGACCTGTGAAGTATTACTAGTTGATGTTAAACATTAAAATTAAAATAAATTGTAAAATACAGTTAGGGTTCTGTACACACATTTCTGTTTAAAGCTATAACATTTGCAGTCTGTAAAGTCCTAAAATAGTTGAAGCCTAAGAGTTAATGATGTAGATAAAATTAATTTTGTATAGTAACTTGTCCAAGCAGGTATTTAGATGCCGTTTTGCAAAGTATTGCTCAGAATATTGTCTATCTGTAGATACATATATTGCTATCTGTGTATTTGTATTTTGTATAGGCATTACTGTATTTTAATAGATAGGTATTTTTTTAATTATGGCCTACATGTAACTGAGAAGAACCTATGGATACAAATCTGGACTTTAGCGAGCTATGAAATTGTATCAATATAAACGAGAAAAATTTATTAAAATCATTACGTAAATTGTACGAGCATCTTTTACTGCATTTTATTTTATTGATACTTACCTCTCCGCTCCCATTGGAATTCCTGCTTAAAGGCTCCGACACACAGTGCCGCCGAGCAAGCCGCGGTGCGCCCAGTTAGCCGGACAAAGGCGCCACCAAAGAAAGGAATTCCGCTTGGCAAAAGCCGGCGGTCCGTGCCGCCGGCACTGTGTGTATTTATTATAAAACCTCGCTCTATTTTCCTCTTTTCTCCTCTTATCTTAATACTAGTAAGACACAACCATCATCTACAAAAGAAGTCATTTCACAATAGATAACTGCGATAAGATATGTCTCTTGATGATGAAGCTATCTCTAGACTGTTCTACCAATCCCATTTCAAATCATCAAATTAGGATCTCTTAAGTCTACACTTCACCACTTAAACCAATTAGCACCTCGAGAGAGCACTCGTCTCAGAGATTAATTATTATAGTATAGAAAATATACTTAGGAATGATACTCGACTGCTCGAGCAAAAGTGATCCGTAGCTAAATATACCTAAACGAAGTATTCTGCTATAGGAAAAGTTGTAGTAAGAGAGCCACTCTTGGAAAAAATATTCTCTCGTGGATGAGCAGTTTTAGGTAAAGTGGCTCAGTCAATATGGCTGATGATGTTTTTGCTCGCATTATGTTGCCATGCTTTTTGGACGCCATCTACGACCACAAGAAGAGAGCCTAAACACCATCAAATAAGATGGTAACTTACAAGCATGCACCAAAGAGAATTATGCACGAACTATTTGGGGAAATTGTGATTATTTAGGCAATTTGAGGATATCCACATCTCCTATCTGTAAATGGATGAAGTCAGTTTTCAGAGTTAAGTCATTCATCAATCATTCGGTAAAAATAGGCAGCTGGGCTCTGACCTAAATACTCGCATACAATGTTACCTTTAATTCGTCAATAGCTCTCGAAACATCTCGATGTTTCGAGGTAAGATACATAAGGCAGGTAAATTATTCTTTAGAAGAACATAACACTGGCTGAACTAACAAAGGTGAAATCTGATAGGGCGGTAAAGCAACTTCGACCCAGAGGTTCATAGGAACTTCTAGTAACTATGAGTACTTTCAGCATGTTCAAGTATCGATTCGAGTACCTAACTGTATGTTAAAATTAAGTAAGAACATTGTAAGGAATTATGAGAAGTTCAAATAGTAATGGCATAACAAAACGCCTAATAAAATAAGCCCCGTTTCTTAACAAAATAATACTATTTTTCTTGTAAGATAAATACGGAGAAAGGGATCAAATAGACTGATACAGCAAACCTACGCGTTTCACCTCTGACCTTTTCCCAGTACGCCCACAAGCGTCCTTTATTTTCATACTGCGAAATTTCTCGTCTAAATTGAATAATCAACGAACGTGAGTCAGATCAAAGGCTTCTCTCTCTTGTTTTAGGAAAGAGTTGGAAGGTTTTTTAAAGTAATTAGGAGTGCGAAAAGGTTTTTTTATTTGTTAAAATGTCCACACAAAGGCACAAGGTTAAACACGAGGGCGTGGTGATCACCGCATGATAATAGGATACACTGTTTAAAAAAAGAAAAACTCATGTAGTGCCTAATAATAATACCAGCCTACACTCCATTTGAAATAAGATTACACATTTAAGTAAACCTTTTTTACAGTCCGATCAACTGATTTTGACTTCTATTGCGTTGGTGGCATGACAAATTGCAGCTGCAATAAACAGTTGGTATTGGTACCACTTTTCTGCTTTTAATATCATCCTTATACCTCCGGTATAGAAGTCAGAATCGGTTGAACGCCCCGTAAAAAGTTTGTTTAAATGTCTAATCTTACTTCAAATGGAGTATAGTAATTTCTCACTGCAGAGCAAAGGCCTCTTCTCATACAGAGAAGGCACTGATCACTGAGTTGAGCTCTTTAACTTCTGAGTTGAGCTTAACGATTAATGACAAATGCTTGCACTGACTGGACAGGTCCTCTCAAATTTGTGTTGTTCTTTCCTCAAAATACCATTTCGGACACGAATCTAAATGGTTATAGCCAAGCAATATATATATAACCAAGATTATGTTTGAACTGTAAAAGAGACTGCGACCTCTGAGTTTGTTTCGGCTTTTCTTCTCAGAGTAGTCAGATAGCAAACGCCGAACTCATCTAGCTTATTTTGTTTTTATATGACATGTAGAAGTGATTCCCATATCCTATTTACAGAATAAACAATTTCATTTCATTTCATTTCACCACGCTTGCTCAAGACGAAAGTGCTTACAAAAAAAAAACAGATTTCTGTGCTAATTTTTCCTAAATATTTATTCGGTAATTCTCGTTTTCTACAATCTGTGTTTTTTATGAAAGGCCCACGAGATACTCAAGGATAGAATCGTTATTGTACCTCATTAAAACCAACAGTCTTTCATAGCTTCTACAATTACCGAGAAAATTAAACAAGGATCTTAACAAAGGATTAGGGTATGGGCACCCTGTTTCCAAGCACCCGGTTGTAAGTAAAAGGTAATGAGGAGAGATTACTTCAAGAGAAATACACTACATAGTATCAACAGGTGATTCAGATTATTATTTACTGTGCCCTTAATGTAGTCTGCCGTTTGAAAGTAGTAAGAAGGTTTTTAGAGATCGTTCAGAACTTTTACGGTCTGCAACAATAACTAGGACTACTATATATACCCTGCTCCTTGGAGCTATGCCGCAAAGTATGGTCCACCTCATATCCTGGCCTCTGTGTCCGAAAACATGCAGTCAAAGTGACCTCTGCGCTGCCACCGACGACGCCGTGGAAGTGGCGAGTTTTGGGCCAACAAGATCTGAAATACTGAAGTGCCAGCAATAAGAAGAAGGCACAATTCTCATTGGAACAATACTTCAAATTCAACAAAAATGTGTTGCTGTAATCCACTGCTATCAATAAACAAGCGTAGCACACTACGTAGCTGTCACATGAACGGTCTGCTACGTCGTAGCACTCGTAGCAATACCGTAGTAGAGAGTATTAATTAAAATAATGTTTTTTTTTGCGGTTATATATATCTCGCGATCTAGATGAGTCTAAAGATACCTCGGATATTACAATCTATACAGCCAACGGATGCGTCGAGGGTCCTACAGAAACCCACATATAAAGATACATAGATACGGGTGAAAAACATAACCCTGTCTTTGCTGTAGCTCAGTTGGGTAAAAATATAAGAGCCCTTGACAAGTGCGGTGATGAAATTGGCAGAACCAATCAATTAATAGAAGCGTCCATTCGAACATTCCATTCTAGAAATAAGCCTGTTGTTCGGTAATCTGGCTAACTGTCAATTGCATTTTAGTCAATAAGAATTTCTTTTTTGTGTCCCTCCACATTGTCATGTTATATCTATTTGTTGTTAACACAACACTATCACTAGCTATCTATATATATACGTATAGCAGTGATAGCCTAGTGATGTGACCGTCGAACTGCCAAGTCATAGGTCTCGAGTTCGAACCCAAGGCACGCACCTCTGATTTTTCGGATTCATGTGCGTATTGTAGAATTAACACTTGCTTCGAAAACGGTGCGTCTAATTTGGGACAGTGCTCCTTGATGGGCGAGTCTTATTACTGGCTGGACTTACGACCCGTTATGTGAACTCAGTACAGAACACGCAAGATAATCACTCAAGGTCACTGGCATATGTCTGCGTCTTAAACAAAGTTAACTTTGCGTAGACTTACAATATTACCTACAACACATTCTTTCATGGTCGAATAAAACAAGGTCTGGCATTCCGAGAGTGACACATGCGTACTCTTTTTATTATTAATTTTTATTAGTTTTTATTCATGACCATAGATACTAGTCTTTTAGTCGTACCTAAACTTAAAATAGATTTTAACTTCTATAGTAGTACAATAGTTAAGATTACATAAATTATCAACTTACCGCCCTTTCGGATTGAGTGATATAATCGTTTTTATACTAATTTATATTACAATAAATTAACTTATATACCAAATTAATTTTTTTTTTTCTACCGTATTACAAATATATTTAGACAACACACTAAAATATTTCTTATTTTTTAATAACTCTTGAACGCTGTGGGGAACACTTTGATGTCCACTTTCAATGTCATTGTCACATGCCTAGCTACGTCACTATACAGTTGCCACTCTACTGCAACAAAACATGAAATAAGGAAAGATTATCAGTCACCATTCTGTTAAAAAATATGCACATAGCATTTAAATTGTCGTTTCGTTTGTCTAATCAAACAAAACAATCAATTTAAACATGTGCCAACGTAATTGTTAATTAAAACCTCATTGTTTTATCGGATTCGCACAGGTAATAAAAGTGGTTAGGGAGTTATTATTACAAACTTCTGGTAACACAGATGTGATGACGTAGCTTGTGTCTCCCACGTGACCACTGTCTCGGAATGCTCTATCTGGCGAGTATATTATTATACCATAATTTCTTTGATCTTCTTTAAATTCGAATCCACCCACTTTTCATAGAACTCATACGCCATGTCGCCATACATATTGGAAGTGAACCCTCCGGGAGGGTTGCCGGCATTACGTTTCCGCTAAAGTTAATCATCGCGGTCGGTCAACGGCATAAGATTTAAAACCGTGTTAGAAAACACTGTAAAACAAAGTAAAATTGTGTTTTCAGGGGGTCTTGTCGCTATACGTAGTATCCAACCTTTAAAATTTTTGCGAATATTTGTAACCGTGAACACAAAAATTTTTAAACCAACGTATTTTCTTTATCTTTAAATAGTATATAAAATGAAGTCGCTTTCGCTGTCTGTTTGCTTAGATCTTTTAAACTACTTAACGGATTTTAATGCAGTTTTCAGCAATAGAGTGATTCAAAAGGAAGGTTTATATGTATAATACATACCCGTGTAAAGCCGGGGCGCGTCGCTAGTATAGTAATTAATCTTGTTAAAATATACATCAGATTTTATATTCACTGTTTATAATGCTGTATTCGCATTATAAACCGTGAAAATACATATAAAATGAACCATCAGCGAGGGCTCCCGGGCCGGCTCCCTTAGCGACTAGGTGAACCCTTCAGGACGGCTCCTGGCACTGAACGCATTAATATAGATACTCTTCTCAACAAACCATCCTCAAAAAATGGTCCTCATTCCTCCTCAACTCAATTATGAATATTCCGACTGTCCGGGAAGGGTTTACTAAATTTCTTAACTAGAATGATGTTCAAGTGCTGGTATTCAGCTGCATCCGGTTAGACTCGAAGCCGACCCCAAGGCTAAGATGATGATGAATGTTCAAGTGCTGAATAATAAAATTATCTTCATGAATGGCTTAAACTGACCATGATTGTTTCTATGCAAATTGTTTATAAACATAATTTATTATGCAGTAGCCATATTTATAATAAAAATTATGCATATCAACACACATCAAAGTGTCTAAGGATCAAGTCTTGTACATGTTTAACTATAAAAAATTATCCAATTATTTACCAAATCTAATCTTCCAGACCGGCTTCTTACTTTAATTCCTATGTTTAAGTTAACAACTTACCTATCCATATATTTAGTAAAAACTAAGATTTTTCTTGCAAATTGTGGGAAATTTACGTTAATGTCGTCAATTACATGGCAAAAAAAAGATTTTTTTAATTTTTCATTACAAAGATTTAAAAAATTATAATCTATGTTTCCACCATTGACACGAATCACACAATCACAGCGATTTGGCATGCTTAAAATCAGTTCATCAAAATCACTTTGGAGGAATAGCGGCCACCTTTTTTTCTCATCAAGTCAAAAAGTTGTAGTAGGGTATTACGCACAGCACCCATATTCGGCAGAGCTCTTCTTTGGTTGTGAGTCCCATGCGTGCTCAATTGGGTTGAGGTCTGGCGATTCAGCAGGCCACGGCAGAACGTTGATTCGAGCATCGGCAAGAGTGCGTGTTACGACTCAAGCCGTGTATGGACGTGCATTGTCTTGCATTAGTCGAAACGAATCACCCAACCGGCTTCGCAAAGGGATGATCATGCCTGAAACAATCCTCTCCGCATAAATCTGAGCATTGAGGTTGCCCCTGATCCAAATGAGATCGGTTCTTCCAGCGATCCAAATACCGGCCGGCCCAAACCATTATTGATCCCCCTCCATATGAATGAACTTCCTGACAAAATTTCAAATGTTCTTGACGTTCAGAGGTCCTCCAAAGTCAAGTACGTCTTGTATCCGGCCTCATACCGAAACGAGATTCATCGGAAAAGCATTTACATTGATCATTCACATCGATTCCCATCGGCTATTACAGTGTATTATCCTAAAGTTGGCAACGACGCAAATAACTGTCAATTATTTACCTGTTTTCATTCATAAAGCAATATTACTGAATAGAAATAAGATATTTGGCTAACTAGCGAACTAGAATATTAATAAGGAATTGCAATTATAACATTAACTTTGATGTTGTACCCATTTTAGTTGTAAAAAACGCATTTGGAAAATTTCCAAATTGTTTTTTTACATCTAAAACTAAACATTCGGTGTTACGATATTAATTATTGCATTTCATAATCAATATTCTAGTTCGCTAGTTAGCCTTAGGTAGATCTGACATCTATTTGCGACGGTGCCCATCTTCAGAATAAACACTCTTTTTACACACTTATCCTGATTGACAGTTGATTTTCGCGCGCGGCTGTCGTCGAATCTCAGCGCGACATCCGCGCACTATTACCGCTCTATGTTTGGACACACCATACGACCGTTTATTCGGAAAGTGGGTAACGTCGCAAATAAATGGCAAATATTTCGCTGTTTTGATTAATTTGGCAATATTACTGTATGACTTACGAAATATTGGTAACTAGCGAACTAGAATATTAATAATGAATTGCAATTATAACACTGAATTTGATGTTGTAACCGTTTTAGGTGTAAACAAGGCATTTGGAAAGATTCCCAATACTTTTCTTCCATCTAAAATCATTCATTCGGTGTTACGATATTAATTATTGAATATCTCAATCAATAATTGAGTTAGTTCGCTTGTTAGTTATTTTAGTTAGGTACATAGGTCGCGCTCATAAGTATTTTTAAAGAGCTTATTTGACCCATTTACCACCAAAACCTATTATTCTACACACAATCGGGCCTCGGCTGAACACTAACTTTTATCAAACTGCATAGTATAGTGGTTATTCTAGTTTATTTATATTTATGTATATTCTTTTCTATCGTGCTTGTTAGTGATCAACTGATCAGTGCTTTTGAAGGCCAATTCTCGTACTTAAGGTTTATCCTAAAAGTTGGCAACGTCGCAAATAACTGTCAAATATCATCATCATCGTATATTTTGTCATATATTATCTGTTTTGATTCATATAGCAATATTAGTGAATATAAATAAGAAATGTGGCTAACTAGCGAACATTGGATTTGATGTTGTACCCATTTTAGGTGTAAAAAACGCATTTGGAAACTTTCTAAATAGATTTTTTACATCTAAAACTAAACATTCGGTGTTACGATATTAATGATTGCATTTCATAATCCATATTCTAGTTCACTAGTTAGCCACATTTTTTATTCCCACACAGTAATAATGCCAAATTAATCAAAACATCGAAAATTTGACATCTATTTGCGACGTTGCCCACTTTCAAATTAAACGCTCATACAAAACGTCTAAATTCAACTCGCATTCTGTCAAAGTTATCAAAAATGTTGGTAAATTAATTGTATTTTTGACAGTCTGAGAATGAGATTGGAATGAGAATGTTCTTAAAAATTACGGGAATTGCCGTACTGATTTCTACAACTTTTCTGTTTTTTTACCTGTGAGAATCTGTAATTGACTCTATATTTCTAAATAAATAAATATTCTTCAGAACACAATAAATTTACCATTTTAGGACGAAAACTCGATAAAGTAGTTCTGAGCAAAACACCTAAGTTTCAAAGCTGGAAAAACTGTAAATATCGCTAGTCGCAACACTGAAAATAAATGTCAGTACACTGACGTCATTCGATGTCAATGTCATTGTAGAAACTCCACAAATGAAAATCAAAACAAATCAACTGCTCAGTTTTGTTTACTTTTTATTATTTTAGAGACTGAATGTATGTGAAAGTAATTATTTAATGCATTTCTTGCAACTTTCCAGTGAGGCTGGAGTATTTTAGTGCGGCAGAATCTTAACAGTTAAGTGTTTGAATGTAAAAACCGCTAGTATTCCCGTTACACGGCGTTCGCAATTTCATATCCACGTCAGAAGTGTATTTTTGTTTTTAGAGGCTGCCGAGATGGGTCGATCTAAGGGGTACCAGGACTTGGATGACAGCCATATCAGGCCCCGATCTCCGGGGCCGCCGATGCCTCCACCCCAAGAGATAGAAATGGCATCGGTGTCGGTAGTCCCTGACGGTACGCTAACTTTCATTTTCTTATACGAACACTTCCTTTAGAGATTGTAATAGCCTCTTAAATATTGGTATTCATAATACATTTATATTGACTGTACAATATTGCTCTGAAGACGATTTCTAACAATCATACTCAGGCATTCATGTTTACTGTTTAGAAATGGGACATTTATCAATCATGTGTCACGAAAAAAACGTTTAATCAACAGATCTCATGATCTATGTTAAGCAGTAATTAACTTTGAGATTGAATCAGCTAATGAACATGTGAATATTTCAGATACTTTCACTGTCACTCAAGCGGTGAATGCTCTTGGTTTCGGCTGGTTTCAAGTCAAACTGTCACTTTTCACTGGCCTGTGCTGGATGGCAGATTCCATGGAGATGACTATTTTGAGCATTTTGTCTCCAGCATTGCATTGTGAATGGAATATCAGCAAGTAAGTATTGTTAGTCAGATGTTTAAATTTATAAATGGTAACTGGTTGGTTTGGTTGCATAAATAGGCTCCTAAGGTAGATACTCGGTATAGAAAATGATGGTTGCTCACTTACAGGCCTAACCAGTACAAAGATTCATTGTGACCAGGAATAAAAATCTCAGACCTCAAAACTCACTGGACCAATCTTACTTGACCAACTCTTTTCAATTACAGATACCAGCAAGCACTGACCACCACAATAGTGTTCATGGGAATGATGTTGAGTTCCACATTCTGGGGTAATATCAGTGACCGCTATGGAAGGAAAACAGTAAGGGATTTGTACAAAAAAAAAACAGAATGTTTAAAAATAATACACAAAATAGATATTTAAACAATGTGTTTAATCATCTATCTTGTGTTGTATTTATCAAGTAATAAAAACAGTGCATTGGTTGGCACACAATCATAATATAGAAACTAAGAGTTAAGCTACTCAACATATAATAAGTGGTCTATTGTCAACCAGTTGATTATTTATTTATTTTATAAGTCTATTTTATGTCCTCTCGCCTGAAACACAAGATTACCTAGTTCAGGCATGTAAGTCGTAGGAATATACATTTAAGCAAAACTACTAATTTTTATGCCTTGTAATTTTTTTGTTAATAAATATTATTATTATATATTATATTATAATATTTGGAATAAAGTCTCATTACAAATATATCCCTGATTCTTGATAATCTATCTAGATATTTATGAAAAGCAAGCATTTAAAGTATTATCACTTTAAATGCTTGCTTTTTTGTTTTCTATGAAAAAAATTATAGACCAGTTTTTCAGTCATGTGCAAACAAGAACCTTGGATGACAAATACGTATGTTGCAATGAGATGTTTGCCAGATTCCTGTCATGCCTTTTCTAATTTGTTTACAGGCTCTTAGTATGTGTGGAGTATTACTGTTTTACTACGGTCTGCTGAGTTCAATAGCACCAAACTTCCTCTGGTTATTATTCCTAAGAGGTCTTGTCGGATTTGCTATAGGATGCGTACCACAATCGTAAGTTATTTCTATTAAATTATTTCAAAACTAAACTTAAGAAATCGCTCTATATTAATGTGTTCTATACTATATAAAGCAAAGTTCAAATATTAACTTATTATACCTAAGGTAGTTAATTAAATTAACACTAATACATATAATCTCACTAGGACATAATATAATCTCACTAGGCCCAATAGGCTATTAATTTACTAATTTAGCCATTACTTTAATTGGTTTGATTATAAAAATAATCAATGAGTTCTTACCTCCATCCTAACTAATTATAAAAATGCGAAAGTGAGTTTTTTTGTTTATTTGTTACGCTTTCACGCTAAAACAGCGGAACGGATTTGGATGAAATTTGATACATGGGTAGACCATGCCTGGGTTAAGAAATAGGATACTTTTTATTCCGATATTCCCATGGGATCGAAACTAATGAGGTTGAAACCGCGGGGCGCAGTTAGTAAGAAATAAAGACTTCGTGAATCTTATACAGTGTGTCAGGGACATCAACACGAAAACTATTACCATGGATTCAGTGCATGATCCTGAACGCCCCAGCGTTGAAATTTCTCGCAGGTTATTTTAAAAAAATCTGCTGTTTCATAGAAAAGTGCAGTGTTTTACCTACGCGGTCAAAATGTATGTAACACCTGTTTTTTTTTTTCCGCCCGTGTATTCAGTATCATGTAAGTACTGAATCCATGGTAACAAGCTTCGCGTCAATGTCCCTGCCACCCTGTATAATATGTTGTTTGTATTTAATTTTTAAACCGATGGGGTTTTATGAATTCTTGTCCACAAATCCCTATTGATGGGGATTAGTGGAATAATCCGAAATAAGTAAAGCAAAAGGTGTGAAACTATTTGACCTCATATGTACCATATTTATTGCGAAATAAAGATATTCAATTTTAAAGTCTAAAGACATTTCTTTATTAATTGGTTATAATTACTGAAAAACTAACACAACAATATTGTCCTCATTTAATTTCAGTGTCACATTGTATGCAGAGTTTTTGCCGACAAAACAGAGGGCAAAATGTGTTGTGCTTCTTGATGTAAGTATTTGAAATGATTTCATAATGCATGTTGCATATTCAATTAAATACCCAAGATGCATCATAAGCCCGTCCACATCATAAGCCCATTAGAAGAACCAAAAAGCCCCTAAATTCTAGAAGGCTCAGCTTTCAGAGCTTATGCTTGTTGCTAAGGAATCTCTCGTCATTTTATCCAAATAAATACTACTTATGGAATTTATTTACTAACAAGATACGTCATGTTAGCTCACAAGAGATACAGCGAATGAAATTGATTTATATTATATAGGACGTGAGGATTAGTGGCTGCTATTACTTGACCCTTTTGAAATATACATACAGTTAAACTAGAAAAGAAATGCGCTTCGGTAATCTTCGTGTTTGAGGTCGTCTATAAATCACGTGAGGCTCGAAACTGGGGAGGGGGTTTGGAAATGAAATATCACAAGGTAGTGAGATATCACGTGTATATATTATTTCGATTAACTCGCATTTCTAAACCGAAAAGCGAAATAAAATATTTTTCTTTCTTTCTTCCTCTATATAAAGATATAATAATCTGTATTTTTTTTAAGATACCTTGCATCAAAAAAATACGATACGGGAGGAGGGGTTTGTCTAAAACCTCACCACGTATCTCCGGGGGAGGGCTTAAAAAGTTGCTAAAAAGCATCACGTGATTAACGGACGATCCATTTCCGAATTAGCACGAATGTTGCACCACAGAGGCAAAGCTTCTAAGTATTGTACTGCCTCGCTTTGTAGTAGTCCACCTGTCATTGCGCGTTTTCTCTCTGTCGGTTTACCTACTCAGGTCCCAGATTGTCCTTAGTCAGTCAAAAGTTTTGAAAAGGTTTTTGGAATTGCAGAGCGTTGTTAATCTTTAATTTTATAAACATGCATGGTAATATGGCGGCATCTACAATCGCCACATGCGAACTACTTATCAAAGACCTGACGTCACACAAATCCTGCATCGCGCAATTAGAGTTTACCGCGCTATGGACATATATACAATCTCCCAACTTCAACCTCTGGGCAGTTGCCCGCCAGATACGACACCCGTCTGGTCGGATGATTCTCCCTTTTCTATGGGGGATGAGTGAACTTTACACCCTGTTCCTCATGCCCCTAAATTAATACAAAACCGGCAGGCACGTCTTTGGTTGTAACAGCTCTATATTAGATCTCATTATGGTGTGTTCGTATTTCCGGTGATAGACGGTGATTACCGACGCGCATACTTTTCTTGGGATATCTGTATTCTACGAGTATTATGTACTTATGTCATGACAATGTTCCATTTTATATATTCCAGTGTTTCTGGGCGCTGGGCGCTTGTTTGGAAGTCGCTCTGGCGCTGGTGGTGATGCCAACATTAGGTGTTCACTGGCTCCTGGCATTATCGACTATACCACTACTTCTGTTCGCTCTTATATGCCCTGTAAGTACAACATCTTACAAAATAGCTAAGGGATATTATTCGCCGAACTTTACTTTGTAGATGTTTTCGGCTTATCAATTAATAATCCATGCTTGCAAAAACAATGATAGTAAGATTATTTTTTACTCTTGAAGTAAAACTTTACCATACACAAGTATCAAACTCATAAAATTTAAAGGACCTAGAAATTAAATAATAATGACTTAATTTCAAATTTAACAATAATTTATTTCAGTGGCTGCCTGAATCCGCACGATACCATGTTGCGAGTGGTGAACCTGATAAAGCCCTGGCTACATTAGAACAGGTATGACTAAAGTTATGTGTTTTATTTTCTTCGGAATGCAATCAAAATACTACACATCAAGACACTATCTGTAATGCCCTAAACACGACAACTTATAATCTAACATTGACTTGTCAAAATAAATTATAGAGTAAATGGTGATTACAAAAGCCATGAGCATGTACTACATAAGTACATACTACGAAGTTCCGAAGGCAAAACTGTTCCGATTTAAAAAAAGATAGTGCTATCTCTCTCATACCGAAGAAAAACTGTTATGAGAGGCCCCAATTCTTTTGAAAAACCCACTCCACTAGTGAGGCGATAAACTTCTACATTCATGCTCTGACAGACACCATACAACCTAAACTGCTTGGTCTGGAAGCATGAAATTTTGCTTAGAGTTCCTTATACAGGATGTCCCCGGAAGTATGGATGAAATCGAATAGGGGCCTGGGCAAGGTCATTTCCAAACTAAAGTTTCATTTGTTTCAGCCCAACTAACCATTTTGTTATTATTTACGACCCGTTCCAACTGGTTCTTCTGTTTCCCTCCCCCTGCACATTCCTAGCTAGGAAAAATAATATGACTCATGAAATAGCAAAAAGTTAACCGTTATAGTTTCGCCATGTTCATCTGTCTTTCCGCGGCTTAGTTCAGAGACGGTTAGTACCAGAAAGCTGTAATTTGGCATGGGTATAGATATTAATCACGCCGATAAAGTGATAAAATAAAATCAAGACAAATATATAAAAAAAAATTAGGATACCTCCCCTACACGTAAAGTAGTTTTTTTTTTCTCGTCTATCCCATGGTGTGGGGTGTCGTTAGAAAGGTCCTTTAAAAATATTGTGGGTGTGTGAAAATCATGTTTTAATTCTGGAATCCGTTTGCGAAATATTAAGCTTTAAAGTGCTAATTTTTGTCAGAGTCAATTGTCAAGCTAACCACATATTGCAATACAACTCATTAAAAAAAAACATTTTAATGAGTACATTATTTTACTTTCGTTTTAAACGCATTAAAAGGCAAATCTAGCAAAGAAGAGGGTAGCTTGTTATAAAAGGTTATACCAAGCCCAACAAATGAGTTATGAACCTTATGAAGCCGGTGAAAGGGAGCTCGTAGTTTGTCCTTATTTGTAGTGTTAACATTGTGAAAATCACTGTGTTTAGTGTATAAGTGTATATTTTGCCTAATATATAAGATGTTGGTGAAGATGAATTGAGATGCCAGCGTGAGGATACCAATATCTTTGAAAAAATCTCTCAGAGAAACTCTGGGACCTAGCTGGTACATATTGGATAGTAAAATTATCAAAATTTTTAACTAATAAAAATACTCCAGTGATCCATGCCTCCAAAGAGTCCCTATGACTTGGGCAAGTTATTCTAATACGTGGTCAACTTTCGCTAGTGTAACTTTTTCACATGAAAATCGCTCGAAAATTGATAAAAATAATTGTCAGACCGAAGCCTTTACAGTAAATGTTTTACTCTTATTGAACACATGTTTCCTACCTGCGTAAAAGTGTTACCACAGGAAAGGTACACTCTTCTAAAACGTCTGAAAAAAAAGTTAAATTGACAGCCTAGTTTTTATTAATGATTTTTTTCTTTGAGCATTATACGAAGTGATTGAAAAAAAAAGAAATTGGTCATAACTTTGGAACCATAAAAATGTCCATCCTTTAAAAAATTCCTCCCAGGTACACCCTGTATAAAGAAGGTAAACACTAAGGAAGGATTTTTGAAAATTCATAAATCAGGGTATAAAAATAGGGATGATTTTTTTAATGGAAACTCGTCATTTTTGACAATGGAAAATCTCATCGGGCATACTGCTTGTGAATGATATAAAAAAGTAAATTACTCAAGCGATGTGTCCCTACATTTCAGATAGCAAAAGACAACGGCAGACCGATGCTGCTTGGTCGGTTAGTGTGCGACGACTCCGTGGGCATCGGCCAGCGAGGAAGGCTGAAACACCTCCTCATTCCACATCTGAGGAACACCAGCTTATTGCTGTGGTTTATATGGTTAGTATGCTATATCCATTCATCCATTGTTTTATTTACGTATATGTCTCTGCCATAAGCTGTGACCTGCGATAACCGGGGTGACATGTGAAAAACAAAGTAGGAATTCATTTTCAGACGACATGCTCGGCTCGCTTTCATTTGACAATGAAAGCTCTTATTGTCTTATTATTTTCTGTCGTGATAACACTCGGGAATAGCTAGAAAAGATAAAAAAAATATAAATCACGACAAAATGAAAACAGTTTATACTGATAAATTATATTACCAGGATGTCATGCGCATTCTGTTACTACGGCCTGGTTTTGATGACGACGGAACTCTTCGAGACGGATCCCAGCGGACTGGAAGAGCCGTGCGCCGCTGATTGTAGGCCTCTTCAGACTACAGACTACATGGATCTACTGTGGACTACACTCGCTGAGTTCCCTGGTAAGAAATACATTATCTATGATCATATACTCGTAGGGTCTATCCATAGACGGACCCCAGCAGGATAGAAGAGCCGTGCGCCGCTGATTGAAGGCCTCTTCAGACTACCGACTACATGGATCTACTATGGACTATACTCGCTGAGTTCCCGGGTAAGAAATACATTAGCTATGCTCATGTACTCGTAGGGTCTATCTACAGACGGACCCCAGCGGGCTGGAAGGGTCGTGCACCGCTGATTGTAGACTTCTGCAGACTACTGACTACTTGGACTTACTGTGGAATAGACTCGCTGAGTTTCCTGCACGCTTAGCATGACCAGAATAGAAACGGGTTTTGTCGACGGAAGAATAGACAAAAGGACCAATTGTGATTGCTTATTTGTCATTTTGTCTATTCTTCCGTCGACATAACACGTTTCTATGGTTGTCATGCTACGCGTGCTGGTAAGGTATACATTAGCTATGCTCATGTAGTCGTAGGGTATAGACCCTACGACGACATGAGCATAGCTAACGCACGAGTCGTGCGCCGCTGATTGTAGACCTCTGCAGACTACTGACTACTTGGACTTACTGTGGAATAGACTCGCTGAGCTTCCTGGTAAGGTATACATTAGCTATGCTCATGGGAATATTGGTGAATGTGAATGTTGAATGTTGAATGTCGTGAATGTTGGTGTACACCCTACTTCTACACTATATTTAGGTGATAAATATTAAAATTGTAATTTGCGTTCGCTATTCCGTTACTAAACATGTAAACAAACAGGAGTTTTAGGAAAAACAACTGTAAAGCCCACACTTAAGGTTCAGTTTGCGCTAAAACTTCATTTTTTTTAAATGACGTTTTCAACAGTACTAGTCAGTCTAAAATCAACCTTATTTACACATAGATAAACTTGATGTTTGTCTAAGTGGAAAACTCGTGTTTGTTTACTTGTTTGGCAAATAAATTGCGAACGCAGATTAGATAAAATGTTTATATTTTGTGTGCAGGTATATTCGCCACAATATTCATCATTGAGAAGTATGGTCGCAAGAAGACAATGGCTACGCAGTTTATCATATTTGCGATGTGCGTCTGCGTGTTGATATACAATGGAAAGTAAGTTCTATTGTATTGTGAATGAAAACATTCTTCTATGAAGTGAGTAATTTAGTTATTATAATATTATTTTATATCGTTTTAGCCGTACATTCCTGACCTGTGTTCTGTTCCTTGCAAGAGGCATCATAGCTGGTCTTTTTCAAGCTGCCTACGTTTATACACCAGAGGTAATTCAAAGAGGTCTTTAATTTCTTATTTAAATTGATAATATATTTTCCTCTCAAGCATTCCTTATTCTCTTCTAAAACTCTTATAAATGATGGAAAGAGAGTAGGGAGACCTTTGCCCAGCAGTGGGATAATACACATGGGCTTGTAAAAAAACTTTTATAAATAGGCTTATATACCGTTATTTCCTTCATTGTAAAATACAATAGACGACGTATATTTAGTAACCTAATCCGCGTAACTGTTCTTAAAGAGTCATAAAGAACCCTGTAAGAAATCGACACGAGTTTCACCTCTCAACGAGGCATACTCAGGATGGCGATTGACTTGTTGGAACCGTCGCATGGACACGTCAAGCGTCGAGAGCAGTCACACTCACACACAGTTCACACTACTCTCAGGTTCGCAACAAGACAATCGCCATCCTGAGGATGCCTCGTTGAGAGGTGAAACACGTGTCGATTTCTTACAGGTTTCTTTATGACTCTTTAAGAACAGTTACACGGATTAAGTTACTAAATATACGTCGTCTATTGTATTTTTATAATGGATTTCCGCAAAGTCACATCTGAATCAATTAATTTTCCTTCATTGTATTATTGGTCTCAACTTAATCATAATCTGCGGGTTTTCGTAAAATTATTAAAATTAATATAACATAACACCACGCTTGTAATTCCCGAAGGGTTAGGCAGAGGTGTATCTATAATAACACCCACATTTCGCCAGTTATATTTAAGACAAACTAAACTGACTTAAACGCGTTCAAGAGCTGTCAGTGTCAAAATTATTGTGGAATATTGTATACTGACAGCTCTTGAACGCGTCTAGATGTGCTGAACGCGTTCAATTTAATTTGTCAAGTCCGCAATAACTGTTTATTAAAAATTCTGACTATGAATGCGCTGTTATTTCCAGGTGTACCCAACAGCTCTCAGAGCAACTGCGGTGGGGGCGTGCAGCGCTGTGGCGAGACTGGGCGCTATGATCACGCCATACGTAGCACAGGTATTATTTTTTCTTCTTGACATGAATTGTTTTATCACACTCACGTATGGTCGACCACGAGGAGCTCGTGGCTAGGTAATGCCATCCGGGTCGATCCGTCAGGTTAAGCTAAGCTTGCCGTGTGACCATCTTCACATACCGAAACTCCTCCGTGCCTCGGAAAGCATGTTAAGCCGTTGGTCCCGGCTGTCATTCGCGGATCTTTGACAGTCGTTACGGGTCGTCAGAAGCCCGAAAATCTGACAACCAGTCTTACCAAGGGGTATCGTATTTACCAGTTACTGGGTTGTGGAGGTCAGATAGGCAGTCGCTCCATGTAAAATACTGGTATTCAGCTGCATCTGGTTAGACTGAAAGCCGACCCCAATATAGTTGGGAAAAGGCTAGACAGATTGATATTGCCGTATATCAAAATCCATGGCTAACAACCGTGTGGTTTTGGATAAAAATTAGGCCATATTGTGACCTTATTATGGCGTTCTAAAATGGTACAAATCGGATAATGCACAAGACTAGCAGCACCATCTTAGTCTATTCACAATTATTTTACTGCTGACAGCAATAATAAAGATCTCTGTGATGCAATAACTGAGGTAAACTCAACTATCCAGTACTACAATGGACTTTATATAAGTTTTGCGCAAGAAAAGATGGTTGCCGTTTGTGACACAGCAATAACACATATCTTATTGTCTTCCTTTTGTTTATAACTTGTGCTATTAATAAAACAGCTGTCAATGTTAGATAATTAGGTAGGTATAATATTATTAATCAGTCCATATCTCATTCCAGGTGCTGTTAAAGAACTCTATAGTGATAGCAACAAGCGTATACTCTCTAGTAGCCGTGTTAGCCGCGGGGGCGTGCCTCGCACTGCCCATAGAAACCAAAGGCCGGGAGATGAGGGATACCGTCACGATTACTAACTAGACCAAACCGCGATCTTCCGTGAGGTCTTTCAAATGTACTATATATTCTTATTTGTATTTATATTAAGGCCCACTTGCACCACAAATAACTTATTGCGTTTCTTCAAACAATTGACAGAAATGGAACGAGTAAAATATAAATTTCATTTCATTTCATAAACGATTTAAATTCGTTTATCAAATGAAATTTTGTGGTCAATATTTTAAAGACTAGATGGCGCTGGCATTTCCTAGCTGACTGATCCCTGAGAAGAATGCCGAAACAAACTCGGAGTTTAGGATAAACGTGTTCATTGATTTGTGATGCAAGCGGGCCTTAGTCGCAGACAGACTATATACTTTAGTAGTTGTAATTGGTAATCTCATTGTCATCGTCAGACTCAAAATTTGTCTTGTGAAAGTCAGTCTTTTGCTACTTAGCAGCAATAATGAGTATGACGAACAGTTAAATATTATAGGGCGTTAGACATGTAAATGTGTATCGGCAATAATCTTCGGTGTTGTAACATGCAGCCGTTATTTTACATTCGGAGGGATCTTAATCTCAGCCTTTGGCTACATCTGGTCGAATAGAAACATGCATTAAAAAGAATATGACAGTTATTTTACGAATAATATGCCTGTGGCTACTAACTACTGACAAAATATTTGAGGGAACAATTTATTGTTATCAAGTCGTTTTTTTTTTATATTTACGTCAAACATTGTAGATGTAAGATTTTTACTAATAAGGATAGTCTATAATTCTTTCAGGCTTATCAGGCTGAGTGAACTGAAGTTATTGTTGAAACGTTTGTGTATTGAACAGCTCTCTTTAACTAAAATACTGCGATTATGGATATTGGCAACACTATTGCAAATAATGAATGGTATTGCCATTTATAATCCCATTTTCAAGTAAAGGAGTTGTGTTCTAAGATCTTAAGTCAAAACTTCTTAAAAGACTGCTTTTGAGTAGCTACGTATCTAATTTTAATATTTTATAATGCAACTTAATCATCAAAATGCAAAATTTACTTAAATACTCAATACTTATAAATACTCAGAAATGTATCCGTCCTATTTGCGATCATTGTCTTCCATTGAAACGTCAGTATTCATATTATGTAACGTGATATTGTATTATTTAGAGCTCAGACATACGATAGATTTACAGACAATTATATAGTTATGCCAATTTTCAATCAATGTCATTGCCATACTTTAGGAATCTAATCAAAGACCACACACTTGCCAGCCATGCTTGCAACCATAACACAATGACATTCGACACGAAGTTTATCTTTATAACTATCGATAATAATTACGTCATTATAAGTCTGATCCAAGACCAGCTGATGTCCGATTAGTATTTTAATCACATTATCTACGATATCAATATCCTCAGAAGCGTTTTACCAATTTTAAATACCTACTATTTTCACACTTGAATGTTTGTGTCCTAGGCAACGCAACGCAAGCGCAGTCCTTACGTTGCGTTATCTATGAAATGAAATAGCTAAAACCTGGCTGGCTGGCATTTTGTCAATTATACACATCTATCTATCTATTAGGAAACTGAAAATCGAAAGCTTTAGCATCCTCATTCTGAAAACCAGTTTGTCAATGAAATCAATCATATGCCTGAGAACTCTCATTACATTTTGTAACTAATTAACTTAAGGTTGTGATATAATACAGTACTTAAGCGAGGTGCTCTGACGGTAGTTTTGAATGGAATAATATTAATTATTATGTGAGATAGGATTTATAACATTTAAGAATCTCACAGTTTTCTAAACTTAGTATTATTATAGTACCTAGATAAAGAAGACTAGGTCATTATTAATTTTTATATACAGCTGTATCAGACCATCAAACTAAACAAATTTCTCCATGGGACCAAGATCGTAATCGAGAAAAAATAATCAGTAGTCCCCATTTGGGTTGAGTAGGTATTGAAGTTTTGTATGGAACAGTTGATATTTTTTTGCACGATTTCTATGTTGGTCCCACACCCTCAGACGTTCAGTGTTGGGTGCCCTCCTAGAGTCCGGCCGGGAGTCCTCCGTTCACCTTGTCCCATTATATGGGATGCCGGGAGCCCTCGCGGAGGGCTCATTTTAAATGTAGATTTTTCTTAGCGAATACAGCATTATAAACCGTGAAAATAAAATCTGATGGATAATTTAACTAGATTTATTAGTATATGCGTTGGTTTTAAAATCCAAGCATTTAAATTTTTGTTCACGGTTACAAATATTTACAAAAAAATTGTAAGAACCCCCTGAAAACTATTTTACTTCGTTTTATAACACGGTTTTAAACCTAATGCCGTTGACCATCCGCGATGGTTAACTTTACCTCTAACGTAAAGCCGGTAACCCCCGGAGGGTTCACTTCCAATATGTATGGCATGGGGGAGTTCTATGAAAAGTGGGTGGAGTCGAAAGTGTTAAATATGACCAAACCACACTTAATATGTCCACACCTCTCTGATACATGCTGTATAATTATATATATATATTAAATAGCCAAATTGTAACCTGAATATATATATTAAATAGCCAAATTGTAACCTGAAGTCCTTGAGAAAATAATTATGTATAAAAAGAAAAAACCTAAGACAATAAGATGATTCAATTTTATCAATGTAACGACAAACATCCGGTAAGATAATACAAAAGGCAGTTGCCTCTTAATGTTTACTTTAATGATGAAATCATATGTTCAACAGCTGTACTTATGTCAATTTTATCATGCCAATTTGTTTTAATTTCTGGCGACATTTAAAAATGAGCTGAAGAGACCATTCATGATCTACATACTATCCCGTTATAATCAGAGTATATTGCGTGTACAAATAGAGAATGTAATATTAATCGTAAACCTAGCGCTATTATCATTTATTGTGTAAAATAAGTGCAACTTATATATTCCTTGAAAATGTTATGTTCATAATAACTGATGTGTCCATTTGAAAAAAAAGCATTAACCTGATTTTTTGGGCATAATGATTTTAAGGATAATAAACTCTATGTTTTTGACGGTGATGTAATCACGGCTATAACACCAAATATATTTATGCTTACTTATTTATATAATGTTAAGTTTTACACGATTTTAATAAATAATACTTATGCACAAGTCACTTTTTATTTGAGGATTGAGTGTAAAAGGGATAATGAAAGAAGCACATATATTATAAGAATTTAATTAATTGTAACTATATCGAAATTAATACTCACACTCTTAATTATTTTTCGTCTATGTCAGAAGCAAATAAAATTTTGGAATCACAGTATAAATCACACAACTCAAAAATAATTTACTAGTCACATTTCACTGTTCACTGATATTTTAACATAAAGAACTAAATAACTACGAATACAAGCAATCAGTCAAAAAAAAATAGCGTACATTTTTATTGTGTTAGCCTATAAATGACATAGAATCATGGGAACATTACTAATGATTAGGTACAGGGGTGTATTTAGAAGTATATTAGAGCAATACCTCACCGGGACGCCATGGCGGCGCAGCCAGGTCGCTTCGCCAACAAAATGTATGGTTGGCTGCGTAACCAAGCGGAGGCTAGGTGAGCCACCCACCATTAACTGTATACATTTAGTTGGCAGCGCGACCTGGCGACGTCGCCATGGCGTCCCTGTGAGGTATGGCCCCTAATGTCAATTCTGTTAAATTTTTCATAATTTATCAGCCCTTGTAATGCCGTCGATCTTAATCACATAATAATGTGCTATAAGTGAACTTTAAGTACAACAAAAATAAACCTGACCATCATCCAGCTCCAGTTAGCATAACATTACATAATCAGCCTGTAATGTTCCTGTGCCTTCTCTCTTCGAGAGGGAGTGGGCTGTATTCTACCACGCGGGCCCAGTGCAGGTTGGTAGATGTCACATGTGTTCGGATTTTTGTTTCTAGGACATGCCGGTTTCCTCACGATGTTTTCCTTCACCGTTTTGAGAGCAGTGGTGATGAAATTATATTACACAATTTAAAGCGCCCGCCTGAGTTCAAACCCACGACCTACAACTCGTTTGTCGGGGCAGTTACCATTGGGCCTCCACGGATTATTAACACTAAACACAGAACTGCAACATAACCAAGAACAATACAGGTAGCTACTTCTTTACTTTTGGTTTAATTCTAATCCATTACTAAGAGCATACGGTCGTGTTTATAGTTGTCATACTATAAATTCATGGTGAATCTTAATTAACTATAAAAAATATCAATTTGGCTATTTTCTCTTCAGATATAAACACACAATATAAATATACTCATTTCATAGCCTGTAATACAATTTAACATTACCTATATTTTAATAATCGCATTTACTCTCTTACCATTTCCACAATTATCTTTTAATCTTGTTTTAATTAATAGCTGAATAAGTAATACACCTACTACTGATGTGATAAACCAATATTCATGCATACTCAAATACTATTACCTACTTACCTAGAGGGCTTAATCGAATAGCCCTCCCTTTAAAAAATGTTATCAATATCCATGGAAGAGACATAATATATGTGACCCTACATAAAATGTGCACAAGAGAAAGCAAAATAAATATGGTAGGTACTCTTCTTAAGGTAAGAGTACCTTCTCAACTGATGCACATAGTGCATACCTAATCACTGCAACAATTTAATATTTATTTTATACGCCTTTGATTTACCTGATAAACACACAAACCTATAAATTACATACCCTATTCAATATTTTTCAAATGTATGTAGTGCTAAAATAACATGTTTCAGTACTGTACTCTCAACATCATAAATATATAACAATTTAACCTTATTGCAAGTACATAAGGCTAAATAATAAAGTTTGTGATTACATATTTATAATGCTGATTGTTTATTGAGATCAACACAGCCAAGTATACTTAGCTGGGGACTTGCAATTTTTTCATTTAAATTATAAACTCGTATTCGTTAAATGTTATACCTACTTTTCATTTTCTCAGTTGAGATATTAACAAGAATTTTAAGGTAGGTGCTTATCTATTAATATTTTTATTTTTAGATTTAGTTTCAGTTAAAATTACAACTAGCCTAGGTATACTCAGAATATTTATCTCCATCTCCTACTGAAATTGAAGGTTCTAAGATATTTTGTTACATTAGGTACACTGTATACATTTGCATGTTCCTTTACATACATTTGAATTACTTAAAAGGAACATTTAAGTGCAAAAATACTTGAACAAAATTATTACTGAGCTAGATCCCAAATGTTTGGCTCACAAACTATAAATGAATTTATTGTTAATCTTAAATATCAATAAGAAGAAAATAATAACCAATTATTGAAAACTAAAAAATCTTATCATTATGATACGGTGGGAAATCACTACAATAATACGATACGACATACCTACTTCAACATGACAAGAAATGGAAAAGCTGTAATATTTACATACTTCCTTACATAGTAAAATATCCTAATCATGTCTCAAATATACATTATATATTCATAAAGTATTTTTATTTTATATAAGAATGTTTATATATAGCAAGTATTAATTTTCAAAGCAATGAAAAAAACTTATTTGTCATCATACAAAATTGAAAATATAGGTACTGGCTTCTGTTTTCAAGTTACATTACAGATAAAAATAAACATATTTAATATTTGAATAAAAAATAATCTAGCTAGAGCATACCATATTTAAAGCTGCCTTATATTGTGATGAGAACATAAATGTGATAAGAATGTAGGTATGTTACTTATAGCTATTCAATACATATTTATTTGCAAGAAACAAGGAGGAAGTTACACAATATACATAATAAAAGGGATCTTATGTTTGTACTAAACCAGTCTGATCCTAACTCAATCATCATCTAATTCTATTACTATTGGTTCAACATTTTCTGTTGCTTTTGTATACTCTTCCTTTAATTGTGCTAACAATGCACACTTTGGTATTTTCAGTTCCTCTGCTTCATCTATCAAAACTTTTAACTTTTGAAGTCTCCCAATGTCAGGAGCAGTGGGAAGTAGTATGTTCTTAGTTTCAGTCATCCACTTGTCAAAACTATTGACTCTAAAATCTATAGTCTGTAGCATAATGTGCAGCTCATCCATATCATAACGATAGTTCAATGTCTTTTTCTCCAGTCGGCATTGACATAAGTTACTAGCATGCTGCAAACAAACCATGTGTTTACAATCACAACATGACACTGAAGATAGGAAACATGTTGTTTTACACACTTCACATAGCCGTTCATCATCACCGAGTAACTCGAATGCAGTCCTACGCACACTCTTAAGACCTTTCTTAGCTATTAAAGCCCTCAAAGATCCTTCTTCCTCTGTGGCTTTAACTAATTCTTTTTGTGTTTCTAGTGCAGTCTCCAAATCTAACCGATCCCCTTCAAGTGCCATTTTACAAATTAATTCATCATGAGAGAAGACACAGAACCTCTTGAGATTTTTGTAATGGGTTATACACTCGCGTCCAATTTTTAGCCAATCAGGTGGGGCAAAATTAACAGCTTCTGCAAAGTTATACCCTTGGTTAAAACCTGCATGATACGCTCTGGGAAATGTGACCACAAACTCTCCAGCATGCTGATCAGTTCTGTAAATTGGTACCCCAGCTGCCATCAAAATATTTGGATTCATTATCGTTACAAGTTGGTGCAATAAATCTGGTTGTGATTTGAATAGATCAGGTGCTGCTGCTTTCATAGCTGTTTCCAATAATTCTGCACCACTGCCTGGCACTCCATACCAAGTTTTGGCCTCGCCCCAATGTAAATAATTAATTGAATAACTCCAATGGTCTTCGTTATGCCAACAAAATGCCGAAAAGCACATACCAACATACATCCAAGGCACAGTCATGCCAGATATGTCAGCATTTATAAATCTTAAGACAGACCCATCCAGAACAGGCAGGTTATTTAAATTCCATCCTGAATCTACATACTCTTGATCACCAGGATAAAGATTTAGTGAAGATTTAGTTGGAAAACCTGATCCATGATCCATTGAGTGAAGATCAGCACCATACTCTACAGTTACATCTTCCTCCACCGAAGAAATAATTCTCCAAAACTCTTTTTCAGCCACTGTTGTTGGAACTAAATGCCCAGACATGGTGAAATAGTCAGATTTGAATTTATCTGCCATTTCTCCAAATTGCTGCAATGTGTATTCTCTTTCTGCCTGAGCAAATCCAAATGCCTCAGCAGGTTTATGAACCTCCTCAGCAATACAACAAGGGCAACGCCAATCTCCGTCTGGTACCAAATTTAATGGAGGTCTTAAACAAAATGTATGATAGGTATCAGAACAACCATTGCAAATTAACAGCAAATCATCCCTATGGTCTTTTTGGCAAATAGCACACTGATAAACTGCTAATGGATCAAGATCATAGCGGGGCCTCTTCCTTGATTTTGTAATATCAAATTCTTCATCATTTAGTCCAGGCATTTTTGGTCCAGGTCCATAGCAAGCTAACCTTCTTAGTTCTCTGTTGCGTTTTATCTCTTCACTCTCGACTTTGTTCTTAGAGCTATCCATATCCAGTTTGATATCAGATCCTGTCTTTGTTTTCTTAATACTTGTGTGAGGTTTCTCCTCTTTATATTCTACTTTGATCTTAGTTATCCTTTCTATAGGTACTTCTGTAATCTGAGGTTTTCCAACTTCATCTTCTTTTATTTCAATTTTGGGGTCAGTCTTCTTAACAGTTTTTAATATATCTGCTTTACTTTTTTCAAATATTTCATAAGGAAGCAAAATTTTTTCATAATTACTTCTAAGAAAATTCATAGTACTCATGTGCTGACTGTAACCCATCGCGTTTGCAATCTTACGCCATTTTTTTGGAGTGTTACAGCCTTCAAAGCCGCCCTCTTCATCTACCCAAAATTTGAGACAGTACAAATCCAATGTTTTATTTTCAATCATTGGAATTTTTAATGGCGATCCTTGAAGTTCCCAAAATTTTAATATTTTCTCAAGGAACAAAAGTTTCAGACGCGTGATGGCTTCCAACTCGTTCACTTTCTGTATCCTCGGGACAAATTTTAATTTGTCCACGTCTAATGAAAACGGTGGCTGCCAGCGCGACGGTGGTTTTATTTTACAGATTCCCGTTTTCTCTGCAACTGGGCGGATTTTAGCAATGTATCCAAGGGGATCCAAGAATTCTTCGGGCGTAGGTTCAAACACTGGTGCTTCAGGTGGTGGTGTGAAAGTGAATTCTGCACTTTTATGCATGGCATTTTTCTGAATGTTCTTGCTATCCATTTCCGCTAACGAAATAAAGCCACACTAATTAACAAAATATTTTATCTCACAATAAGTATCTATAAACATTTCACTCGCAGTAAAAGGCTACGTGACTTCTCGCCATGTGTAAATGGCTCCTTAAATGTAGAGATAGTAAAATACACTATATCACTGCCATTACTATATTCCGCATTATGACCATATGATACGATTTTAAATGCAATTTAATATCAACACTGATTGCCTTGAACACAAGCCGAAAGTAATATTAACAATAATGAAACAAAATTAGTATTGATTATACGATTTCGTTTGCCAAAGCTGGGCTAGTCACAATACAATCTCACAACCAGCCAGTTACTTGATAACTCACTCGACCACGATTCGTTCATTGATGCCTCGTTCAAACGCAGCTCGCTCGTCAAATATATTACGCACACATGCACGTTAAAATAATATCGCCGACTTGCTCTTCGGCCCTTCCTCAATCCCATTGGTCATCATTTAGTCGGGATGCTAGCTTCGGTCGGATGGCGAGGGAGGCGTTATAGTGTAATATTTTTTTTAATTGAAGTTGGTATCCTTTTTCTATTATTTAGTTTAGACAAAGAAAGAAAATGACGTTCATAGCCCTGCAAACAAACATCACGATGTTGGAAAAAATATTTTATTTGAAGTTTTAGGGGACAGCGATTTTCAATGTAGTGAAATATAAAGAAAAGAACGTACAAGATCATGATTTATTATTTCGTGTTATTAAAATATAGTATGAGCAGAAATCAGCGGAATAGACAGTGGTGGCGTTTGTAGGTTGCTTGGTGCAATGTACTGCAGGCCGGTGGGTCGTGCGTGAATAGTCGTGATTGATGTTATACTACTATTACTTTCCTATAATGTTGAGTACGTTGCGTTCACTTAGAAGTTAGGAAGAAGAATCCATCCATTCCGTACTAAAAAAAAGATGGCGGATGGAACGGACTGTTGTGATTGTGATTATGACGCAAGAACAAGAAACTTAGGTTGGGCCATGCATGTGCTTTATTATATTATTCGGTTGGAGGATTAAATACAATCTATCGGTAGCCAAAAGCCTCGACTATCTTAATTTTTTAAGACTAAATTTTAAATAAGGATGGCACTGGCCGCTGACCTTTAATGACCCTTGACCTACCTTACATAATTCGATTTTTTCAGATATGATACATTGCTTAACACTATGAGAATACCTGTAACATTTTATCAGGCTCACGCTATTGTTTGTCTTCTAGAGAAAGGGAAAAATCATGTAGGTATTCATGTACCATTTCTATAGAAATAAGCATGGCCTAGTTACATATATTACTGTTAAATAATACACTAATATACAGGAAGAATCATTTTTATCGCCATTCTTTTCGTGTTCAATAATGCATACCTACGTAATTCATAAGCCTCGTAATCGTTAACAAGCCAACGCAATTTTGCGAAACTAAAATTGTATGGAACGACGATGCGCGATGGCACAATATAAGATGGTCACGATGGAACGACAATCCAACACGGACGTAAAAATATCGCGGCGTGATTTTATCGCGCACTGGATTTTAAACTCTCGATGTTGAGCCGAGCGTTGAGAATCCAACGCGCTGAGACCCACTCTCGTCTCAGCGCGTTGAATAAACACACTATTAGATTTTCAACTCTCGGCGCTAAGCAGAGCGTTGAAAATCCAGTGCACGAAAAAATCCCGCCGTGATATTTTTACGTCCGTGCAAACGTGAGCTTAAAGTATTGTGTAACAAGTTAGTATGTAAGTCCGGTCACAATATAAGTGGTCAGGCTGTAATCTTTCTAACTGACTCAGAAACAAAATAGGTAAGTAGGTAGGTTGGGAATATGGGTAGGTACTTACCTACTAAATTGTAAAGTACCGATGGATTATTCGGACTTTTCTTTAGGCCAGATTCATAATCTCATAGATGTAACTGAAAAATGGTGTCAAAATGATAACCGGGCCTTATCTAGGAATTCATTTCGGGGACCTTAAGGTTGCCAGCTTTGTATAGAAAAATAAAGTAGATATTTCTGATTTCAGAGAGGGTAAATAAAAAGTACAGATGTGTAAAAAGAGTATTATAAAAAAAAAAATGTTCTTATTGCAGAAAATCATAAAGAAGAAAAAAACGAAATAGATTACAATTATCTGCATTAGAATACGGAGATACCCTAGGGGAGGCCAAACTCTGGACTGAGATTTTGGTTTCTCATAATTCGGGGGGTTTTGGGTGTTCAAACCTAAATTAGACTTTTTGTTTCAATAACAATATTATTGCCAGCAAAAGTTATGTAACCAGCATACGTGTAACAAGCATAATCAATCAGCCTTTAGCGTTCCCACTAAATATTAGACTGGGTACTCAAAAGTTATATGTTATTTCTCTATGTAGTTTACTGTCTGTCTGTACATAGTTTTTTTTTTTTTAGCTAGGCCATTTTTTTTTAAACCTTTATATTCCTTAGGGCCTATATATAACATCACACCATTTTTATGCAGAGGGTATTAAAAGGGCAACCACATTCATAACGTAAGTGTCATTTATTATAGGGCAGAACAGTATTCACATTTGTATTACAAACTTTTTTGGTAATCAGCTGTTTACTGTTTACTACTGACTGACCTGTATTATAATAATTAAACATGATAACACTGAACTAAAACTGTCTCAATTTAACTGTCATCTGTCATTGTCAAAATTAAAGCATAACCTCAATCAATGTTTTGTGGTTGTAATTTTATTTTATCTTGCAATTTGTAAATTATAATTAAACTATGTTAAATACATTTCGAGGAGTCTGGACAGCCAATGTTCAGTTACAGCAGATGAGATACGCACATAGGATAAGAGGCAAAGCTCCTATTTTCTGTCGCACGATAAAGGAACGTGTGGATGAACTAAATTATAAAGATGAATTGTATACAACCAGAATTGATATCGGTCTGCCCCGAACCAAGTGAGTATATCTAATAACTGAAAGTTTTTTATTCATAATTTAATTATGCCTCATTACTTGTAACTTATTTCGGATTAATTGGTTCAATAGGCCTCTCTTTTCTTGTTCCAATCCCTGCACTCCTGTGCCAGCTTCATGTAGGTTGCTTGACGATAATAGTAAAAAACGTAATTTGTTTCAGAAAATCATCAGATGGCAGCCGTATCTCAAGACTGGAACATCTTAAAAACATAAAAGCAGATAAGAACATAGAACAGCTTGCACGCACTCACAAGTTAGAAATTGACTTAAAAGAAGTAAAAAAGGAATGGCTTGAAACTTTAGGTCCCCAGCACAAAAAACAAATTTCTGATCACTATGGCATATTTGAACACTTGTATGGAGAAGGGTACTTTGTACCATATTTGAATTTGGAAGTGTTGTATGATTTGAAAACTGGTTCCTACCTCCCAATTTACACTGGAAATGACATAAAGCCAGCAGAAGCACTTGAATATCCTATCGTTAATTATGAATCTGATGCAGACACATTGTGGACATTAGCTCTTACAAGTTTGGATGGCCACTTAACAGAGAGTGATAAGGAGTATGTACACTGGCTTGTGGCCAATATTCCTGGAAATGCTATTGAGAAAGGAGATACCATTGCGGAATATTTGCAACCTATCCCGTTAAAGGGTACTGGATATCACAGATATGCCTTTGTTCTTTATAAGCAAGATGGAAAAGTATCTTATGATGTGACAAAAGGTAGAATTTGGTAATAGAAAAGTATAATCTGTAGAATTATTAAATTACTTCTAATCAATGTAATTATTTCCAGTAACTTCATCATCACCTCTGGAAGATAGAACATTTGTGACAAGGGAATGGTACCAAAAGTACCAAGACAATATCACTCCTGCAGGACTAGCATTTTACCAAACCAACTGGGACTATACAGTTAGAGATTTCTTCCATCAAGTGCTGCAAAGCAAGGAGCCAGGTAACTAGCAGCACAATATAGTTCCTGTCCCATGCCATCTTTTATAAAAGTGATTTATAAATTGTTGTTTTTTTTTTCAGTATATGAGTATGACTTCCCTAAGCCCTACTTGAGGCCTCAAGAATGGTTCCCCAGAACAAAACCATTCAACCTTTATATGGATAAGTATAGAGATCCAAAGCAGATCAACAAAGAGTATTTATTGCGCAAGTTGAAGAATGAGGACCCCTTTAAGGCGCCTCCACCACCACTTAAGTTCCCCAATGCCCAACCGTTCCCTAAGAACATGCCATCATGGTTGAAACTACATGAGCAGAAAATTAGGTTGGGTTGGGGCAGAGTAAATGATGTTTAGATTTAATAAAAGTTTTAAGTAGTCCAGATACTGTGCTATTTGTTTTTACTGTCTTAAACATAACTATGATACGAGTACAATCTAGTAATATAACTATTAGGGCACGCTGCTACGTTGAAATTGGTTGCAGTAATAAAATTAGGGCACTTGTGACAGTTATAAACCGCTTTCATATAATGGTAAGTGCTATAACCCTAGGAGTATAACTATATCACGGCTTTAACAGCCTTACTGCGACATATACATGTGTTGAACACGTCGAAAACAAGTATTACAACTAGTAAATCTAGGCATGGGCGTTGAAAAAAATACGTGTGCGGTCGGGGTAGGGTTGCCAACTTTTTGTACAAGATATAAAGTATATTAATATTATGGTCAAAGGGGAAAATAAACAGTATTTCCGAAAAATAAACATTATCTCGGAAAAATACTTCTGCTTCTATCTATTTATTATCTATTTCTTTAAAGTTTTACATAGATACATACTTCATAAGCGCTATACTCGTGCAATTTATAAATTTTGCACCAATTTTGAAGGCTTCGTAAGCAATTCTTTTATTAAAGCTTAGTATCTAAAAGGTATTCCGATAACAGATTCACTATGTCCCGAAAATTCGAGTCATTAGCAGTCTCAATCTGAAATGAAGGCTAGCGCCCATGACATGCCATGCCATTTATTAGATGAAACTTTTTATTTAGGTATAGCTCTGGATAGTGAAAACAGTATATTCATATACTTTATTTTTGTTGAACAGTTAACAGTATTTTAGAATGAAAAACAGTATAATACTGTTTTTAACAGCATGGTTGGCAACTCTAGGTCGGGGCACCCCCGCCGTCAGGAACGAAGTACGTTACGCGATCGGCGATACTCGTATGCACACAAACTAGTATATTATAAAAAGAGACGGAGAATGAAAAAGTCGCATGGAAGGGGCATAACGCTTTTCCTTACGTGACGATTTATACAAGTCAACTCCTATCGCAAGCCGCGTTATGAAACTAAGTTCCAAAAAAAGAGTACGAGAATATTCTATTCTATTTAGGTACAAAAACATTCAGAAAAATAAATTACCCGAATACGCTTAATATAATTGTGGCATTCACATCGCTATTCGTGTTTGTGTTTTCGTCTTATTTGCCCAAATACGACGATGTGAAGTTACTCTATTTGCTTATATTTTCCTTTTTTTTCACGATTATGACGAATACGCAAATACACGAACACTTGTATCCGCCGGTTGTCGGTTTTTGGTCACATATCAAAGAATTGCGAATATACCGAATAAGTTCATTTACCGTCCACACATGGCTTGATCAGGAGTGCGTGTGATTTTAATTTTGTTTACACAAAAAATAGTCGCTAATTAGTCGTAACTTGTCGCCAAATATCAGAATTTGTCGGTCCCAGTGACCGATAAATTCTGATATTTGGAATACCTTACTAATTGAACTCATTATATCTCCTAAACTAAGACCCGATTAAATCTGTGACTTGGCGACTAATTGGCGACAAATTATTGGGGAAAACACATCTTCGTTGGTTGGTTCGTTGGTTTACTACAAATAACCTAGTTCTCAATGCTAAGAAAACGAAATGTTTAAAGTTCGCCGTACCTAATGTTAGAAATCTAGGTCCCAACATCGTCTTAGATAAAGAGGTGCTTGATTCCGTAAATTCGGCAGTTTTTCTGGGCATAACAGTAGATGCTATTTAAAATGAAAGTAAAATAATCTACTCATCACAATGTTTTTTTTATGAGTTGTATTGCATTATGTGGTTAGCTAGTGACCTCGACAATTGATCATATTATTTATTGTTATTAGTAATTAACTATTTCGTTTATTTATTTTACCTCGATGGTCCTAGTTTATCATTTATAACTTCCAGTTACAACTACGTATATATGTAAGCGGGCACGCCCTTTATGCCTGGAGGGTTTTATTTAGATATTAAGTTCTGTTTATGTTTAATTTTTTATTTCTGCCTGAGTTGTTCTCGATGATTTTGTCTGGTAGATTGGCGTGTGCTAGCTAACATATGGCTAATAATTTAAATTATGTTTTGTGTTGCGTAATGTAAATTATTTTGAATACTATTATATAGAATCTTTTTTATTTGTTCTTCTAACTGAACACAGCTGTGCTGCTGGGGAGTTTGTTGCGCCACTTCTTCTTCCCAGCTAATGCACTAGGAAGTGGTGAAGGGTGGGCGTTTTGGGGGACTGTCTTATGTAATTGACGTTCGAAAAGTGCCGATTCTCAGCCTAGTTTGAATAAATGACTTTTGAATTTTGAAGTTTCGCTAGGTGCCCTAGTTTTTGAGATAAATGTGGCCCTGCTGGGGAGACTCTCTAGATCGGCCACCTATAAACCCTTATATCTTTTGAACCAGTGGCCGACAAATTCTGATATTTGGCGACTGATTCCGACTAATTGGCGACAAAATATGGGAGAAAACAGATCTTCGTTAGGTGCCCTAGTTTTTGAGATATTAATGTGGCCCTGCTGGAGAGACTCTCCAGATCGGCGGCCAACTATAAACCCTTAGATCTTTTGAACCAGTGACCGACAAATTCAGATATTTGGCGACAAATTAACGACAATTTTTTTGTGTAATCAAAATTAAAATCCCTGATGGTGGCCCTGCCAGAGTCAATGACACCAGGAGTGCTGTGTTTTATGTACGCCTTTATTATTGGTAATTAATACACAGGAAATAATTTGTCGCAAAGATGGACGTGTTGACTGCCGTCCATCTTTGCGTTCAGATTAGCAAAATGATAGCAAAAATAATATTCTTGAATGTTCGGCATATTTGCTGTTCATGACGATGTGTGGAAAGTGTGTTCGAGTTATTCGTACTTCTACACTATATAGCCGAATAAAACACAGTAAAAAAAAAATCGAGATTGTTTCGCTCACTCTTGCATTCTGCTGTCTCTTTTAAGTTGTGCAAAAGTTGACAAGGCTAACTACTTAATTAACCAGGTACTATTCCGATTTCTGGATGAATGGACAAAAAAAACCTATCCTGTTCCGAGGTGGGGTCAGGGGTGGTTCAATTTTCAGGTTCGCTTCGCTCACTCTTGCACTCTCTTAATTTTGTAACTTCTGCATCAGTCGACAAAGTACTTCTAACTCGCTATTTTGTATGAATGGTCAACTGAAAATATCTACCCTAGGCGGGGTGCTAAAATTTTCGAGCTCGCTTCGCTCGGCCTTATCTGAGGTGAAGTGCAAAGGCTTAAGAATTCGTTTCGAGGACATGAAGATGCACCCTCCAGAAAATAATGATTACGATCATTAAAAAAAAAAACATAATAACGGGGAGAAAAAGTGACTCGCGGTTTCGTTAAGGGTATTTTTATCCCCGTTATAATTGTGTACAAATATTCTGGAATAAGTTGTGTCAATGCGTACTCTATAAGGAAAAACTGATTGAGATAAAACACAGGTTCCGTTACGTACTTTTATTAAACATTAAAAAATAAAATTAACTTTCTTAAATCAGACAAATTTTTATACATAGTGCAACGAATTTGGTTTCCCTCTGTACTTTTTATCGAAATTCTACATCTAATAAAACCTATACAGTCTATACCATGTTTGCTTAACAGTTTTGAGTGTGAAATTGAGCAGAAACCTTTACGTTGAATATAGGAATAGCAGCTTAATAAAAATAATAACATTATGTGGTCTAATCGTATTTAAAAAATAAAACACATGCGAGTCTTTGATACATTAACTAAGACTACAATTCTTTGCCTTTTAAGCTTAAAAAGATTATTATAATCATTATACAGTTTTGACTCCGAAATTACACAATTAACATGGCAAAACGAAAACTAAATAAGTAAATTATCAGAATACCTAGTTAAAATAAATGCAGTGAAAGTAAAAAACTAACAATAGATTTAACCATTTAGTATTGGATGATTCTCAAAAACAGCAGTGTTTGCTTTATTGCTAATTAAATAGTTCATTTGTAGTTTCCCCCAGATTATAATCAAGAAAACGTGTTTCAATGGTCATAACAGAATTACAATATATCGCATGAACCTTACAATGGCAAGTAGCAACTAGCTTTTCACTACTATGGTTTAATACGGTTTTACAAAAAAAACTCGAATTGTAAATAAACATTGCAAAAATGGACATTTTTAAAGAACAATTTTATCATCTTAATGCTTGAAATATACACATATGGGTTCGTGTTTTCACGTAGATAATTATAATACCCACTCCATATTATACATGTGCTATATTGTATTTTATATACCTAGTGAATTTGCAACTCTGATTAATAATTTGATACCAAATATTGCATAAGAAATGGTGCGATCTAGTCAAGACCAACGTCGTCATCCGTGGGAGCTTTAGGCCCCCCTGCTCCGGGTGCAGCGCCACCGAAACCTGTGAACATTATTACATTATTATTCATAACCAACTTTAAAAAAAAGAAGGCCTCCCTCGAAGGAAAAACGAAGGAGAACTACCCCGTTAGTCTAGTGACCGAAGTGCTTTTGCTGAGCATGAGGTCTTGGGTCATTTACCGGGTCGGGCTAAGTATAATTGGGTTTTTTCATCTGGAATTTCTCAGTAGCAGCCTAGAGTCTGGATTTGTACCCGATTGGTGGCAATAGGCTCGGCCCCTATTACATGGTACTTAAACATAACTAGCGAAGTGAGGGTGTACCGTGTACTATAAGTACCATCAAAGAAGTTCATAACTGACCACCGTAAGGACTATTCTTGCTTGCAGTGCTCGGCGGCTATAGAACTGGCCGGTAACAGATGTGGTCATCGTGTTCATGAGATTTTGTTTTCAAACTGAATCGAAATGAACTTCTTTAATGGTACACCTGTGCCTCACCCTTCGGGGATTACAATGTTATGTGTAAAAAAGGAGTTCGTTTTTAGTTTTTATTTTTCATCTTCAATTTTGAAAAACGCAAAGATAATTTTGTATTTTATAATGATACTGTGAATTACAACGTTATTTTTTGCACTGACAATCTCTTCCTTTTTTTGGAGTCTGTTAAAAAGCGACTACAAAATTTTAAAAAAATTTTGAAGATCGGTGGCAATTTGGCAACACACAAAAACCAAACAAAACCAATGCCAGCGACATCCGAAATAAAAACAGTTCATAATCTCTTTTTTTTATAGTTCATTTTTGTACTAGGTACAGCTGATATTGAAGTCTTGAGTCGCGTACTTCAATTGACTGGCGAGGTCATCGTATAGAGATGGCGATAAGCTGTGTAGTAATCAGAAAAAATAATAAATCTAAATAAAAAGTAATTAAAGGCAGTCCGTTTACACTTTACGTCTTGCACTTTAGCTGTTTTTTTTTTACCCAAAAATTCCAATTAAGTACCTGGAAAACCGCCAGATCCACCCTTTCCGAGTTTGGCTTGCAGTTTTTCTATAACCGCCGCAATTTTTGGGTTATTCTGATACTTCACGAAGTTTGCTGGGTTGGACGACACGTCTTGGAATGCAGCAGCGACTTCTGGGTCCTAAAATTTGAAATCCATATTAGTGACAACTTTGATCCCACAACTAAGGACTACTATGACAAACTAATGTGAACTCTATAAATAAAACTTAGAAGGCACCATAGCTGTCCTAGAAAATATGGCTTGCACAATTCCATATGTTCTAGGTGTTTTCGCAGGCGCATTATATGAAAATAGATCTCCAAAAAAAAGGCTTCTTAAAATCATAGCTTTAAGTTAATACCACGCATTCAAGACCTGCGTGTCGCACGTTACACGTTTTGTACTTGAAATTATAATTTAAAAAAAGAATATAATCCTACTACTATTATAAACGCTAAAGTTTGTGAGGATGGATGGATGTATTGATGTAGTAAAATATCTATGTAATTACATACCTGGAATGCGGACATGATTTCCTGGTCAAACAACAGGTTACTGAAGTCCTGCGGGTTGAGTCCGGCAGGGAAGCCACCGCCGCCGGCTCCGGGAAAGCCGCCGGCTCCGGGAAAGCCGCCGGCTCCGGGAAAGCCGCCGCCTCCGGCTTGGAAGCCGGGTGGCACAGTGGGCGGCGCGCGGGCGTTCGCTTCGGCCTGTTCACGCGCCGCGCGAGCCCTCGCCTCCTGAGCCTTGCGAGCTCTGCGCAACTTGTCGCGATGCTGAAATATTTTTGATGGCATATTTATAAAGGTTGTGCATCATATTTTTGTGGTAGGCTCATTGTGTTGTATTAATTAAACAGTACATTGTCTATAAAGCAAGAGGAGTAGTTGCTAGATACAGATAGCCAAGCCTGTCCACTATGGACCTTTGGGTGAAAGTTAAAAATGACTCATTAAAAGCATTATTTATTCATTAATTATACTACCTCTCTTTCTTCCTTCTTGCGTTGAGAACTAAGCTTGTGTTGACGCAGTTTCTCAGCATTGGGTTTGACCTCGCTCAGCCATTCATTGGTTTGATCATCATAGTCAATTTTAAGAGATTCACAGAGGTCATGAGATGCCTCTTCAAATTTTCCCAGTAACCTGTTGAACAGATCACAAAACAAGATAAATATAACGAAATAGCATAATGATTCACACGGCAAATGTAAGGGTGACTGACAGACTTTTTAAGACAGATGTAGAGGAAGCGCAGCGCGGCTATCACTACCAAACAGATATCGACCTTGCATCATTTGAAATAAAGTTGAGAATAAATAAACTGCCATTACCTGGTTATTTATTTTCTACTTTATTTTAAGGTACGCTGATATTTGTTAATCGGTAATGTTGATATTTGTTTGGCAGTGACAACCGCGCTGCGTTGCGCCTAGCCAGATGTGCGCCAGCCGTAAGACAACAAGTAATTGTACAAGATTATTTTTATTCATTTGCACAAAGGCAGGATGAGACGCACAAGATGAGTAATCCATGACTTTACAATTGTTGGTTAAAATTGTAAAGCCTCAACACAAACTAAAATAATGAATGGTATGTTTATTAGAAAACTAGAAAAACTACCCAATTAATGTTTCTATATGACATTATGAGTATGAATGTCCATAAACAGTTCCCAGCAGTTAAAATATTTTGCAAATATAGCCAGATATGCACACAAATATTTTGGCCTGATGAAAAAACTATTAGCATTGTCATGTGCTATTTTTTACACAAAAAGGTATGAATATTATTTCAATTAACATGTTTATGCTATCATAAATCTGCCAACAGCGTTATTATACCATGCAAAATAAACAGAAAACTGTGTTGCTTTAGTAGTAGAACAGGTTGCCCACTTATTTGTTATTTTTTGATAACATTTCTTATAATTTTTTATTTTCACATAAAACCCACCTGTATGCTCTTCCACGGAATTTATATGCAGCGGCACTGTCACAGTTGAGTTCTAGAGCTTGCGTGCAATCCTTGATGCAAGCATTTGGTTTGTTCTGCTTCAGATAGATCTGTGAAAAACATATAAGTATACACAATATATGAGATATATATATAACGGAAATTAAATTGAAAATGAGACGTTGATAAAATAAAGCATAAATAAACACTGAAAAGACACATTTGGAAACTTTAAATGAATAAAAAAATACTATGACTACCTTCAATCATAGACATCTGAGATGAATAATCTCATGTACACTATTATATTTACTTAATTAACATATTCAAAGGAAATATATAAAAAAAAGAGTCAATGAGATGTACCTGTCCCCGTTTAGCAAAAAGTAAGGCACTCTGAGGATTGAGTTGTATAGCTTCATTGTACAGTTTGATGGCTTGATCATACTGCTGCTCGGAGAAAGCCTTCATAGCCTCAGACCTCTTCTCATCAGACTGGTCTCGTTCCTCATCTGTCACTTCCTTTGTCTCATCACCCATGATCTGAGAATCATCAACTTTGTCTGCATCTATAACACCTGTATGCAAAATAAAAAAAGGACTACAGGATGCAGGCTTTTGACTATTATTGTCTATTGAGAAGTAAAAATAGGAGTAAGGAGTATAATACCTAGCTAAGGTTCATAGAGCTGTCTAGCATATAATATTAAATATTTGGGAACATTGTAAATTCTACATTCTTTGTGGAGTATTCATTGAAATGGATATTGCATATTGTGGCTGTCAACAGTTTTAATGACAATTCTTCTTTATGAAGAATCCTTTCTTCTAAATGTCTGTTGTCAACTTAAAAGCATTTATTTATTATCCATATTTTAGAATGTTTCCATAAAAAACTTATCAAAATTTCTTCCTCAAATATAAATAATTTGAGTATGTGCTATGATGATCTTTATAATAATTGTTGCTGTTCTCTGTTTTATTCTATAAATGACTCATTTATCTTGTCCCACATACATATTTATGTAACATAGCATTCTGATAATGTTTTGTTAAAACTTCTTAAAACTATGCATTAAAGCATGCATTTGTTACGCATTTAAAAGTAGTTGTAAAATAATAATAATATTTAGTAATAATCGGAATCTTCCAGTGACCTGAAATACTCTGAAAACAATTTGAAATAGAATATGTGCCGTGTGCGGTATATCGTATTTTTTTCGAAAGTGTTAGTTGCTTTCCAACAATGCACTATATTTTTTTCCGAAATTAATAACTTTGTATAAGCGCTAAGGTAGTCCGCGAATTTCTATTTTTCTTACGTTTTTTGCAATTTGCAGGTCAGTTTCAGGTTGTATGTTGATTATCATATGATTCACGACCGTAATAAATATGGGTTTACAGAATTGCAATCATAATAGCTCCTACACACTATGTCGCCGGCCCTGCCCGCGGGCAAGCCACGGCGTGTCGCCGGCATTGTGTGTAGGAGCCATTAGAATCAACAATACAATAACATAAGTTAGAATAAACTTCAAATGTCATGATTTCACAAAATAGTCATTGAATAGATGAATTTAGAGAGTTGTATTGAAGATTTTTATGATTATGATTCTATAAAAAAATATTGCATACAACCTGATACTGACCTGCAAATAGCTAAAAACGTAAGAAAAAAAAATTTTGGGGGTTACCCTGACGTCTTCGCCTTAACAATGGTTATCAACAGGAAATATGACATACAACTTTTATTTTGTGGTTAGTGCCAACTATCAATAATAGGGTGATTTTTATTTTAAGAGGTATTGTCTTATGTCCCCAACCCAATTCGACATTTAAGAGCATATATTTTAGGATCACTAAATCTATGCAGACTAATATTCATATTATTATGTGGTAGGAATGGCCAAATAGAAATGCTTGGAAAATATTCCCAAAACTTAAGATTTATGTGTCACAAAAATTACCATCCATATCCAGCTCTACATCTGAATCTTCAGTAGTTTCCTCCCCAGATGATGTTGGAGCAGTATCTTCAGCATTACTGTTTGAAGTATTGCTGAAACTTCAATTATTTATAAGAGCAGCTATTTACTCACCAGCTACTAGCATAACAGATGTCAGCTACTGTTACAACAGAGGGACTATGGCAAATGAGTAAGCAGCAACATATATACTGTTACATATGTAAAATATCTGCACATTTTAGCGATAAGTCCATTGTGCCACCTAGTTTTTAACAATTAGGTACTAAGTATGTGTAATTATATGCTGTTTTTTATGTATCATTTATCACCGATCTCCTTTGTATTTGTCAAGGCATGGTGATTTTGATAATAATGCTTACTCCAGTTTCCATGGAAGTCTTAGAATAGTTCTAAAGCTTTTTTTCGGCAGTTTGTAAATGTATAAAAGTAGTGGAGTCTACAGATTAGATTAAGGTAAGCCATTTCTTACGTATCGCCAGATGGTGTAAAGTTTTTCGCACTTGGTATTGGGCCCGGAATTGTAACCCCTAGAGCAGACAGGTATTCTTTGAAGAAAGCTAGTTTTGGGTGATGTATTATCTGCGGTTCTTCTTTGCAAAACTCAACGAATGCTTTCAACTGATTCAGTTGCTCCTCGTTGAATGGACAACTCATTTTTCCTGATTATCACTGCTAGAGCTGCCGGCAAAATGAATAATTAACACAACAAAAATGTAACGTCACGATTTGTCAAATGTCGATTAGAATTTCAACTGCGTAGAATAGAAATAGAAAATAACGTTGCAACTTGTAAAATAATGATTATTTCCTCACTTTTTATTAGAATGAAGAATACCGCACTGCTAAGACCGCAACAAATAAATTGACACTTCACTTGTTCGTTGGCCGGGGTCGGCTATGGAATTTTCTCGCTTCTACAACCACAGATAATATTATGCACACAATCGTCACAGATTTAAATAGCATTTCTGTCGATTCATTATCTGTTTTTAACTTCGTGCAGACTAGCGCGATGCGACACTGGTTATAGTTATACCGTGAAGTTTTCTTAGTAATTGTATTGTTCGAGTTGCGTCGCGTTAACGAGTACGAGCCTATAGTCTTATTTTAGTCTTCTAAAGTATTTTATTATCTTTTCTCCAGGGCTTGTACACACGGCTATACAACAAGTTATACATTACCAGTATAAGCTGACCTCGCATTGTACAGAAATCTTATACAATGCGAGATCAGCATAAACAGGAAATGTATAGCTTGATGTGTAGCTGTGTTTACCATGGTATAATAATATACTTTGCCTATGGTGTGTACCAAAACACTGAAAATATGAGTAGTTCAAGAGAACGGTAAAGATTAAAAGAACACGGTCGTCTTGGTTGCTTCTTTTTTTTTCTTTGTTACAGTTACAGCGGGCTTCGTAAACTACAAAATTAGCGGTCCGTCCAAACGACAGCGGGGCGACGAGCGGTAGACAAAGCGGGCTGGACGAGTTCACATTTTGTTCTGATTATTGGATGTTACAATGCATGTGCTCGAAAATAACGTTTTCAAGCAGCCAAATTATGCGGAAAGCTCCACTTTTTCACACTAGTGCTTCTTACTTTTATTTTATTTTTTAAGTTTCACTCTGTCGTCAGCTCGACGCAGAGTTTTTATTATTTGAGGAAAGTTCTGCAAATTAGATGATGATGACGATTTCGATAGCGATGACGATGGTGATGACGCTGGCTATGGTGATGACGATGGAGATGGCGATGTCGATGGGGATGACAATGCCATCGCCATCGTCATCTCCATCGCACAATGCATAGTAAAACGTTGTATGATACACTTGCGTAAGATGATTTCTGACTCGTGTCAACTTATCATATACTCGCTCGCTCGCCTCGCTTGCTCATGAATAAAAATGCCAGTCATCGGAAATCATCAACTTTCCGCACTTGTAGCATAAATAACTATTTCAACACACTTGCTCGTAAAATGGTTCTTATTGAACCGCTTCATTAGGTTCATAGTGCGGTTTATTAAACATGCGTGGTTTTATCTGTGTGTTTGCACTGGCGAAACATTCACAAACAAAACATGTTGACATCTCTAGTTCCTGTCAAACATTGTATGGAATATTGACGGAACATAAAGATTTCAACATGTTTTGTTGTGAATGTTTTGCCAGTGCAAACACACAGTTACTACATAATACCGCATTAGTGCGATAATGTGCGCCACAGATAACTATTTAGTAGTCGGAGTAATGACATGGCAGCATGGAATTAGTAAGTACTATCATGGCAGCATGGAATTAGTATGTACTATACATTGCAGCTTAGAATTAGTATGACCTAGCCCGTATTATTAAATGAGCATTCTTTATTTTCACCCCAGCAGACCTCGGTCGACCAGATTTAACAATCATTTATAATATTTAATCAAATAAATTTTTTTGTTAATACAATGACATTCTTTCGTGTTCTACATACAAAAATATTCACCTGCGAAAACACCGCGATAATAGGAATCCGCGGGCCATAATTCACAATTTGTTTTACATAGGTAATTAGTTTATAACATTTTATTTATATTTTGCCTCGCAAGAGTGTTCAAAAACGTCGTATGAAACGCGTGAATCATTACACTCGAGGCGGTATTAGGTATTCGCGCATGCTTTAGGCGAGCGTGATAAGGGTGCCGATTGGGCAGCATACTTTTAACTTAATGTACTATTGTTCACGCATTGGTCCACTTATTGACTAAATAGCAAGTTATAGACTGATAGGTGGGCAATGTGTAAACTAAATACTCACCACATCTAGTGCCGGATTAAGCCAGCGCGGGGCCTGTAGTAAATTTTACCTAGGGGAATATAGTAGAACTTGGTTTATTTTAAGTTCTAAACTTTAGATTTTTGATTTGACTACTTAGTAACTTTGGATTCAAAAGTTTAGGATAAACTAAGTAGTCAAATCAATGTTTCTGGACGTTCTGTCCCTGTTCCAAAGAGTAAAGTAACTTTATAGAGACCTGTTCCTAAACATTCAAGTATTACCAAACCAAATGACTTTTTTAAACAATGCTGAATGGAGTAGGTACCTTAAAAAAATATAAGTTTCATGTTTAAACAGGTGGTGCTAGCAGTGATTTAATTGTGATTCTTTTATGAGAGCCTTGATTACTCGAGCAAGCGTAGCAAACTCGACATATTTTGCACCTCCGAGAGTCTAGGGTCACATTCACATTTATACTGAAATAAGAGTTATTTGTCGAACTAATGTAGAAAAGTTTATGGAGGAAGAGAAACTAAGATTCCAGAGTGAACGAAGCGATATTGACTTTTTTTAAATCTCCGATTTGTTATGTGACATAACCACATCGATTTACATCAATGCATAACCACCATAAATATTGAAATAGTTTATTCAAAAAACTTTATGAATGAAGAGAAACTTGCAAGAAAAAATGCAAGAGCGAACGCAGCGAGCTCGAAAAAAAAGGTTCTTAAATCAATACATACAGAAATAACAGTTGCTTTGTTGACATAATATGCAGAAAAGCTGGGGCGAGCAAAGCGAGCTCGAAATTTTTTGGCATACCGCGACTCGGAGGTACGATTCGTTTTGACCGTTCTTACTTAATAATATTTCATTAGACCTTCGGTCCAAGCGCACTCCCCCCAGTGCGTGGAGTCTGCAGCATTTTGTACACCTGCTACGTGGCTAATCCGGCCCTGTCCATACTGAGTGCCGAGTAAGGGTACTCGTACACGTCAGACTTTTAATAGAGCCTATTATCGGGCCGATTCAAATTCTATGTTTTATTTTTACCAACGAAATAATCGGTTACCGATTGTCTGACGTAGATGTCTTACAGTCTTAGTCGGAAAAGTTGTAACGTTTCACGTTTTTGTGACATCAAGTAAATTCATTAGATCACGTCTTAATAAGCTTCTTTCAATAAATTACGCTCAGGCGAAGATGAGCGGGTTTGGATACGCGGGGCCTCCTTTTGCGTGGGGTGCGTAGCGATTGCTACTCTTGCTACGTGGCTGACCCCATCATCCAGTGGCCGGATCCAGCGAAAAGGAATCTTGTATCATGTATGTAAGTAGGAAAGATCGTCAATAAAATGGTACAATTTATAATTCTTGTTCTAACTAGGTATGTATAATCCTCAGTTCCTAATTTTATACGTATATATGCGAAAGTGAGTTTGTTTCTTTGTTACGCTGTCACGCTTAAATGGCTGGAAATTTGGCACATGGGTAGGTACTTGATTAGATCATGACCTGGGTTACGACGAGGATACTTTTATCCCGATAGTACCTATGTTCCAGTGGGATAATTTCCGACCTCCACGCGGGCGAAGCCGCGGGCAAATGCCTCAGACCAAATAAAAAACCAAGATATAGCGCTGTCAACAGTGAAGTGAAGCCGTACCCTAATTGCGTATTATACGATCAATCAGAATCTGAATCGTTTTGAAACAGATTGCTAATCCATAACTTCATAAGTTCGAAAAAATTATTGAAATATTTGGTCTGAGGCAAAAGCTAGTTTACCTACTATAAAATGGTTTTAGTTTTTGTCATCAACGTACCACCCAAAAAGCTATAGATACCTAGGCATGTGAAAGTTCCAGAGACATCTACTATTTCCCGAAGTAAATGCTTGCTCGCATCCGCAACAGGGCTGCAGTGCGTGTTGAATGCCCTTCATAGATGGCGCTGTCTGTCTCTTTGGGACAGTACGTACTGTGGCAGGTATTCATAATAAAGTTATATGGTGGTTGTGCTACGCGTGCTGAAGTATGTACAAACAAGAAGAAAAAGAACGAGACAGAGAAGAAACAAATGTTGCCCGATTTTTGGCTATAGGTTACTGGAAAATTAAGTGAGGATCTACAATTCTACACTTTCATTTTATTTACAAAAGGAGTCTGTAAAGTCCAAGTAAGTAGTGCGTCCACTACATTAGCTAGTACTTACTGGGCAGCGGCTCCTTCCCGTGACACAGAGGTAAAATACTGGTCATCGGTCCTCCACCTTCCATATCCAGTCTGCTATTGCTACCCTTTGTTTAAGTTGTTGCCTTGTTGGTAAAGCCCGGTAAAAAAATGAGTAAGCTTTAATATTTCCACTATTTTAATTTCTACAAAATCCGCTTTGATATTATTGTCATAAAATTAACAATCTAACATCGTAAAAAGTGTCTAGTGTGAAAATAGAAAAACAACATAAAAGAACGTTAGAATGGTAACTGCCTCCTGTGTTATTCCGACCTCTTTTATTTTTCGACATGTTCGGGGGTCGAGTCGGGCAGCACTCGTCCTTTATGCCACATAGCTTTTTAATGAATGGTATTATTAGGGTAGGTACATTTACCGGTTGTTGGGCACTGCTATAATTAACATCGCCAGATTTATTTGGTATTAAAGGTACCTACTCTGTATTGGATTGTACGTATAATTTGACGGTTAGGATAGGTATCCAAACCTCAGGGTATCCAAAGGTGAATGTTTTCCCGTATCGGCAAAAATTAAGACAAGTTCTAGACCATATGCGCATACTTCATCCCGTGGTAAACAATATTTACCAGTCAGCGAAGTGGTTGCGGTTCTGCTTCTGAAGGCTCAGGGTGCGCCAGACGTACCTAGTACTTATCGCCACTCGTGAATACCAAAATAATCACCCCCAAAGGTAAAGAAAACATTGAGGAGGATAAACAATACCTATCCTAGATAGGTATTGTTTATCCTACTCAATGTTTTCTTATATTTTAAGTTACCTACGGATAGCAGCCTTTTTAGCCAGCTATAGATAGTACCACACTCACCTGATGAGCTTAGCCAAGTGTTTGACTTGGCATTCTCCAGTTTGAAAGTATAATACTTATCTAGTTCCTGTTATAACTACGACTAAAATGATGGTAATTACCCCCGGGAAATATTTTCTTAATGTGTGGAATTTCCGTCCATCGTCAATTAACTTGTATGTAGGTACCGAAATAATAAATGACCAATGATTAAGCAAAGATTCTGTGCCTGTTATAAAACAATAGCTGACGGCTGATAACGATTGTTTCGAGTGAGTGACAAGTTAGTTTTGTGTCTTTCATCATTATGGACACAGTGTACAAATTAGATACAAGTTGGTCCCGCGAATAATTGAATTAGTGACGATTTTATTTATTTATTAGTACGTTTTTATAAAATAAATAATTTAAAATGATTGATAAAAGAAGGAATTTACAATGTTACTTTTTCCTAATAAGTAAGTTTACCAATAAAGTGTTATTTAATTGCTGTCTAATTTAATAATTGTATAATAATTAAATGAATATTGACATAATTTCTTTTAGTATTTATCAAATTACTTGGAGCACAAGAAGTTTCCAACACAAGTAGTAATCAAGGCAGTTCCCCGAATTCGCTACAGCCCAGATTTTCCGATCTCGGCGCCATGGGATTCCCAAACTTTGGCTCGGAAAGATTCGGAAATCCGACAAGTAATTATCCAACGAATTCCTTTTTCCCTTACGGAAATCAGGTAAAGTTTATTTACTAAAGTATTTAATTAATTACCCTAGCTCTAGTTTTTTAGTGTAGCGCACTAATGTAATGTTAGCATGAGTTATATTTTGAAGAGAAGGTTTGATTTTTGATGGTGTTATGTTAAATGTTTTCGTTTGGTTATAAAAAAATCTAGTAGGTTCCCAATTTAAATAAATAACCTTCGCTGTATTAATAATATCACAAAAATATGACTTCATACCTATCTGCTTTTCAGAATAACAACGTGCAACGGCCTCAACAGGGGTCTGGTTATGGAAGTCAGGTAAAGTTTATTTACTTAAGTAGGTATTAAACCCTAGCTCTAGTTTTTTTAGCGTAGCGCACAATTGTACCTAATGTTACAATAAGTTATATTTTGAAGAGAAAGTTTGATTTTTTGAAGGTGTTGTGTTAAATGTCTTCGTTTGATTATAAAAAAAAAAATGTTCCCCAGTTTAAATAAATAATCTACGCTGTGTTAATAATATCACAAAAATATGACCTCATACTTATCTTCTTTTCAGAATAACAACGTGCAACGGCCTCAAGAGGGGTCTGGTTTGAGTTACCCAAATCAAGGCAATGTTCAAAATATACCTCAAGGTTACCCTAACCAGCAAGTTTATCCAAATCAGCAAGGTTATCCAAATCAGCAAGATTATCCAAATCAGCAAGGCTATCCAAATCAGCAAAGCTATCCAAATCAGCAAGGCTATCCAAATCAGCAAGGCTATCCAAATCAGCAAGGCTATCCAAATCAGCAAGGCTATCCCTATCAGGGTGACAGCATGAATCCGAGCCCGAATGATCAAAGGCCGCAATATCCTAATCAAAACATTCAGAACATGCCTGTTCAGGGAGGATACCCAAACCAAAACGCTTACCCGTATCAGGGAGACAGCAATACCCGATACCCGAATTATCAACGACCATCATATCCCAATAGACCAGACGATGGGTCTATAGTGTTTCCAGACGACATAAATAGACCATATCAAAATGGAGGGATGCCAACAAATCAGGGCGGTTCTGGGCAGCCGTTCCAGTATCCTTCACAAGACAACCAATATCCTCCTCAGGGAAATTTTCAAAGCAACCCAAATGATATGAACCCCAACTTTCGCCCTGATGATTTAAGTAATTTGCCTAATCCGAATATACATTTTCCTAATGAACCAAATCAATATCAGCCCAACCAATATTACCCACAAACCAATTCTCAAAATCAGAATTTTAGACCAGTTCAAGGACAACTTGGGAATTTTCCAACAAATAACAATCCTGATACCAACATACAGTTTCCAACGAATTACCCTGGTGGTGTAAATGTAGATCCATCAGCAATTCAGTATCCCAATCAAGGTATACCGAATCCTGGAGCATCAGGAGACGTTCTTCCAGGTTCAGCAGGTAATCCAGGCTTTAATAATGTATTTCAAAATCAGCCTCAATTTCCCAACAACCAAGGAAATATTCCAAACTATAATGATAATGACACAGCAGCCATTTTGGGAAATCCGGTGGTTGTGCCACAGACAACATCGCCCGGCCAAGCTGTGCTTGATAACAGGTAAATTGATATCATCATTAATTCTTAATTAATAATTGCATTAAATTGCATATCAGTATAGGGTACAATTTAACAATGGGCAGTGTATAGAGTGTCGTTAGCGGCACTCTATCCCTATCTGTTAAAGTGCCGCTAGCGACATAATAGTGGCGTTGCCTCGGCTCGGCTAAACTGCCGTAAGCATTGCATTCTCACTGTCACTGTTATTGAGTAACTGTCACTTGTTATTTTGTTTGATTGTTGAGGTTATTTCGCTGTAAAACGCCACATTCCCAAAACATTACATTCTCTTGTGCCTAAACGGACCCTGGCTTGTGTTGCGTGGTTGCGTTGTGTGGTTACAGTTCTAACCTAACCTAACCTACCTTTCAGCCATTTACATTTGCTACTTCATTTTTCGTAAATTCAGTAATTGTAGTGACTTTTGATATAATTATCTAAAACAAATACGAACAATCAATACAAAGAGCGGCGAACAAACCTCAACAATCAAACAAAATAACAAGTGACAATGACAATGCATTGCTTACGGCACTTTAACCGGGTTGAGGCAGCGCCACTATTATGCCGCAAATAGCGGCACGCTATACACTTCCTTGACAATAATATGTACTTAATAGATAAGATTAAACATTTGTGGGCAATATCTAACAGTGTTTTTTTTTGGTTTCAGTACTGCGGAGATGGCAACTCAAAATAAATGTGTCCAAGATTGTCCCACCACATCAGAATATGATCCGGTGTGTGGTACAGATAACGTGACTTACATAAATGCAGGAAAATTTAACTGTGCCCAAAAATGTGGCGTAGGTAAGGGTGCTTATAAAAATTATTAGATCTTTTATATAACAAAACATCACGCCTGCATTGCTCGTAGGGCTAGGCAGAGGTGTACATCTAGCACACCCATATTTCGATACTTAGGTATGTTTAAGTTCCATAGGAGGCGAGCCTATTGCCATCAACCGGGCACAAATCCAGACTCCTGCTACTACTGAGAAATTCAAGATCCCAATAACACTATGCTCGATCCGGGAATCGAATCAACTATCTAATTACGTAACACATTTTCGTAAACGATTACGACTAATCTGTTTAATTTTGACAGTTCAACAACATTCATTGCGATTTACGTAGTTGAGGCACTTTTGAACGTCAAGAATTACAAGAAATTGAATTGATTCTAGTCGCCCCTTCCAAAAGGTAGTTTTCGTATGGAGAATAATGGGCAAGAAACTCCACCATTACTCTTTTAAAATGTTTTACAATATTTTGTATATGTAGGTACATACCTAGTTATATAAATATATGTGAAGACGATGCACCTAAAAATAAAAATAAAAATGACTATACCACAATAGGTAACAAGAATTTAAAAAAAAGAAAGCAACAAAAGAAGCAATGGATTAGCAATCTGTTTAAAACTATTAGGATTCTGATTGATCGTGTATTACGCAATTATGCGACCACTAGAACAATAAGGTAGTCTAGTAGTATCTTTTAAATTATGATAATAATATTCATTAAGGTATACGCATACATCTTCGTGAATGTTATCTATAGTGTAGGTAGGTCCCTTATTCAAAATAGAAGTCGACAATTTTTTTCCAAAGCAAAATGTATTTTTAGACGTCATGGTGGGTAAACTGTAGATTTACTCGATTTTTGACGATCGAGACGTGAGATCAAATAAAATCGAATCGTATCGTATTTTTTGTCAATCGCCACGGTGGATCATTATTGTCGATCGAGAAATCAACAAGTGATGCGTGATTTTAACCTTGATATTTATCGATCGTTACTGTCGCTTTGTAACATGGACCAAATCTGTAGCTGACAGATTTAATTGATTGTCAAAACGCAGGATATTCAGCGACAATAACGATAGTCAACGATCTAGCAAATCTGTAGGCAGTTTTAACTAATTGATTCAATTTACTTGTTTTCCAGCGGTACACCTCCAACGGAGGGGTAGATGTCCTGGAGATATTGTGCGCAATACTTTGGAGCAATCATAAAAGAAGAAGGGTGAACAGAACATAATTGCACATCTTAAAAATAATAACGACGACAGTACCTTTAACTGTAGATATAAAAAAAAAAAACTGGTACAGCAAAGTTTTTTAGAGCTGTATTCAGATCTCGGTCACGTAATAAATAGTTTTTCCACTTGTTCCATTTTTACTTTTGCGAGGTTTTCCTGCAAACAGCGTTACTAACATTATATTATTTAATACTTAATATGAATTCTGGGTCAGACATGACGTGGGAGACGGGATTTTTTCGTTGACTAACTAATAAAGATTTAGGTTAGTAGTTGTTAGTGAAATCTTTTTCTATATTAGATAGACATATGTCGCAGTAAGATGGTTGAAGGAATATAGTTTTATCTCTAGGGATATAGCTGTATACCGTAATATAGTTATATGAAAGCTGTTCATAACTGTCGGAGTGTTCTAATTTTGTTACTGCGACCAATTTCGGCGTAGCATCGTCGTTGGTCACAGTTCTAACCTTTTTTTTTTGTCGGGGTGTAAGTCCTCATGGGTGCTCTCCGTCCACGTGTGGGCAGAGGGGTCTGTCAGACTCTTACTGACTAAAACCACCCCGGTGTTCCTTCGAACACTTGCGTCGGGGCCTGCGGGTTCAATTGCGACTTCCGATGCCCCGGACTGGTAACGGCCCACGCTCTGCAGGCCCCTTTTCATAAGGGGAGTGAGGTGTTAAAACTCCCCCGTTACGTCTTAGGTTGGCGCGCGTGGAACACTACGCGCCGCCATCTCGGGTCCTGTGTGATGGAGGGCAACGGATGTCCGTTATCTGCCCTCTGCCGACGCCCAGTGCGCCTCCTGCAGGACATGAGAGCACTTGTGATCTCCCTCTCCCTTTCTGCAGCTTCCTTCTGCGAGATAACTGTTTCGCAGAAGGATACCACCGCGTCCCACAACGCGGCACTCCCGACCATCGAACGAGCAACGGCCGGCAGCGACAGGTCGGCTCCGACTTTTGAAACGAGGGCTCGGCGCGGCTCCTCCCATGCACAGTTTTAACCTAACCTAACCTATTTGGTCGGATTGCCCTTACTAGATCGTGCTCGTATTATAGTTATATTCCTAGTACGAGAGTTATGAGTTATTCATAATAATAATAATAATAATATGTTTATTTGCATAAAACATGGTATAAAGGGGTGTTAAATAATACTATATAGCACAAACATGTTTAGCTAGGTTAACAAAGCATGCAAAATACTTAAAATTAAGCAAGTAGACAAGGAGCCATCAATAGTGAATAGAACATCAAATTTTTTTGTCAACAAATTCCTTTAAGCTATAAAAACTATGTTCGAGCATCCATTTGTAAAATTGAACTTTAAACAATTTTGAATGTAAGTTTTTAAATTGCCTCGGTATTTTATTATACATGCGCACACACATTGCTAGGCAGTTTTTATTATACTTAGTTAGGCGAGGCAGATCATTCAACACAAGTTTATACGGATCTCGTCTGTTCCGAGGATTGACATCATTTGCAGTCTTAAATAATTGTTTATTTTTCATTACAAACATACATATTTCGTAAATATAAAGTGACGGTAACGGTAACAAACCAAGTCTCCTAAATATTGGTTGACATGAGTCATCAGGTTTTAGTCCACAAATTGATCTCATGCACTTTTTTTGAGCGATGAATACTCTTTGGAAGTCGGTGCTGTTGCCCCATATTACAATCCCATAACGTAGTAATGATTCAACGTATGCACGGTAAGATATTACAGCAGTTTTTACGTTAGTTACATTTTTGACTTGTTTAAGTGCATATACAAATCTATTTATTTTAGTGCTAATATTATCTATGTGTTCTTTCCAATTTATATCTTTATCTATTATTACACCCAAAAATCTTGTATGCGTTACTTCTTTGATTTTATCAATATTAAGTTTTATGTCATTTTTGTGATTATTAGATTGATTAAATTGAATGTAAACTGATTTATCTATAACATATAACTATATTAAGGTATATAGCTATATCCCTAGGGATATAATATATCACGGCTTCAACCATCTTACTGTGATATGTGTCGCAGTAAGATGGTTGAAGCCATGATTTCGTGACCTACTATTTTTGGTTCTGAATTATAGTTGTGTAAAGTAAATAAGTAAGTAAAGTCTATAAGTAAATAAGGTAAAAGGTATAAGAAGACAATTTTTTTTTAGTTTTATGATTCAGTTTGACGCACTACAATAGATAGAGAATAAATTTATTTGTTGTGAAACACTAGCTACATAAGCCGGTCTACTATTTTATTATATTTCAGCACATTGAATTCCACAATCCGCCTCTCGAGTCCATTTATAATAGGGATTTGGTCTGAGGACACTGAAAGGGTTAGCGCACTGAGGTGGATTTTGAGTTATTGCATTTTTTTTTTTGTAATAGTGCAAAGGAACTCAACCAAGCATCGTCTAATAGGCGACGAGTGGTTTCCCAGATGTTGGGAGTAAATAAATATTTTTTCAGTGTGCATTATAGAGGTTTGAGTAAAGCAAGTAGTGTTTGTGTAGATACGCTTACAAAATACAATAGACGACGTATATTTAGTAACCTAATCCGCTTAACTGTTCCTAAAGAGTCATAAAGAACCCTGTAAGAAATCGACACGTGTTTCACCTCTCAACAAGGCATCCTCAGGATGACGATTGACTTGTTATGAACCCGGACCCGACGTACGTTACCCACATATACGTTTACCTACAGATGGAATTTGCATTGGTAACAATAGTTTACTTTGTCCGCATGGCGCTTTATGTCTTTAGAAACTTGCGCACGTAGCCAAAACATTTTTGTTCCTCATACTTTTTGGATTCTCGAATTTCCGGCTGAGACTTTGTGTCGATCATTGGGATGATACAGACTTCTGCTGGCAGCAGCTGTATCAACAGATACAAACATCGTTTCAGAAATCTGTAGATACTCGAAGCATCGCAGTATCCCACGCATTACTACAGATTAGTAAAAACAATCTATAGTTAGAATAATTGTAATAGCTTTAGAGGTAAAATTTTAAAGACTACTCCTTGATAAGTCATTAGCATTATCGTTTTCATCGGCTTAAAGGTACAATCACGAGTACTAATATGTATACACTTAGCAACTTTTAAAAGTGATTTGCTCCTACTGTGTTGATTGTTATTTTATGTTGTTACGAATATAGTATTTTGGAACCCGTATTAATATGAAATATGCCTTATCTCAAAGTTGCAGTCAATATTCCACTAGAAAATCGCTTTTGAATTTGGCTAAGTGGATACATATTAGCGCTCGTGACTGTACCCTTGAAACTGAATCGAAAACTACATCGACAAACGTCTAAACGATTTTATTATAAAGAAATCTTACAAAAGCCCTTCATATGTCTATTGAAACAGTACCCTTGTGGAATAGATTGGGACTCAGTATGGTTTATACAGACGTCGTCCATATCACGAGCCTATGATTGCAAAGCGGAGTTATCGGTTTTACCGTAATGAAATCCGTCTGCTTCTCTGAATTCCCACGACCATTTTTTGTGAATGTTGGTATGCCTTTGTTAAACACAGGCAACGTATAAAAATATATTGATATTATATATATTGTGCTTCAGTTTCTCTCTATTCTGTTGTAGGGCGTGATTAAATATTGGCAGGGTTCATAACAATTGTGTGTCTATTGACGCATTTAATTTTATTGTGGGAATGGGTAGGGCACATTGCTCGCAGAACAGATGCCTATGGGGCCGGTTCTGGAGTGGCCACCGCGTACCAGAAGACGTAGCGTTGTAAGGCCTCAAGATGGACCCCAAACCGCTGGATGCCGGAAGCATAGAATCGGTCGAAGCGGCGGTGCTTTGGGGAGGCCTATGTCCAGCAATGGACGTCTTTCGGCTAAAATGATGATGATGACGCATTTGATCTTTAACGATTCAATGAAAAAAGTTTAGTTTTTTATTCGAGAATGTCATGAAATGTCAGTCTAAGGTAAATAAAAGGAAAGAATCATGATAATGGATCAAAATACAAAGATGCTAACTTATAGATCCCATTTTATATGCACTGTGTTTGCAAAAACCAAGTATTTATATAGCTTATCGTTCAATTCGGTGGAATTTTCGGTGTTCCGAGTAAATGCCTTTGAGAAAGTAAAACAAGCCGGCTCCGAAGCCACAAAGCTTCAATACCTAGCCGTCAGTCGGGGGCACGTTCCCAAACCATTGTCGGATATCCGCTCACTTGTAGTAAATCGGAACTGTCGTTAAGCTTATCGGTTACATGTGACTCGTTTACTTCAATGACGTCACGAGCTTAAACGAGCCAACTTCCACGATAACAGATAATAATATATGTTGACTATTTCATTCAAATCATGGTATAATAATATACTTCGCCAGGTATAGCATTCCGAGACACAGTAGTCACGTGGGTGACGCAAGTCTACGTCATCACATCTGTGTTACCAGAAGTTTGTAATAATAACTCCCCAACCACCGATTACCTGTGCGAATCCGATAAAACAATGAGGTTTTAATTAAAAATTTCGTTGGTTTATGTTTAAATTGAATTGCTTCGTTTGGTTAGACAAACGAAACGACAATTTAAATGCTTTGTACATATTTTTTAACAGAATAGTGACTGAAAATCTTTCCTTATTTCGTTTTTTGTTGATAGTGACGTAAGCATGTGTCACTCCCGGAATGCCTTAGATCTGCCTAGACCTTGTTTTATTAGACCATAATGATTCAAATTATGTTACAGAGGTACCCTCATTTTGTTTTCACATGAAAACGGAAGTATTTCCATCTATACCTTCAATTATAGTCACGCGATGATTATCTACATTCTCCAAGCATTTCATGGCTTTATTTATGTATGGCACTGAATTGAATAGGTATTACGAGAACAAAGCTCCCTGGACAGGACTGTTATTGTTAAAAAAAAAAGAATTCCCATCATCCATCGGTAATAATACCTATTACAAAACGAATGATTATGGGGTACTAACAAAAACATCACAACATAACATGCCCCGGAATTAACCCACACCACCAAACACCCAAATTAGAATATTATGTTATAATCGTTAATACATACATATTTTTACTATTATGTATAAAGCAATTAAATTAGTTATACTGATTGTGGGAGAAAATTCTGGTCACATTATGCTGCGGTCTCACTGCCGGCTTTCTCGCAGGCTATATCTTACCAGGCTAGGCCGACAGGCCTGCGGTGGCCTGTTTGCGCCCGTCGTATCCGTTGGGAGTCGGCAAGTTCAAAGGCGCGGAGTAGCGAGGCGTTAGCCGCACCTGTCGCGATCTGTACGGGCGCGTTTTTAGGGTTCCGTAGTAAACAAGGAACCCTTATAGTTTCACCATGTCCGTCTGTCTGTCTGTCTGTCTGTCTATCTGTCTGTCTGTCTGTCCGTCTGTCTGTCCGCGGGTTAGCTCAGAGACGGTTAGTACTAGAAAGCTGTAATTTGGCATATGTATACATATTAACCATGCCGACAACGTGGTAAAATAAAATTATTAAAAATATTTTTTTTTAGGGTACCTCCCCTACACGTAAAGTGGGGATGTTTTTTTTTTCTCGTCTACCCCATGTTGTGGGGTCGAAAGAAAGAAGAAATGTCGTTAAAAATATATTGTGTGTTTGTCAAAACCATTTTTGGATTCAGGGATCCGTTTGCGAAATATTAAGCTTTTAACTGAAATTTTTTGTTAGAGTCAAGTGTCCCCCCCCCCTTCAACCTAAATGGTTGTACTTGGACTTGTGAAAAAATTCACAGCAATAGTATATACTCGTATAACGAAATTAAAAGGAAAACTATCAGAACTAAGTAGGCTCTACAGGTTAACGAGTAATGACCAACTTAAATTTGCGGTTTGAAAAACATGATCTCCCATACATTCCGTATGGGAGAACATGTTTTTCAACTACAATGTTAAGTTTGTTCTTGGGATAAATTCATCCTAACTACGGAACCCTTCATTGTGCGTGGTCCGACACGCACTTGGCCAGTTTTTTCTGCTTGGTTTTGCACTAAATAAAACCACCATATCACTTGACATGTTAGAATTTCTAATAATAATATTTTTTTAATACATTTTTTCTCACCACAATATCCTAAGAAAATATTAACAAAGAATTTTAGTGTCCAGTCATGGACTCAAAGAAAAGTATTGTGGGAGACTGGTGCCTAAGCCGAAGCTTTTATTTCAGGCCACCAGGTGTCCGCCCCATGTAGGTACATAATTATGGTCTCCCTAAAACTAGACAATAATTTATATTTGACTTATAGGAAGGAGTGTTCGTGTGGAGTGAGTGGGTGTGTGAGTGTGTGGGAGTGTGTGTGTGTGTCAGTGTGTGGGTTTGTCGGTGTGTGGGTGTGAGTGATGGAGAAGTTGGTGCCTGTTAAACTGTTTGTTGAGTGCCATATTAGTATGTGCCTGCTGTAGAGATAAACATAGACGGAATGCGGTGACTATTTTGGGACGTGCGGAAATAGCGGACAACAGGCCGCACCAGGCCGAGACACGCCGTGGGATGCTCAGCACGGGCCGCGACTGGCCGCGACAGACGTAGCAACGCTTAGCATAGCGTCACTCTTAACGGGCCGTGGGACCACGGCTTTATAAATCTAAGTACGCACACTCGCACATAGTCGCACACGTATAAGGGTCTAGCGTAGTAGGTACTGCGTCCATTATGGTTTGTTTTGACTGCACAGCGGTTACTTTTTATTAAAAATAACAGAAATCGATTCAGTAAACGATACTGAAAATTACTTTCATAATGTGCATTAATTCAGTTACACATTGTATATAGCTTGGTATTAAAATTATGTGACGGAAAGCAGGTAGTTCGATTGAGATTATTATATTGATATTGAGTGGTTTTTAGAATATTTATTGAAACCATACATATACACAATATACGTATATACAATTTTGAATATAGTGCTAATATATATTATTAAACCTATAAGAATAAAGCACCTTCAAAATGTTACTGTGTCTTGAGATATTTAATAACGTTACAATAAAATCCTAATACAACTCATGTAAAGATAAGTTTAATAAATGGAGACACTTGTTTCCCTTTGATTATAAAAAGGTGAAGAGAGGTGCTAAGGCTGAGGGGGCAAAAAGGTGGAGTGTCGAGCGAAAAGGGACCAAGGAAATTGTGTAAAAGTACCCTTCAGTGAATCTCGTCGTCAGAGTGCGTTTATATTGACATGCGCCGAATATGTGCACCGGTCGTTTATTAGATTACCGGGATATATGGTGCACTCTGACTGTTGCAAGAGATTCGTGCCTAGAATATGATATTTCTGGCCTATATGAAGATTGAAGTGGCACTACTGAAGGCTTTTACTACGGTGTCACCTCTTCAAGCAGGATTAAAAGGGGGGGTACACGGTTTACTTCGGTGTCTTTGAATTATTAATCTTGGCATCTTTGCCTTGTTGTTACACTTAAGTTGCTATACGATTAGGTTTATATACTTCTCATACTCACTTAGGTTATGAAGACGAAAACTGTGTTTATAATTTTTTTGATAAATTATAAACCCAGTTTAGGTCTTTATGGTCAGATTTGTTACAGAGTTATCAGGGTAAATTATGGTTGAACGAGTTAATAAATATTATACTTTATAAATAAAAAACCGGCCAAGTGCGTGTCGGACCATGGTCCGACACGCACTTGTCACACGCACACGTCCCTTCATTGTGCATGCACAATGAAGGGTTTCGTAGTTGGGATGAATTTATACCAAGAACAAACTTAACCTTGATGTTGAAAAAATATGCTCTCATATGTCGATATACGTCACGGTCCATTCTCCAACTGCAAATGTAGGTTTGTTATTTAGCAAAAGCAAAAAAAAATACAAACTAACGATTTTTGGACTTTTTCCTTTATTTGTGCTGTGAGGCCTTGCTTCTTGCAAAATTTCATAATTCTTGGTCAACAGGAATTACCCTATAAATTTTGATTTATTGCGAGTATCTAAATGCGTCGCATATAAATGGCCGAATTTTTTTATTGCGTGGTTTAGAAGCTTGATTTGTTAAGAGCTACAAGGGACCGTAGATCAACTTATTTGATATTAATTTCAACTCCTCGACAAGTTTCTGAGAAAAAGGGTCTTGACAGACAGATAGACTGACGAACGGACTGACGGACAACGAAGTGATCCTATAAGGGTGTTTTGCTTTTGAAGTACGGAACCCTAAAAATTATTGAGTATAATTATACTTTTTTATGTAAGTCATAATTTAAAAAATTGGTACCTAAGGTCAAAGAAATCATGAAAATAGTTCTGATTGCAATTATAGTTACGGTACAAAATAAGTAAAAGTCCTGTTCATTTAACAGAAACGGCAGGAACCTTAGACAGGACAGTACCTTCATGGTAACGTTATGTATGCAAATAGTTCTCGGTTTATTACGGGGTATAAATATCTTGGGCAAAGTCCCGACGGTGTTACTAATCTGTAACGTTCTAGTAGCCCTCCTTGGGCCATCATTTGTTATTAGTCAGAGATCAGTCAGATGATCGCCATTAAAGCATTTGTCCGTTTTAATAGAGGCTAATAGCTGCATGAATGTACCACTGGATTAATTGGTCCGATTTAAACGGTATCTCTCAATAGCACAAACTTCATATATTAATGGTAAAGCCATCGTGTCATTTCGCCATTAACAAAAATGTTGAAGATTTTTTACAGCACTATGTGTAAACGTGAAAAATATACGGGAGCAGATTTTTTTAAAATTTTGAATACCGTCGAAAAACATGTTTAGTAAATCTTATTCGTAAGTGGTCAATATCATCGGCGATTTCTACCGGAACTTCCTCAAGAACGATAAAATTGCCACATCCAAAGCTGCTAATAACCATTCTCTAATACGTACATTGTCAATTTGTTAGCGCGTAGCAATAAAAGACTCCCCTTCCCCTATTTCCTTGAATTAAGTAGCTCAATGTTTGCTAACTAAGTCTCGGTAAACACAATTAAATCGGCATCTCGCGTGTGGACGGATTCCGACAGTCTTAGATATAATTTTCGAAGTAAATCCGGGTTTTAAAGAGCCCTTTCAAACTCCCCCGTCCGCCGTAAAGGGAATTTTAACGATAGCAAATTGTCTATTCGACTTGTCTTCTTTCCTACTAAAATAGTAGTCATACGGTGTATTTTAACTGGTCGCTTGTGTTGCAGCCGCGTTGTCGATTTCCTTAGGGGAAAGTGTCTTCATTTAAGATATTACACAACAGCTTTTCTCTTTTTGTTTCGTTTTTAATTTGTGTTTATTTTTGGACGTCTTTGTTGTGATGTCCAAATTACGGGCGTAGGAAAATTAGTCTGAGAATACAGTGCATTTTTTATGACGATGAAGCCGTTCTTCAGCTATTCATATCAAAGTGCATAATACAGTGGGTCATGAACACGGGCGTACTGCTGGATGATGATAACGGTAGGCGTTGATAAGATGGTGCACAATATATACGTATGTATCATTTATATGGTGTAGTTGCCAGTAGCTCATAGAGCTCATACGCCATGCCAAACATATGCAAGTTGAATCCAAGAGGGTCACCGGCATTACGTTTATGCTAAAGTTAACCCTCGAGGACTGTCACCAGCATTAGGTTAGAAATGTTGTTAAAAAATTCAACTGATTTTATTGTCACTGTTTATAATGCCGAATTCGCTAAGAAAAACCTATATTTAAAATGAGCCCTCCGCGAGGGCTCCCGGCATCCCATATGCGACTTGAGTGAACCCTCCAGGAGGGCTCCCAGCACTGAATGTGTTAAAGAGTACGGTTTCGTCGTTCAAGAAAATGTTTTATCATCCACTGAAATAAAAAGTAAAAATATATTTTCACGCGAATTGGCGTGAAATGTTAATCCATTTATTGTTACTATGTCACCAAAAGTATTTGCTTCATTTTTGTTATACAGACGCATTAATTTATTGTTTGGAAATGCTATTTTTAATTATTTACCTTATAATCCTTTAGGTATAGGTACGTAACGTCGTTTTAGAACTTAAAGTTATAAAACACTGGTTGAATACCTCGTTTTCTCTAATAGATCGAGAGTTCCGAACAGCTACATGCTACGGCGTAGCAACTCTACGCTAATAGACGCTACGCTACGTGAGGAACGAACGTCTACGATATTGTAGCCGATTACACGATTTGTATTTTCCGCATCTGAATTCACATTTCGTACATTTCATGTTTAGGTATAGTATTTTATTTGGATAGAAAGTTTAACTGCTAATATTTACTACACACAGAACTGTGTTCAGTGCCGAGGGTCTGCACTTAGCATTCATCAAACAGAGACATGAAAAATAGAATTATCAATGAAAAACCGAGTGATTTTACTGTGAAAAGTACGTAATGTATAGAGTTAATTAAATTTTATTGTATTTGACCACGAACAGACGAAATTCTGGCAGCTGGTATATTACGAATCGTAATGTTCCAATTAACAAGTTTATTTTTTATTTTATCGTAGGGAGAATGGGGTTAGACATTCGGTTGGCCGGTACTGGCTAAATCAGAGTAAGGGACAGAATCGGGCTAACGAACCGGACCAACCCATTACTTCAGCAGACGGGCGCTGTCATGGCTACAGTAACATAATAGGTAGCTATACAGCCACCTACTTGCGGGAAAAATGATTTAGGGCCTTCCCCACCCTCGGATATGCGAAAGGAAAATGTATTTTTATAAAGGTAAGAACAAATTAGAAAGTAACGGAAGAAGTGCTCGTTAATTAATATAAAAATTCGAATATTAAATATAAAATCGTGGTTGTTGTTCACAATGAGTTAGGCAGAATTTCAAATTAAAAAAACTTTAGAAACCAGGTTTGGTATAAAATTGGCCTAAAGGCCACGCGAAAGGAAAAGGTTAGAATAAATTGGAAAGTAACATAATAAATGCTCATTAATTAATATGTAAAAAATTATATATAAATATATAATAAGACGTTTTTTTATTTTTATTTTTTTATTTATTATGAATTTTATTTTATTTCGAATATTAAGAGCCCATACTATCTCAGGTCAAATTCACTTTTTATCTCGCTCGCACCATTCTGCTCGCGGAGTGAGTGAGAACGAGACTGACTCCGTGCTGGCGGCTCCAAGGTGCCAATAGTTTAGGTAATTTCATTTTACGGTGAAAAAAATGGTAACAAAAAACAAAAAAACGTAGTATCTGTTTTATATTAAATTCAGTTACTATGCAAAGTTTCATGATCTAATTTGATGTAGTTTTTGAATACTAGCGGGTTGCTCGGTTTGAAGGTAACTTTGTAATTTTTCGAGAAAATTGTTTTGTGGAATCGTGTTTTCGTAAAACATAGTACTTAGCATTAATATAGACTTTAACATATATTTATTTCAAAATTAATGCTGCAGTATTTTCGATATAACAGAGGATCATGCTAAACAATATGAGGTATTATAGGGTCTTAAATAAAAAATCGTGGTTGTTGCTCACAATTAGTTAGAGTTAAGCAGAATTTCAAAAATGAAGACTCCTTGAAACCGGGTATGGTATTATAGGCTTAAAGACCAGGCAGATTGTTAACTATTCGTTCTGTGCAATTCTAGGCTGAGAATAGGCAAGCCACTCGGCAACAGTGGGTCTCATAAAAGACGTCTTGTAGGTTTTTCAAAAGAATTTCACCGCCCTTTTGTAGTAGATAGGTACATACATCATAATGATATTCACCAATCTGAAAACGAAGCGTTAACTTAATTATGGCACTTTCCCCATGATTTGCAGTGGCTGTGACGGAACCGTGTGCCAGCATGTACATTTTATTCCAATATTTATGCATTATGATCGATTGTCCAGATTAGTATAGTAGCAGTATTTTATAATGACGACGATTATGATAGGCGTATGATAATGAAAAAAAAAATGTCCGTCAGGAAGATCATTAAAATATATTGGACACGTATTTTTTTTTACGTAGTCAAAATATTACGGCAATACATTGAGTTAAAATGTGGCACGGCGTCACTCCCCGGTAGGTTTTATACTGACTTCTGACGTAGCGAGCCCCACGATTTTTTATTAATACGATAGATAAAAAAATACGTGTCTAATATTTTTTTATTATCTGACGCAAAAACGGAATCCTAACTTAACATTATAAATGCGAAAGCGAGTTTGTTTTGTTGTTACGCTTTCACGCTAAAACGGCTGAGCGGATTTGGATGAAATTTGGCACATGGGTAGACCATGACCTGGGTTAGGACATAGAATACTTTTTATTCCGATATTCCCACTGGATCGAGATTAAGACGGGTGAAACCGCGGGGCGCAGCTAGTTGAGTATAAATAAATGCGAAAGTGAGTTTGACTATCCTGAAATAGAAAAAGAAATAGGAATAATTTATTTGCCTATAATGTAGGTATACAGCTAGTAATTTAATACTTTTAAAATCACGTGCCAATTTGTCACTCAAAAAAATTCGTCTGCAACAAAATCTGAACCAGCCACAATGTGCAATTTTTATCCGGATTAAAACATAAAAAGCCAAACATTGTTCGGCTTAATCCGTACATCTAGCAACCTAAAATAACGCTACACTGGCAAAAACCGCAGACCTCTTAACATTTGGATAGTGTGGTTTTTCTTACTATCTTATTTTGATATTTAGATTATATTTGTTTTCTTTCTTTTTTAATTTGGTTTTTACTTGTAGTACAATATGTTGTGTTGTGTTTTCTTTCTTTCATATTTCATACGAAAATTACTACGTTTTCGTAGGTATCGAGTATTTTTACAAACAAACATATGCTAAATAACAAATATGGCTTACTGAGATTTGATTTTAAAATTAGCTGTTCTTTCATGGTTGATTTTAAATTATTTTCCAAATGTCTTTCTTAAAAGAAGCACCCCTTTTGTATCTGCCTTAAAGTGTGTATGTGATTGATGCGCGGCGTGGAAGAAATATGAAATATGGCTATCTAGCGAACTATAATATTAATAATGAATTGAAATTATAACATTGAATTATATGTTGTTACCGTTTTAGGTGTAAAAAGGGCATTTGGAAAGTTTCCAAATACTTTTTTTACATCTAAAACTAAATATTTAGTGATACGATATTAATTATTGCATTTCATAATTAATATTCTAGTTCGCTAGTTAGCCAAATTTTTTATTTTCATACAGTAATATTGCCAAATTAATCAAAACAGGTAAATATTTGACAGCTATTTGCGATGTTGCCAAATTTTAGGATAAACGCTCTTAATTCCTTACTTCGCAGTCTCTTTCTGAAACACGATGTGCCAAATGGACGGCCACGTCGCGCATATAGCAAACACTTTGGTGGATACAAAAGGCGTGGGTGGTTCTTCTAAGAAATACATTTGGCAAAAATATTTAAAATCAACCATTAAAGAACACCCAATTTTCAAAAAAATGCAATCTCCGTAAGCCATATTTGTTTACTAACAAGATAAATAAAGAAAAACACACTTTACATAGTAATCCAACCAGGAATGCAGTGGAAATGTGTAGAATAGTCGCGAAATATAAATTGATACTCAGTCAGCACCACTCGTTTCTTGAAAATGTAGTTTCTTGTGAGAAATTCAAGGAAATCGAAAATATACGTTCGCTCAAACACAAATCGCTTACGATATAGTCAGTCTGATTGTGGAGTTCCTAACGATTTTCTGAATCATTTACTGTTGTCGAGTTGTTATTATTGAGCTATTATAACAATTCCGGGTATTAACATTGTTTCCAGCCCATTCTTCTCCATAGAGAGTTCTCTATGGAGAAGAATAGGCAAAAAAATTAAATTGGCAACTAGCTTCAACTTTCTGACTAACTAACCGACTTCTTGACAATTCAAAAGTGCCTGTAAATGGTTTAATTGTAATAAATGCTTTGAGTTTGAATTACGCGGACACCTGCATAAAAAGGTATATGTTTAATTTTTCTTAGTATTGTGTGAAAATTTAATTTAATTGTTTATTTTTGGGCTACCGAGCCCTGTGTAGTATGTCACAAGACACAAAAATGAAATAAAAGTTAGAAAGTAATGAAAGATTAGCCTCTAAAAAAAAATGATACCTTTCAATAATTAATTTTATTTGTTGCGATTTTTGTTGATTATTTTTGATATGTTAACTAAGAAGTTGGATTACTAACCGTATGTATAAACAGACATAATATAAATAGAAATGAAGTCTTAACTGTACATTGAATGTTTTTGGAAAATGTAATTGCTACTAGGTGTCGGAATGAGTCTGATACCGAAAATGTAAGTAGTTGTTAGATTTTTGTCCGTTTACCGTTAATGTTTTCTTTTAACCCGTAAAATACCTACAACCATAGCTAACTTCTTTAATATATAAGTACTAAGCCTTAGGACATACAATAGGCATTTATGAAGATTGTTCCACTTTACTTACCTATTCAGTTTTGTTTAAAAAGTATAGGCCCTGGCATCAGCTCCGTGACTTATGTAGATCCCTACAAAGTATTGTGGCTTTTAACGAGCTACGAAACGCTGTTAAAGAGAACGAATTAAAAAATTGAGCTACTATTTTATAATTCGGTCATTTGAACAGCATTAGCAGTGGCCCTGCACATGTCTAGTCTGTCAGTGGTGTGGAAAACTAGCAAGTAACCCGTAACAATGAGATATATTATAGTTTTTTTAAACCTAAACTGTCCAACTGCTGAGTAAAATTCGCCCCATACTTAATCTTAGATTCATCTTTGCCTGCTGCTTTTTCCGGCCAATCAGTCAAGAATGAGTCTAGGTCGTCGAGATATGACGATGAAAATTATAATCCTTAAAAGGGTCTGAAATATTTAAGAATGGTACCAAATAAAATTAAACAATAATATAAATCACTGACAATTTATTATTGTTCCCATAATTTCGTGTTGTAATGAATAATACCTACCTAAAATTTCTATGCGGTTTCACCGTCGTTGGCGGCTCGTGGAATATCTGATATTTAACTAACTTTGAATCCCCACAAAAGATTTAAGCCCGGGTTCTAAACTTTCTGCAAAGAGATTTGAGGTCTATCGTATCAAAAGGGCGAATCACGTATTTTCAAATTGGCCAAATTACTTGTACCTAACTAACAAAACCCGAGCTAGAGTCGGTAACAATACTCATTATTTGTTTACTCGACAAACTTTTGGTTTTATTTGATTCATTTAGGTACAATTAATTTCACGTTTTTTAGTTCAATTCACTTACTGAAGGCAATAATAGATTTACCAATAGGGCTCGCCTGATCGATGGACTAAAAGATGATTGACTAACAAAGTACAAAAAGTAAGTTATCTAGCTAGAAGACGTTGATTGAACGGCCGCAGAAGTTCCAAGAAATTGTCTGAAAAGAAATTTGAACTTTAGGTGGGATGATAATTTGTGGTAAAAAACCTGACGCCGAAAAATTACTAGGAAATGCGTTTCCCTTTTTATACCCTAAGAATAAATGTGAAAGTGAATTTGTTTGTCCGTTTTAAGCCTTAACGACTGAACCGATCTTCGTATTTTTCGATACAAGAAGACTGACTAGGTCTCAATAAAGGCCTCAATCCAAATTCCATGTGAGAGAACCCACAGTTGAAAGCTAGTTTTCTATTTATTGCTTATCCGGGTAACCGGCGTTTGAGTAGGTATAAGCTTTTTCTTAAAAGTTTTGTAGCCTGTCGAATAGTGATTCGCATGAGACTGAGCAACCTCTTACGAAGACCAGAGACATTCGTTCGAGGTCAAGTTTTCGTTCTCCTTTGACTGTTGAGTTGGAATAATACAAAATTTTAAATTTAAAGCTGATCTCAGATTAAAATAAAATGAAATTACCTACCAATTATTTTTCGCAGAAATGATAAAGTCCATAAATTATTTTTGCTGTTGAATTGAAAATAAATCTGATATTCCAGCCTATAATACCCGATTATTTGAAAGAGTTAATATATTATTACTACACTACTAATTGGATTTGGATTTTCGGATTAGATTTTCGCATGAAACGAATATTTAAATGGCTTATAGATATTTTTTAAGAGTCTATAAAGGCCCATAAAAACTACGAGAAATTCTAAACATACTTACGAGATTTTCTGTCTAATTAATTCAAAGAAATAATGAAATACAAATAGGCATAGAAAAATACAATTCACTAAGGGATGTATGTAATAGCAATTTAAATTTGGTGAAAACAGCTATAAAATTGTATATCAGCACGTTAAAATAAATATATATAATAATAATTTATATAATTATATTTATATTAATACTTATATAATTATTACTTTATAGAGATAAAGTAATAATTTAATTAACAACATAATTAAAATACCTACAAAAATAATAGTTTGCACTACTGAGTCGAAAACCAACTCCGAAACCGAAAAGCTTTTTGTGTCGAAAATCAACTCCGAAACCGAAAAGTATTTTCTATATATTCTAGTCGTTTGTGACCCCGGTCACAGTTATAACCTAAAATATATATTTTTTTGGTTTGGGAAACTTAACCTAACCCAACCTTTTTGCAAGTTAAATTTATAGTTCTTTTAATTAATTTTAAAGTGTGAAACATTATTTTTAAAGTGCGTTTATATATCCCTATTCGTTAATTCCCTAAAGAATATTCCTGAGCAGACAAAATAACTGAATGCTTACTCTATTCAGTAGCAGTATGAGAGCCCCAGCTCCGTACAACGTGGGCCATTTTAATGCCATTGTTACACCGCACCGTGCAGGAAGAGTCATAACAGTTGATCCCGATTTTATTGCACTTCTCAATGCAATATTCTACCTTTAGCTCACAGGTAGCTGTAAATCTGGCGGATATTAGATGCTTACTGAATACCCAGCCGCTGTAAAGTCGGTTCTTCACAGAATTAATTAGTTTTTAAGTATGTTTGAGTTGAGTGTTAGGTTACTTAGTTTAGAGAAATGACTTCACGGGTGGTAATTTGTTGAACATATTTTTTATTTAGTTTGATCTATGCCCATAGAAGGAGCTCGTGGCTAAGTAATAACAACCGCACGGGTCAATCCATCAGGTTAAGCTACGCTTGCCGGGGTTGGTCCGTGGATGAGTGACCATCTTTACATACCGAGACTCCTCCGTGCCTTGGAAAGCACGTTAAGCTGTTGGTCACAGCTGTCATTGTGGATCTTTGACAGTCGTTACGGGTCGTCAGAAGCCCGAAAGTCTGACAACCAGTCTTACCAAGGGGTATCGTGTTACCCAGTAACTGGGTTGTGGAGGTCAGGTAGGCAGTCACTCCATGTAAAATACTGGTATTATGCTGCATCCGGTTAGACTGAAAGCCGACCCCAACATAGTTGGGAAAAGGCTAGGCAGATTGACTATGCCCATAGAATGAATTTCCAAATGCATTTGTAACTCAGCAGTAAATATGTAGTTGTTTGTCAAATTATGAAACTATTATTAAAATAAATTGATCATGAAGTGAAATTAATCGGATTATTTAATGATCACGGCTATGTAAATGTAATGTGAGATTGTGCGAGCCAAGCATTGTTAAAAAAAAAATATTGTCTTTAGATACATTTTTTACAGTGTAGTACGATTGAATGAGGAAGCTTTTACTCTGACTTTTCAGATTATATTATTATTTAATAACAAAAGAATAGCATAGAAAGCGTAACAGGAAGATAATCAGAAACAGGTGTCAAACCATCCTTTTATATTGGTCCCGACCGCGCTCGCCAACGGGTAGTCGTAAAAACTTACCACTTCATCGAGTGGGTTTCATGAATCGAGTTCGAGTCGGGAAGGCTCGGCGCACTTCGCGCCGCCTCGGTCCTTTTGGGCGGGCGGAAATTCAGTCTTCGAACACAGCGGCCGAAGATTGTCGTGTGTCTGTTGCTCAGCAATTTTAGTTAACATCGTTAAATAAACAATTATTGTTGTTAATAAAAAAATCATAAGAGCGTGATAAAAATAGTTTGAATACTTTAAATAATTGTACAACAGTTTAAGTACCGTGTGGATAGTGTTGAAAGTTTTTTTTACAAGTGCATTGGATTGCGAACAAAATTGACTTAAGTACGTCGGGAATGATGCTAAGGCGGCCTACTAAAAATATGGCATTTAATAAGGTGAGATTAAGGTTTCGAAATTAGATTATAGTAATGTTGTGTCGTTTTTGAGTTCGCTTTGAACATATATTAAGAGTTTGGTCAGTCATAGGAAAATGTTTTTGAAAGCAAGAAAACTAATGTGAAAACTCTGAAAGTATTTAAGTAAATTGACATGTTATATTTTTATTCAAAGAGAAGCTCTGATGATTACTTCAAATGACAATTTATGGTTTTGTGTAGGTACGAAAAGTTAATTAGATTTGAACACGTTCCTGGCTGATTAATCATAAGATAACACAATAAAATTGAGTTTAATTAATTCCAAGTTTTCCCCATAATGTGAAGGAAGCGATAATTACGAATCTGTAGAAGGTTTAAAGAGGTTTAATTTCTTTACATTTAATTTCCTCGTAGATACCGTTTGAATACGAAATACGATGTTGTTATCTCTTACCTCTCCTGCCGTAATTTGAAAGTTTTGTTTCGTATTCTCAGATTTACATAAAGGATTGATAATCGAGATTTGCTGATTACCATATCTTTAGACTAGATCACATAGCGGTCTTAATAGATTGCTGAACATGGGTAACTACATGTTTTTGCGAAATGGTTCAACGAATGCTTTCGGAATATGATTTGAATGTGGTTATCACCACATTTGGTTATCTTGATGATGGTGATTAGTTTCAGGTTTACTAAAAGGATTGAAAATCAAAATTTACTGAGTATCATTGTTACCAAATAGTCTCTTTAGACTAGATTACGAAGCCTTTTAGTCGATTGCTGAACATGCGTAGGTACCATCGCGAACACTGGCGCCTGCCTACTTTTCGACATTATGGCTATTTTTGTGAAATGATTTTGGAATATAATGTAATGTTATGTGATAATCACTACAATTAGTAATAATTAATATACAGACTGTCTACAGTATTATTTTACTTATACATAAATGTATAATACAATCTCTATACAATCCCTTCAGAGACCCTTAGGAAATCAGGTTTGCTTTACCGCCGAGGACGAAAAGAGAAGGGTAGCCTATTTTTGTCCGAGAAGGTTACTAAATTATACTTGCAGGTATCTATTTAGCATTTTTTCCCCGTATATATGCATTATGTACTTGACTGAATAGTGAAATGGGATGTTTAATTAACTACTCGTCTAGTATAAAGGGCAAGGCTTTCAGCAACGTTTTATTAGGTCCGTTGACCTTAATTTGCCTAGGCATATTGTTCTTTAATCGTCGGCGTTTTGTTGAAAAAGGAAATTCACTGTGACTCCTCGGAGTTTGGGTTAGTGCCCAGTTAATTGCAATAGGCTTGCCTTCTATCACATGGTACTTACCCATAGGCTAGATGTGGGTGCTTTTTCCTCAAAGAGGTGTATTATCCTGATGATGATGTTGATCCTGACGTGTGGATGATGATGTGGGTCGGTGAGTACTATCCTATATATCTGCATATGCCTTCAGGGAATACAAGCTTGATATTGGGTTTAGATACTCAAATAACTGAACAACTAATTGAACTGAAATATTCAACGAAATACCTTGACTAAATAAGTTAAACTGCCGGAAAATAGTTGTATGGCTTCCTGAAAGGAAAGTTCACCTGCTGTAGGTATTGTAAATTACTTGTATTCTGGAGCAAATAACCTATGAGCTAAGCGTTGATTATGGCAATATTGGAGCGATCATTGCGGATGATTTGGATCCGCCTAATTAGGCAGTGGCTTTGAATAGCCTATAATGATGTTTGTGATGAAATAATCATGGTAAGTAAGTATTTGCTGTTGTGATATTATACGTCCGTTGTGAATACCCACGGGAAACTGTTATTCAATTGTCTAAAGAAATAGTTTCCCTTGAAAAAAATAATTACCACTTGATTACCTAGTAATTTGTGTGGCCGCTTTCCGCGATTCTTGGTTCCATCCTTAGCTAGCGACAAGGTTTTATTTTTTAAATAATTATTTTATTTTTTATGTTTATAAGGATATTTTGTGTCCCACTGCGGGGCAAAGGCCTCTACTTTTTCCTTCCAAATCTCTCTCTTTTATGCTATTTCAGGCCATGTTGGCCCCGTAAACATGATTACATCGTCACACAACTTTCGCTGCGATCTACCTCGACGGAGATGTCCTCCTTCAAGCATCCAGTGAGTGACGATCTTCCGTAATTTATTATGGTCTTGGTATAAAGACCTATAAAAATCAATAGCCCGGTCTTATCTAATATGGGACTAAATATCTCAACAAAATGCAGGGGTAGGTACATCGCTACAACTTACCCTGGCGTGTCGCGTATTTCATTCAACGTCTTAATATTCTGGTCTTCATTTATAATGGACAGTCACGAAATAATTCCGAATTTCGATCTTCCGTGGCAATTAGTGTCAGTAGCTAAATTACCGTTATAACATTTCGGCCATTTCCTTCGGTTTGAATTTAATCAGACTGACTTGGGTTAATTAATAACAATATTATGAGACGGTTCAGAATGAAAGTTTGTCTTTTGGACTGCAAAGTATTATTTGATTCATTAGATTATTGGGATTTGTGGGAGGGGCTCGTGTCTAAGTAATAACAGCCACACGGGTCGATCAATCAGGTTAAGTTACGCTTGCCGGGGTTAGACCGTGGATTGAGAGTGAGGGACACCCCTCCGTGCTTCGGAAAGTATGTTAAGCCGTTGATACCGGCTGTCATTAGTAGATCTTTGACAGTCGTTACGGGACGTCAGAAGCCAAGCCAAGGGGTAGCGGACAGATAGGCAGTCGCTCCTCTTAAAATACTGGTATTCAGCAGTATCCGGTTAGACCGGAAGCCGACCCCGATATAGTTAGGAAAAGTCTTGGCAAATTGATTTAATATTGGGATATGTGAGAGGCAATCTCGTTCTTTCAATCATCTTTCTGTTAAACGCAGGGAACGTATTTAACAAATTTTGGGAAGAATCTATATTCTTTCAAATGCTGGGTTTATGTTTTTGATTCGAGTTGTTTTAGACATTGAAATATAATTGATATTTAGGCAGTCGTTTCAGAAATAATAACTTTTTACTTTTTATATTAAATTACGTAAATATTTTCTTTAACACGAATTAATAAAACTTTTTATTTTTTGACTATTATATTCTTAACATCTTTTCTATTCGAGTTTCTTAATTGTAGAAATTGTTGATAGGCATGTAATTATATGGTTGGGAATAATAAACACCGATAATATGTAATTCATAGTCACGCACTACAGTTTCATGTTTATAGTCAATTTGACGAGTCCAAACAGCGTATAAATAATAAATAGCCGAATTCGAATGAATACTATCTACTACAAATTGTAACAGCGAATCTATTTCACGCCTCCCCCTAAAGACCTAGGCCAAATATTTTTAGATATTCGGACCTAAAGAGGTGCCATAAAGAATATGAATTAAAAATCTCGACTAATTAAAAAGTTATGCTACAACGCAAAATTTCGCGGGTATTCTGGTTGTTGAAATTAACATTGTATCTAAAAATTAACAATAGCGTCAACATCCGTAATAACTGCCAAAATGAGGATATAATATATTAAATTAAATGTAGGTAATACGTGGCATTCGTTCAGTAATTGTTTTGTGGTTCCAATAATTACTGTTAAAAAGGCCAGTAAAAGTACTGTAATGTAACAAAGCCTGTATTTCAAATGTCACTAACGAGCCACGTCCCATGTTTTAGGGACAGTCGTGAATAATATACATAGTACTTTTTCAAACGACTTCAATTACAAGCAAGCGTCTCCTACTCAATACGTTTGAATGCTTGGGTTCACTGATGTCATAAAACTGGGCATTTTATGACCCTGGAAAACTGCTGTGGCTTTGCATACTATGCATTTTTACTGGCATAAGCTCCCACGGTTTTATGACTGATCTTAAATTAAATAAAACATGATACAGTGTTTGCATTACCGGCAGATATAATTTCGTTCAATGAAATTAGTTGGAATTTAATTCGATTGTTACAAATACGCGTACGTGCATTCGAGATATGTGTACGCAGTTATGGCTCGTTTTAGTACATGTCTGAAATAATTTATGAGTACATTGATAGCGTTAGGTTAAAACAATAGCATAATTTTAATGGAGTATTATTGCGCTTAAATCTAATGTTATTTGTGTAGTTTCAAGCAGAGATGGAGACCGAGGACGCTGTACATTTAATTTTATGGACAGCGTTTAGGTAAACTAAGGGCTTATATTAAGTAGCTAGCCAGGGACCAACTCCGTGCGGCTAATAATGTGTTTTGAACAGCAAACGAGAATTTATAATAGTACCATTTAGTTTGCAGTGTACACTCTTTTTACTCGACTGGTTGGCACGCTCTGTAGCCTAAACGGCTTGATAGATTTTAACTTATGAGGTGACTGTCCTCTCATACTTCTTACACTGTAATTTGAAAATATTATAAAAACCATTTAATTTTAAAAGAGTAACCGTGGAGTTTCTTGCCGGCTCTTCTCCATAGGAAACGACCAATTGGAACCGTGCACCTAGCTTCTGACGTTTCATATGTGCCCTTGTAGGGTTATGTGAAATAAAATATTTTGAATTTTGTATTTGAGGTGTCGTTAGATTCGTCTTAATTCCGGGAGTGACATAGGCTATATAATATTTATATATTGCATCTGCAAATAAAATATATTGAAGGGAAGGTTTTTTTAAAAATCAATTGCAACAAAATTGGTATTAAATAAAAGCTAGTAATGAGTCAATTCCAAATATATATATTAATAAACATAAAACGGTTGAAAAAAAAACAAATTATAAGAAACCAATAACCTGAAATATGGTGTAACTTTTGTTAGCTGCAATACCTTACAAAAAACAAAGTTCAATGCTTATTTTTCTCTTTTCAGTTATGTGTTCTGCAGTCGGGTTTTTTGTTTTTTTTAATAACTTTTTTTTTTTAATAAAAAGTTGTATGCAAATAGGACCAAGTCCAGGGGCTCCAAAATTTTCTCATAAGGTCCGTCTGCTATAAAATATTAACTGAAAACCGAAAAGATAAAACTGGTAACAGTTAACAAAAGAAATAAAATCCGATTAATACATCTTCCGTGGGACAATAACACAATGGTAGGTATTACAACGAATTCGTCATTCGTGAATTATTGCCGTCAGAGACACAATAGTCGACCGTTACTTACGTACGGAGAGTCGTGTCCCTACAATTATACAGACCGGTATTTATCGGCACGATTTATTTATTGGATTACGAAGCGACTACTATTTAATTAACGCGGGACAAATTTAGCAAATTGCTTGAATTAATATTTACAAACTGGAATCGGGACGAGATAAAGTTCGGTAACTAGCTGCTTCTCGCTGTTGGAGTGTTTGACTATGTGAAACTCTGGGCTTATTGCTGGGCGTTTTACATTCTTTGGGATGTCGTAATTTTAAGGGTTTTGTTTGATTTTCACGTTAATTTGGGCAATTTTGAATGTACTGTTATTTATCGTAGCCTCTGTTGTTGCTAAGGCATGGTTTCCTTGATTGCTTTTCAGATCTCTGCAATTTTTTCAAGTTGCCATGCCAATGAATGCGTCATCCATTTATCACACTCACGATGCATAGCAATTAATCATTTTTGGCTATTCCAGTTCACTGCATAGGTCTCTGCTGTAGTCGTCAGTCCATCTGGCTACTACGTTAGCCAATTTGCTCCATTTTCATGTTCCGTTTCGTCTGTGTATGTAGCAGCCCTTCCAGTATCAGTGTTGCTCTTGAGCTCGTTCAATTCACACTAGAAAATTGATACGGCAACGTTTTGGATAGTTTTCGCTTCAACACCGAAGTCTCTTGGGGATCACAAACCAAAATAGCATACGAGGCTCTTAAAGTATTTTTGCTCGATTTACAGCTTCGTACGGTTGATATGACCATCACAGTTGAGCCTACAGCCTACAGTGAAGAAAAGTGATATTAAGGCTCTTGTGAACGTCTGAAAAAATATGATAAAATAAAATAATGTACTACGAAATATAATAATTATGTTCTAGGCTGCAAGAGATATAAAAGTCGTTTGTGTCTTGTCTTGATCAAAACTGTTACAGTCGTTTAAAATATCTCATATTTTTTATAGAATCGTAAAATATTTCTTTCACAAGCTCTTTGCGCGATATAAATGTACCTCTTCAAGTGCGAAACCGTTTGAAATTTTATTTTTTGCTTTTCATATTTTCTGTTTTAAACTACTCTAAATCTTCACGCTTTCTCGGGAATTTCGTCTTGTGTCCAAGAAGTACAGTCGAGCAACGTTAGTGAAAGTAAACGCGGTTAGAGTTAAAAATGGTTCTCTATTGAATACAAAGGAGAATTTCTATGTTACCAGTTCGAAGATAGCCTAAAGTGGAATAGCTAGTTATCTGTCCGGCACTTGGCCAGTTCGTTACCCACTAAGGGGATTATCGGCGCCGAGTACTCCGGGCGCACACGCGTGGCAAGTTACAACATACATTTATGTAGCCGAGCTCTCGCTACAACTATTGTGGAAAAACAATTCGAATAGTGATAGTGAGCGCTTAATATTTAACAAACGTTGGAAAACTATATCGAGTAACGTTTATTTAGATGGTTATATGAGCGTCAATTTTAAAATTGGATGGCTGTTTGTTTTGTACGAAGTTATATACGGAACTTTAACAACAGTGTTACTGGAGTATATTGAACAATATACTCCACTAACACTGTTTTTTGATAGTTTTATTATTTTTCAACACTTTTTGGATAAAATAACGCTGTTATTGTGTCTGGCTGATTGGTAGTTATTTTGTTGCTCGCAGGACAGCGTGCAGGTGCGCGCTTTTAAAAATACAGTTATTGTTATAGGTATAACAATAACTGTAATTTTAATAGCTTTTATTCAACTTGCAATGTTGGTTAGTTATAATAGTTTGTTTAGTGCGAATCTTGAAAGCTGATTTTTAACCACTTCCTACGGAGTTGTTATATTTCACATATTATTTGTGAGGAGGCAGTTTTATCATCTACTCCTCCTCTACCTAGTAGGAGTACTATTTTTTTTTAAACGTTGCCCCACACTAAGAATTTCTTCCTGTATCGTGGGTGCGTTTACAAACATAGAAACTCACATACACTAACACCCAGACCCGGAACAACTATTTGCAGATCATACAAATATTTGTTCCGTGCGGGGATCGAACCCGCGGCACGTTGCGCAGCAGTCGATCTAGTCGACTATGTTCCCTTAAAGTATGTCTCTCGTTTAACCTAACATCCTGTATAGTTCTTACCTAACGGTCGATTAAGGGCTATCCTCTATTTACGACATACCCTGTGAACAGACGGTCAAAGATCTTGTGTAATAGACCTGTAAAGGTTAACAACCACATTACATTGCATGCTAGCTCACGATAACAGTGTTTTCTTAAGAAACAATTACATTTTATTGATATTTCTTTCAGAATAACAAAGATAAATTCCTTGTGATTGCCTAGTCAATCTTTTTTAGTGTTCCGTAACCACAGGGTGCCAACGTGACACTATTATTAAGGCACCGCTGTCCGTCGGTCTGTCACAGGGCTGTATCTTTTGAACCCTAATGTAAAAAAAGGTGTACTTGAAATTTTCACAGAGTGTCTACTACTATGGCCACTATAACAACAAATAAAAAATATAAAAATTCGTTAATAATTAAAGGGGTCTCCTCCATACAAGAAACTAAAGTTATAAAAAAACAGTAAAGTTAAATTATGTACGATTGTACGGAAACTCGCACTAGGCCGCTTTCTTTTAATAGACTTACTCAACAGTTGAAGTAGAAGCTTTTATGACCAGTTTTAATTACATATAAAACTCAATTAAGAACGTATGAAGCATACGACACGCAAAAGAGATGTACTGAACCAATTATACGCAAGATCAGCTTAGATGCTGACGAAGTTAACAAAAATACTTTGGTCATTACTAGCAATCTGCAAAATATCGTTGAAAAACATCGGTATAAACACTCAATACAACAGAGAGAAGAAATAGATCCCTATACGTAGGACTTAAGGTTTATATTGAAATGTCCTTTTCTCCCAAACGAAACTATTGGCTATTGAAAGTGTATAGTTATTTAAGGCCGGTACCACAATTGTAGGGTAGACCGTTCGATCACATGGTAAGCTTCGGCCACTCGGTTTGAATAGGTGGCCTTCCTATACAAGAATAGATGACCGATTACAATCGAGCCCTTTCTTTGCTTTTAGATCTCTTCGGTGAGTTATGGCCGTTTCTAACGTTATATACGAGAAACGCATGGGTTGTTGCAAAACTGAAATAATGTTGTAATAAAAATATACATGGGAGAAAAGTGGAGTTGTTTTTTTTTGCTATTCGCTTTTTAGAGGTATATAACGGCAATATAATCAGAAATAAATACACAACAATGGTCATATTTAATGTTGAGCATGACAAGAGAAAATAATGTTACTAGCTGCGCCCCACGGTTTCACCCACATACATCTCGATCGCGTAAGAATATCGGGATAAAAAGTATCCTATGTCCTAATCCAAGTCCTGGCCTACTCATGTGCAAAATTGTATCCAAATCCGTTCAGTAGTTTTAGCGTGAAAGCGTGATAAACAAATAAAGTCACTTTCGCATTTAAAATATTAGTTAGGATGTTATTCAGCATTCAGCAATTTCTTAATGTGACCCCGGATAACTAACCGGCAGCGGTTAAAACTAACAGGTACTCTCTAGTTTAGGAATATTGTAAAATTGACAATCAAGGAGTTTTAGAGGTATGAGGAAAAGGGTGTAAAGTTCCGTCCCCCTCTATAGAAAAGGGAGGATACTCCGATCAGACGGGTGTCATGTGTGGCGGGCAACTGCTCAACGGTTGAAGTCGGGATCTTGTATATGTGATCACGCGTTGAACTCTAATTGCGCGATGCAGGTTTGTGTGACGACAGATTTTGTGTGACCTAAGGTCTTTGATGCGTAGTTCACACGTTGACATTTACATTTTAACTTAGTGATAATTGGGAAAATAATAAAACTATCAACTCAAACCTCTTAATTTACTACCAAAAATTACATTTTGCTTCGTATTATAGTAATAAATGTTTCAGTTATAGGTACGTGTAATTCAAATTAAAGTAACAGTGTAACTTCAGATTAAATTCCAATAAGTTTTATTTGGGTTGTAAGGTATTACTTTTAGCAGAATGCATGCTGAACTGGAGTCATCTGCCAAACTATTTCAAAGCGAGTCTTTAATGTTATTCATCTCTGCAAATAATGACTTGCAGGCATAGGTAGATCCCGGGTGTCACTACTGTGTAGATCGCCCGGAGGACACGGTGGAGGTTTGCCCGTCTTGGGCGCGGCACCGCCATGTCCTTGTGGAGGCGATCGGCAGCTGTGATGTCTCGCGTCCGGCCCTTGTACAGGCCATGGTCCAGAGCTAGAGGGCGTGGGAAGCCGTCACCTTCTTCTGCGAAGCAGTAATGCTCGGGAAGGAGGAGGCGGAACGCGTGAGAGAGACACATTTCGCGCCCTCACGCCCCTAGCCGCCTCAGGAGACGCCCTGGGCGTCGGGAATCGCAGGCCTATTCCCGGCCACCGTAAGCGCGGGCTTGCGGACGGTGAGCAATGGGTAGCTCACCGTCCAATAAGGACCAGGCCCGGGTCGACGGTGCGATGTGTTCCACGCGCGCCTCAAGGAGATGTCAGCACAACTGAAGGGTCTGCTAGGACCGATGCCTGGCGGGGTCGCGGGAAAATCCGAAAGGGATACCGTGGTCCCTGGCAACGTACAGGCAACTGAAGAAACACGGGCGGGTTTTAGTCATTGAGAGTCTTATACGCCTTCCCGTTCCGGCCAGAGCGGGAGAGGTTATTTAATAATTTGTCACCAAAAAAAAAGGCATAGGTAGAAGAAAAGTTAGCTAAAATAGCACGAGCCAGCTTCTTCAAACAGTTAAATGTGTCTGGAATCCAATTCCAAATTTCCACAATTTTGTTACTGGCATTTTTATTTAAACTGTTTGTCAATCTTTCTGTTTCAATCAATTCCAACTCTTTGCTTGTTTCAATAAATTTTTGAATCCATATTGAACTAGACTGGAAATCAATCAGCTGCCTTTCAAATTCTTCAACAACTAAAATGCAAACCGTTTCGCCAAAAATATTTTGAAGCCTGCCATCAATGGTACGCGTGCCATTGATGGGCACGCGTACCATTAGTTCGCCACCCCTGTACTGGATAATTGATTTCTCTGCTTAATTAAGTAGTCACTCCACTCACGACCATCCCTGTAATCTAATTACGTGCTTCCTATAATTTTAATATTGCCATCATCTTGAAATTAATGGATCTTAAGAAAATTAACGTTTTGAGTACGTCGAGAGGGATCCCATCTTTTGTTTTTACTTCTTGAGAATTTGAAGGTTATGTACACTCTTCAATATATTTATCAATTGATATATTATATATTGCCTAGTTTTTTTGTTTTAAAGCTTAAAAAAAAGCCATTGTAGTTCTTTTTCCATAAATTAATCAATTTTAATAGCATTTCAGCCTGTGTCACCAAAACTGGCATCTGTGATCCAGTTTCCGTTCTGCACAAATGAAGTATATTTTTAACTGTGGCTTTTCAATTCATATAATTGATGATCAATTAATGTATTATAAATTTATTATGAAATGACAAACTTAGGCATTACTTGGTCATCTTAAATACAATATACCTACAAGCTAACTGTAAAATATATAAAATACAGGTATATAAAAAATGTCAATAAACTATGGGTTACGTTGGTCTATGTACGAGTATACCATGTCACTGAAGTAATAAAACTCAAGTCGATGATAACTCGGTAAAAACCCCTGTAATTAATGAAGATAAGACCACTCCACCGTGTTTACAAGTCACAGTAATAACTTTTAGGCATTTCCCTGAACAGCCAGTTACTTCAGTGTAAATACCTTGATAAGCACTGACTTGGAAACCTTTCAGTAAATTATTAAGAGCAATCTTCAAGTGCCTCACTAAAGGATATTTAATAAACCGTGTTCAAGCGAAATCTTTTGTGTAATTGGATTCCTGCTCAGTAAAAAAATCATTAGTGGTAATAACTCAATGGTTATGGCGTAGAATGGCGATCGAGAGATCGTAGTTTGAACCCAACGCGGTAGAACTTTAGAATTGATCCCATGTAGAGTACAAGCATGTAGTTGAGCTAAGATTAGGGTTATTATCTATCGCTGTAACAAGTGTACTAACCTGAAAACCGGGTCGCGCAGTAGCTAGGCGCCTGGCTGATGTGCTCCGTATTTCACGTTCGATTTCCACACGGAAAAAAGATTTGTGTTTCCTGCAGCCTGATAGTTGGTCCCAGTCTGGATATTTGTAAACGCCCTTACGATGCTGGACAATTTGTTTACTTGTTGTCTTTGTTGCACAAAGACAAACATTAATGTCCCATTACGTAATGGATCATTAACGCTAATGATATTTCATTAATTTCATCAAAGAACCATTAAAATCGAGTCTTAGGCTACATGTTCACTGGGCACGCCACAATTGTGGCAATATGTCCCCTCTTTGAGGACTGGCTAGAGAGGCACCACGGCGTCCTCACCTTCCGCCTGACGCAGGTCCTCACCAGACACGGTTGTTTCGGGAGGTTCCTGTTCCGCAATAAGGCGGGAGGAAACGCCCGGGTGTCACCACTGTGTGGATCGCCCGGAGGACACGGTGGAGCAAACGGTGGAGGTCTGCCCGGCTTGGGCGGAGCACCGCCGTGTCCTCACGGAGGCGATCAGCGGCGGCGATCTCTCGCGTCCGGCCCTGGTTCAGGCCATGGTCCGGAGCGAGAGTGCATGGGACTTTCTTCGTCACTTCCTTCTGCGAAGTAGTAATGCTCGCGAAGGAGGAGGCGGAGCGCGCGAGGGAGAGGCTAGATGTGCGCCCTCGCGCCCCTAGTCGCCGCAGGAGACGCCCCGGGCGTCGGGAGTCGCGAGCCGTTTCCGGCCACCGTAGGCGCGGGCTTGCGGACGGTGAGCAATGTTTAGCTCGCCGTCCGATAAGGACCAGTCCCGGGTCAACGGTGCGTTGTGTTCCACGCACGCCTTAAAGAGGTGTCAGCACCAACTGACGGGGTCCGTAAGGGCCAATGCCTGCCAGGATTGCGAGTTTGTCCGAAAGGGATATCGCGGCCCTGGCACACAGGCAACGGAAGGAACACGGGTGGGTTTTAGTCAGTAAAAGTCTGACACACTCTCCCGCTCCACACAGAGAGGGAGAAGTTATTTGATAATTTCCCAAACTAAAAAAAAAAAACAAAGGGCTGTTTAATTCGTTGACAATTTCACTAAAATAGCCGTTCTTATACATGTCAGGATCGACTGCTTAGCTACTTGAAGGTATATCGTCATGATATTCTTTTCAGAGGTTAAATCCGTATCTATCTGCGTTTTATCATTTTTAGCGTCTAATTAAATCTCACGGTAAACTGTTGAGGAATACGGACATAATGCAATATTGCTAATCCCTCATAGCAAATACCGTGATAATATACGATGACCAGCCCTGTTTATTTGTGCAAAATATGAACCGAATCTATACAGTAGTTTTTGCACCAATCCGGAACATACATCTAGACAAACAAACGCAAAAAAATTTCAAAAAACTATATTTTCGGCATCAGAATCGTTCCCATAAATCGCAGCATATACATTTTTTCAAAAATATTCTACGTATGTTCAGTTTTGATTTCGTTACTATTTTTTATTATATATGTATAGATAAGTATGGATTATGTTATTATAATAAAATATTATCCCTTGTCGACTTGTAATTTGGTTTGATGGTAAGGATATTTGATCATATTGACATGAAAGAAATGTTCGCATTTCTAGGACAGGAAAAACCATTACCCGGAACACAAGATGGTTGACACTGGACAACTGAGTTCAAGGCCGAACATTACTGATGGCGAGGTATTTGCTCCACCTTAGTAACGAGACTCGTGTTACGAGTCCCGGTGATGTCGAGGCACTATTACTGTCAAGTATTTTTTCTTTCGTGACTTATTTGGTAAAAAAATACGGTAAAGATTTCGCATTAATAACCTATTTTAATGTATGACTAATAAACGTCTTCTTTTTGTAAGAAATACAAACATATTATTAGGTAGCATAAAAAAGTACTTCGAATTCATCAAATTCCAAAAATAGTGACTGTAATAACCTAGTGGTGTGACCGTCAGACTGCCAGGTCATAGTCTCAAGTTCGAACCCAAGGCCCGCACCTATGACTTTTCGGATTCATGTGCGTATTGTGTAATTATCCCTTGCTTCAAAAACGGTGAAGGGAAACATCGTGAGGAAACCGGCATGCCTGAGAGATATTTCTCGACGGTATGTGAAGCCAACTCAGAGGCCCATGGGCGGCTTTAGAACTCTGACACCAGGTTAGTCACTAACCACACAAAAAGAAGATCAAATTCATAATAATTTTCTTATAGGTAACGGAACAATAAGACTAGAAAAGAAAAATATACTTTACTTCAATCGTAGCCGTTGCGTAGCAGTTACGTAATAGTTGCGTAGCAGTTGCGTAGTAGTTGCGTAGCAGTTACGTAGCATTTGCGTAGCAGCGACGTGGCAGTGGTTTAGAAGGGAGGCGTTTGATCTCGAATAAATAAGCAGTTTTAAGAGAAGAGCAGTGTCACGTAAAATCTTATTCAGCAGATGTGAAACAAGCTTCTCTTTAAACCATCACTGGAAAATTCTTTCGTTCCATGAAATAAAAACTTATATAAACTGCAAATAATTTTATACTTTATTTCCTTCCATTTAAGGATGAAATTGTATCAAACATTTTATTTAAAACTGTTTTAAAGTAAAAAAGTAGTACTATAATAATGCAAGAAGGTTCTCTAAGAAATAAATATGAGTTCCTTCCGATGCTTTTAAAAATTTATGTAGTCACTCGGTAAATTGATATGCTATTCGATTTTATGATGAGATATAAACTAGCTGGCCTATCGCGATCTATGAATAAGTAATCGAATATATTTTATCTCATTCGATCGTATTTCTTTTAAAATATCCGGAATTTTATGAATACTTATATTTTTATTTCCAAAAAAACATCTTTCGGATAGAGTTCGATGTTCTGGAACCATGTTCATTAAATTTGATGTTTTTGATCTTAAGGGCACGAATTTTTTTCTTTTTTTTTTGGCCATCCCTCCCTGGTCACTGAGAACAGCTAGTATCTTTATAAATTATAGCCTATGTTACTGTATAGCATTCAACTGGTGAAATATTTTTTTAATACGGTCCAGTAGTTTTTGAGTTTATTCATTACAAACAAACATACATATCTTTTCACTTAATAATATTATTGTGTAGAACTGTAGATAATACTTTATTTATTCAAGCAAGTCGTTACAGCTTTTCCCCATCTGGTGTTAAAAAGTAGAAATTACGCAGGACATCATACCCACTTAGTACTTGAACAACTAAGAACAATACTGATTAAGAACTTTGTACTTAGGCTTTGTATAAAAAGTAAAATTATGTGAACGGATCGTTCCTTAGAAACATTACCCTAATTGCTTTATAAAACGGGTTTGGTATAACATTTTTTATGGAATATTTTGAGGGTAGTCATCACGCTTATGATTGTGTAAGTCGGAAGGGATAGGCAGAAAGGTTTTTAAGAGACTTTATAGGGTATAAGGATAAAATATGCGCTGAGTTTTGTTAAAAGTCAGTTTTTTTCATAATTTAAGTGTAAGTTTTTTTTTGAAGATTGTAAAGTGTAGGCGTGGACCGACAAGGTCAAATTGTAAGTCTTAGTTAAAACATTGATCGTATTTCCGTGAAAAGTCGTAATATTGAGAGATTATTATGGCAAAATATTTTGGAGTGTGGTTGTACAGTATTTCTATCGGGTTCCCTACTTGAAATCGAATGACGTAAGATCGAATAAACAATATATGCGTAGAAGTATTAATCAACTATAATCATGAAACATTATTATGGTAATAAAATAACGTTACAAAATACCCAGGTAAAATAACTAGGTATTTGTAACGTTATTTTATTACCATAATAATGTTTCATGATAATAGTTGATTATAACAACAGCCACACTGGTCGATCCATCAGGTTAAGCTACGCTTGCCGGGGTTGGTCAGTGGATGGGTGACCATCTTTACATATCGAGAATCCTCCGTGCCTCGGAAAGCACGTTAAGCCGTTGATCCCGGCTGTCATTCGTGGATCTTTGACAGTCGTTACGAGTCGTCAGAAGCCCGAAAGTCTGACACCAGTCTTACCAAGGGGTATCGTATTACCCAGTTACTGGGTTGTGGAGGTCAGATAGACAGTCGCTCCATCTAAAATACTGGTATTCAGCTGCATCCGGTTAGACTGGAAGCCGACCCCAACATAGTTGGGAAAAGGCTAGGCAGATTGATTGATTATAGTTGATTTATATTTCTACGCATATATTGTTTTAATAAATTGTACTCAAATAAAAATCCTTAAATCTTTTCTGTAAATCGATTAGATAATCATTCGAGAAATGATGTTTCAAGATAATGGGCTTCGCGCTGATCGATTTCAAATACTATCGAGTTAACGTTTTCGAGCATGTATTATTCGATCTTACGTCATTCGATTTCAAGTAACCCATTTTTATCACACGACGCGACGCGCGCTTTACTTGTGGTTACCAAGTGTACACGATTTGAATGTATGTGTACGCGCAGGAGCTCTTGGTACCGTCCGAGACAATGGCGAAGTCGGAAGTGAGTGTCTGTGTGTGTGCGTGTGTGTGTTATGTGCTGACGTCGTCTTCACGCACACATTCACAGCTTGTTTGTACACTTAGTTACCACAAACATAGCGCGCGTGAGATAACAATACTACACACTATACCCACAACATCCAAAAACTCAATAAAAGACAGAATTTTTTGTTAAAAACTTACTTCCAGCCTTAATTCCGTGTATATTTTCGATTTGAAAAATGAATGATCGCTTTGTAGGTTTTGTCGAGCAAGCAGTACTTAATCGAGTGCCTATCATCGACATGAATGCCTGTCACTGCTGTATCCGTGACGCACCGTAATTCAGACCGAACGTGACAGGCAAAACCTATTGTTTAGGCCTTATTAAAAGCTCGTGGAGTTTCACACAGTTTTCATGCTGTTAAATTGATGATTTTATAAGCGTGGGTTTTATACGTAGGTAGGTATTTGGAATTTACCTTACAGGGGAGGGGCTTGTGGCTAAGTAATAACAGCTGCACGGGTCGATCGACCAGGTTAAGCTACTCTTACCACGGTTGGTCAATGGATGGGTTCCCATATATACATATCAAAACCCCTCCCTGCCTCGGAAAAAACGTTAAACCGTCGGTCCCGACTGTCATTCGTGGATCTTTGACATTTGTTACGGGTCGTCAGAAGCCTGAAAGTCTGATAACCGGTCTAACCAAGGGGTATCGTATTATTCAGTAACAAGGTTGTAGAGGTCAGATAGGCAGTTGCTCCTTTTAAAATATTGGTATTCAGCCGCATCCGGTTAGACTGGTAGCCAACCCCAACATAATTGGGTAAAGGCTAGGTACATGAGGTACTTTGCCATTTGTACGCCTATTGAAACTATCGAGATGTAAACTAGTTTTATATTATGTACAAAAAATAAAAGCCCCTTTTTACATCAATCAAGAAATTAAGAACACCAATAAATATTCACGTGGTTCAAGTGTCAATTCAGCACATACGCACAAGCACCAAGTGCAAAGGGCAATTGATAGAAATCCGATCACTGGCGAAACACGAAGTTTGCCGAGGGACATTAAGAAAATAGTTGTACTGTAACACGCGTTTGGTTGAAAAGTTTTCTCATATTTTTTGTCAATGTTTTATACTATAGCTTAGTAACGACAAAATCTAAAACATTGTATTTTAAACATATATTTCAACCCACATTGTAATCCGTCACCAACAAACCCCACTGCAACAGTTTAAAAGAATCACTTGCATCGTATCATTATGAAACAACCGTCCCCATGCCTACAGAAGCAACTGTTTAGATAGGACAAAAGCTCTAACTGGGCCACTTACGACGCGTCGTTCTACTTACGGTCCGTATCTCAGACTTGTCAGATTCGCCCTGTTCACCTAAAGAGCGCACTTCAGCTGCGCTCGGGTGAAAAATCAAAGAAGCACTTTATAGGACTGTTTGAATTTTAAATTATATTTACTATATTTTGTTGGTATATTGGCGTGTGCTAGCTGGCATATAGCAAATAATTAAATTTAATGTTTTACGTTGCATAATGTATGTACATTATTTTGCATAACTAGTATTGTATGGAATCAAGTTTTTCTAACTGAACAGACAGCTGTGCTGCTGGGGAGTTTGTTGCGCCACTTCTTCCCAGCTAAGCACTAGGAAGTGCTGAAGGGGGGCGTTTTTGGGGGACTGCCTTATGTAATTTTGACGTTTGAAAAGTGAATAAATGACTTTTGAATTTGAATAAAATTTCGGAGATTTGTGTTTTTGTGAAAGAGAATTTGAGTTTATAAGTCATAAGTCATAAGTCATAAGTCACAAACAACAAAGAGAGAGAGTAACAAAGTCTTATTGAGTAGTTCAGCTCATTTTGTTTGAAACAACGCGGAAAAGATTCGGTATGTGTATTTGATTGCATGGTGATCAAATGTACATATATATGTACATACCTTATCTTTTAGTTAAGTTACGTATAGGGGTTCTCATTCAGGAATTGTTTAAAGTAATACGAACTTTGAATTGTTGTCAGATTTCAGCCTAAACATATTGTGAAAGTTTCACACGGACCGAAAGACGTCTGACCTCGATTCGAAACCGATATAACTACTGGTGATGAAGCTTTCTGACTGTTATTGACTATCGTAGTTTAACGTGCGGACGTCTGACTTCGATTCGATACCGGTATAACTACTGGTGATCAGGCTTTCTGACTCTCATTGACTATCATAGTTTAACGTGCCTTCTGATACAGAAGTTACTCGCTGATTGGTCGCAGCAAACGTAGACAAAATTAACTTTGTGGTTCGATCAGCGCGGTTGATCTTTAGCCAGCCTTTTTCACGGCAATTGAGTTGCTAAAGTCTAACAATAATATTGGAAAATACTTTAAGGGGTAATTTTAATGCCCACCGGAGGCTCTACGCGGGGTTCGTGCACTCCATGGCCCTTTACAGGGCACAGGTGTGTGCGTGTCCTTTTAGGCTGCGGCCAACCCGCTGGTTGAACGCGTCCCAAAAGGTAATTGCCATCCGGCTGGTCCGGGGATACCGCACGGTCTCCGGTGAGGCGGCAAGCCTCCTTGCCGGATTGCCGCCATGGGATCTGGAGGCGAAACTCCTCGCGCACATTTGGGAGTGGCGCAAAGCGAAAGGCGAAACGCTGGGGCGTAACTCCGATGCCGCGTTAAATCGTGGCACATCGGATAGGGCTCCGGCGGGTTCTCATGGCGTCATGGAAAGTGCGATTCTCGCAACCCAGTGCTGGGCACGCCACAATTAAGGTGATAAGTCCCCTCTTTGAGGAGTGGCTAGAGAGGCGCCACGGCGTCCTCACCTTCCAACTGACGCAGGTCCTCATCGGATACGGTTGTTTCGGGAGGTTCTTGTTCCGGATAAGGCGGGAGGAAACGCCCGGGTGTTCCCACTGTGTGGATCGCCCGGAGGACACGGTGGAGCATACGGTGGAGGTCTGCCAGGCTTGGGCGGAGCACCGCCGTGTCCTCGTGGAGGCGATCGACGGCGGTGACCTCTCGCGTCCGGCCCGGCGTCGGTCCAAGCCATGGTACGGAGCGAGAGGGCATGGGAAACCGTCACCTCCTTCTGCGAAGCAGTAATGCTCGCTAAGGAGGAAGCGGAGCGCATGAGGGAGAGGCAAATTTCGGGCCCTCACGCCCCTAGCTACCGCAGGAGACGCCCTGGGCGTCGGGAATCCCGAGCCGATTTCCGGCCGCTAGCTCGCTGTCCGCACGCGCGCCTCAAAGAGATGTCAGCACAACTGAAGGGGTCTGCTAGAGCCGATGCCTGCCGGGCTCGCGGGAAAGTCCGAAAGGGATACTGTTGCCCCTGGCAAAGTACAGGCAACGTACAAGCAACTGAAGGAACACGGGTGGGTTTTAGTCAGTAAGAGTCTGACACGTCAGAAGTTATTTGGTAATTTCCCACCCAAAAAAAAGAGGTGATTTTAATAGGTTTTGAACAACTATTGCTAAGGCACCAAGTCTGAAATACCGAAGACATTATACGTCTTAATTATAGGTACTTGAAGTACTTTAAGAACAAAAACTAAAACAAAAGAAGCATAAACACACACACACGAATCCGATCCAAATTCAGTACCTTTCCCAAATATTGTTACTTTTATCAAAGTTGACGTTGACCGGAAGAAGATTGGAAACTTCACCTGCAAGCATATGGGTGGATCATAAAACTTAATGTTATTTACTGAAATCGCGGCTGTTCCGATATTATGGAACAGGTATTGTAGAACAGGTATTGTGGAACAGGTATTGAAGATGCAGAAAATAATATTACGTCAACCGTTGCGTGTTATGTTTCTTTTTCTTGAAATAAGGCTGATATGTGGTTCACTTATGTCTGAACTGTTATGAGAAGCAATAAGGTATACGTTATTATGTTCCAGCGGCTTCAGACGTACATCTAAATGCGTATCTATGTTGCAATAAAGTCTGTTGTTGAAATGAGGACCTGCTATTTTATATTATAGTACATTTTTAACATACGTTTGACCAATTTGTCTCTCCTCTTTCAGCAACTGGAAATAACTGATAAAGAATTTCTTGCCTTATTTATGTTTTGTGGATGCAATACAATGTCACCCATGGGCATGCGACCGCCCGTTTTTTCTGAATATTCATGAAAAATTCACTTTAAATGTCTATCTTTAATTATTTTTGCCGGCATTGCATAGATGTGATAAATAGTTCTTAAAACATCAGAACTATTTATCAAGTCCACCGAATCTTTGTGAACTCAGTCGACTGCGCTCACATAGATTAAATAATGTACTGGTCGGTAACTTAGACAAACTTGCAGTTTTCCAGACTATTTGTGTTCGTTTAGCCGAGTACTGATCACTTAATTGTTACTTATTTAATGAACGGACGCTTCCTGAAGGATAGTGCCAGGGTGCAAAATGCAATATCACTAATCATAGTGTCCGACCGAAACAGGACTTTCTACCGAAATCGAAACCAACATATTGTCTGGAATGTAAAGTTAACGTAACGTGTCCAAACCTCAGACCAAATAAAAACCAAAACAGAGCGCTGCGAACAATACAGTGAAGTATGCCAAAACTACACCGCCGCTCTGTGCATACACGCTCACACGCACACATTTACAACCTTTTACAATGACACTACACCACACAAAGTGCTCACATGTTTACGAAACCGGCTTGACTTCACTGTTGACAGCACTCTGTCTTGGTTTTATACTTGGTCTGTGGTCCAAACATATCTACTTTATCGGAATAAACTAGAGAACCTCTTTAGCATGTTTGCAAAAATATTTAGCTTCTTTGTGTGCTACAGCTGTGTAACCAACATTAATTATTGTACAGTCAGGCAAATTTATTGTGTGTCAAATTGACACACTACCTACCTCAATTTACCGTGTGAGAGCCTGTGCACACTACGCGTTGCGGCGCTGCACCGCAAAGATTTCGCCGCATGCCAATGCCCGCCAGGGCACACTGGCGCTGCGTTGCCGTAGCGTTGTTACACCACAGCGGCGCGCGGCGCCGCGCTGCAAAGATTTCGCCGCACTGGCGGTCACAAGAACAACTGAGCGGTACCGCTCCAGTGCCGCTCCAGCGTCCTCTTTCCGCTTTGTTTCGCGGGCTGCAATGCCAGTATATGTGCGGTGTGACGCCGGAACGCACCGTGTGCCATACCATGGATATTTTTATGTAAAACGCCGCAGCGACACCGCTCCGGCGCCGCGTCACCGCCGCAGCGCATCATGTGCACAGGCTCTAATAGCCATTTCACACAACTGTCGGGCATTTTGAGCTGGCAGTCAATTTGGTCCAATTTACCTGACATTATTTATTTATTTAGACCTTATTGTACACAAGAATATGCATTACAAAAAGAAAAAAATATACGCTGCCAGATATACAATGGGTGTGTTGCAATCTGTTCCTGGCAACCTTGGAATAGACAGTGATTTTCTGAACATAAAATGGGGTTGTCTGTGGTGCAAATAAAACTTAAACAGGGTGGCGACTTACAAACCTGCATTCGTCAATTACTTCTTTAAAAAAACATGTATTATTAAACTGTAGACTCATCCATACATAACAATTAACATAAACCACGAAACGTTCATAAAAGTGAAACCATTTGGATTATTAAGTCTATTCTCAATTCGGCATTACATTCATTTTATGAACACGTGTAATAAAGATATTAGCAGAAACACGAGTTAATTTCCAGTAAAAACGACTGCTTTAGTTATTTCGGTTGGAATTAGGTTGTGAAGCGTGCGTGACTATGGCGACAGGAATCTAAGCATCCATTGGTCACTGGTCACGCGAAACAAAGTAATTCTAATTACAAATGCACATGAGTGGCTGTTTATTGCGAAAAATGTGGCTAATTACTTTTTAACACCATCGTACTAGTTTTAATTTATTCCAACTTATTTATATTCAGTACAAAAATGGGGACAAGGCACTGATTAGGGTGATAATTGTTTACGGAAAGTTTTATATTAGCTAAAACTTTTCCACAAGGTGAGAAGAGTTTCCGGGAATATGTATTACAATTCGCCTCGTCTTTGTTCGGACTTATTTAAAAATAGCTTACGCCCGCGGCTTCACCCGCGTGGAGGTCCGAAATTATCCCTCGGGAACGTACTACTGGGATGAAAAGTCCATCCTGTATGTTAGTCCATGCTTTAAACTATATGTGTGCCAAATTTCATCCAAATCCGTTCAGTCGTTTTTGCGTGATTGAGTAAGAAACATTCAAACACAGAAACTTTCATATTTATAATATTAATAGGATAAAACGTATCCTATGTCAATCTGAATTAATTTTAGCTTCGTAACGGTATAATAACTTTACTTACTTGATGACCTTTATCTTTTTGTACGATTATTGTGAATCGCAGGGCTTATGGCTAAATAATAACAGCCGTACAGGTCAATCGAAGCTTAAGCTACGCTTACCGCGGTTGGTTCGTGAATGGGTAACCATCCATTACATACCGAGACCCCTCCGTGCCTCGGAAAGCACATTAAGCCGTTTGTCCCGGCTGTCATTCATACATTTTTGTCGGATGTCAGAAGCCTGAAAGTCTGACAACCAGTCTTACTCGATATCGTGTTACCCAGTTACTGGGTTGTGGAGGTCAGCTAGGCAGTCGCTCCATGTAAACCACTGATTTCAGTTGCATCCGGTAAGACCCGAACATGGTTGGGAAAAGGCTAGGCAGATTGATTTTTTATTGTGAATCGAAATCGAATACTATTTAACTATACGTATTTACACTTAGTACTAAATTAAATAACTACTAATAAATACAAAAACAAAAGGCCACTTGGGTGTCGGAAGTATTCGTTCGCATCGCTGTAATCCGGAAACGTGCCCAGAAGACCATTATAGGTCGGTAGGTGGGGGTGGGGGGTAGGATAGGTATAGGTACTGACAATACGTTAGCAAAAAACGAGATATAAAAGCAGTGGGCCGTTATACTTGTTAAAAAAAGCATTCTTACCCTACCTACCTATTTCGAGAAGCACATTTACGAAGTAGCAAAACTGGGAGTTACCACACCTAGGGAAAAACCCTGAGCTGCCTTTACATCTGTGTATTCTATAATAAGAGAGAGTAAGAGGGAGGAGGAGGGGGGAGGGAGTAAGAGGATTAAGGCTTGTGCAGACCAGCGCGACTTGTCGCGCGACGCGACACGAACAATACAATTTCTAAGAAAACTTCACAGTATAACAATAACCGGTGTCGCGTCGCGCGACAAGTCGCGCTGGTCTGCACAAGCCTTTATATTCAATGATAATAAAACAGCAATTAGCAACAAAAGAATACTGAACGCTTGTTCAAGGAAGGAATCCTTGGAACTATTAATAGATCAAGTGCAATAAGCGCTTTATATCAATGGAAACTCGATGAGTCTCCCACAGTTTATGTTATTGTTTGAGAACGTTTTAATAGCTACTTTATTGGAAGTGTTATTGGCATCTACAGATATCCTGCAAATATTTTCTGTATAAATACATGCGCTGTAAACAAATATGTATTCCGGGAAATATTTATCTTTTATTATTATTTGTGTAATTGTATATCTAAACGCGAATGTATCAAATGTGGATGAAGGGAACGACGGGTAGCATCGATAATTACTGTATTGAAGTTCATTATAATATTACAAACGTTTGCCTGCGGCTTCGCCAGCGTAGATGGCGGAAAATATTCCACGGGAACATACTTCCGGGATTAAACGTACCCTATGTGTTAATCTAGGTTATAAGCTATCTGTATTCCAAATTTCATCCAAATCAGCCGTTTTGCGCCCATCCGTAACATACATCCAGACAAGCGGACAAAAATCCTTTGTTACTTTATATTAGTTAGATCTTCTTTTATCATTTCGTTTATTCATTTTGATTCTTATCCATTTACATTTTTAAATATTTTTTAAAATAAAAAGGGAAAAATAGAGGTCCGCCGGTGTCGGGAGCAGGGTCCAAGCTACCGGTGTTTAGGGCTGCAGAGACAGGAGCCTCCTCACAATGCGAGCCGTATCGAGGAGTACTGCCTTCTGAATCAGGCCCTTGATCCAATCTCTCAATCATTATTAGAGTCTCAATTATTATTATTATTACAAACAAATTATCGTGCATAGATACTCAAAAATTGATGGGCTTTTTGGCGCTCGTCAAGGAAAAGAAGGTCAAACTCAAGATTAACCCTGAACAATAGAGTGCAGCATATTGAGCCGTAAAATAATAACAATATACGGTAAGAAACAGCACAGCATGCTAAAATATTCAAGCAGAGACTGCTGTATACAAAACCAGCCAGGCTGAAGGAGAATGGACATGTCAGGCGAATGCACCCGGGACATTGGACAAAGATTGACTCTAATTGGACGTCTGTGGAAAGATATCGCTATTGACGTCCATCACATCCGTGTTGGTTTGACGAAACGGAACAGAATTCTGCAAGATACGAAACTGCATAGAGAGAGATCCACTTTGGATCTAAGATTAAAGTCGTAAGATTTACGTTAATTTAGTATTCATATTTTTCGCGCAAAATAAAGACGGTGAGGGTAAATCTGACGATTTAAATCTTTGCCTTCTATAGGTATCGTAAACCGACAAAAAGAATCGTACCCGGAACAGCAATAAAAGTACGTACATAGTTCGTGGTCACCAACAATTAAACTTGAACAAGAACTTGAAAGGAACAATAAAATGGCAAACACAACGGTACCACAATAAATTTATATTTACGGCAGTTAAAATAGTTGAACGGATATGCCATAGTTTGATTTGTGCTTTCTTGTCAAGGGCCCGCTTTGTTTCAAATTGGAAAACGTATCACGTCCTTACTTCGGCGTGTGTCGAATGGTAATCTAGCGTTTTCAATATTTTTGTTACAAAACGAATACGTATGTATATGTTACGTACTTACTGTAGTATTGATTCGGCTATCGTTTTTATATGATAGCTGTTGTTGTGTTTGATAGTTTGAGTGTGTTTGTCTAAAGGTGCTCACACACCGGTAGCATTTGCCTGTAATGTAACGTTACAGATTCGATTTTGAGCATTACGTTACAATACTGCCTTCCTGACTGACGAGCATTCGATCGTAATGTAACATTTCAGATTCGATTTTGAGCATTGCGTTACAATACTGCGTCCCTGACTGACGGGCATTCGCCTGTAATGTAGCATTTCCGATTAAATATTATAGACATCGCGCACTGTAATGCTCGGTTCTCCTTCTTCACTGATGTAATACTCGAATTGTATTATGCAGGTTGCGCAATGTAATGCTCGGTTCTCCTCCCTCACTGATGTAATGCTCGAATTGTATCATTACAGATTGCGCACTAGGTTTGCCTGATGTAATGCTCGACTCTGAACTTACACTACAGGCAAATGCTCCCGGTGAGGGAACACCTTAAGGCGTTAACAATTAGTCTGACATACACTAAAAGTCTGAAAGGGATTATTCGTTCTGATAAAGTACTAATTTATGGCATTCGTGTAGATAAATAAAGTACTTCTAATGTTTTGCCTAGTAGACAGTATCTTGAATGTTATTTTTCTAATTCATTACCTAAGGTTGGCGGCCTATTTACCCTCGTTACCCTATATGACTGGTCTTGTAGCTCAAATACTTTTTCCAGACGTCTGTGACATAGATATTCAGTGTTTTTTTTATCATATAACCTTTTAATCAAACATTTTTCCAACCTACAAAGCAAGAAAACTTTTTGTTTTCGAACATCCAAGTTTTCAAGCAAAATTAACAATACTTTTTTTTTGTTATTTTATACATAGTTTAGATTGAATATTTCCAAAGAATTCGGATGAAGAATTCTAAACAATTTACTCGTTAAAATTGGTTCATGTTCTTTTTTTTAAAGATTGTTATGTAATAATACTTTGTACTCAGCACTGTTGTTACGAGAAATGAGGCATATAGAATCAAAGGCAGCTAAGCACCACACTTTCAAAAAATTAACTAAGTATGGAGCCATCTAGTGAATTTTTGGTGGCAACTCTTTATTCTATTATTGTAAGAAACAAATACAGCTAAAGCCCTTTAAAATTTCGTTCAAAAATTGATTTTGGGATCAAATACAGCTAAGTCACCTTATGTCACAATCAAAGACAGCTAGGTGATAAACCAACCAATAACAACGCTTGAATTCTCTAAAACAAAATGGCGATTTCTATACAACCGCGGTAGCCACACCTAATATATATATTTTTTTTTAATTAGTTCTCGTGCAAAATTTGTTGTGAAACGATTATTATGGAGGCCCCTGTAGAACCGGCAAGTACTGGCAGAGGTTGAAAACGCACACGAAACCAAGAAAACTGGAAGGCAAACATTGCTAAGAGAGAAAGGTTAGTGATGTGCCTCGCGTCTACTTTCCACACAATGTATAGATAAAGATAAATAATGGCAATCGAATTTAATTAATTTTTCGCAATATTTATTTTTGCATGTATTGCTATGTACCATAACGCTAATACTACATGCATGTAACTAAAATTGGGCTAAGATAGAGAAGTTTGAGTGTTGAAAATATTTATTATTGTTTTTATTTTTATTTATTTTATCTCCCAATAATGTTTTTTATAATTTTTGCTATAAATGCAAACCTACCTACAAGTACCAGTACTATACCTACTAAGTAACATAATAGCTACTAACTAGTAGTATGTTTAATAACACCCTTTTTTTCGTCAGGGGTTAAGTCCTTTACAGGTTCCTGGTTCCTAGTTCCTAACCAAATGTTTTTTTTTTCATAGATAGTCCTCAACTGCTTTACTTCAAACCTTTTTTTGTAAACGAAGAGAAGAAACGGCTGATTTATTAATAAGAAAAGTTTTAAGTTCATAAGAATAGAATATTGTTTCTAAAAGAAAAGTCTGATTAAAAAGAGAAAAAGTGTTTTTTTTTGTTACCATTTTGATTATTATTTGAAGTTTTATTAAAATTTTTAATATTTACATGAAAACGTGTTTTCATTACTGGTCCCTGAAATCGACCTCTGTTGGGAACATCACTAACATTGAGAGGTCAATATGGCGCCAGTCATTATCAAAGACAGCTAGGTTCACTTGAGTAAAAATCAAACACAGCTAAGTGTAGCTGTTGGTATCAAAGATAGCTAAGTCGTTTTTTTTTTTTTTTTTGGCTTGTTATTTAGTACTCATAGATAAAGGTAGCCAAAACCAATATAAAATCACATACTCTAAAATTAAAACTCAGAGAATATGAAAACCCCTGACTCATAAATTAGAAAAACGTTTTTTTCGGTTCCTGAAAATTTGACAAGGAGGCACTTAGCTACCTTTGATTCTATATGCCTCAAATATCCTTTGGTGATTTGAATATTTTGATGCCTCCTCGCACCTTCCATTCGTTTCTATGATTCTACAAAATTCTTAAAAAGTCACTTTCGAAAGACCCTTTTCGTCCAAATACTCATCGTATTAAAATACAAGAGTGTGAAGGTTTTCGCTTTAAAAGTCTTATTTATTTTAAATTAAACGGGGTAATGTTCGTGATGAAATTATTAAGGAGACTGGGAATAAATTAATCATGTACCTAATCGAGCGGATCTCGTCCCTACAAAATAATAATGTTTAGTTCAAATATCTAATTTATTTAAATGGAACGGTGTTATGACTTAGTCAAATGCTGCTAAAAATTTGTTTATTTAAAATAGAATTGAGAGCTTAATTAAATATTTAGATCATTGAATTATTTTAAACAATTCAATTTATGTTGATGTTAATCATTTATTAAAACACAGAATTTGTATAACTTCTAAATTCCATCGTAACACTCTGATTACCCTTCATATATTCTGAAAATCCCTTGAAAATTGTTTTTTTTAGCCACAGAGTATAAAATACAAATTATGAAAATGCAGTAGAGTAGCAAAGCCACAGTGTGACAACGACTAGGTGTTGTTACTTAATTGTACAAAGTGTATAATACCAAGCGCGTGACAACCATTTAAAAAGAGTTTCAGCGAAAGATTGTGTGGAAATTGGATTAAGTAACAAGCAACCTTTTGGGGTTTCAGCAAATCTCTTTGTAGTTTGTTAGTTGCGGGGCGCACCGTACACTTTTTAGTCTTATTACGCTTGCTTACAGAGTCTTCAATTAAGCACCGTTGAGTTCTATTTGTTAAGATTTTAATATTGTAGAATGGGGGATCGGCGTTGAGGGCTGAAATACAGGTTATGCCTAGTTTGGCCCCAAATGCTAATACTTTTGTGTACTTTAAGTTTAGATTAAGCACTCTTCTTGTGAAAAATGTACATATTTATGCGAATAAACATTATTATTATTATTAATATTGTAGAATTATACCTACTCAATTAATACGTTACGTTTCCTCGAGTATTTACGCATAATTACAAGGAAACTTTGGTGTGGGGGCTTGTGGCTAAGTAATAGCAGCCGCACGGGTCGATCGCTACGCTTGCCGCGGCTGGTCCGTGGATAGTGGCCATCTTTACATACCAAAACCCCTTCGTGCCTCGGAAAGCACGTTAAGCCATTGGTCCTGGCTGTCATTCTTGGATCTTTGACAGTCGTTACGAGTCGTGAAAAGCCTGAAAGTCTGACAACCAGTCTTACCATGGGGTATCCAGTAACTGAGTTGTCGAGGTCAGATAGGCAGTCGCTCCAAGTAACATACTGGTATTCAGCTGCATCCGGTTAGACTGGAAGCCAACCCCAACATAGTTGGGAAAAGGCTAGCTAGATTATACAAGGAAACGTCGATATGTTTAATTATGAGTGACGAGAAAGTTCTTGTGCTTCCTTATAAAGATATACAATTCAAATGTGGCTACATTTTGAGGGATATTTTCCATACGGAGCGATGGACGTTGAAGTATGTCTGACTTCGGCTTTTGTAAACAACGGTGACCATAAACTACAGGTCACAATGGATTGAGAACTGACCAACACTATAATTGGCACTCGACTCTGTTTTTAAGACCAGACGAGTATATGGAACTGGCACACCACGCAAGTGGATTATATTAAATGAAGCCAGGCAATGGCCAGGATTATTAGTTCCAGAATGATGCATAAAAATAGAATGAAAGAATGTATTCAGTCATACATAAAACAAACTTATGTGAATACTTGTCCGAGATTATGATGCAGGATTCATAAATAATAACGTACGTAAGCACTGCATACGAATACACACCGAGCTCCGCAAATGCCGATGCAAATTCTTTGTTATCGCCGACATCTCGAATTGCGTCCTTAAAAAATTCAGAGTTCACGGAGTAATTTAAAACAAACATTTAAAACATATTGAATTATTTATTTCGACTTTTTCGTATTCTTCAGTGTGAAAACCTTTTGAAATGTTATTAAGAATGGTAATGAGGATTGTCAGAACGGTAATTTTATTCTGCAAGGGGTGATTATGCTGGGGTCCTTTAATAACCACGAATTGTTAACGACGCTTTTGTTTAAGTCACGAAGTGTGCAAGTGCCAATTCCTTTTCTTTTGCTGTTTTTTTTCCTTGTGTTTATTTGTTTATATAAGGATTATAGCTATTATGTTGTTGTTCGGCATATTTAAGATTGTTGAGCTATTATTTCGGGTATTTTTAGAACGTTATTACGTTTTTTTAAATCATGAAATAAGTGGTTAACAGAATCCAGAGGCTTTAAGTATTTGCTTTTGGTGATTTTTTTAAGAATTTAATCAATAAAATCAGTTTCAATTTGAACATGTCAAAAACTACCCTTAAAACCTTGAAAAACTTTATTAATGAATTACCTAAATAGTTTGAGTAAATTATATTCAAATTCCAGGCCTCGTGCCTACCTACCTATTGGTAATTAGTTTTGACATGTTTGCAAACTGCTTTAATTAAACCTCGTGTTAACTTAATAGTACATAATGAGATCAAAGTTTATTTTTTTGGAAATCTTAAACTTGGTCCCGTCATAATGATCGTCGTATAATAGAGCATATTACACAAACAACGTCAAATAAGCAATTTTTTTTGTTTTGTTATTTTGTGTAGAGGGTAATATAACACGTTTTATTGAGCAATTTTCCATTAATTAAATAGGCAATTTAAAAGTGGTGTGGAAATGTTATGTTCTCTGTTATTTTATCCGTATTTTTTCCACAAAACAAATGTAAATCAACTTTTTAATATTTTTAATGGAGTTGTATTTGTTTTGGTTATTTTTTACGCAATCTGACTCTCCTCTATACATTGTGATTATTCAAATGAAAGCTCGCTTCATTTCGTATCATTTTAATAGTGTACCTTCAGTGGACCGTTTTATAAAGGCGAGGATTAATTTGCTTGATTACAAAACTGCATAGAATAAAATTGTAATAAAAAGTTGAGTAGTTTTTTTAGGGTTCCGTACGTCCGATTGAAAAACGGAACCCTTATAGGATCACTCGTGTGTTTGTCTGTCCGTCTGTCACAGTCAATTTGCTTTGAATCTACAGGACCAATTTGGTTGAAACTTGGTACGCATATGAATTTCTGTGACCCAAACACGGACGTGATACGTAAATAAATGAGTTGTGACTATTCGGAGGCAAATTGGAAAATTAAATAAAAAAGTGTTGCAAACTGTACCGTGTGACATATCAAAGGAAAGGGCTTGTTGTGAGGACCTAAAACTTTTTTAAATAATTTTAAAATAAGTACTTTTAAAGATATTTAAGAAAATAGATGAAAATGGACCATTCCCTTATCTCCGAACATACTGAACCAAAAATTTTGGAACAAATATAGTGAATGGTTCTTTACTCATAAATTACAGGAAAACCTTTATGAAGTCTTTGGTCTTAAAATAACATGAAATAAAAAAAAACAATATATAATCATAAATCTCTGAATATTGTACGAACCAACTTACATTTGCAGTCGGAATGTACGGGAGAACATGTTTCTCAACATTCATCCCAACTACGGAACCCTTCATTGTGCGTGGTCCGACACGCAATTGGCAGATTTTTTTTAGTTTGTTCTGTTAGAAATTTAAGTTTAGAAGTGAATGTTTATTTTCCTGCATGTTACTAATATAGTTTTTAGGTAAGATGTAATACTAACACCCTATGGGCCTTGATGCCTGATAATATTTTTTTATTTTTTTTTTATTATTTTTTTTATTCTTTTATAGCCTAAAGTGAACGCTTCGGAAATGAAAAAAGGTTGGTATATAAGTATGTATTTCTAATCCCGCATATGGACCGTGAAAATCCACTGGGACTTCGGAAAGGGAAATGGTTACTATCGTTACCTTCTAAACGCTCCGCGTACTTATGAAATGAAGCTATACGAATTATTTAACGGTTATCGCTGTAGTATAGTTTTCTCTACACTGTTGATAGTGCTGGTGGTAACCGAAGCGGTCAAATTTTTCATATGGTCAGACAAACCGTAACCACGAATGCTGTTAATGGCTGAAAAGCACCAAAAATGTAAACTGCAAAGGTTAAATGATACGTAAGTTTCGTTTTATTACGGATTTTCCGAGTCATATGGCCCAATGACTTTATTTGTTACAGCTTGCCACGTTGACGGAACAATAATTTAATTGTTTTGTGTACTTGTTTGTGCTACATTAAAAAATACTACTATTTTGTACACTACACAGATTTTTTGCCTGCTTAATTAACATTTGGTTTGTTTTACATCGATCTGCACTTCGTTTACCGACATTTTAATTTTAATAAGTGGTTATATTTTCGGAGTGTTCGAATGCAGACTGGAATAATTTAATTAATTAATGCAAGCATAGTCTGTTATTGAGTTGATACAGTTAATTATAATTGAGACATTTTGCGCACACTTGCAGGTATGCACATTCCCAGATGCAAAATACTGAAATGAAATATTCATTATTCCACTATAAATTATACGGGTATTATCAACAATCAAAACATAAATTAATCAAGGTATCGATACTCATCCTAAGCAATGAGCTGTTCAGTTATGCGCTTAAACGAAAAATGAGCTGGGAGGAAATCTTAATAGTATTTTATGTTTAAAACAAATCCGTTGATACTGCAAACTAAATGCTACCGTTGACAGGCTGGCTTATAAGTATCAATTTCAATTTCATCTCGAGGGTGAAACTGAGGAAGCTTTAAAATTTCCTCTTGTTTCAGCAATATTTCTGTTACAAATTTATTTTAAGGTATATTTATGTATTTATAACTAGCGACTCGCCCCTGCTTTGCACGGTTTTCACGCCTTGACCAAACATTGGGATTTCTTTATTATATGTAAGTTTAATATTTTACTATCTACATATAAACCTTCCGCAATACATTCTCTATATGATACTGAAGACCGGAATGAAATATGAAATATGTTGTGGAGTATAGAAGAACCACGTGGTCACACAGCCACTCGAAAGGTGACTTTAATTTATAATATGTATAGATTCAGCTGTTTATTGGAAAATGCCAGAGATACATAAAAAAATAAATTATTTGCAAAAATTACCCGAAATTCTCACCATGCTTTTGTAGTTATTTAGGCATAATGTTCAGTAAAATATGAATGGCTTTCCCTTGTTATTTATAATCCTTGGAAAAGGGGGAAGCCAAACAACGTTACTGAAATAATTTCGAAAGTTTTTTTTACCTCCCACAACTTTTGTTATGTTTTGTTACATTTTGTTTTATTTTTCTGTTCTTCCTCTTTCCACACGAGCGAACATTGTTCGTGCGTGTTTTCCGATTAACAACAGCTGTATATGATAGGGAACTTATTCCACTAATTTCAGTTTCACAAAGCAGTAATGGAGAGCACTGCAAACATGTGACTGATTGCATTGCGTGACTATTTGATTCTTCTTTATGACTATATTTACATAGCGCTTTATCTATGTCAGGATGACCCAATTGAAATATAATTTAGATTGTTGCGTGATGAACGATATGCGTTATGCGGGGGTCATTATTTAATATTTACCATATCTATTTTTGACCTGCTGAATATACCTAACTTTTGATAGATCATTAGATACTACTACTACTTAGATATATTATTTTAATGATTGTGAATGTACGTGGTTTTTATTTTCATAACTTTTTTTTTTGTTCCTCAGTTAATCTGGCAGTTTGAGTAGTTTATGCGGCCTACCCAAATGTCCTTTCTTTGGTATTAATCGTCGAGTTGAGGTCCTTATGTTCTGAGTTGAGCTCCACGGTTACTGACAAATGCACTGACTGGACAGATCCACTCAAATCTGTGTGGTTCTTTTCTCAAAAGACCATTTCGGACACTAATCTACATGGTCCTCATATGGCCTGTCCAAGATTATGTCTAGACTTTAAAACAGACTGTGACCTCTGAGTTTGTTTGGGCCTTTCTTCTCAGAGTAGTCAGAGAGGAAACGCCGAACTCATCTAGCTAATTTAAATATTTTTTAATGTGACGTCTAAAAGTGATTCCAATATCCTATTTACAGAATAAACGATTTCATTTGATTTTATTTCACTATTTTAGGGAATTATTGCTATAAAAACAAGAAGACAGTAAGTGAAGCTCACAACGTATAAAAAAGTCTAAGAATCGGTTTTCAATAGAATTGTCTGGAACCTTCCAGACAATTCTATTGAAAACCGATTCTTAGGCTTTGGCAGAATCATAATATGTTAATATTATAGCTCCTACACACTATGCCGGCAGCATGGCCGCCGGGCAAGCCGCGGCGCGCCCGGCCATGCCGCACAAAGGATCGCAAAGGAAATGAATGCGTAAAAGCTGGGGGTACATGCCGCGCGGCAAAAGCCGGCGGCCATGCCGTCGGCATAGTGCGTAGGAGCTATTATGAATCACACAAACTGTCACAAACTGACAATTCATAATATTATCTGCGTTCAATTCGTATTACGCAATTTATATGTTTGACAGTTTTAAATTATACTGAAATAACATATAAATTGTACAAATAAGAAATAATAATCTCATTTGATTAATAAACATTGCAAAGAAAAATTATCCGGTAAAATTACGTCTTCATTTTTTTCACGCGGTAATATTTACACCAAAATATGATTCTGACATGAATTGAATTGAATATGATTCAGTTAAAATATGTGTCACCATAGAGGAATTGCTGGGAATTCAGAAAATGAATTGCCTGTGGCCGTTTTAGGCCCCCAGTTCTGTAGCTCCTTAGTCGCATAATAAGAACAACCATGTTTGGTATACGTATTGACGCGCGCGGTCGCTAAATTTAGTCAGCGACACTACCACCTTGCTGTCTGGCTATAATTTTTACTACCGCATGAACGTGATGATAATGTCAAGAAGTATAACAACAGAATAGTTCTCCTGGTTGTCTTTTACCCATCTTGAGTTCATGTCTTCATCCCCTTTACCCACCCACTTACACAAACATGCTTGCCCATTCTTATCGTATAACCCCAAGGATCATGAATAGCTAAATTGAATACCCTGTAAAATGATACCTCAGCCACATAATTAATCTAACTGACCGCAATAAGTCCCTTTACCATAGAACACGAGGAATTAACACTACGTTGAAGTTTCATAGTATGAATGTAGAGATGATATTTGAGATTAATTACAAACAATGTCACAAGACGGTAATGTTGTCGCCGGATTACGACTGACGAGGGTCATTCCATTTGTTCCAACTCTAAGCTACAATTACCTACATATAAACTAGCCGACGATTAAATTCCAACTAGACGTATTCTGTTTAATAAGGAAGTTTTTGGAACGAACCAATCTTTCAAGTTATCTAACCTCTATTTTTAGTTCCTACACCCAAATCGTCCCATTTTTGTTTTTTTAATGAAAATCTATATTTAAATAAAGATGGTATACTTTTGTAATTTCGGCACGTAAACACTTTCTTTAACTTTGAGACAGAGTCAAGTAAATCGTTTAATTTGCTAAAACAATGTCGTTTCATTTATCCCCATTTCCTTCAAAATAAATATTATAAATCAAAGAAAAAAATATTGTTTAACATAACTGACGTTTTATTAAGAATGGAACGTTTTACGTTTCAAATTACGAAATAAAAAGAGCAATTTATTCTAAGGATGTGATCAGAATAATGATTGCAGAATTGCTTTCTTTACCGCTAGTGCAACCTCGAGTTTAAAACGACATTGTGTAAAGAATTGACGTGGAAACGAGTCAAATTGAGTAAAAGAACTCGTGCTAAAAGTCAATAGCCTGACAAATGGATGTTTCCCCCATACATCCAGCATGTTACAAAAGAAACATTCAAATGTCTCATAATATCGCGAGCTGCATTACAATGACGACAATAGTACATTATGATACGAGTGTGCTCTATTGGTCATTACCCAAAAGACGGCACTGGCCGGCGAGCCATAGGCGACCGCGATAATTTAGCCGAGTGGGTAGTGATCAATGCACACTCGTTTCATACGACGTTTTTCAACAAACTTGCGAGGAAAAAAACAGACTTGTTGTAAGAACTTATGCTGGAATAACGTAACTATCGAGATGATAATTTAGATTTATAAAGTTCAACTGACCTTTGTTGCCAGGTACTGTCAACCGGAGCTTCTTTTAAAAACTGTTGTACGTCGGTTGGTGACAATACTTTAGATTTTCGTATTTTTTATAACAACAAAACAAAACCGATAACAAATATTTACAGCAAATGGCGCGCTGGTTTTTTTTTTCTTCTGCTAGCGATCCGCGCGCAGTTGTAAATAAAGGCACAGGCAAAACCGCTGAACAGCCTATATAACAATATAATAAACACTAAATAATAATTTGAATACGCAAACTAAGATTAATATGTAGTGAAAAATATAGAATTTTATGAAATATTATGTTAATGTATCATATTTTATTTATTTACACAGTCAGGCATAAAAAAGGCAAGAAGTACCCCCGCAGAATGGTCCACCTGAAGGAAACCAAACCCCATAACATAGAACATAGAAGGCAAGAATTCTCTTTGATGAGATTAAAAAAAGCACAAATCTCTGCTCGGGTTAAAAAAGAGAATGCTCATTTAATAGTATAGGATAGTTCATACTAGTTCCATGTATTCAAAGTCAATTTCTTTATACAAATTCCATGTTGCAATGATAGTACTAACAAATTCCATACTGCCATGTCGCGTTTCAAAATTTGTCAAACAACAATGGCCGCTAGAAATTGTCTATGGTTTTAGTGATGTGGTAGTACGATCTTTTCGTTTTGGTAGTTTCGATGTTACGATTTTTTTTGTAGGCAGTGTTTCATCAGTATTTTTTATATTGAGTAACTTTCACATAAAAACAAATCCATTAAAATATGTTCAAAGTTAAAACTAATTGGTGATCCCTGGGGTAGCTCATTTTCTCTGTTCGTACTTCCGTCGGAAATGTCGAAAGTCAAAGACAAAACATTTTGTAATATTTCTAACAGTAACGATTTATTGTATTCGTCTAGTTAGCTCGGAGGATTTAAGATCACTTGAAGGGGATATGGTTGGAGTTTAAATTTCCAGAAACAGTCTTCCTTTTGACATTCGGTATTGAATGGCGGGCAACCCGTGCTCTTTTTGAAGGTATTCGTTATGATTCGTAACAAATGTGTGTGAGTGTTAAAGCAGTATAATATTTTAAGACTCGAGGGGTCCCCATAATACATATAGACCTACGACATACAGTCCATAAATTATAGGGTACCATCCTCGAAAAATCTGTGATCTACCTTGGTAAAAAAAAAATTGCAAAAGGGCAAATATACGTCGTGCTTAGTCGTGTCAGAAGTTTGGAAGGCATACTTTTATGCGAACAAATTATTAAAGCGACCACACGACGACAGGATCATGGCCGGAAATAACGAGGCTACGAAATCTGTCTTCTGACAATCAAGGCTACACATAGCAGACGACTCAAGTAGCCCAATTTGATGCCAGGATAATACCATTAATCATTTATAGGCAGAGTGCACCTCATGGCAATTCCAATAAGCCCAAACACGGCTAGGATAGATTATTTTATGACGGAGTTCCGGTGCCTTCTTTCCGGCTTCATCTTCAGATCAGTTCAATGGTACCATTTTCATCAGAATGTGCTTCATAGTCGCTTAACTATTTTAATCGAGATATCTTATCACCACCCGTAAAATACTTATCATTGAGTAGTTCCGGTGGCCATCTGTGGTCTTCTTCATCAGTTCCACTTCACCAAATCATACTTTCTGAAAGCAGATGCTTAACTTGTTGCTGAAAATACCAAAATCGCTATGTGTATGCCTATAATATTTGAGGAGTTCCCTCAATTCCTTATAGATTCCATCATCAAAACTGAATTTTGATAAAAATGGGACCATTCTGAAAGTATATCCTTTGAAATAAAAAAATAACTTTCCAAATCGGTTCATAAATGATAGAGTTATGAGGTAACAAACATTAAAAAAAAAAGAACGTACAACCGAATTGATAACCTCCTCCTTTCGGGAAGTCGGTTAAAAATTGTTTAATTATAAGATAAGAAACACGCATAGAATGTTAAAGTAGGTGTGATAATACGTGTATCCTAATTAGTGCGTATTTAATCAATGACACGTAGATATCGCGATATGTTATTGTTTTTAGCGAGTCGTAACCAAATTCTGATTAGTTATCTGTGGCATTACAGCACTAATCCGATAATATAAAGTAAAAGGCATGCGTTTTTAATACACTGAATTATGACCCTAAAAACGGTTCAATAAGAGCTACTTTACGAGCAAGTGTGTTGAAAAAAGCCTTATAAGCGTGTTTATTAATGTCTCTGGTTCGCGTAGGTATCATGATGTTTTTGTTTTATATCTATTTTTGAAAACGTTAAAAAAAGTTGGTCGACGTAATTACTCAACGTTTAGAGTAAGTCAATCTGCCTAGCCTTTTCCCAAATATGTTGGGGTCGGCTTCCAGTCTAACCGGATGCAGCTGAGTATCAGTATTTTATATGGAGTGACTGTTTAACTGGGTAATACGATACCCCTTGGTAAGACTGGTTGTCAGAGTTTCAGCCTTCTGACGATCCGTGAATCAAAGATCCACGAATGACAGGCGGGAGCAACGGCTTAACGTGCTTTCCGAGGCCCGGAGGAGTCTCAGTACGTAAAGATGTTCACCCATCCACGGACCAACCTGGCAAGCGTAGCTTAACCTGATGGATCGAACCGTACGGTAGTGATTACTTAGCCACGAGCCCACGAGCTCCTCCTCCTCAACGTTTAGAGTAAGTACTAATAATAATTAACGCGAGGCGTACTTAGGTGAATAGGTAAAGGCAACTAAATACTTACTCACGTCTTAATTTTCATTACAACCTTTGTGCCTCACGGCAAATTTGTGGATTTTTACAACAGCTGCATGTTTCGCTCGTGCCTGCATTCCGGCACAAACTCAATTGATGGAATCGGACATTTCTGTCGGTACTGGCGTACAGTTTAAGCTGTTATTCAGTTACCTCTTTATTGAAACGTGTGTCACCAACGACCAGTAATTGGAGGAAGTCTAGACAGGTTTTGATATCTGTTATATTCGTGAGCAAGCGCGAACATATTTTGTCTACTGATAGACGCTAGACGCTTTTTCGTGTAGTTATTGTAAAGTGTTGATTTCAAATCCCGTTAGTATAAATAAATCACAGTTAGGAGGTCGTACATAAGTATCGTTTATGCAATTCCTATGATGCTGATAAAAAACGCATGAAAATGTTATGGCCTTAAGGTACGGTTTAAAAAAGTGAACTCTCGAATAAACACACAGGTAGTCCAGATGTTATTTAACAATGTTATGTTACTTGTCCTTCTATTTGCCGAATACCGAACCAAATGGCTACATTCATAATTTGAAGTAAGCACTGAAACCATTCACAATAAATCATACATTCGTTGTAACACGTTATGGTACGTTTTGCCATTGATAAATAGGTATTATGGACGTAGCATAAGTAGGTATTTATGTAAATTATCTGCTCCTAATGCCATTTTGATAGCAACAGTGGTATAAATACTAGCGTGGCATAAAGGGGTGTTTAGATATCTGCAAATATAATGTTGCGAGCTTCCACAATTCCACCATTGTATGTACAAACCTTTGTGGCAAAACTTTGGGTGTTTTAGCAACATTTGGCATGTTTTGTGTTACACTTTTCACTTGTTCCCGTAAGCTTGACAAGTATCATTGCACTTCGTTACTTTTACAAAAAAGGTTCGCAGTGCCGACGCGGCGGCGGTTGCGTGCGAATTCCAGTAATATCGTAAAATAACTGCAAATTCCATCGTGGAAATGTGTTACTTTCATTTTGCTTATAACATGCAAGCAAAATGCAAATTTCACCTTTTTGTTTGAAATCCTCGACCAACCCAACTTTAAAAAAAAACTGGAAAATAAAAAAATCTTAAACGATTTAAATATTTTAAGGTGAACGCCGTGAACGCTATTACTTATTAAACGATTTCTTTTAAAAAAAGTTTTAACAAGGGCCCTTATAGGTGGCAAGCGAAAGTAGAACGCGGAAATATTTCTGTTTTTTCTTAAATTAAAAAGTTTGCAATAAGGATTTGGTAAGTTGGAGTTTTTGTGCATTTGCGAAACCCCTCCACTGGTTGCGAATAGCCTGAAAACGTTCCGCGGAGTCAACGACCATTCAAAAGTAGTCAAATCATTTTTGGATTGCTGGAAAACTTTGTTGAAAGGGGAGTTTGAATTCCATTTTTCTCGTTTCCTTATTTAGTAATTGTTGATTGGATTTCGTTTGCTTTTCAACATTAAATTAAAATGTTCTTACAGCTCTATTAGATGGTTTGACCTGGATTGGCTCAATCGAATTCGTAATGGGTGAAATGGCTTCAGGTGGGCGCTTGTACGGGCTCGAGGTCATTCTGTGAGTGTATCTAAAGTGGGTTGCGCTTGCTGAATAAGTGGCTCAGACAAATAGAATCTTAAATCGGCAAAGGTTGTCTCTAAAAGATTGCTTTTTGCGATAAGGCCGCCCATTGTGTCACTCTATGTCACACTATGTTCTCAAATTTATGTCTGTAATTTTTATAGTAAACATTATAAAGAGTATTCTATCTATGTATATATCTATCGGGTAGAAGAACCCAAGCAAGTGCATCATTTCGTAAATCTTGTCATTTCAATTTATTACCACCACTTTAGTTTGCAAGTGCTCTTATAGTTTTACAAACCAATGCAGAAACTAAACGAATAACCGTTAAACTGAAAACTAAAACACAAAGGGGAACGCGAACAAATCTGTCCAAAGAAAAATAGCTTTTTATTGTCTGTAAAAGTTGTGCTGCAGGAGCTATGAAAACTTGACCTGGTCGTGTCGGCAAGGCGTCGCTTGCTGCCGCCCTCGGGCAAGTTGCCGCGGCCGGCACGCGATCGCGTGATAACCAAAGGGCACACTACAATTACAGCAAAATGACCCATGCTCATTCGGCACGCGAATGTCGCTATTAAAAAGAAGAACCCGAAATTGGCATGTAAAAATAAAAGCCGGCAAGGTCTCGCGAGTGTTTTAGTCGGAAAGATTGATTTTCTTATCACGCTATGTGTTAAGTTGTTTTGTTATAAATTAGGCACGCACTGTTTTAAGCATCTAAAAAGAGGGCCTAGACAGAGTGACATTCAATCAGCGTACATGACACGTATGGGACCGACATTTACGCGAGCCGTCCACCGCGAGCTAAACTAAGTTAGTTTGCAGTTAGTTTAGTTAGTTTAGCTGGCGGTGGACGGCTCGCTTTAAGCTACCGAAAAGCTTATGACATTCATGTTGAAAATTGTTTAATGGATATACGAAAGCTTCGAATGCGATTGCCACTTATATCACCTAGATAAGTGGCAAAGCTTTTCTCACCTAAGGTTTATATAATGAAGGAATTAAATTCTAAGTGGTTCCTAGAAAATAATAAAGTAAGTACCTAAAATATTGTTCTGCGCTTGTATATGTAGCGGTAATTGGTTTGACCTAGTTATGGTAATAGCTTTACATTTCCTTAAATATAATTATTATAATTAGGTTCATAGAAAAACAATACATACGTGTACTTAATAGGGCCATGTTCCTTAGTAATTGGTATAAATCTGTTTTCATTTGGTAATTTTTTAAAGTAGGCGCAATTCATTTTGTTTTTAATCCTTGAATATAAGGTTAAAGTAGACGTATTTACTAAATTACTTGTTTAAGTATTTTATAAAACATTTTTCTGTATTGTAGAATAATAGAATATGCTATTATTTGCAATCAAGGAGTTTTGTGGATATCTGTAAAGAATTGTTTATACGATATCTTATAAATTCGATCAAAAAATTCACATCAGAACAAAAATATTTGAAAATTATTTATGTATTCAAGAACATAAACCAATAATTTTACTATTAGATGAAAATAACAGTTATGTTAGCAAATTGGGCTGGTCCTCAGGGAAACATTTCATCCTCTTCAACCAACTTAGAAAAGGTTTAGGTACTATTTTGAGTGTAGGTACATAAATTATGAACATGTTTAAACCATATCTGTGTTTATGATAGAAACGTAAATTAAATAACGTTCCTGGGGTATATCTATTTATAATTAAAGTTTAGTACTAGACTTACACCAATAGAGTACCAAAGTGATTTTTCAATTCATATGTACTTTCTGAGTTTATCTTGGACATTAATGACATAGGTGAAGGAAAACACCGTGACGAAACCTGGAGTTATAGTTAATATAACCAATATAAATCTCTGAAATAACCAACCCGTCTTGAGCAAGCGTGGTGATCAATGCTCGTGCCTTCTCTGTATGAGAAGAGGTCTTTGCCCTGCAGTGGTTCAGTAACAGGCTGGTATTATTTATTTTTACTAGACTTACATCGATAATATATTAAAGTCGGTTTTCGTGTCTATCTGTGCGGAAGCGTTTATCTAAACTTCGTCGGTCTTTGATGCGGGTTCACCATAATTTAGAAAAATAATCCAGAAAGTTTGTGTTTAAAATACATTAATATTAAACTTACATAAATAATAAAGTAATCTCGATGTTTTGTCAAGTCGTAAAAACCGTGCGAAACAGGGGCGGGTCGCCAGTTAAGTATACGTATCTGGGCGACCGAGCTCTGCTCTGGTGAAAATAGAGAAGGTCATGCTGCCTTGATAGTACATACTAATTCCATGCTGCCATGATAGTAGGTACTTACTAATTCCATGCTGCCTGCCATGTCATTATTCTAAGGTAGCCATCTTGTTCTAAGCTCTGCTCAGGTGAAAATACGGAGAAAACGAATGTACCCAGATATGAGACCTAGCTAGATCGATTTTTCGCCCCCGTAAATCCCTACATTGCAACTTTCATCGACATTTTTACAGCCTTTTTCGAGAACGTAATTAAATATATATATACAAATATTGCTCATGAAATAGTATAGGATATTTAGTTAGACAGAATTTTCAAGCATAAGAACAAGTCAATAACACTTTAATAATTATTTAAATTATTTAAAGTAGCCGTAATAAGAGATATAAAGCGTAAAGTAAAATGAAATACAAGTGCAAGACTCTGGTCCAAAATAAATATCCCGCGGAATGGGTAAGCAAAGACTGGAAATCCCTAAACGGCTTTGCTCGTAAATTGGGGATATAAAATACAGGAAATAACATAGGTATCTGTTCGATATAATATATTTTATTAATAGCAACATTTTCAAACAAAAAACATATCATCACGCCTGCGATCACCGAAGCGGTCAGCAGATATGTGTAGTATACAGCCACATTTCGCCAGTTAGGCGGCACGCCTGTTGCCATTAGGTAATGGGACACAATTCGAGATAATAATAATTTAGTCCTTGTACGATCTAAGAATCGAACCTAGAACCATCTTTCCTTAATATTATAAATGCGAAAGTGAGTTTGTTTGTTACGCTTTCACGGTAAAACGGCTGAACGGATTTGGATGAAATTTGGCACATGGGTAGACCATGACCTAGGTTAGCTTAGTTTTATCCCGATATTCCTGCGGGATCGAGACTTATACGGGTGAAACCGCCTGGTGCAGCTAATATTCAATATAATTGTATAATTAGCAACATTTTCAAACAAAACATTGGTGTTGATTTGATGTATATCTGGCAACACTGATATTTTATTACTATTATTTAGTTAGACACACTAGCAGGTAATCAGCTAATTAGCTGATGCGTGTGTATCAAATAGCTTGGAGATATTTAATCTGTTCAGTCGATTATTGAACGAGTTCGGTGAGGGAGCCGTCACAACATGTTCTGGGAGTCTGTTCCATGCTGTTACAACTCGGTTAGATAAGAATTGCTTAAAGGCTTTTTCTATTACGTAGCAACAATAATCAGGTTCTAGGAAATACGTATTATTATTAGGTACCGTAATGATTGCTCGATTGGAAATAAATGTTGAAATGGTATAATTATTCCAACAATGTGGCAACACACATAGTAATAACAAAGCCTTTTATCAGCATTTTCGCGGAAGCTCGGTAATTGTGACCCCAATATTATTCGATCACTCTGAAAGGGATGAAACGAACAGGGGAATATGAGAAATCCGTTGTAAATAGGATTAAAATAGTCTTCACTAGTGGCGATACTAAAATGTAGGTCAGTCTGAGGCGCCCTCAGTCAGCCCTGCTACCGACTGGTTGGCTGGCTTATATTGAAACGTTTTGTGCTTCCCGCATCCCGCCGATTCCTGCGGCCTTCACAAGCTCATCGTTCCACCTTGTGGGAAGCCTACCTGCGCTACATCTTTCGGTACGCGGTCGCCACTCCAGAACCTCACATATAGTTAATGCCGATAAGAGGGGAGCAAAGTTCAGAATGCGGTCATCAGTCTACTGTTAAGCATCATCCAGCAGACCACTGCTGGACATAGGCCTGTCCAATTGCACGCCATTCAACTCGGTTCTCGGCAACTCTCATCCAGCAGCTGCTACTATGCGAAGATCGTCGCTCCACCGACTACCTTACGTTTACCGATTCGCGGTCTGCACTCAAAAACCCTTATACCCCGATGGTCATTGTTTTCTCCGGCTAATATGGCCGGCCCATCGTCACTTCAGTCTGCTTATGTGAGCTATGTCGACGACTTTGGTTCTCTGCCGGATCACCTATTTCCGGATTCAATGCCTCAGAGAGACACCAAGCATAGCCCGGGCACGCTGAGTGACCTTTAATTTATGGACCAGCCGTACCATGTGTGTCCACGTTTCGACTCCGTAAGTCATAACAGGTAGGACGCACTGATTGAATACCTGTCCGTCAACGTCGTGTGTCGTTGTGAAGACGATTAGTCTTTAGGCTCTGTGGAATAAGTGACGAGAAGTCTCGACGAAGCTTCCCAAATGCTGCCCAGACCAGCTGAATTCTTCTGTTAGCCTCCATCTCACAGGTGTTCTTTCCAAACTGCAGAGTTTGCCAGAGGAAAACGTATTCTCATACAACTTTGAGAGCACCGCCATTGACAGAAATCGACCCGTGAGTGACGTGTTCATTGAACATAACCTGAGTTTTGTCCAAGTTCATCCGAGGACCAATGCCTATAGAAGAATCAACTAGGCCGTCCAGCATCTGGTGCAAGTTATGGATTACTGCTAGACTTGCAGCAGATGCTGAACGGCCTCAGTCAGTATGACGATGTTATCTGCAAATCTCAAGTGTAAGATGTATTCACCGTTGTCATTAACGCCGCGTCCTTCCCAGTTCAGCGTCTTAAACACATCCGCCAATGCGTTAGAGAACTATTTCGGGGAAATTATGTCCTGTTGTCTCACCTCTCGACTAAGTGGGAAATGTGCAGTTCGCTGTTCCAGACTTGGACGGTCATTTTCGTGTTTTCATAAAGGCATCTCAGCATTTGTATTAATCGCCAGTCGATTTGGCATCGCTGCAGGGACTCCAAAACAGACCAAGTCTCGATAGAGTCAAAAGATTTCTTATAGTCCACAAACGCAAGACATAGTGGCCGATTATACTCTTCGGACTTCTGTATAATTTGTCGCACTGTGTGGATGTCGTCTATGGTGCTACTACTACTGAAACTCTTCAAGTCTTCTGTCAAGCATGGGGAACACAAACATTTATCCCAACCGCTTAACAGGCGAATTGCCATAATTATCATTATTGACAAGCTTGCATTCACACCGTGAATACCATGATATTACTGCCTCGCTTGTGCTGCGTTCCGATGCGGACGCGTGTACGCGACGTCATGTTCCGTCGTTTCCGCGGACAAATTCCAAAGGTCAGCACAAAGTTAAGCTAGTGCAAAGTGAAGTGCTAGGTACTAACATAGTCTTAAGCCTAATTTTATTAACACAAGTTTTGTTTATATTCAAATTGTATGTTTAGGTTAAGGTATATTTCTATGGGTCAGTGTAGTCTGAAATAAATGTAAACACATATATATACTAATAATAATAATACTATTTATTATATATATGTGTTTACATATTTCGGGACCGGGTCCCGGTCTTTTGGAAGGCGTACGAGGGGCCAAAGCCAACTCGCAGAGGCCCCATAGACTTTTTTATGGAAATATATACAATATTATTATTATTATATAATATTGACAGACAAAGCAAAAATAAAAAACATGTAAAAAGTGTCTTGTGCGATTTAAGAAATTAGCAGGAAAGTGTGCCTCACGGCTGCGCCAAATTCGCCAAAATGGCCCAGTTCAGTAAAAATGCCAGACTAGTGCGTGACGCTGGTTTTCAATTGGACCTGAAATACAAAACATTTTTATTATTTTAAACAAAAAAACAAAGGACACCGTATCCCGTATTCCAAAAAAAACTAAATACTTTTTTAATGGGAAGAAGTAATATTAGTATGAAAAAATAACGGAAAATAACACACATATAAAAATATCTGCGTAGCGTGACGAGATTGATGAGTTACCCTCGAGCGATTAGTAAGTAATTAGTGTGCCATAGAAAAACCATTTACAGAAAATCAAGAAGAATATTTTCTTACGTATTTTCTTATATTATTATTAATAAATTCACATTGATATTTTTGCGTTTTCATAAAACGATATGAAATATAATTAAGTGCTATGATGATTGATTTGATAATTAATTTGGAACAGAAAGCCTCTGGTTCAACAGATTCCACGGTTAAGCTACATTCATAATCTACTAAGATCATAATCTACTAAGATCATAATCTTAGGTGAAAGTCACTACTGTACCTGTACGTACACCACTCTACAAGTTTATCTGACGAAGAAACAGCTAAACACGTCACACAACACTGTGCTACACCATGCTACGCGGCGTAGCAGTGCTACATTGCTACGCTGGCCAAACCTTCTACGTCCGCGCCGCTCGCTTGAAATTGCTACGCCACAAAATCCGCCCTCGGCATAGAAACTCCACTCCTAACAAATTACGTGATTAAAAAAAGAGATTACCTTTTTTTGGTCCCTATTTTCCTAGTTATTTTTATTGGTAATAGGCCCCTAAGGCCTGCGTGTTTTTTTTTCTATTACGAAAGTGGACAAATAAATCAAGAGCATGTTATATAGATGTAGTTAACCATGTTTATTGTAGTTTTTCTCATGTATCTTGGGTATTTTCCGATATTAAAGAGCAGGACGTCAATACATCTTCTTGTATACTATGAGTATATCAGAGGTCAGTCTTTCAACCTTTTGACTGCCGTAAATATTCGAATACTGCTCATAGGGGACCTTTTAGGAATCGACTGTGTTTGGAAAAGGCAGCAGATTTTTAAACGGCTGATCTTTATTGTTAACAGCGTTTCATGAATTTCCTGTTTCTGAGTATTCGCCTACTAATGTACGAATATATGTAGAAATTCACTTTTATTAGGTATTAAGATCGATTAAAAGACATAGTACACGTCTCCTGTTACGTCTAATTAATTAATACCAAGAACAATAGCTAATTGAGCACCAGCTTCTGTTATTATCATTTCCTCATTACGACAATTAATTTCAGAAGTGGAGGCATTGCACTAATCAATATGAATGACAGCCCACCCTTCTGTTCCCTTTAATTTGCACTTAAGCCGTCTATCTCAGATGTCGTTCGATAACATTAAGCCTTCGAATTCTGTGACGTCATTAGCTAACATTTTACGAAAGCTTTGCATTTTTTTTCGGAGCAGGGATTTATTTTTCGCTCTTTAGATTTGCCACAAAGGTTTTAATACTAAGAGAAAGAAATTCAGAAGTTTTAAGTTGACGTTAAGCTTGAAGGTCGTACGTGGGACGGAGTTAATCTAAAAGTTATGCCACTAGTGATAGGGCACTAGGTGATATTGAAATCCTAAAAGGTCTGTGGTAATTTTACTTGTGCTTAGTTGTGTTGTTTGAACTTTTTGATTGAGATTGTTGCTGAACACAGTTCTCAATTACTGGAGATATTGTTACAAAGAGAAATGATAAATACCGATATCATAAGTAATTTCTTACCTGCGTATAAGACCCTGGGGACGGAGTAAATGTTGTATCACCACTGATACATTTTCATTTCACTGCAACTCGAGGGCAAAAGGAGTGTATAGGGATCGTAGTAGGTTCTGTAGCTTCTGCTTATCTCCGTGGAAAAAAGCGTGAGTTTATGATTGTGTGTTTGTATGACAAGGGCGGCCTACTAGGTATACTTCAAGCACACAGATGTATAGAGGCGGACTTAATGCCACAGGCATTTTCTACCAGTCAACCTTTGGGTGATGCAGAGATAAACAGTGGTAGGTGCAATAACGACCTACGACCTATTAAAAACTATAAACATACTAAAACAAATAAGTGTTTTAGTATCTTATTTATAGTCTTTATTTATTCCTCAATTCTCGTTATTGCACTACCACTGTTTGTCTATGCATCACCCAAAGGTTGACTGGTAAATATTTATTAAAATATAAATATTTATTAAAATATAAATATTTATTAAAATATAAATATTTATTAAAATATAAAGACCTATTAAAAACTATAAATATACTAAAACAAACAATGGGAAAACATTACCGTTGTGATGATACTGCCAGCTTCTTGCTAATGTGTTCGCGAAGTTTAACTTTAAAGGTACTGTTACATGAAACTGTTACGGGAGACTGTAATCTCTGCGCTCGACAAACAACAAAGCATGACTCCGGACAGGTTCTGTCTATTTCCCTACGTCACATTAAACATGAGGGGAGGATGAATCGACTAGCCTATACTGGCAAAAACTAGACCAGTTGTTTCCCAGTGATTCAAGTCAAATCATGGCATTTCAGCTGTTGAAGGATGCTAGGAAAACCCTGCGTCTGTGGAGAATGTGCGGGATTCTCTCGCCCATTCTCCGCTTCAGTGCTGAACCAGAGAATTCGCTGTGGGAGGCCTGAAAAATTAATCAATCTTATTTGCTCCATTGCGTGAAAAAGGTTTAATTAGTTAAGTAAATACATATATTTCTATATAATAAGTAAGAAAAACTATTTGGTTTCAGATGACGCGATCTTTTCTCGAAAGAAGCATAGTGAGTATTTGAGGTGAGTTGGTAAATTAGCCTAATCGATCATTCCACGGCGACACGACGCCGCTTGCGGCTCCAACCAACTTAATCGACATTTAATGTGATATTTTTTCCATAAACCCTGTAGACAAGGTTTTAGTGAATGAAGAATATTACTCAGAAATATGAGATAGTTCTTAGTTCATTTATATAGAGAAAGATGAATATTCAGGTTTGTAGAATTCAATTTATGTTGATGTTGTGTTTGCGTGCAGTTTTCAGAACACAGGGAAATTGTGCTTCTGTTTTGTGTAGGTATGTTAGAAGATGTAATCCGTCTTATTTTCCACAAATATGCAGCGTCTAAAAATGTTTATAGCTTATACAACTGTTGACATTTTATCAGCTTATGTTGCGATGGTTTCAAATCAAAATCATGGGAAATACAAACATGCTCTACTTTATTCATTTTTAGCCGACTTCATCATATCAAACGATTTTCATAAAATATCCAGGTTTTAATAGAAGTGATTCAGTCGAATGTAATTCAAACCATTCACATAGTTTCAATTTTATTCAATTTTAAAACTGTTTTAATCTGTGAAAAAAAATATATCGAATCGGAATTCAATTAGGGTTTACGTGGTTATCTTATGTCATCACAAATCACGTGGTGGATACCACTGTGTACAGCGCCTCCCGATAGTTAATCGAGTTTATCAAAATATTTACTTAACCTGCCTTCACTCAGTTTCGATAGCATATTTTTTTTTTTTTTTCTTTTTTTTTTTCAAACGTTACCCCATACTAAGAATTTCTACTTGTATCGAGGGTGCGTTTACAAACATAGAAACTCACATACACTAACACCCAGACCCGGAACAACTACTTGCAGGTCATACAAATATTTGTTCCGTGCGGGGATCGAACCCGCGACACGTTGCGCAGCAGTCGCTCAGCCACTGCGCCAACCGTGTCGTAACCGTGTCGTCGTGTCGTGTGTAGTTTATTACAGTTGTACCATTTTATTTCCTACAAAGATAATAATTCGATTAGATCTTTGACAGTTGTTACGGGTCGTCAAAAGCCCGAAAGTCCGACAACCAGTCTTACCAAGGGGTATCGTGTTACCCAGTAACTGGGTTGTGGAGGTCAGTCGCTCCATGTAAAATACTGGTATTCAGCTGCATCCGGTTAGACTGGAAGCCGATTACAACATGGTTGGGAAAAGGCTAGATAGATGATGGTGGCATACAATATATAAGAGATTGTCGAATTTATTGTAGAAATGCTATGCAGTACTATGCAAAAGTATCCATGTTCTTACGGACTAATTTATTTCTTGTTTGCACACATTTCTATTCAGCGGAAGGGGAACTGACAATATTCTAATCACCAATTAATTCTCCATTCTTAGGGGCACCTAATGAATTCTACTTTTTACTAATTTGTCGTGCGACCGTCGGACTGCCAAGTCATAGGTCTCGAGTTCGAACCCAAGGCACGCACCTCTGACTTTTCGGATTCATGAGCGTATCGCATTATCATTTGCTTCAAAAACGGTAAAGGAAAACATCGTGAAGAAACATGCATGCCTGAGGGATATTTCTCGACGGCATGTGAAGCTAAGTCAGTGGCCCGTGGGCGGCGACACCAGGTTAGTCACTAACCACACGAAAAGAAGAAGACTAATTGACTCCTGTATCTGATAAACTGAAATCTGTTGGTATACTCCGACAATGAACGAGAAGTATATTTTTGATCAATAAAAGTCTTTTCACCCGTAGAATTGCTTTTGACTGGGTAAAAGTATTTGTGGTAGTTTTCAAATCAATACTACGGTAACATTAGTATGGTGACCTGTAATACAGGTCTTTATATGAACCTACTCCAGGCACCAATCAGACACAGTACTTAATGCTAACATTGAGCATTAAGTACATAACTAGTGTAGAGAAAATAAACGTTCATAATATGAAGTAATAATATATTATATTATTATTTTACTAGTAGGAAAATGAATAGTAATTAATAGAAGTACATAAATCATTCATAAGTGAAACTGTTAAATAGTTTGCTCATAAAACATAGGAATAATTTGCCTTTGTTAGTTTTAAATTCAGACAGGAATTAAAAAATACGTAGAATAGAAATACGTTTCAAGGTATGTTGTATATATTATATAAATACGGTATAAGAAAGTTGTGGTTATATTTAAGGGTGTATACAGACCATCAAAATGAACAAAAATCTGAAAAATAATCATCTATCCCATACAAAACTTCAATACCTACTCGACACAAATGTATGGGACAGCTGATTATTTTTTCGGGATTATGATTATGGTTCACCAAACATTAAGCCGTTGGTTCCAGCTGTAATTCATGCATCTTTGACTGACGTTACGGGTCGTCAGGAGCCCAAAAGTCTGACAACCAGTCTTACCAAGGGGTATCGTATTACCTAGTTACTGGGTTGTGAAGGTCAGATATGCAGTCGCTCTATGTAAAATACTGGTATTCAGCTGAATCCGGCTATACTGGAAGCCGACCCCAATAAAGTTGGGAAAAGGCTAGGCAGATTGGATTACGATAATGGTTCCATCGAGAAAGTTGTTCATTTTGTTGGTCTGTACTGTCAATATGATCACATATTTCTGATACACTCTGTATACAAAGTTATCTTTACCCAAAGACGGTAAAAAAAACTTACTTTATTTATTCACGACATAATTTTTTTAGTTTGGTTTTGCTTTATTTTTCTTATTCAATGTTTAGCGTTTTGTTTAGTGCTTCTAAAACAATTTACAGCAAAGCAATTACTAAAATAACCCAGTTTGTTATACCATGTATCATGTGTAACCGTATTTCATTTTGGGGCTTCGTGCACATGCAAGTTGTAGACCTCTAAATCTTAAGCTCCGCTGCAACTTTCAAGTTGAAGTAGGGAAGTGTAACTAATCATATAAAGTGGTACATTTAACGGAGTAATGGGCTGCTTTCTTAAGAGGTCTTTCGTTAAAATTTCTGTCGTGCAATAATGCTTGTTTGACATGTACTTACACTTTGTGTAAAGTATGTGTTCGAGACACTTACTTTGTACTTGAACATTTGCAGCCCATTTCTTCCGCGTCGTTGATATGGTAATTGCTCTCTGAAACGCTAAAATATTCAAGTTAGAGGCTATCCGCTCGTGATTTTTACAAGCGCTGTGTTGCCATGTAAATTTTTGAAACATTGGCTTTGTCTGCAAGTATGTTAATAGTACATTATGATACGAGTGTGCTGTACTGGTCATTGCACACCCGGTTTACACGACGTTTTCCAACAAACTTGCGAGGAAAAAAACAGACTTGTTGTAAGAACTTATGCTGGAATAACGTAACTATAGATATGATAAATTTAGATTTATAAAGTTGAACTGACCTTTGTTGCCAGGTACTGTCAATCGGAGCTTCTTTTAAAAACTTTTGTACGTCGGTTGGTGACAATACTTTATATTTTTTATAATAACTAACACAAAAACGATATCAAATATTTGGCACGCTGGTTTTTTATTTTCTGCTAGCGATGCGCGTGCAGTTATAAATAAAGACACAGGCAAAACCGCTGAACAGCCTAAATAAAAATATAATAAACACAAAATAATAATTTGAATACGCCAATTAAGATTAATATGTAGTGAAAAATATATAATTTTATGAAATATTATGTTAATGTATCATATTTTATTTATTTACACAGTACGCATAAAAAAGGCAAGAAGTACCCCCGCAGAATGGTCCACCTGAAGGAAACCAAACCCCATAACATAGAATATAGAAGGCAAGAATTCTCTTTGATGAGATTAAAAAAAGCATAAATCTCTGCTCGGGTTAAAAAAGAGACTGCTCATTTAATAGTATAGGATAGTTCATACTAGTTCCATGTATTCAAAGTCAATTTCTTTATACAAATTCCATGCTGCCGTGATAGTACTTATTAATTCAAACAACAATGGCCGCTAGAAATTGTCTATGGTTTTAGTGATGTGGTAGTATGATCTTTAAGTTTTGGTACTTTCGATGTTACGATTATTTTTGTAGGTAGTGTTTCATCAGTATTTTTTATATTGAGTAACTTTCAGATAAAAAACACATCCAATGAAATATGTTCTTAAGTTAAACCGTGAAAACGAACAAGATAGCACGGGTAGGTACTTACGCAGGTTTGGTATGTCAAAGATAAAAAAAATACTTATGCTAACCAAATACTTACCTGACAAATAATACGAGACGAGCTTACAGATGGTGTAGCTCAGGAGTCACCAAATGGCGGACCGCGGTCCGGATCTGGACCTATTTTGTACGGACTTTAAGTAAACAGTTAAATTTATAACGAAAACCTAATAAAAAAATATTGAGTAATTAAGCCCACGCTTTATATTTTGTGCCGTCGACACGACAACGGCGCAATGCAAGCCGCATGAATATACAAATCGAAATGATCGATTTCCAAAAAGCACAAAAAATTTGCAAGTCCTTGAACATCTTTTAATCTTGGTTGCTAGTAGGTAATGTCTTCCAAACGGACCGCGAGTCATATAATTTTTTTATATAGACTCTAAATATAACTAATTGGTGATCCCTGGTGTGGCTCATATTCTCTGCTCGTACTTCCGTCGGTCATGTCGAATGTCAAAGACAAAAACATTTTATAATATTTCTAACAGTAACGATATATTATATTCATCTAGTTATCTCGGAGGATTTAAGATCACTTGAAGGGGATATGATTTTTTTTTTTTTTTTCAGTATGGTATATCATCAAATGACTTCTCCCGCTCTGGGCAGACCGAGAGGGTGTGTCAGACTTTTACTGACTAAAACCCATCCGTGTTCCTTCCGTTGCCTGTGTGCCGGGGCCGCGATATCCCTTTCGGACAAACCCGCAACCCCAGCAGGCATTGGTCTTTCGAACCCGTCGGTTGGTGCTGATATCTCTTTGCGGCGCGCGTGGAACACAACGCGCCGTCGACACGGGCCTGGTCCTTATCGGACGGCGAGCTGCCCATTGCTCACCGTCCGCAAGCCCGCGCCTACGGTGGCCGGAAGTCGGCTCTCGACTCCTGACGCCCGGGGCGTCTCCTGCGGCGACTAAGGCCGCGAGGGCGTGCAGCTTGCATCTCCCTCGCGCGCTCCGCCTCCTCCTTCGCGAACATAACTGCTTCGCAGAAGGAGGTGACGGCCTCCCATGCACTCTCGCTCCAAACCATGGCCTGAACCAGGGCGGGACGCGAGAGATCGCCGCCGCCGATCGCCTCCGTGAGGACACGGCGGTGCTCCGCCCAAACCGGGCAGACCTCCACCGTATGCTCCACCGTGTCCTCCGGGCGATCCACACAGTGGTGACACCCGGGCGTTTCCTCCCGCCTTACGCGGAACAGGAACCTCCCGAAACAACCGTGTCCGGTGAGGACCTGCGTCAGGCGGAAGGTGAGGACGCCATGGCGCCTCTCAAGCCACTCCTCAAAGAGGGGAGTTATCGCCGCAATTGTGGCGTGCCCAAAGGGGATATGATTGGAGTTTCAATTCTCAGAAACAGTCTTCCTTATGACATTCGGTATTAAATGGCGGGCAATACGTCGCCAACCCGTGCTCTTTTTGAAGGTATTCGCTATGATTCGTAACAAATTCAGTGTTTAATAAGGAAATAGGACTGCATCTTTAAACGCGGGCTAACTTCAATAGCATCTTGAAAATCCTAGCCGAAAAACACGATTGTCTTGATGATCTGATGATCGTGATAATAATTATAAATACATTAAATAGCTAGCTTTTTTTTTCAATAAAGGAGTAATAGAATACTCCTTGAACAAATAGTAGATATTTATTATGTCAATCACTAACTTTTCAATGACAAGATAAATTTAGACCAGTTAAAAAGGATGTCGGTTGCCTATGGTCGGTTGTTTGACTTTTGTAAAAATTAAAAAAATATTTCTGTTTTCGCTTTTGTTGTTAATTAAAAAGATAAGAAACATGCATAGGATATTAAAGTGGGTGTGATAATACGTGTATTCTTTTTAGTGCGTATTTAATCAGTGACACGTAGATATCGCGTTCAATTTCCAGGCAAGTCCAATGTTAAGGACCAGAGCCACGTTGACGGCGCGTTGTGTTCCACGCGCGCCTCAAAGAGCCAACTGACGGGGTCCGTTAGGACCAATCCCTGCCAGGGTTGGGACTTTGTCCAAAAGGGCAAAGTCGTCGTGGCCCCGGAACAAAGGCAATGGAAGGAACACGGGTGGGTTTTAGTCAGTAAAAGTCTGACACGCCCTCCCACTCCGCCCAGAGCGGGAGAAGTTATTTGATAATTTCCCACGCATAAAAAAGGCAAGTCCAATGTTGTTTTTAGCGAGTCGCAACCAAATCCTGTAGCATTACAGCACTAGTCCTATAGTATAAAGTAAAAAGCACGTTTTTAAAACACTGAATAATTATGAACCTAAAAACGGTCCAATAACAGCTACTTTACGAGCAAGTGTTTTGAAAAAGACATTTTTGGATATAAACTACTTAGTTTGATCAGATTTCCGTCATTCTGAAACAGAGAAATGATTTATTTGTAATATCATGCAATCTGCCTACCTAGTAACATGACTGTAAGTTACCTTTATTGATAACTTACTACAAATACCTACCCACAATATTACTAAAGAGAGGGGAGATTTTGCATACAATACCAGCTGATGGCCAGGATTAACATAATCCAGGGAACATTTCGATCGGATCTAGTGACACATGGCCTTTTTTATGAGTGTATCTGCCGCGTGTTGGCTTAGCTCATATATTCATAAGAATAGCCACCGAAATTGAGCCAAACCGATTGTTTAAATCGTAATTTTCGTTTTTGCTTACGTCCCAACCCAAGTCATTATTCTTAAGTTTCATTATAATGAGAAGTGTGAAGCTGACAAAGGCAGCCTCTGATGTGCCGTTTGACCTTCCTCTCAAACGTGGTGTCCTCAAGCAAAACGACGAATGTCAGAAAATAGACAGGGGATGTGAGGACGCAGCGCGGCCGAGTGAAATATAAAATCCATAAGTTCCACATGGTTTTATGGTTCGAATGTAAGGGCCGTCACAGCATGATAGTATCCTATAAAACAAATGTTGCCATTTGCGGATAAAACTCGACACGCACGCTCAACAAAAGCCACGAGAATGTGGTACTGACCGCTGGGTCCCCTATTGAAGATTACCCGCTCCGAATATCCGATTCGATAAATTCTATGTTGTACCGCTCAAAGTGAAGATTAGGTAGAACCAATATGTGATCTGGGAAGTTTCCCATTCGGTGCTGAAAGTGTAGGAAAACAACGTTCAGAGCCGCGCAATACCATAAGAGTTAACGACGGGAGATGCGTTTCTATGGTTTTTACTCGTTGTGTTTTAGTGGTCGTACTAACGGCTGTGCTAAGTAAGACGTTGCTTTTACTGTTATGTCGTCGTATTCAAGTATTTTTACTATTTAAGTCGTTGAAATTCACCTTTAAAGGCTCACTATTCCATACAGTTACAGTTATTTAAGTCAAACAAACATAACATTTTGCTAAGTATCACTCAACCATTACAATAAAATTACAAAGCTTTTAACTAAAACTACGCCCAATATACTCCCACCGCTATTTATTTTTGGTACGGTCCTTACCTACATTAGTTAAACTGTTCGAAGCCGCAACGAAATTACTGGGAGAAAAAATGGAAGGAACAGTGAGAAAGAACCCATAGCTAATGTACCATACCGAGCTTGTAGTGCCGATGGGGTCTGTACATTACTTTAGGAACATGTTTACATAATATATACATAGAACTGCGAACGTGTTAAGGTACGTAATCGAACGATCTACGCCCAAACCGAGCTATTACCCTCTGAGGTAACTATAATAAATAATTACAATGATAAATGACTACACTTTCGTCAATTTCATAAGTTATTTTCCACGCACGAAAGCTTGCATACATTTCTGACATAAACAGATGGACTAAATCTGTAGCTATGTTTATGTACATGTTTACCTATATACGATTGAGCAATGTGTCAACATACTAAAGGAACGCGGGTAGCTTCCTCACTAGATTGCTCCTCTCGTTTTGTGCTTGAGTAGAGTGTCGTCAAGACATTAATGACTTTGTAATTATGAAAATAGCGATTTTGCTTGTCACGCAAGATTGTAAACTATGTACATATTTGTTCCACTAGGAACACTAATTGAAATTTACAAGGATGAAAATTACAATGTTACGCGCTTACAAAGATAAGTTGGGAACGAACGGCCTTTAACTTATATATGGGGAACTTCAGAATATTTGGTTCGGAAATAATAATAAAAAATATACAATGCCGCGCCATGGGCGTGTGATCGCCCGTATTTTTACAAGCTTTATTCTGAATAATCATGAAAAATTATCGAAAATTAACTTTAAAAGGGGCGTCTCTCTCATCTTAATTTTTGTTCTTTTTCGTTTTATTTTTTTAATATGATTTTATGGACTTACACTTGTGTTTTTAAAAATAAATACTGTTTTTTTTTTAAATCTTCAATTTTTTTTTTTCATAGTCGACAAATTATTTGTTTTTTTTTTGTTAATCTGATAAATAACTCATAAGCTTTTAGAAATAACAAATATAATCTAAAACGAGCCAATGACATCGGAGATATGGCAAAAGCTACTCAAAAAAATAATAATTGAATAACATGAAAAAAATTAAGATAGACCCCCTTTTTAAAGTTAATTTTCGAAAAAAAACATGAAAATTCAGAATAATACGGGCGGTTATATGCCCATGGCGACATTGTATATGGGAGCAAAATATTGTTCTTATATTCGTTTAAATAAAAGGCTTTTGGTAGATTGATTTACACAAAGTTGATTGATTGGATTCTAATGTATTAGTATTTTGTCGGAACTCTGTTTCATCTAGGACTGCTTAGAGTTTACGTAATCGATAGAACTTTCATAGCGTTCGTGCTGTACAAAAATAAAACCTTTGAACATATTTCGCAACTTTCGTTCTGCAATATTAATAGAGGAACGTTATAATGAAAATATATTTGCTTAAGTAAGATATAATGGAAATATTGGGTCTCATTACCAACATCCTAGTTTCGTTATTTCGCTGTTGTTTTCAAGTGATTAATTTTCTATATTTTGACATCAAACTGATAATACTTGCAGTTGCGAGTATTATCAGTTTGCTTTTTACTCGAACATTATGTCTTATTCTCCATATTCAGTTGAATATGGAGAATAAGAGATTTTTCTATCTATATTATATTTTATGTTCTATGTAATTTATATTATTTATTTGCAAAGTGGACTATTCAAAGCTAATCTGTGTTTTTGTTAGCCACTTCTCATAATCCACTCGGTCAGTTCTGAAAGTAGGGACGCCCAAGTATTAGTATTCTTTCTCCGTACCCTAACAGATAAATTTGTCCGTCGTCATCCGCCTGTCGGTTTGTATCAGCAATGCCTACAAAGAGTTTTCTCCTAAAAAATTTGTACGCACATGTATTGCAAAAAATAAGGTCACGGACTTGTATGAAACGACTTTCTCTTACGTTATGCCTTGCCAGCGCTGATCGGGGATCGAAGCGAACCGTGCCAGCAAAATAAATTTATATAAATAAACAAACATGTGAAAATCTTAGATACACCTATAAGAATATTAACTCTATTACGCAGGGTCGCTGCATAGTTACCGAAAATAAATAAAATCGCCCCAATATCATTTCGTTGGGACTATTTATTATAGCTTATAACAAAGATTTATTGTTTCAATTTGGAAAGACCTTACGCTATAAAATAATAAACATTTATTACAACAAGTCGTAAAGATAAGTCGCTCCTTACTACTTTTAATGGCGTTCGGCCTTGTGATTTTTTTAAACTATATAATTATTCGAGTTGATAACGTAACTTGAAGAAGTCAATAAATAATTCGAAAGTGAGCTCATATAGAACTAAATAGAAACGAAACTATCCAACATTTTAATAAGTAGAACTAACCCGGGGGCTCCCCACAGGCGAACTCATTTAGTTACACAAACGCAAATTCATTTTAACGTTTTACTAAAAGAGGCACAATAAAAGGCGTTTACATTTTCCTCCTCAGAGGCCTAAAGGGCCGACACGGCTAGTCGTAAATAATTGCGACATTTTACCTCAAGGTACGCTCAGCGAGAAGTTACCTCATGAATTGAAAGTGTCCGATGTTATTACGTGTGAAATTATTGAATTAGTTGCCAAGGTTCCCGTTTGTTCAAGTCCACGTAGTACAAAATTTTTCACGAGAAAGTTCCGGATTATTGGAGCAATCCAATTGATTTTAAATTATTCACAGAGTTTTGTGGACTTAGGGATGAACCGGAAGGGGTGATGTGTATTAAACGCGCCATTTTATCTGAAAGATCGAATTTTGGAGAATCATCAAATGATTCAACATTTACGTTTATTTATCTACAGCACGCTACACGCTACACTAGGATTATTGGACTATAGATTGTAATTTAGCGCATTTTAACCATAAATCTAGTACTGCGTCAGAGGGCAGATTCAGTTCGGCGTAAACGACTATCAAAGGATTAAAATGTGGACCAGCTTTGACCTGCAATTTCATTATTGGACATAAATCGTCAGGACGTTTATCCGAGTACTTTAAAGTTTTATAGGAAACTAACAGGCGACAGAATATTTATTTTGTGTATGTAGCTTAGTTAGTAAAGGTGCTGTAAAATGATACACATGCCAAAACAAACATTTTTTTTGGGCGTCAGCTTATAAATAGTCCCTAGATAACTATTTAAATGAGTACAATGTTCAGACTGAACCCTTTTGCTGCGCGTGTGTGTGTACAAGTGCGATCCGACCTCGTGTCCTACATTACCGGCATGCAGGGCTCATAACACGTGGAATCGAATAATCATACATTGCATATGAGGTACGTGAAACGAAACACGCGAGGCTTGCGTGATCGAAGTGGCAGCCATTAGGTCTACACGTCGGTACCATAGAGTTGTGGGGGTACAGTGCGCCACAGATTTGTTGCAGTGCAATTAGACGTGCCGTACAGTCGGCAGTGGCACGGGTTCAAGTAAGGCATATGCAAATGGGGACTGATTTGCGAAGGACAGTCGATTTTATGCATTGTCTAAACTGCAATATGTGTAGATACTCTGACGTTGTATTTAGTAGTGGCAGTGAGTTGTCAGGTCCCTTTTTGTTCGGATGATTTGAATTTCAAGCATGAAAGTTACCTTGATTATCTTCAGTTGTAGAAAACTACTAGCTATTTTAGAGATGTATTCATAGCTACCTACTTATAATGAAACTTAAATGAAATACGAACGTCATGCCGCCGACACTTGTTCCTTTTACTTATACATTTTTTTCATTCGATGTCCAAGAAAAGGTGAAGGACATTTGCGATCGAAATAAAGGTAAACCTTCCGTTAATGGTGGGGTCCGTTTTTTGAGCACTCATAAAGCACTCTTGATTTAATGATTGGTAAGAGAGTTTCTACTTTTATTTAAAATAAATTAAAGAGACGGTGGTTTATTTGAAGCTAGGGAAAAGTTCTAAAAAAAAAATATAAGTTTGGTATAGATGATAAATATTTATCACATAAAAACTCAAAGCATTTATTTCAATTAAACCATACAGGCACTTGACTGGTCAAGAAGGTAGTCAGTTAATCAGAAAGTTGAAGCTAGTTACCCGATCCAGAATATAGATCTCTATGGAAAAAATTGGACAAGAAACTACATGGACACTCTTCAATCAATCAATCAATCAATCAAGTTTATTCGCATAATATGGGTTTACAAGGATGTTATACAGGTACGGTTTCACCATATTCAGCTTATGTTAACATGCAAATTATAATATAGTGTCATTATATTTAAACAATTAGATCATATCTTTAAAAAAAATATAAAATATACATTGATAGTCAATCCATTATAAATAGTCGTCATGATGTTGCAATAAAAGGTCAAATTTAGTAAGAGTAAAATTATTTAGATTAAATTAAGAATTAAGCTGGGTAGATTACAATATTATTTCAACGACAATTAAATTTTGGATTACTATTAATTCATTATTCAACAATGATTGCGTTACATTTTGTCTTCGAAGTACTCCTCAACTGAATAATAAGCCTTATCTATAAGTAAAGATTGAAGTTTATTTTTAAATAGATTTACATTACTTGAACTGCGTATAATTAAGGGTAGTTTATTATATATTTTAGGGCCCATGCAAACAAAGCTTTTGGAGAGGAGTGCGGTTTTCCCTGGTGGAACGCATAGTTTATTTGCGTGACGCGCTCTTGTGCGATACTCAAACAGTTCAATATTGCCATTGATAAATAGTGCTGTCTCATAGATGTAGATTACTACTCTTTTAAATTAAGAATAAAACGTGTTCGGTCGGGAGACCCTTGTCAGAAACGAAGTTCCTTACGCGATACTCATACGCACACACACTCGTATATAATAGAATGAGAGAGAGAAAGAGAGAAAGTCGCTTGACGGAGGCATAACGCTTTTTCCTTACGTGACGATTTCTAAAAGTCAACTCCTACCGCAAGCTGCGTTAAAGAACAACGTTCCAGTAAAGGTCTACTGTTGTAATCAAAGCTCCAGTAAGACCGTCGTTTGCTAATACTGCCATCGTCTTGACATTTTGGTAAAGAGCTGTGTGGTTGTAGCATTTACTCTATCCGAAAGTGTATTTTTGCGCTACCAACAGTAGAGATAAGATTCCTTGCGGTAAACTACTGAGCTAACATATCCGTATGTACATACATAGCTAAAATATTTGTAAGTAGGTAGTTCATTTACTTTATTCGAAATAGGTATGATTTTTGTTTTTCTGCAATGAGTAGGTCCTGTACCTACTTTTTAATTGACATTATTGTGAGATAATAATGGGACCTATAGTTATGGTTGAATGCGAGAAACCAATTTAGGTCTATTTCTCCCCGCATATTTAACAATGGTTTTCATGTTCAGTATACACGAAATATTAAATTATAATTTGAATGGACTGAGGAGGCCTTGTTGGCTTCATAAGAACCTAACAACATTCAATTCTAAAATAAAGCTATTCTATAAACGGCAAAGTTTTGCTAACATTTTATCGGAAAACAAATAAAAACAATCATACTCCTGAGAATAAACCGATAAGTACGGAATATAATATTGAATGTGATATAATTCTTACCTGAAAGCATTTGTTCGGGAACATCGCTCGCTAAGTTGGAAGTTGTATTTAACCATAACAGCGCGGTAGAACAACAATGTTGGTATGTAAGTGGCGGAACTGATATTAGTATTTGCATAACAACCGCAAAGCTGTAAAGTAATATTTGGCACGAGAGCTCAGCTCTACAAAGTTGTGGTGAGCTCCAATCGATCTGATTCCCTCTCTACAGCTATCATATCGTATCTGTAACCTCACACCTGGGTTTCATTTTCATTTACAACCTCCATAGTCCAACGTTAATGGCACTGTGAAGCACTTTTAGAACCCACTATGTAGTTTATAACAAATAGAATGTCGAAGAGGAAACTATAGACTTTACTTTATATTGCAATTCTTCAGTAACCTCTATAAAACACAGGGCAGCGAACCCATTTTTTCCTTTTTCGGTCAAGCTGTAACGACATAAAGTTTATAGGCAGCCGCAAAATGTAGCTAAGTGGGTATCTAATAAAAATATTTTTGTTGACGGTTACGATATTACATAATAAATTAAATACTATTACAGGTCGAGCCTACTGAGTTACATTGGGTAGGCATAAAAACCGAAACAAAAATTGAATCTGGTACCTATTTGAATATTCATTTTTAGATAAAAAGTCAAGATCGAGCCAAAGTTTAACCCAGATACACACGAGCGAATACGTGGACGAAAATCAGGACGTCTCTCGCCAGAACTTGTACATACAATCAACACAATAATTTAATGGGGACATGTTTATTAACAGAATAGTAGCTTCATTCACACATGAATCCCCGAGTTTTAAGGGTAAACAATTAAAAACAAATGTTTGTCGACAGGGTGCACTTGGGCCGGGGGATGACGCTGGGCGGTGAAGACGAACGGTGCGGCGCTGGGTGAGCAGGCGCCGGGGATGTGGGTGCTGCTGGTGTTAGCGCTGGCGGCGGCCGCCTCCGCCGATTGCCCGCGCCACTGCGAGTGCAAGTGGCGCAGCGGCAAGGAGTCCGCGCTCTGCGCCCGCGCCGGCCTCACCTCTGTGCCACCTCGCCTCGACCCCACCACGCAGCTGCTCGACCTCGCCGAGAACCGCCTGCCAACCGTTCGCGATGATGCTTTCGCTGCAGCCGGCCTCCTCAACCTCCAGCGCCTTTATCTCCCCTCCTGCAACGTTCGCACCATAAGACAATACGCTTTCCGAGCGCTTGTAAACCTAGTCGAATTGGATCTCTCGCGCAACCGTCTGGAAACAATACCTTCACATTCGTTTGATTCAATCCCCGAGCTTAGAGAACTGCGACTCGGTGGTAATCCCATTACGAAAGTTGGAGATGAATCCTTTATAGCACTACCCCATCTAGTGCGACTTACACTCAGTACTTGCAAAATAGCCGAAATAGAGCCACGCGGATTTGCAGGGCTCGAGTCTTCGCTGGAATATTTGGAGCTTAGTAAAAATAGACTGCAGGTACTTCACGTGGCGGTCTTAGCACCGCTACGATCTCTAAAAGGTTTAGAACTGGCGAGTAATCCCTGGGAATGTACTTGCGCATTGAGACCCATGAGAGATTGGATGATAAGAAAAAATGTTCCAGCAACAGTGGTTCCAGACTGCGCACTGCCACCGCGATTAATGTCCCAATCATGGGATAGGTTAGATCTAGAGGACTTTGCATGTCACCCAGAAGTAAGCGCAGCTAGTCAATTCAAAGGGTTGGAGGGTGAAGAAGTGACATTAGTGTGCCGAGTGAGCGGAGTGCCCGCGCCGAGAGTGCGGTGGGTGCGAGCGGGTCGCCTGCTCGCCAACACAACTTCAAATAATGTCAATTCCGGTAGAGCTTTTATGTTACGTAGTGAAGGACAAACTAGTAATTTAACCATTAAATCAGCAGACTTGCAAGATGCAGGGTCTTACACGTGTAATGCTGAAAATCGTGCTGGTAAAGCAGAGGTGATTTTAAGTTTAGCTATAGAAAAGAAACCAGAAAACAAAAGTTTTGGTGGGCGTGCACTGATGGCGGGGATGGCTGTGTCAGCAGTGATAGTGTTAAGTTCTTGTTTAATAGGACTGTGTGTATACGAGACTCGTAAGAAAAGACAATTAGATAGATGGAACGAACAGATAGTGACGACAAATCATCGTGATGATAGTTATGATAAATTAGATGCGAATTTTAAGACTAATGCTGAAGTACCCAGAGTGATAGCTTCCGATAGTGCTCGTAAAAGGGGTGACTATAGGAATGTGCCATCACATGATCCAGAGGACGAGTTCGAGGGGTATTTAAGGGGCGAGGTGCGGGAGGAGAGGGAATGCTCTGTGACACCGCCCATGGAGGCAGGGTGGCGCAGGGCTGACTTCGAGCCGCCCAACTCAAGGGGCAACATACCCGAACGAGATCTACATATACCAAGGTTCAGCGACTACAATTTACGGTAATTCAATACTTCTCAAGTAACTTCTCGTGATAATTAATTAGTAATTCGATTTAACCCATAATTACTATTTGATCTCAGCGCGCTCCAGACAGTTCATAATTTTCGAGTAAAGTAATATTATTAATTATATAATAAAGTTGTTAAGTTTAATTAATTAATAAAGAACAATTATTGTCTAATAAAGCTGCATTTTTTGAGATCTCTGATAAGCTAAAAATAAGAATAATAAAGAATGCTTTCACATTACATTATTCAAAATAAGACATATTGGTAGTGCTGCAAAGTTATTTTTTATCACTGTAATACATACAAAGATTGATTGATTCATTGTTCAGTCTCAATAGTTAAAAGGTTTTGTGAAGGTAACTGAAATAGAATACGTGTTATTTATGTCGCTGTCAGGGTCACAGGAAACAATAACAGATGTGAAACAATATGACATCTTCGGAGCGAGACGAAGTTTTACTGCCGTGCTTGCGAATTTTATCAATATAAGACTTTCACAAATGTGTTAATTCTCATTATGTCAAGGTATATACTGCTTTCGATACAATAGTGAATGTAGAAGTTAAATAAGTTTTACTGTCGGTTTTATAGTATCAGAAGTAAAATAAAAACTCACAAGTCTACACAATATTACGTAAATGTTTGTGATGATCCCATTTGGTCATTAAACGTTTATATGTTGGGTTTTTATGTCTGTAAGGGCTTATGCTAAGCCAAGTGCCTAAATCGCAACTGATTGCGAACCTACTACAAATTAACGTGGGTCGTGGGGCGAGCTTGTGATGAAAATCTCCCCAAACCTAGAGAGCACGAGAGAAAATTAGTTCAGTAATTATTGTCTAATCCCCTTGGTTTAGTAGCTTAATGTCTCAGACGAATAGGTCTTGGCTTCAATCGTTGGAAGGAATAAAGTTCATTTTGTAAATTGTGAACGGTTCAATTGTCTGTGTTCATGTCTCCAGCGAGACGGGTACAGTGATTCTGCCAATCATCTTTACATGCGTGGATAGTTTCGATTAGTGAGGCAGTCGACTGTTTGCTGATTGTAACGAGCCCTCTGCCCGCTTGCAAGATATTGATTCACGCAGCACAATGCAATAGAATAGACATGTAGTCACACAATCATCATTTGCCATTGTTCTTTTCTATTCCATTTCCATATTTTAATTAAATCCGTTCGTTGTTTCAGATCCGATGCCACGTCAGAGTCAGTGCAAAGCTCCAATTCCACGGGAATGATGAGTGCCCACGTAGAGATTTTATCTGAAAACAGTCGGTTTAACAACAATGGGCGCACATGTCCACGCACGCGACCTCGCGAACGACTCGACAACGACCTGTCTGGAAGTGATAGCGAGAAGAATTACCCCGACCTCATTGAAATGAGTGCCCTAGGAACCTCCTCGTACTTACGAAGTGAAATGAAACATGACCCATACTACTTTTACACAATACCACGGAAAAAGGATGGCGATAGTCGTAGTCCTCTTCTTAATAGCAGAAGAAACAGTTCCGGTGCAGACTCTGCTAGTTTTTTGGACAGAACGTACGAAAAAAGCCGGCAGAGGTCAGGCCGGAGGTCGAATAGTTTTTTAGATCTTTCTACAGGTGGAAATAGAATGCGCCGGAATCCAAGTCTCCCGGCGTCGCCTTCGAGGGAGCAACCCACTGTGCCCTCTGCCACACCACTTCTTGATCTTTCCGGATTACGAGACTATTCGCGTATTGGGCAACCTATTGAGGACTTCGATTTCCGAGCTTCCCAACTAGAAAAATTCCTCGAGGAATATAGAAGTTTGAGAGAACAACTTTCAAGGATGAAAGAGACCCGGGAGAATCTGCAACGAAATCGGGCTTCAGACAACGATGAGTTGCGTTCTATACTGAAACCGAAACCGAGCATAGCTGTAACAGAGACATCGTCCTCGGTGGCTTTAGCAGATGCTGCGTCTCCGTTGGCTCTAAGCCCTTCGGAGTACAAGCCTTCACAACCGAGACCAGAATGGTTGACGTCATTACTATATCGTAATTAAGTAGATGTTTTGTAAATATTAGTAGGTACGTCTGATTTAATAGACGAATATGTGATTGGACATTTATAATACTCTACTAGAGATGGGATGACTTGTGATTAAAGTACCCCAATACTGAATTGTTAGAAAGTTAAGAACTTGTAAATAAATTCGTTCATATTTGAACTGATGTTGATAAGTAATTTAAAATAATTGTTTGTAAGAAAGTGACAACATGAAATCATAATTTAAAGTGGAAATAAATCATTTTTAATTGTCTTCTTCGTTGTTTTAGTTATCCAATATTAGGAGAGGGTTCGTCGAAAAGTTCGAAACACTCAAAATCCATACTGGAATACAGTACAATATTATAAAGTAAACAGTATCAACAAACACAAAGATGCGGCCAGGACCACCTATGAACATTATAAAATTGACTTTTCCAACTTGCGTGGGTCCGCAAAGCGGATAATACATTCAAAGTTTCTCCCATACCAACATCAATATAAAAATGTTTTAAAAGAAAATTTACAACTCCTTCAAAGTCGTTTATGTTGAGTTTGATTATTTAATAAAAGGTCCTGGTGTGTCGTACGATTTTATCAATGTTAATAAAAAACTAACAGGCAACTATTACTCGGCATTCACGTGGCTCAAATCGGGCAAAACGACTTTGGAAAGCTACCAAAGTCGATATAAAAGTTGTGGCCACAGGACTCGTTAGTTTACGTTAGGTCAGAACATGTTGGATGTAGGTGACACGCTTCGAATCGTTGTCGCAAGGCCGTATTTGACTACAGAACACGAAAGGATAATAATGGAAAACTTTTTAAATAGGTAACCATGGCATTTTGCATAAGCTTAAGTGTTGCTACAGCAATACTTATCTGGTCTGGTCACTGATTAAAGTATGTAAATAAAATCTTCTTTCATTCGCAAGCGACATTTAACGATAGATAGAATATTTTTTATATTTCTTTTTATTCTTTTTTGATTATGTATTTCTTTTCTTTTTTTTCTTTTTAACGATAAATCTTATCGATTTATCGATAGCAGACATAGTTTTAAAAACAATTAAAACTGTAGAAATGGTTTTACAACATGCAATCAAAACAGCGTCAGTGGTCGATCCTACAATACTGAACAGGTGTATGTGCAATGTGCGTCGTTTCCTCGCATGTGTTGGTTCCCGAAGGCACACAGTTTCGATTGCAACTAATATACAAACATAGGACAAGGCATTCTAAACTGAAAAGGGCTGTTACCATATTTTACCCGTGCTTCCTTATTTTTTATCAAACGTAATAAAATATCACAAAAGATACCTGTTTGGCGCAACTATGTATTATGTAATTATAATCCACGAAAGTTTAAAACAGTAATTATAGTAGAATACAAAGTAAGCCTTCGATAAACAGTCTACGCATAAAATATTTGTGACTCCCCCTAGTTAGGTTACTCGGGTCTAATGAAACTCTATACGGAATATTGAAAGCTGTTCTGTCCTGGTTAGATTGGAACCAACTCCAACGAAATCGGAACAAACCCAGGGGAAGGTAAACTAACGATAAGATTATTCAATAGTATCCCAATCGTCATTAAAGTCGAAATCTACCAACGTACATATTCCATTACACAGTAAACTCAGGGCTTTAACAGGAGAAACGATCTGCTTTGATATTTGAATGAATGCTACTCAACATTCTCTTTTGTTTGAAAATGCAAACGTCTTGTTGCAATCTATATTCAATGGCCTTTGAAAGCACTTCAATTAGGAACGATATTCCTTTGGACCAGGAATATTTCCGGCTCAATTCTATTCAAAAACCTAGGGGCTTTTATTATTCTGAGCTAAACGTGGACTTATGAATCGTCAGAGTGAGTAATGTGTAGAAGCTTGTTTACTATTCAGACTTTACTTAATACTTGTTTCTGGACTCAACTTCGTTCGTGCGGAAGTCAACTATACCATGAAACATATCCTAGGGCACTTGGTAATACTGTAGTCGTCTGTAAAATATTTTTTGTAATCGTCTCAGTACTTTCAGAGATTACCTCTTACAAAGAAACAATTTTATCTCTTTCTATTCCTTTCAAGAAGTAGTTAATTGGAAAGGTAAACTTGATTTGAAATAGAAAATAATTCTTAGTTTACGCATTTTATTCAAACACTATGTAGTTTCCAGACATTGTGAATTCACAACTAGTTTTTGAATTAAACAAACATTTTTAGAGGAACAGATAAATTCAAAATCAAATTGCGGGGATCGCTGCGCCGAGTCGCCCTCGGAAGCGAGCAGTCGAAATTGCTATAAATTAATAGGTACGGTAAGTAAACAAGACCGACAGTTGGGACAGAAACAATGCACAACTAGGTAGCTTATAAATTGTACAAAGTTCGTGAACGAGGAAACAATGTTGCTGTTTGTCATTTTACTTCAGTTGTCAGCTAAGAAAATGGATTGGTGTTGCATTTGCTAACATAATATTTAGTTATCATTCAATTTAAGATATTGTCTAACTAAGTGCTTCTTTTGGCTGACGTTGATCAGGTATTTATGTAGGTAGAGTCTTAAACAGCTTACAATATCAATGTATTTTGAACCAAATTGTATTTTTTTTATACTTACTAGCATGATCAGCCTATACTTAACGTAAAGCCTAACATAACTTCTCCTCCATACGAAAACTACCTTTTGGAAGGGGTGACCAGAATCAATTCATTTTTTTTTGTAAATTTTGACGCTCAAAAGTATACAATACGAGGGCCTATTTCAAATAAATGATTTGACTTTGACTTTTAGTTTGACTTTATAACGTTCTCATTCGGACACAGGCCTCCTTTGTTAGTGGCAGCGTTCCGCAATCTACCACGCAGGCTCAGTACAGGTTGGGGATGTCACATGTCTTCGAATTTTCGGTTCCTGTACTTGATTTTATGAAGATAATAGTACAAATTGAACTCACTGTAGGTATAAACTAACTAACTTTGAAATAAACTCAATGTTGATATTTCCGTAGATAGATACATCCAATGTATGATGACAAGTGAATGTTTCAAATAAGTACACATTGTCTTATTCGCTCGAGGAAAATATTGTTCAAGGAAACAGAATTTAAAATATTTCTATTTACTCGTAAAGTTAAAATAAAGCAAGGAGTAGTATTTGATATCAAGCTTTTCTGAAGATGGCCTGTAGGTTTTATCCATAGTTAAGTATGTATTGATCTTAGATTAAGGTTGTGCACAGACCTGAGACCTGAGTCTATCGTTCCATGAAAAGTTTTTTTTTTTTTACATTAAAGCACACTCGCAACAAAACCGGTTGTGTATAACACCACGATTCTGAATTGAGAATTTGAAGACGAGACTTTTCAAATTTTTACTGCAGAAATCTGATCGAAAATAGATTGCCTCGTTAGTCCAGTGGTCACAAGCGCTAGTGGTTCTGGTCCTAGTTTCGATTCCCGGGTCGGGCAAAGCGCTATTGGGTTTTTCCATCTGAAATTTCTCAGTAGCAGCCCGGAGCCTGGATTTGTGGCCGGTTGATGGTAATAGGCTCGCCCCCTATTACATGGGACTTAAACATAACTGGCGAAACGTGGGTGTACTTACTGTAGGTTCACCTCTACCCAACCCTTCGGGGAAACAAGGCGAGATGTTGATGTTTTATGTAACTCTGATCACCTGCTTAGTAAGCTATAAAAAATAAACACTAACGCTAACGCTATAACAATGGTTTGTGTAACGTGATAACATTTTCTTGTTCTGCATGAACCTGCTTTTTGTGATAACAGTCCACTGAACATAACATCTACCAGTCTATGTTCAGAAGTGGACTGTTGTCGCCTTCGACGATGAGAACTTTGTCCGACGATTGACCAAGATTAGGCTTTATCAGCATAAACGCTTATTCTACTAACAAACTCCACGACCCCTTCTCTCGTCTCAAGTGCAATCTCAAGAACGGTTCCCAAGAACGGTTCTCAGCCGTCCCGTAAACGTTCTAGAATAAAATATCGGTCTAGGATAAAATACTGGATGAAGTTATTCTTTTTTATTGTTTTGGGCCAGAATTATCCAAACCTCGTTCCGTAGGTTTTCAGGGCTCAAATCTGCTCTCTGTATTTTAGATTGCAACTCGAGCGAACCTTAAAAGAGGCTCACGACCGATCTATTTCTTGGCTATTCAATATTTTTAGGCAACGCTGGGTCGTCTTAATCGACGTGGGTTTTCGAATCCCCTGAGGCCAGTCGTCCACTACGCTACTCAAAAGTAGCGTGTTACTTTGAGGGGACGATGGACTGAAAATGGAAATGAAACGTTTTGTTTTGGTAAGTCGGATTTTAGATCTCATCGATAGTCAGTAAGCGGCCAATGAGGATTGTTTTCATGACAGTTAAAGGATTAACGCAGATTCTTGTGTTAATTAACGCTAATAGTAGATAATCGGAACACTATTCTCAACTAATTAATATTTCGTGGAAACTTAGTAATCGGCTTCTGTTTTTGAAGTAGTGATTGATACTAAGAGATTAAACGTATTAGATGGATTTTCTTGATTGAAAACTTTTCAATACTTAGTTTGTATATTATAATAATATCATGAAAAGGATCCACTAAAGAACAAATTGAACTCATAATAAAATGTACCTACTTTAGAAAAAAAATAAAAAATACCAAGACGTGTATACATTGTTTGAAAGTAAAAAATTACGCACCGTACAACGACGTGTGCGGTAAAATAAGTACTCTCACCTAAGTACCTGTTTTACCGTATACTCCTTTACGGTTTTTTTTTATTTCCCTAAACCAATTTATAAGAATTCCACCAAGAAGTTTGACATTACGACAATAAATAAGCAGAATGATCGAACCTTCTTTGAAGCGCTTTTGCTCAATACTTTGTCTCACTTTAATACTAAAGAGAAAATGAGATGAAAGATGTAGTTCTAATATTCACCACGCCAACGTGGCGGCATTTGAAAACTTGCGCCATTTTCATATTAGAAACGTCAAAGATTGTGGCTACGTTCCGACTGATATTTTTAAACAAAATAATAGCATGGGTTTAAGGGAGGAAGACGAATCTTGAATGAGGCGTAAATTGCAGAAAATGGTCTCTTGCCGCCAAAATCGCGAGAGGGTTATTGAATGATTAACAATAATTTTATATCATGGAAGACTCGAAGAAATACTCAATCATTCTCTGAAAATGTTTAGATGGCTTATTTAAATGAATAACGTGTGAAGTATAAGCTGTTCTCAATGTGGTCAATATATTCAATGTTAAAAAACTCTGACCTATCTGTATAATTTCTTATTTGCTATTAAACATAGTCTGATGAAAAAGTTTGACCTATTGTACTGTTTTCTCGCAAATGTGTTGAAAAGTGTTGTATGACACACGTGCGGAAATTGGTATTTACCATTAAAACCCAACTTACCGCACTAGTATCATAAATAACTATTATGAATTGATGTTTCAATACTTTTTACTATCTGTGTTGTACCAAATACTAGGACATTATATAAGCTATACGCGGGCTAAGCGTATATCCACTGTTTCGGAATTTGGAATAAAAACTATTTTGTATCTCAAATTGTACCTGACTGAGCATGATGAAAATATACTTAAGATTTTGTATTACGGTCTTTCACGTTTAAAACTATTTTTGAACTCAAAACAACAGCTGTTATAAGCAGGTAGAGAATATTAATACGATGTGGAGTTTCTGTTTTTAATATCGAAGACAGGTTTCATGAAACTACTAAATTAAACAGTCAATATCTCACGAAAATATTTTCAACGTCGGCCTTTTGTCTTTCACAGTTTTACTACAGTGTTATAAACTCAGGTGCTTTTAGCGAAGCTCAATAATTTTGTTAAACTAACGAACCAAAAATATTCAGGATAATACTGGCTTAATGCCAGCGGCCGGCGGAGTTTCACACGCGCTCACGATGACACTTTGTAACTTGATCAATTAGGCAGTATTGACTGCTATGTACTTAGTAACAAGCTGTCATTACAGATTTTCTCAACCTCGTCATACACGTGGACGTTACGAGTGTAATGACCTTAATGGTTTTTATTGTGAAAAAGCTAAATGAGAATTTAAACCCCATATCCTATTAACAATTTTTTTTTGCTGTTAATAGTCCAATTAATTGCTATATTTATAGTTTTACAGCCTGTTATTTATAGGGCCGTTCAGTTAGTGCACAAAAAACAGGAAAAAAAAAAGAATCGGCTCAGTGCACAAACATGATGCTAAAACTGTGGGATCTAAATTACGGAACCAATAGACAGTACGAGAGTTCGCAATTACAGCTGTCCGAACGAATTGTGTGTTCGCCAATAAAAGCGATACTTTTATTGTTGCTGTAAATTGCCTCTCCGTTGTCGGGACGATGTCGTCGCGTACCCGTTGCGTATTCTAGCAATAAGTTCATGTTGATTTAATGTTATTGTCCAGTGAATCCGGCTGACGGTGATACGGCCCGGACAAATCTAATACCATGCACTTAGATGCATTATTCAGATAACGACCTAGGTGGGTGACGTTGTCGCAAGTTTCCTTTGTTCCTACATAGACTGAACTTGGAATCTATGAATTTCGACGGACTTACTTAAATAGATATCTTCAAACACATAGAATTTCCAGTCAGAGAAATGTGTTTAACTTTGATTTAATACGTTCTTTGAACTTTAAAGACCTTAATTCATTTGTAATTCAATCAACCTTCCATGGCATTTTGCAGAGGATTTAAATTCTCACGTTCACACGTAAAACATGAAAGGATTATTTGGTATATGTGTGGATGGCATCAGTAAAAGCTATTCGCAATTTAATTGAAAACCTGACGTATTATAGGATAATATAATTATTGTTAATGGCTTCCTTAAATTACTGCCTGTGAAGCCTTTCGAAGCTTTCAGTCAGATTGTGGTTTAAGCACGGTTAAAGTTAATAATAATAAGAAATGGAAAAGATGTACGAATTTTGTAATCAATTAGAATATTCATCCTTTGTTCGTTGAAGTAACGCTCACAAGTTATTACTTTTGCAATATAATAATTATTACTGTTCTAAAAAGATTATCCGTATTAGTTCAATAATTCATAATATTATGATCATTATACATCGTGTCTTCTAACAGCCACAGTACCTATTAATCCATAATTATAATTTTCCCACTGCTGGGACACAGGCCTCTTCTCTTCGAGAGGGTGTGGGCTGTAATCCACCACGCGGGCCCAGTGCGGGTTGGTAGATGTTACATGTCTTCGAATTTTTGGTTCTTGGATATGCCGGTTTCCTCACGATGTTTTCCTTCACCGTTTTGAGAGCAATGGTGATGAAATTATTTACACAAAGTAAACTGCCTGTCTAGGTTCGAAACCACGATCGCCCCTCGTAAGTCTCCGTTACCACTGCTTCCACAGCACAGCTATTCAACTATTAAGGCGACGATAACCGACTTTTAGTAATTTTATACTGAAGATCAAGTCTAAACGAGTAGTGTCAATGATTTTGAAAAAATATATGTTAAATTAGAGCATTTTCTTAATAACTTAATATTTTAGATTATGTTTATATTACATAGTCAAATTAATTTGTAAGTAATGTCTAATACGGATAAAAAACTGAGAATCACCCAAATCTACCAAGCGTATTTTTCTGAAACCTTTACCATTTTAAAGGCTTGTGCAGACCAGCGCGACTTGTCGCGCGACGCGACACCGGTTATTGTTATACTGTGACGTTTTCTTAGAAATTGTATTGTTCGTGTCGCGTCGCGCGACAAGTCGCGCTGGTCTGCACAAGCCTTAAAGATAATTTGATTATTAATCTTTTAATATACGTGTAAAATACCTTTTGTTTTATATATAATAAATTAATAATACGTCTAATTTGGGACTGCGCTCCTGGTTAGGCGCGTCCTATTACTGGCAGGACGTACGACGCGTTGCGTGAGCTCAGTACAAAACACGCAAGCTAACAAATCAAGGTCGCTGGCATATATCTGCGTCTTAAAGTTAGTACACAATACGGGAAATAAATCACCGCTCTTCGTAGATGGATTGTGTTATTGCGATCGCAGGATGTTATTAGCCGCCAGGAGATGGCTACTACCCATCTTCTTAATAGCTCTAATCCGTTATTTGCTTTTTACGACACCCTTTTGAGAGTGGAGTGTTTCAATCTTGAACCCCAACCTAACACTCCATGGAATAAATGTCCCATTAATCGATATGATAATTACTGTGGTCGCATATAATCAAAAACCCACGAAGTCAGGCCACGTAATTATATTTCTAAGTACAAAATGGGACCGCCACAGCACGTTTCAACATCGGGATTCGTCCCAAATTTGGGTCGTAACCAAACCTTGTTAAAAAGTCCACGACACATTCAGATTGGCCAGGTGTCACGGGTCAAATGCGGGCGCTCCGTATTTCACGTAGGTATATCCACGGAATCGAGGGTTAGTAGTATATTCATCAATTCTAATGACCAACTAATGATGTATTTTAAGAGAAGAAATATTTGCTGAATTATCGATTTAGATTCGTTATTATAGAGTATTGTAGATATGTATACAAAATGTGTATATAACTACAGTACGACACAACTTAGATGTAACATCGGCAAATATCGTAAAACCATCACCATCTGAACTGAGTGCGCCTTCAAAATCACCAATATTTAATACTGCTTTAGGTGAAAATGATCTTTACGCAAACGTAATAACTTATGAAGTCATATAACCAAATAAATTCGTAAAATTGAAATGAATGAATGCAAATTCTAAAATTTAGGCTACATCTATATTGTGTCGTACTGTAAATGATAAATGATAAATGATTTTATTTCTGTAAGTAGGTTTGGACAAAACACTTTTACAGGTCAATCATATTTTTTTTAAACTAGATGCGATCGGCGTTTCCTATCTGACTACTCCGAGAAGAAAGGCCGAAACAAACTCAGAGGTCACAGTCTCTTTTAAAGTCCAGACATAATCTTGGTCAGATCATGTGAAGATCATGTAGATTGGTGTCTGAGATGGTCTTTTGAGGAAAGAACCACACAGATTGAGAGGACCTGTCCAGTCAGTGCACGCATTTGTCAGTGACCGTGCAGCTCAACTCAGAGTTTAAGGAGCTCAACGATTCGACGAACAATACCAAAGAAAGGATATTTGGGTAGGCCGCATAAATTACTCAAGGTGCCAGACCATGTTAAAACTAAATGACAAAATAAAAATAAAAAAGAATGACCCACATAGTCTTCACATTCACAATTATAAAAACAATATAATACTTTAAAAAGTAAATATTCATGTCATTGTATATATAAAATTAATTAATGTCAATGTGTATATAAAACCCAGAAATAGTCTTGGTCAGATCATTTGAGGACCATGTAGATTTGTGTCTGAAATGGTCTTTTGAGGAAAGAACCATACAGATTTGAGTGGACCTGACCAGTCAGTGCACGCATTTGTCAGTAATCGTGTAGCTCAACTCAGAACTTAGAAGTTCAATGACTCGACGAACAATACCAAAGAAAGGACATTTGGGTAGGCCGCATAAAGTACTCGAACGGCTAGATTATCATTGAAAATAACTGAGGAAAAAATTAATAAATAATAATAATATGATCCACATAGTCCTCACGTTCACAATAATATAAAAATAAATATAATATACTTCATAAAGTAAATATTCATATCGTGGTACCATCGAAGAAGTTCATATCTATACACCGTAAGGACTATTTTTGCTTGCAGCGCTCGGACGCTATAGAACCGGGGTGGTAACAGATGTGGTAATGGTGATCACAGGATTTTGTTTTCAAACTGCTTAGATATGAAGTTCTTCGATAGTACATATGATTAAAAAAATAAAAAAAATTGTAGCAGCTTAATCCCAGGCCTTTTTGTCCCCAACGTAATCTTTAATGGTATAAAACGCTTTCTGGCACAACTTACGTTTAATGAATGATTTGAATTTATAAAGGCTTAGATCTTGTACGTGGCTTGGAAGTTTATTATAAAAACGTATACATTGACATCTGAACGAGCTACCTATTTTCTTGAGCCTTGTTGTAGTTACTACAAATTTGTGTTTGTTCCTAGTGTTTATGTTATGGATATCACTGTATTTTTATACAATTTTACATTTTTATGGGTATATAAAAGATTTTCAAAAATATACTGAGAAGGCACAGTCATTACATTAATTTCCTTAAATTTCTCTCTGAGAGAGTGTCTCGGGCTTAATTTATAAATTGATCGAACGGCTCTTTTCTGCAAAACAAAGATCGTTTGAATGTCGGCGGCATTTCCCCACAACAGAATACCGTACGACATTACACTATGAAAATAGCTAAAGTGCACTAAACGCGCTGTCTCTATGTCAGTTAAATTACGGATTTTTCTAACAGCATATGCTGCGGAGCTTAGCTTTTTTGACAATTTATCTATATGTGGGCCCCACTGAAGCTTAGCATCCAAAGTTAAGCCTAAGAATACTGTGCTATCTTCAGGATTCAATTCTTCGCCCCTTATCAACACCTTTGTTTTCACCTGCCTAACGTGTGGTAGGGTAAACTTAATACATTTAGTTTTTTTTTCATTAAGAAGTAAATTGTTTACATTGAACCAGTGAACTACTTTTGAGATTGCGCTATTTACGTCGTCAGTAACCAGCTGCTGACGTTTAAGTTTAAACAAAAGTGAAGTATCATCAGCAAACAACACTATATTATGGTTATCCTTTATGAGGTAAGGCAAGTCATTAATATAAATAAGAAACAAGAAAGGACCAAGAATCGAGCCCTGTGGGACTCCCATTGTTACTATAGATCCAGGAGATCTTTGTCCATTAACGTCAACGCGCTGAATCCTATAACTCAAGTATGAAGTAAGAAGATTCAGAGCGGTGTTCCGGATCCCGTAGTGGCAGAGTTTCCTGATTAACGTTTCATGAAGAACGCAATCAAATGCTTTGGACAAATCACAAAAGATGCCCAAGGCATCGCATTTATCTTCCCATGCATTATAAATATGTCCTAAAAGTTCAACACAGTAGTAGAACAGCCCCTTGTAAAACCGAACTGTTTGCTATGTAATAATTTATGTTTATTAAAAAAACTTTGCAATTGCTCTAAAATTAATTTCTCAAATATTTTACTAAAGGTAGGTAGTACTGAAATAGGTCTATAATTAGTGGGGTCTGATGTACTACCTGATTTGAACAAAGTTATTATTTTACTATTTTTCATAAGGTCAGGAAACTCCCCACAGTCGATACAATTATTAAAGATAAGAGCTAAACTAGGTGCTACAATGTCAATAATAGACTTAGCAACTTCTACAGAATTACCCCACAGATCTGCAGTCTTTTTTACATTTAAAATGTGAAAGGTTTTAATGATGTCTCTACAGGTAATATGTTCAAAAAGAAATTCCGAATCGCAAACATTAACATTTTCCTTTAGCAAAGACTCAGCAACAGAAGTTTCGAGATTTTGTAGTTGAAATGGGAATATCCGAAAATTAATTTTCAAAGGCCACTGCGACTTGTGAATCTGATTTTATGATGTTATCATTAATAGATAGGCTGTAATCAATATTTCGGTTACCAGACCTTCCCGTTTCACTATTAATAATATTTCAAGTCGTTTTAATTACATTACTACTGTTTTTAATCTTCGAACTCAAATAACGCGACTTGGCCATACAACAAACTTTTTTAAATAATTTTGGATAATTCCTAACATATAAATTAAATTCAGCCGTGTTTACAAAAGTCCTTTCATTGTACAGCTCATAAAGCCGTGTTCTACTTTTATGAATACCAATGGTAGCCCAATCACTGAAAGATGCGTTACTATTAACCGAGATAATCTTGGGAATAAAGGTGGAATTAAATTGTTTACAGTAAATATTAAAAAAATCATCATATAGGATCAGCATGAATTGACAAAAGTGGTAATTTATTAACTAGTTTAACTTTAAAAGCTTCCAAGCGACTTGCAGTTTTGGGATTAACAGTGATATCCTTTTTAGCCACTTTGTTGTTTTGGTTTGGGATAATAATCTTCTGTCCGCAATGATCAGAATCTAGTAACTTTATAATTTCTCTGTGGCTTGGTATAACATCTGTATAAATATTATCTAGGCATGTGGCACTGGTAGGGGTTATTCTTGTAGGCTCCAAAAATAGGTTTACAAGATTGTAGGACTGAAACAGACTTATTATTTTAGTACAAGAACCTGAGTTTTCCAATAAATTAACATTAAAATCACCACAAGTGATAATGGACTTGTTCGAGTTACAAATCTTGTGTAACACATCATCCATTACCTTTTCAAAGCAGTCATACAATCCTGAAGGTGGTCTGTTTATACTTAATACAATAAACTGCGCCAATTCTATACAGGCTATTTCAACTGTCCGCTCAACAGATAGGCTCACAATATCCTTACGGTCTTTAAATTTAAGCTGTTTACTTACTAAAAATAGTGAGCCACCATGTATAGCATTAACTCTGCTGAACGAACTACCAACCTGGTGATTATTAAAATTGAACAATAACTGGTGGCTTTTAAGCCAATGCTCAGTTATACAAAAAATATCAATACTGTTAAAATTCATAAATAATTCTACTTCTAAATCTTTGTTCATAAATCCTTGAATATTTTGATGCACCAGGTTAATACTATTTACTGATTTTATTTTGCAATTCTCATTCTGTATACTATTGCAAGAGGTGGACTCTATTGTCTTAATTTCTAATTTAAATTATTATCAATGTCAATGTTTGACACAAAATTATTGGCTGAATTATTTAACATGTCACAGCGTTGCTCAATAGAAGCAATTTGTTTAGCCAAATTCTTGGCTGTAATAGAAAAGTAATATGATAGCGACACAGCTATCTGTCTTTTACAGTACTTTGAAAGATAGTACCTATCCATGAAAAATCTATCTTTTGTCAAATAAAAGTGATTACCAACATAATTGTTAGTGTCAATTAAATGAAATAAATTATTATTGTATGTCAAATTATGTAATGTCTTATTAATTTCAGATCTAAAATTGTTTTCGTCCTGTGGCAAACTTTGGCTGTATGGGAATGTGAACATCACAATTTTTCTTAAACTAAGGTTGCACAATGATCTATAATATCGGAGTAATTCCCCTTTGTTCACATTACCCCTATTACCAACAAATATTAATAATATAGTATCCTGGTTAAAATGACATTTTATAACTTTTTTCATTATGTCAAATAAAGAACAACCAGGCATACAGTAGTTCATTATTGAGTGTCCTGGATATTTATTTGTCAACAAGTGGCCTAGATCCTTTCCAATTTCATCACAAAATAAAACTATTTCTGTATTTACACTCTGTATGGGCAAACAGTTAGTAATTTTTAATGGGAACCTGGCACTAGACTGCGGCATGCTGGTATCACATATTGTCAATGAATGGGCCGGTGTGGGTTCAATAGATGGTGGTTGACAATGTTCACATTTGTTAGTTTGTGAGCTTACCAGCTCATTCATTGCCAATACATATTCCCTCATTTGGTTTTCAGAGGCTGTGTATTTGATGGTCATAGAAGTAAGTTTCTCCTGTAGTTGGTCCAGTTCATACTGCAAGTCTTCTGTGTCAATTTGGTATTTCCTAGTACTTTTTTCTAAGTTAAATGAATACATGTCTAATTGTTTCAGTAGATGTACACACTCTATCTATAATATTATCCAAATATTAACCAATACGGATCTTTTTTGTAGTGTCTCGATTCAGAGAACAGTCCGTAAAAAAAAGACCCGTATTGGTTCGATAATTCATCATATTATGATTATTATCCATTGTGAACATAGGTCTTCTAAAAGCCACAGTAATACTAATAATCCATAATTAAACTATTATGTTCCCACTGCTGGGATACAGGCCTCCTCTCTTCGAGAGGGAGTGGGCGGTAATCTTATCCAACTAGTCAATAAATTTGTCTCGATTCAATTGAAATTAAATGAAAATTATTTGCAAGATTTGTAGTACAATACAAATGGTCGGGTTTTTCTAGCACGCAAAAATACATTTATTAAATAAATGAAATTAGCTAATAAAATTGGCACATAAATCATAGTTATTAAATTATTAGTGTAAAAATGTCAATCGTTTGTAAAATTAAAATAGTAAAATGTCAGTCCCCTATATGATTTTATGAGAGGACAGTCGGGAATGCTTTGTGTTACTAATTAGTCATTAGTTAGGTATTACTGCTTATGGTCGAATTCAGCTCCGCAAATATAAATTAGCGTCATTTATAACTGTGCACCTCTATTCACCGCGGTCGGCGATTGTTTGCTCTGGAATCGTCTCATTATAGCCCGAGCGAACACCCCTACACCTTTGAAAACAAAATGTGTTCAATTCCCAGAGAGTTGTATCGTTGTTCTACCATATTTACATGTTAACTGTGTCCACTATTTCGCTTCATTTTAATTTTATTGCAAAGTATTTCAGTGTAGGAAGGATATTGTGTATTTGGGATGGTCGCATTGTTTCGAGTGTAATAGGCATAGATAATTGTGTCGGCACTCGTATCATGTATATTGGCGGTTCTCAAATTAGTTGTCAGTGTCGAGTATGTAACGTATACCGTTTGCGCAATGAAACCACAAGGAGTTTATATAGTGTAGACAATGGAGGGTACTATACATACGCGTGTATATAGAGCAGGCTATAGACGCAACCCATCTCAGATCCCATTTCGAAGAATGGCAGTTTTCCTTTTTATCTACAGTCAGAAAACTTGCTGCCGATTGATAGAATCTTGTAGTTTTGTGGAATGGTTTCCATTTTGGTTTGTCAATTGTGTATGTATTTATTTTTATAAACAAACCACATTAGTATTATTGAATATATAGAATATAGATAGTGAATTAAACCAGACTATGAATAGATAATTCGGATATCAAACGACGTAACAAGTTAAAGTATTTTACATTATTTGAATTCCAACTGCATTAAAAAGCTATTCTATGTTGGAGCCATATGCGATTGACTGGTATGAGAATGCAAACATCAAAAGAGTTCAAAGAATCCAATATGTTTCTTCAATAGCAGAGAGAACAGTAGTATATTGTGAATTTTCGTTATTCTATTCGATTTTATGTCAATTACAATATTCCTGGAAAGTATAAAGGAATATGATGTTATTTCAAAGTTTACCTAACTTTGAAATAACATTATTTTCCTTTGACTTTAGACTGATGGAAATATTTCAATTAATGACTGTGTTCCAAGAAAAACAGACGATCATCCTTGATTTGCAAGTCAGTCTGCCCCTAGGCGCGCTCCGGACAACGAGTACTTGAAACTATCGTAAATAGAATTGACAGTGGTATCATTTTTTCAAGACAGAAGTGGAACTCCGGGCAAGGGTCACCGGCGCCGTTTTTTTGGCCGCAACCCGACCACGCCGCACTCCGGCCGGTCGTTTAGCAAAATGACGGACGGACCTTTTTTATCTCGCCCAACCGCAATTTGTTGCCGGCGATCTCTGCTTGCGATACACGGCCCCGTTACGTACCCGAATACATTTAAAATTCCTATCCTATAAATATTTAGGCATTTCAATGTTGATGTCGATGCTTTTCCATTTCAAGTTCGACAAGGCGCCGTCGTCCTGCTAACGACAAAATCCGACCGCCCGACGCCCGCCTTCCACCATTTTCATTTACTTAACAATATTGCAGTAATAGTGTTGAACAACGTCAAAGGCAGTAATATTATTAACACTGTATATTTACACATTTAAAAGTAGATCTCCGTTGCTTGATGAAAGCACACTCTAAAATTCAACAAAAGAGATAAAACGTAAAAATACAAAGTGCTCTATGTAAGGTGCACTGTGGCTGTGACTTGTGGGTGCAAAATTCATTACGTGTTTATGCCAAAGCTTCCTCTACAGTCTACACGAGCATATCAGAATTGATGGATAAAAGATACAACACTTACATCAAATTTCCGAGAGAATTGAAAGCAGAAGGTGAATCGTTAAAATGAAGCTTTTACGAGCTAATAGTTAAACGAGTCAATAAAAAGAAAAAATAAATACATCTCGTAATTACAAGACTTGAGCGGCTAGTTTTGTAAAAAGGGTACAGGACGTCTTCCTTTTAAAATAAAAAAGTAACCGTCGTCGTTTTCAACAATAGAACTTGGCTGTGTTGTCGCGAGTTTCTCCTCGGTGAACTTTTTCAATTCATGTCATGTTTCATATTATTTTGTGCAAAAGAAAGCCGATCTTTTGACTTAACAAAGAAATTGCTGAACGCGTAAACTTACCCGTCATGGTATCGAGTGAGCGCGCCGCTTCAATAAAATAAAACTTTACGCACTGTACACCTACTTATTTTTTGCAAGTCATAAGCTTTATAACTTATGAAATTACCCTTATTGTAACTTTGTTAAGTTGTTTCTACGTTATTTAGTATCGTGCGAGCACAAAACTGATTTCCTTGCTTTTTATTAGATGTTGCTAACCAAGCAATGAGTTTGTGTCCACTTTTTTTATTGATTTCCTGGTTAATGAGAAACAACTACAGTAACTTTGATATTTATATATTCTGCTGCACTACAAAAGCTGACTGAGCCGTTGTTGTTACTTTCAGCGATAGAATCGGTAGGTAGATAGTTTTATTTAGTCCAAGCGAATCAAAACTTGTAATTGTTTTTACCAAAATAATCTTCACCTCATTGAAGCTTGTTTGATATAAGTACATTGTGTTTGTATATTCCTACAGTCCGGTTTGAAAGGGGGAGATAATAGTCTATTCTGAAATGTCAAGTTTTTGGGTTAATAGCATGCACTTGTAAAACTCGTTCTTATATTGTGGGCACTATAATATCAAATGTTATCTGAAAAGTAAGAAAATGCTTAATAGTCTTGAACTTTGTGAACAGGTGCAGGATTGGCTGCTTGGGCTTAATTATGCTGAAACGGAAAATCTTTTATCTTTAAAATATTAAAGTATTCATCGTCTCATACTCACTAACACTCATCACTTACATACTTACACTCATTACATTCACACACATATACCTTTAGTCATCTTTAAGTCCTATGTTTGATTGATTGTTACTGAAATCGGTGCATTTCTTAACCTATCTCTAAAATGGGTTATTCCACTAATCCCCATTGACAATCCCCATCAATGGGGATTTGTAATTTTTTTGTCCTCAAATCCCCATTGGTGGGGATTGAGGGACAAAAAGTCCACAAATCCCCATCGGTTCAAAAATAAAATACAAACAACATAATTATTATAAAAGAATCACGAAGTCTTTATTTCTTACTTAACATGATTCATCATGAGTATCATGACGCATTGATTATTTTTATAATCAAACAAATTAAAGTAATGGCTAAATTAATAACGCTTTAGTGTAAAATATTTCTGTCATGTCATACCACAGTATAACTTTACTACAAAATATAATCTTTTGGAGATCAACTTTTGAATTTCTTTATGGTAACTTTGTGGTTCATTATTTTGTAAATTAATTTAAAAGTTGATCTCTAAAAAATGATATTTGTAGTAAAGTTTATACTGTAATATGACATGACAGAAATATGTTACACTAAGACTACAAATTTAACCATTAGTTCATATATTTGATTATAAAAAAATATCAATGAGTTCTAGGGGCCTAAAACGGCCACAGCAATTCGTTTTCTGAATTCCTAGCAATTTTTCTATACACATATTTTAGCTGAATCATATTCAATTCAATTCATATCAGAATCATATTTCGTGTTAATATAGCCGCATGAATACGGATAATTTTTCTTAACAGTTTTTATTAATCCAATGAGATTTTTATTTTTTATTTCTACAGTCAAAACGTTATTTCATTAAAATATAAAACTGTCAAACAGATGAATCGCGTAATGAATAAAACGCAGTTAATATTATGAATTGTCAGTTTGTCTGATTCATAATATTACCATATTATTATGATTCTGAAAAACGGCCGTTTTAACCCACCTTAATTTAATTTTTTTGAGGGTGGGAATTTATCAAATAACTTCTCCTGCTCTGACCGGAGTGGGAGGGCGTGTCAGACTTTTACTGACTAAAACCCACCCGTGTTCCTTCCGTTGCCTGTGTGCCGGGGCCGCAATATCCCTTTCGGACAAACTCGCGACCCTGGCAGGCATTGGCCCTAACGGACCCCGTCAGTTGGTGCTGGCATCTCTTTGAGGCGCGCGTGGAACACAACGCGCCTTCGACCCGGGCCTAGTCCTTATCGGACGGTGAGCTACACATCACTCACCGTCCGCAAGCCCGTGCTTACGGTAGCCGGAACTCGGCTTGCGACTCCCAACGCCCGGGGCGTCTCCTGCGACGACTAGGGGTGCGAGGGCGTGAATCTTGCCTCTCCCTCACGCGTTCCGCCTCCTCCTTTGCGAGCATTACTGCTTCGCAGAAGGAAGTGACGGCCTCCCATGCACTCTCGCTCCGAACGATGGCCTGGACCAGGGCCGGACGCGAGAGATCGCCGCCGCCGATCGTCTGCGTGAGGACACGGCGGTGCTCCGCCCAAGCCGGGCAGACCTCCATCGTATGCTCCACCGTATCCTCCAGGCGATCCACACAGTGGTGACACTCGGGCGTTTCCTCCCGCCTTATGCAGAGCAGGAACCTCCCGAAACAACCGTGTCCGGTGAGGACCTGCGTCAGGCGGAAGGTGAGGACGCCGTGGCACCTCTCTAGCCACTCCTCATAGAGGGGATTTATCGCCACAATTGTGGCGTGCCCAGCGTTGGGTTGCGACAATCGCACTCTCCATGCCGCCATGAGATCTCGCCGGAGCTCTGTCCGCTGTGCCGTGATTTCTCGCGGTAGCGGAGTTACGCCCCGGGTTTTAACCCCCCGACTTCCGTAAGAAATAATGAGTTCGTGATGTTGTTTGTATTTTATTTATAAACCGATGGGGATTTGTGAACTCATGTCCTCAAATCCCCATTGATGGGGATTGTCAATGGGGATTAGTGGAATAACCTTCTAAAATAACTTTTAGTACTAACTATAAGCAACATTTGTTACGCGTACAAAAGGAAACCAGTTTCTGAACTCACCCGGGGACTGCACGCAGTTGATATTGGTGGCCTTAGCGAAGTGTTAAGTGTTCTTAGCAGTGTGAGTTTGCTTCAATCGCTTTGTTTTTCTCGGTGACTGAATCTCTTTCTTCCGATTTACACTACACATCAGTCAGTCACAACACAACACAACGACACTATACGGTATACACTATTCATTTGCACCGCTTTCTTGCCGTATATTATTCACCCTCCTTTTATTTCTATTAATACCTTTCGTTATAGAGTATTATATTCTTTGAACCATACTAAATTATAATTTCTATCTATTTCCAATAGATATTTCTTGTTAAATAAAAATTTACCACAGAATATTTATACTGTCGAATGCATCGCAGATTCGCAGCCACAGAGTACTTGCAGTGCGCCCGCTTCCCTTCGCTTGTCACCATAGATAATAAATAGTCTATACTGTGGACAAGTGATGTTGGAACGTCGGGCGTGTATAGATTCATTTATTTATTACTTAGTTTCAGTTTTTATTTGTACTATTTTATTTCTTATTATTTTTATTGCTTTATTATTTGGTCTATCCCTTGATGGGATTTATCTATGACCGTAGGTGTGTCCGTGACATCACAGTGGGCCCTATCAGAATACCAGCGCTGCGGTATTTATTTTTAAATATCGCCGCATTATGCTGAGATAGTGGCCTTTTTGGCCTAGCACAGGTCGTTACTTTTCTGTTTGTTTTTTAATTTTATATTTTTATTTTTTATTATTACTTACTGTTTGTATTTCCTGTGCGTGTCCCAAATAAAATATTTTTCTTTCTTCTTTCTTTCTTTCTTTCTAAAATCCTTATTATCTGTCGAAAGAGACCGGATCCTGCGACACAGGGTATCCTAGTGCGGGATCCAGTGTCATACCTAAATATTGTAACATTTGTTTATGAATCAATAATTTATTTATTTATTGTATTGTTCCCATGCCACCCATCGAGGAATTCGATCCCGTCTTACACTGAAATTCGCAAATACTTATTTAATTGAGAGGTACTCTAGTGAATAGCGAAGTAAAAAAAAAATACTCTGAGAATTTTTAAGGAAGGAAATGAAGGAACAAACAATACGGGTAGATTTATACAAAACAAGACTTCGCCCAAAAATGTTTTCAAGATAAAACTTCTGGTGGCTTTATTTCAGTTTGATTGTACAAGGCGCAGACAGACCGGAACGCAAACGATTTTTACTGAATGTTACCAAATGCAGCTTGAGACAGGAGTTTACATTTTGGAAACTAAACAACTACAATCAATCTGCCTAGCCTTTTCCCAACTATGTTGGGGTCGGCTTCCACTCTAACCGGATGCAGCTGAATACTGTATTTTACATGGAGCGACTGCCTATCTGACCACCACGACCCAGTAACTGGGTAATACGATACCCCTCGGTAAGACTGGTTGTCAGACTTTTGGGCTTCTGGAGAGCCGTAACGACTGTCAACGATCCACGAATGACAGCCGGGACCAACGGGTTAACGTGCTGTCCGAGGCACGGAGGAGTCTCGGTATGTTAAGATGGTCACCCATCCACAGACCAACCCCGGCAAGCGTAGCTTAACCTGATGGATTGAACCGTGCGGCTGTTATTACTTAGCCACGAGCTCCTCAAAAACACGGAAACTACACAGCTACGTAAGTGTTAAAGTAATGTAAGCTGTTATCACGCCATTTCTTCGTGAGAAGGAGGTATTTAATACAATGCTAGCCGCCACGCTGTTTGGTCGATGTTCGCGCGTTGCTAAAGAAGCTAAACTCCGAGGGTAGGTAAGCATTCAAATTGTTGGCTTTCAGAGCTTTCATTGTGTTACATAATTGAGTACTTTTTCGTTGTTTTAAAAGCGAAGTGATAAGCCTGAAATAGTATTTGTTTTGTACAGCTACAGTTTAATATTTAGTGAATTAATTAATTAATTTTCTGCTGATTCTTCTCCCTAGAATCAACATTGAAAACCAATAGGGATGTTGACTGGAAAAAAAACTATTTAGTCCGTTAGTCAGATAATAAAAAAATATTGGACACGTATTTTTTTCTTTGTCATATGAATAAAAAATGGTTTAGATAAAACGTATTAAAGTTGGGGAGTGGGGGCTCGCTACGTCACAAGTCACTATAAAATCTACCGGCCAGTGACGTCATGCCACATTTTAACGCATTGCCTACTCAATGTATTGCCGTAATATTTTAATTACGTAAAAGAAGAAAAAAATACGTGTCGAATATTTTTTAATAAACTACCTGACGGACAATTTTTTTTTTTGTCAACATCCCTATTAAGTTTATTTATTTTTCAGATTCTTTGTTTAGGTACATCGGGAGCTTAGATTGTTGTAACTAAGTGTCCATGAGAACAGCTTGTTGTAAAATAAAATATTTTATTACTTTGACTTCATAATGACGTGCCGGTGAATTTTTAAGTCGTTTAAAGCATTTTCTTTATTATTTCGTGCCCATTTTTATGACCGACTATAAAATTGTTAATTCTAGGTTCCATATCTCCGTCTGGCTTTTTGTATTTTTTGTCTTCTGTGTTAGGGAAAATGGCAAAAGATACAATAAAGTAAAGTCCACCAGATTTGTCTTCATTACTAAACATCCTTAAAATGCCTTCAATGGGATTCGAACTTCCCCTTTCAAGCCCAATGATATGTCCTGGGATCTTGTTAAAAAAATTGAGCAAGGTATAAAGCGGACGTAGGCAGATACGTTGATACGGTTCTATGGGTAAATAATAATATGTATGTAAATAAATTCCATCGAACCGGGTTAAGGAATCAATTTGTAAAGCAGCAAAACAGAGGCGTACAACGGTATGTGAGTAGGCGGCGTTCAACCTCCATTGGCGGTCATGTCGAATGTTTTTGATTTTTTCAAACTTTTTCCATTTGCGGTCGGAAAATATCTGTGCTTCAGTAAATTGGAACAGATTTTAAAGTCTATTAATCTATGTTTTGTGTGTCGACTAGCCTCAATAATGTTTGGCATTTTATGAGTTTTGTGAATTAATATATGAGCCATCAATTACGCGTTAAGGCTCGTGGAGAATAGCGCGACTTGTTGTGCGACGCGACACCGGTTATCGTTCTACCGTGAAGTTTTCTTAGAAATTGTTTTGTTAGAGTCGCGTCACGCCAGTCTGAACGACGTTTTAAAATTGTATACATACAGCCTGATTAACCCTTCAGATAAAATATAAATAACAAAGTTGTGAACATTGTTCTTGAATACCTTCAGAGTGAGACCGTAACTTAATTCTGAACTAAAAGCAACATATTAAATATCCAAGTTCCTCAGTACAAATACATTTGTATATACGAACGTAGATTTTGTATTTCGCTCGTTTGTAATGTAAATTTACCTTTCCTTAGTTAGTCGGTGGCGTACGGACGGGCAAAGTGAAGTAAATGGCCGACCATAACGGTAGCTGACGGTCGCTGTGTACTGTGTTGCCTTGTTATTAACTTTTAATTAAAGTATCGAGATTTTGTAAGCTGGTAAAAAACGATTTTATGGAACACAACAAAATTAGCGTAACTACGATGCAGTTTGCATACGATGCTGTTTTATAGAAAAGTCATATAATGATAAAATCTGTTTTTGTTTAGGGATCCAATGAATAAGCCTTATAATTTAATATAGGAACGGAAAAAAACCGTAAAAATATTTGTCTGGCGCCAAAATGATAAAAGCTTCACAAAGGATGGAAAGTGGATACAGACACATAAATACAATATCACATTCTCTAGAATGTAAGCTGTTTTACCGTTTACGTTTTACGTAAAAATCTTAGCGTTAGCTACATAGAGCTAACACAAGCACAAAGTCCCTCGAAGGAACGTACACCGCAAAGAGTCAATTTTCAAAAATGACGTCGTTAAAAAATAGTGCGGGAGCTAGTAACAGTTTTCAAGGGAACTCATTACCAAACTCCTTGAGGTACTATTTCGGGTGAATGGTGAAAGGACGACGGCGCGGCGGCGTGCCGAGATAGCGCGCGCTTATGAGCGATATCGCGACAAACGAAGTGCGCTCGGGAGCTCGGGTTCCGTCGGCCGGGCCGACTCAAGTGAACTCACTACCCGAAGAGCCTCAGACCGCTTGTTAACTACAAGATTTATCGGCCGTAGACGGATTTTTGAGAATGTATTCAGAAGTGTTGGGTGACTCTTTTGAATTGGCATGAGAGGAAGATTTCAGACAGTTAACAATGAATTTTAAGGAAATTTTCAAACCGCCATATCCTATTTCTACTTTACGTAAAACTTTCAAAAAACACCTACCAGCCTAAGTTCACATTGCAGTACTTATATTGAGTATTGAAAAACTTACTTATTGAGTTTTCGAAAAACATGGTGGCAACTTGAAAGTATTAGTCTAAAATCTCCAACAAGTAGCTGACTAAGAAAAAGCTATTATGTTAGACATTATTCATTGTTTTTCACTCCGTTTCTTGCTACAACATCAATCAGAATCGTAGCAAGTGCTACGAGCTACAGTGCGTAGCGCTTGCTACGAGCCGCTACGTCTTTCTACGAACCACTACAGTCTTCATACAATTGACATAAAGCACTACATATTTCCGTAGATGATGATTATCATACGGAAGCCAAATGTGTTGTTCTTACAAGCTTACAAACTTTATGTTAACAGAATTGTCTGTGGTATTGTGGTAGTTAAACCCGTGATAGTACTTTATGAATTAGGAATAGCTACACGTGTATGTGGTAGACCGGGTACAACACGTGTAACAAGTTCCTGTTGATGTTACGGTACATTGAGGATTGCTAAAAATAGTTTACGTTTGAGAAATCTAGTTACCTTTTTGATGGGTGTTATTCCTCTACTCCGGTGACCGTAAATTCGATGATTAGATCATGATTAAACAAAATAAACAGTGGGCGCTATTTTCAAAAGCTAATTAACAGCGAAAGCGGAGCGGTGCTGCCCGACTTATACAAATTTCCAATGCAGTGAGCATGTTTAGAAACTGTCGCGCGTTCCGAATAGTTCCGAATAGTTCCGAATAGTTGTGTCGTTTGTTAATTGCTAGTGTGATTAATTTGATCGTAAATTGTAATTTGATTTGAACTGTGAATGGTTTTTCTATGACGCTATAACTAACACTCCCCACAGTACGCCCACAGTAGTTATACGAGTAATATGGCTGATAATAACGAAAGAGACACGAATCCTTCTCCGTAGAATAAGCATGTGCGAAGAAAGTTAGAAATATCCATTTATCTAATTGAAACAATTTTGCGCTTGAGTTGAAAGTCTTGATTCTAAAGTTTAGTAAGATCTTGTTTGTATGTAGTTGTTTGACGTTGAGGGAATTATTGAAGATAATCTCTGTTAATAGATAAGAGTAGGGTTCATAGGGTATATGGGAGTTATAAACATATTGTTTACATATGGCGAATAAAGAATAATGCTCTTGGTGACGTAACTTTAGGCCAAATTTCACCAATGAACCTGAACGCGTTCAAGTGCTATGAGTGTCATAATTATTATGGAATATTGACACTGATTGCTCTTGAACGCAGTACAGATGTTCTGATCGCATTCAGTCAATTCGCCCTTAGATGGTATAACATAACAAAAATATACGACGGATTGCAAATGATATTGTTGATATTATGAATACATCTTCACATACTTACAGGGTTGTTATTTCTTTGTTCCGAAGATTAATTATAAATATTTTCGTGAGGCTGTTTTTCTATTAATTGCGATCGACACATCAGGCGGGAGAACAACGTTTCCTTTTTACCTATCTAAAAGGTAACAAATAATAATAGGTACAGAAGAAAACGATGCAATAACAACGAGACTTTAGCAACAATCGGCTTAAATAAATCGGCTTTATATACGAGTTACTTCAAATGCTATTGTGTCAAGAAATCCGTTTTCTCAACCAAACGGAAATACTGTTTTCTTGACCATAGAGAAATACCTAATGCTACTTTCTCGTACGGGTTGGTATTTATTTTCATGACTTTATATAAAGAAAATAGGTAAATACTCTCATAAGTGTTGTGTTCTTATGGAAAAAAAAAAACATATAATAATAATATGTTGCATTTAACTCCAAGCATAACCCTCTCCAGTCAAACGTCAATAGAGAGGGCGATGCTTGGAGTTTCCCTACTCGATCGAATCAGAAATGAAGAGATCCGTACGAAAACCAAGGTAACCGACATAGCCTGAAGAATTGCCAAACTTAAGTGGGAATGGACAGGGCACATTGGTCGTAGAACAGATGGCCGATGGGGCCGAAAGGTTCTGGAGTATCAACCGCGTATTGGAAGACGTAGCGTTGGAAGTCCTCCCACCAGGTGGACTGATGACTTTGTGAAGGCCACAGGGATCCGCTGGATGCGGGAAGTAGAGAATCGGTCGAAGTGGCGGTGCTTTTGGGAGGCCTATGTTCAGCAGTGGACGTCTTTTGGCTGAAATGATTATGATGTATGATGTTGTAATTAGATCACACAACAGATAAAATATCTTCATAAACCTAACGGAAACAGCCAAAAATGTTACAAATTGTAATGAAACAATTCTCAAGTTCTAAATGATGAGCTTCACCACCAAAGAAACGTACACAGTTTAATTTTAAAGAAAAGGGATATTCAAAATAACAACCGTCGGTTTGCGGTCTCGAGAAAATAGAGCCAGAAACAAATTGCAGCTCGACTAAGATAAAAAGGGCCCGTCATTTTGCTAAACGACGCGCAGTCCGAGCCAGTGCAAATAACACTGAATTTACTTCGATACTAAGCAGCTACAGTAGTATGTATACACAGTTAATTAATTAGACTACTAGATTTGTTTCTATTTTGGTGTTGTAAGAAGTACTATATAGTTTTAGATTCCTGTCTAAATATCACGCGGACAACTTTCTGCTCATGGAGGTATGGTTAGCAACGAAAGTCAATTATCACCGTCGCTTTCACTTCTGATCAAAATGGACCCAAAATGATTCGAAAACAGCTTTTCCGCTATTCATGTTTTTTTGCTGCTCCCATATTTTTATTAAATATTGAACGGAACTTTTCGAATTTTTTGGTGTTAATTATTAAGAAAAATATTTAAAAAAAAATATGGGAACAGGAGTGGAAAGAATAATATTAACTCTTAGCTTTGCATGAATAGCGGAAAAGCAGTTTTCGAATCATTTTGTGTCCATTGCAAAGTTTCAGAAACCGCTAATCACGAAGCTCCCACCGATCGTCAATTCGTCGTCTATCGGTACATATTGTAGAGTAAAATAGTAACCTCCTCTAAAATTTCACAGCGTTTTTCGGCGCAGGCAGTGTCAATATTGAGGGAATGTGTCATTCACTCTATGTAAAGTGAAACTTCCTTTTTTAACCCGCTTCTCGTTTCCACGCTATGTTATTTTAAATGATTTTGTACTGCACCGAAACCTTGTGTTACACAGGCTTTATGTCATTTTAAGCTTCGGTTTTCATTGTAACTCACAAGTGTCAGTAGTAAATTAGCCAAAGATGATAATAATACGCTACGTTTGAAGATAATAATTATAATGGGGTAGAGGTAGACTCCCTTATCGGCTCCAGGAGTTATAGTAATCGTTTCTCCGGTAGACAATTTTATTACGCCGATGATAAACAGCTGATAAACACAACAGTTTACTGTCCGCTTAAAACTTAGATACTATGAAGTGGTTTTATGCAATTTTTTTTAATCAGACGGCCGTGTGTCGCGAACGGAAGCAACGTAAAAAACAGGAAAAGAAAAACGCAATGGTATATAGCTACCCAAATTGGATCACGTTGACGTTAATCTTCAAACGTATTGGAGCGACTCTAATGAATTCTCTGACCGTAAATCGAAAAAAGCCTGCAGCTTTACTGACCTCATTTTTTGTATAATGATGAATGCCATCAGTAATACTCTACATCCATTGCTGCATCTCTTTTTCTTATTCTGAATCTCTGCCATAAAACTGCTCCCTAAACTAAAAATAAAAATATGCAATGGATGCGCATATTTTTCAGGGTGACACACGCGGCATGCGGCTTGACGTTCGATAAGTGATAAATTGGCAGCTATCATTTTATCAAAGAATTATTAAAAGTTGACCGAAACGTCGCGCTGTAAATTGTACAATAATATTTATTACTCAGATAAGTTCACGTAATGACAATTTATTTACTTCCAAAGGCTCGTTAACTGTTATCAAAACGTGTACAGCAGTCGCGCAACTCCGCCTGGAAGCTAGGATGAATGAAAAGCTCTTTCATCGTGCACACTCTTTGTCTATCCCCGAATTCATGTGTAAGCTGTCACGAGGGAGGCTCTGATGACGCCACAATAAAGTGCCGTACACTTGCTTGCGATATAAGGAAAAACACGGACTATTTTCCGTAGCCCCTTATATTTGTACTCAGCATGTGTAATATTGCTAGCTCAATGCATGTTTGACAGTAATTCAACGTGAGTAACAGACGCATGAGTAGGAAATGTGTTTCAGTCTCTTATACAATGATATTAGTTGGGAAACATTTCGTTATTAAATATATTTTTTAGCTTCGTGATACATAATAATGTAAAAATGCGCCTGGCTAGAAGTGCCTGCCATATTTTACATTATTCATAAACTTTTAAATTCGTTTGAGTCAAAGCGTGTCAATATCCCATTCTGTAGCCGCGGCTTTAAATTTTCATTTTTTAGGTTGCTTTACTTACATGTAAATGTATTTTTCACGGGTATTTTGATAAACAAGATTGTGATTATAGATTTAATAATAATTGTAGATTTTTTTTTAGATTATCAAACAAATATTTCTGTAGTCATAGTTTGGTTTAATATTCCGAAACAATAATGTAGTTTAATAATCTTATTAATAAATAAACTATTATTAAGTAGCTTAAAACGAGAACATATAATATTAAAAAGAATATGTTCAACTATTTTCTGCACTACACTGTATTGAGATACGCTGTTTACTTTCAAAGGGTGGAAAATTCGCCGTATGCGTATTTATAAAGCTTAATAGCAGCGTCTAGCGGACTGAATAGATAAAGTAAGTATCGGTGAGAACGACAGACATGTTATGAGATATATGAGTTAATGAGAGCTCAAGAGGTACAGATAATAGCCAAATATTCCAGAGCCCATACAACAAAAAATCGAGCTACACAAATCTTGGCGACACAAAGTTTAATTCTGCTGAAGATGTTCTTATGTTCATTGCCAATTAGGCACCTAAAACTCTAATTTCAAAGATAAACAACTCAGTAGTCCTGCTAATTTATCTAGTTCAAGTTACTTTGAACAAGTGTAAGAAAGAATGGGTATGTACTGTTGAATAAATGAAATTGCTCAGCTGCTGCCGAGAAAACGCTCAGAGCTAAGTGAAGGAAGAGTAGCCAACATGATTAATTACAAAGTAAAATAAAAAGAATAATTTCTTCAGAGGTAATATGAAAGTGACTTCTACGGCGTGCTGTAGACATAAAGCACTAAGTAAGTACGTATAAAGTTTTCTTTTGTGTCAGGCTGCAGTGTTCCCACCCGTAGGCCTCATCTTGACTCTCCAAGGATGAATGCATCCTTAAGTAGAAGATATTTTTTCGTCGACGTCGTTGTTTTGCGTCTGGGTGCCATGTCCAGATTTGAGATCTAATGTCGAGTAATAAAGTAGTTGTTTAGTTCATTTGATTTGCGTAGTTATCGGGACAATAACTTGTTGATATTGGTCCTATATGCCATAACACCGCAGTTAGTAGCCTTGTTTAAGTTCCGTCTTTAGTATCGGTTTGACATATTTGTGTTTATGGGCGCTATGCCCAAGTTCCGTGGAGAAATGTACAGCGCCTTAATAATTAAAGGCGCGTGGCCTGGCATAACGAATAGCCCCATTAATTTATGTGTTCCGATCTTATGAGTGGGACATTAAAAGATCCTCATGGGAAAGTGTTTCGTGATATAATTTAATTAACAAATGCATAAATTGGTGAGCCCCAATTCGGACGGCTCCGCAAAATTGTACCAGATTTACATACTGTCTGTTTAGCTTTTATTTATGGCTGTCTGTTTGTTTGTTAATGTTTCAAAACAATTTAAATGTTTATTTCATGACTTGTAAAATAAGTTATTTTAGCTGGAGTTTGTTGTGAATAATATTTATGGATCAAGCAGTTTATCAAGGAAATTGTTCTCCGAGGCTAGTTCTGTAATATATCTCAATGCTGTATGGTAGGTGTATTATTTATAGCATTGTTCAACGCTAAGATTATTTAGTATAACAGGCTGCAGATGGCACTAAAACATTTCCTAACAGTTCTGCATTGACGAGATAATATATTCCATAGATAAGGAGACAAAAGGGTACCTAGTTACTGTACTATAGATATGTGTAGGTATAAGAATATAGGATATTCGGTCGTCATTAATCTAGATATAATGCGTCCCAAAGGTTTTCTTGCCAGACCTTAATTCAAAATGATGTATTGTCTAACAAGATAGCTATTGTAAACCAAAATTAACTTGAAATAAAGAACTGCTTTAACGTATGACTTTTTTAAATTAAATCGGAATTTTACTTTATTATTTATGTTCCAAAGTAATGAACGTGAATTCATTAAATCCATTTTTTTGGGTGGAACTTTTGTTCTGTGATTAGCATATTACGCGGCGTTGCGTTAGTCATTAAAATGCTTTAAAATAAACTGCAAGTCATAAAAAGAGGGAAACGGGTTAATATTTTTTAGCAAGGGTAATAGCTTACGAGGGTCCATCAATAACGCTGTATAACGTAGGAACGTGTACGCACCCACCTACTGCTTGGCTCGTAAAAGAAAATCTTTGATGGAGCTATCCATCAAAGATTTTCTTTTATGGATAGCTCCATCCGACAAAATTTGTTTCCAGAATATTGTCTGATAAATTATTCAATTTTTTAAAGGTTCTTCAACCTTATTTTTGTACATCACTGTTGTTAATTCCAAGACGTGAACGAATAATTAAAAATTAGCACTTTAATCAGATAAGCGGCTGGCGCGCTTCACTTTGAGATCACTAAGTAGTAAATTATCTTTCATAATTGCATACTTGTAATTTGCCGAGTCGAAACCCGAGCAAACTAGTAGCTATCAGAGCGTGTTTAATTTGAAAATTCAATTAAGATAAATAATTCTATTTTCTCTAATAAAATTAAACAGGTAACGAGATCAAGTTTTATTTAGCCGCGTCGAAAGATACGCCAGATGTAAGGGGAGCTGCTGCAATACGAACAGAGAGAAAAAATAAAAGGAGCGAAATAAAAGAGTGTCTCAGCCTATTTCAAATGTAAATCTCTGTCGTTGTAACGGGTCGGCTCTCCTGAAAAATAAGACGTAGGTCGGCGAGATTGTCGCTTCTTGCCTTCGTTGACTTGGAAAATTTCTGAGACAACGTTCTCAAACCCTCTGTAGGATTTGCGACGAGTTTATGTGTCGTCCTGAGAGAGAAAAGTTAAACAATACACGGTAGATGTTTATGTGGAGGGGAAGGAATTGGCAGAGTTACTTATAGAGTGCCGTTGTGAGAGATATCGCCCCGACTCGAGCAGGTACCGTTTGCTTGCCGTGTATGTGAACGCTATGATTCAATTGCAAGAGAATATTTTCTCTATATTTTACAGAAAATTGATATTGCAGTTGTAACAATGCACTGCTATTTTGAATGTTTATAAAATTGAAATTCGATTGCTGTTTGTATATTTTTACCATACACAACCACGTAGGTTCTTTTTACGACAAGGCGAGGTACTTAAAACGCCATCAACTTAATACAAAAACATATTCCCAAGTTCAACATTATAGTAGCAAGCCGATCTATCATCATTATCACACAAAGCTTCATAATAAGGCCGTGAAGCACTCGCTATCGAGTAAAGTGCGCTTAGATACAATTTCTACTAGTGTTTACTAGGACATAATACCCGGATCGCTCGATAGATAAGTCTCGTAGAGTAGTTATCGGACCACAAGGGCAGTAAAAGCTAATTGGTGGGGCGGCCGTAACGGGCACAGCGTTAGCGGGCGTCGGGATTGGGAAAATTAACCTCTTCCAAGCGACCCAATTGGTGGACTATGATTAGTTTGTAATTTGTGACGGGCCTTTGCGAATTGTGGTCGATGTTCACGTTTTTGGTCTGTTAACCATTACGCTATACTGATTTATACAGATATGGTGGCTTATTAAATTATACCGCAATTTTCGCCTCGTGATGTTCATTTAATAATCGCTTTGTTGATGTTTTATTATTATATTAGTTATAATTTATTCATTTTAAAATGAAAGCAGAAGGTTCGAAAATACGTCTGCCAGCAAAAATAAATATCGCAAAAAATTTGGAAAAAAAAAATTACATACTTCCGGTTTTAATCATTACTGGCTAACATACGAAAAAAAATCTCTGAATATTAATTCAGGAGTAGTATATAATTTAGTAAAATGTGGAGATTTTAGTTTTAGAACGATTGTCTCGTTGGTCTAGAGCCCAGGATCCAGGACCCCATGCTCAGCCTGCAGCAATGCTTGCACCCAGCAAGCATTGCTGCTGAGCATGAGGTCCTGGGTTCGATTCCCAGGTCGGGAAAAGTGTTATTGGGTTATTCTGTCTGAGTCTGGATTTGTGCCCGGTTGATGGCTTGCGGGCTATTTCATGGGACTTAAACATAACTGGCCAAATGTGGGTGTACTATAGGTACATCTCTGCTTGACCCTTCAGGGAATACAGGCGTAATGTTATGTATGTATGATTAAAACCGAAAGTATGTTTTAATTGCATTTCTAGTCGTTCTAAAACTAAAATCTGCAGATTTTACTAAATTATACGAGTATTAGTACCCTTTTTTTTTTTTTTTTTTTTTTTTTTTGGATGGGAAATCATCAAATGACTTCTCCCGCTCTGGGCAGAGCGAGAGGGTGTGTCAGACTTTTACTGACTAAAACCCACCCGTGTTCCTTCCGTTGCCTGTGTGCCGGGGCCGCGATATCCCTTTCAGACAAACCCGCAACCCCAGCAGGCATTGGTCTTTCGACCCCGTCGGTTGATGCTGACATCTCTTTGAGGCGCGCGTGGAACACAGCGCGCCGTCGACACGGGCCTGGTCCTGATCGGACGGCGAGCTGCCCATTGCTCACCGTCCGCAGGACCGCGCCTACGGTGGCCGGAAGTCGGCTCTTGACTCCCGACGCCCGGGGCGTCTCCTGCGGCGACTAGGGCCGCGAGGGCGTGCAGCTTGCATCTCCCTCGCGCGCCCCGCCTCCTCCTTCGCGAGCATAACTGCTTCGCAGAAGGAGGTGACGGCCTCCCATGCACTCTCGCGCCGAACCATGGCCTGAACCAGGGCCGGACGCGAGAGATCGCCGCCGCCGATCGCCTCCGTGAGGACACGGCGGTGCTCCGCCCAAGCCGGGCAGACCTCCACCGTATGCTCCACCGTGTCCTCCGGGCGATCCACACAGTGGTGACACCCGGGCGTTTCCTCCCGCCTAATTCGGAACAGGAACCTCCCGAAACAACCGTGTCCGGTGAGGACCTGCGTCAGGCGGAAGGTGAGGACGCCATGGCGCCTCTCAAGCCACTCCTCAAAGAGGGGACTTATCGCCGCAATTGTGGCGTGCCCAAGTATTAGTACCCTTGAACGAACATAAAGAGCATTTTTTTTGTATGTTAGCCGGTAAGGATTAAAACCGTATGTATTTATTTAAAAAACAATACATATTAGGGATTTTTTTTAGGTACCTCTCTTTGCTGTCAGACGTGGGGTAATTTTCCATTGGTGATGACACTTCTCCTTTTAAAGCCAAGATGGAGTTTTATGATGCATCTACAAGAACCCAATAATTGTATAAAATGTACGATTTCTTTAACGAGTTCTTAACTATTACCAAATACTATGATCAAAATTTGTGACTGTGGTGTAGAAGACTCATGTAGTTTTCAAGGAATACATTATTAAGTATTTCATATGCGAGCATCTTAACACTAGCACTTCTAATATTATAAATGCGAATGTAAGTTTGATTGTTTGTTACGCTTTCACGCTAAAACGTCTGAACGGATTTGAATGAAATTTTACACATGGGTAGACCATGAACTAGAGAAAAACATAAGCTACTTTTCATACTGGATCTCATATGAAGTTGCTGGCAACAGCTAGCTGTGCATAATTTAGAGGAAGATGTTGGTAGCTTTTCTTGAAAGGTTCCGCAAACGCGAAAGCTTTAAGAAAATGTTAAGTAAGTAGAGGAGAGTACTTTATGATCCTACATAATTTATTTGAAATTAATAATATTATCTTAAAATCTGTACTTATAATTAGTGTGTAAAGCTACGGTTTTATGGAAGAGCGCCTAAGCCGCTACATAACGGCCGCGGTGACGGCCGTCATGAAAATGACTGTAGCGGGTTTTGACTTTACGGTGTTCCAACCGCTCTCTAGGAAAACACACCAACACTTTAATAAACGTTTCAGTGACTTCATTCGCCGGCTATTAGCGGACGAAATGACTCGATATCTTTGATGTTGCACCTGCCATGTTTTGTCTCTCCATCACCTTATGGTTGACGGATAGAAAATGTCTCAGGCCTAATTCAATTCAATTCAAATCTTTATTGCATTTCACATGTGTTTACAAGGTCTTAATAATAATGGTTCAAAATACAAAATGCTAAATATTTTATTTCACATAAACCTACATGGGCACTTATGAAACGTCAGAAGCTAGGTGCACGGTTCCAATTGGTCGTTTCCTATGGAGAAGAGCCGGCAAGAAACTCCATCGTTACTCTTTTAAAAACAATTGGCCTTTACAATATTTTCAAGTAACAGTATTAATAGCTATGGGAGGACAGTGTAGGTCTTTCAACAAGTACCAGGTACTTAACAAAATAAAAGATGGTCAATAAATCTACAGTCCACTAAGCCTACAGCGTTCTCACATTCACAAAATAGAAAAAAGTATAAATAAATTAATAATAATAAAAAAAAACTGTTTTTAACGAAATGACATGGTTGCTATTAAAAGAAAGAAAGAAAAATAATATTATTCGTCACAGAAACACGTGCATAAAAAAATAATAAAAACTCGAGTAGGTAACAAAACAATAAAAATACGTATACAATAACGAGTACAAAACAGAAATAGTAGGCAGCTGCTGGCACGTCATGACTGTGACAAGAAGGCTTCCACTGAGCATGATTCTGTGCTATGGAGACCCACAGCACAGCGCTGATTTTCAGTGGTCACCCGAAAAAAACGTACGGAAACCAAGTCAGGTTTAAAATTCAGAATTATACACACAACAATTATTACAACTGTAACAAATCTGAATAATTATCAAATACACAAAAGCAGGTAAAGTTCACAAGGACCTGTCGGGCACAAAAAAATCATAAAATATGAGCATGATTCAAAATAAATGTAGGAGAAATTTAAAATAGTTATCATTAAAATATCTAATAAAATTACAATATATAATATCACATTAAAATTTTTGATATACGTTCTGATATTAAGATCCTTTGATTTATTTAAGTCTAGATAGTGTCGCGCTGCAAATGGAACTAAAACAAACGAGCTAATTTTGCTATGCTGGTGTGCGTGACAGCTACACTCGCGTCACGTCATTGTGCTTTATTCTAGTGTGCGTAGATTTTGCGGCCAACAGTTGGTCGCCATTTTTTTTCACGAATTCCCAGCTTTGACTGTTTATATAGATGGCGTGGCCAGATCTTAGAATTGACGATTTCATGAAATTGCCAGCTAAAATGGGCCATATCGTTTAAACGTCAACTTTTAATGATATGTCAGTCGACGTTCCATAATATCATATTCGGAAACCCAATAAAAGTCCATCGACATTTTTTGCGTGGTCACCCGTTCTTTGTTTGATTTGTTGTATGCCGCTGCCATGATGGACAACAAAAACAAAGCGATATCAACGCCTCTACCGGTGGATAATCTAACTGTTTTACGATATGATCACTAATGTTTGGCCACATCATGAAGTAGTCGTGTGTTTAACTGGTCATATCATCAAACGTCGAGTATTCAATGATCTGGCCAGACCACATCATGATGTGACCAGTGGTCGATATGTTAGTTTCATGAAATGATCAATTCTAAGATCTGGCCTCGACATAGACATATTTATATCTTTGCCTTAGGCATTAAGTCCGCCTTTGTAATACTTTTTTACTTATGCATAAAGCTTTAATAAATGAAATAAAAGCGTAAACATTGTTTAATCCGATGGTTCTTCAAAATATTGCAAGCTTTTATGTAATCAAATTTTGTGGAATTTAAACATCTCCACAAGTATGCAGTGTTTTAGTAATACAAAACCCGCCTTGTTTCATGCAGTACCAACATACGACGGGTGAATACCTAATTAGTGTAGGATTATAATTTAATTCACTCGCTCAACTGAAGAAATAAAATAATTTAATTTAATGTGTGGGATACATGAGCATACTTATTTTACACAAAATATGGAATGGAAAGGAAGAAATAAAATAATGTGTTAGACATCTGCGGGGTAATTGCGTACCACATTTAGAAAGGCGCAATGCTTTTCATTTTGACAGTTCACTTACGCTCATTGCGTTATTTACGTTCTTGAGCAAGGGAATTTTTCAAATCTATGAAGCAATGGATTAGGAATATCCTCCAAAACCCTCTAATTGTGATTGAAAACGTGTTACGCAATTAGGGAATAGGCAGTGGCGGATCCAGGAACGTCGTTTGGGGGGGCTTGACCTCGCTGAGGATAGGTTTTAGCAAAGTAAACACTAAAAAAGCACACAATATTTTAATTTTCTTCTATAGCTGACGGATTACTTTTCGTAAATTCCTCAATGACTTCGTTAGGTTGTAGACTACCAATGCCTGCCAGGGTTGCGAGTTTGTCCGAAAGGGATGTCGCGGCCCCGGCACTCAGGCAACGGAAGGAACATGGGTGGGTTTTAATCAGTAAAAGTCTGACACGCCTTCCCGCTCTACCCGGAGCGGGAGAAGTTATTTGATAATTTCCCACAATAAAAAAAAAAAAATATGTTGTAGACTACCAGAGATATCTCGGAGAATATAAATGGCGGCCAAACCAGGCAGAGTGAGTGAAAGAAAGAGTGGCGCGCGGATTCAAAATGTGTCGCGTAAACAAAACATCATAAAGCAATTTAAAACTTGAAAACATAATACTTATTGAGTTAAGGATAATTGATGACAATTGTAAATTAGGTAGAGTAATGCTTGCTAAAAAGTTTAATTAGAATAATATCAAGTTCACTTTAAGATTTGTCACGGAAGACCTCAGATGCTTTTGGGAGGGCTGGAACCCCTTAGCTCCCCCCCTGGATCTGCTACTAGGTACAGGTCTGCTTTTAAAAATGCGGGCAGCGCACTAACAGTTATTGTGGTATGTTGCTTATGGGGGCCTAGTCCTTCCGTGGACATCTATCAGCTTTGATAATCACCGACGAGAACTTCACACTACTTACTAGAAAAAAAAACAAGTACATTTATTTTGAGCAGCTTATTATAAAAGCGCATGCAGATATATTAATAAAAAAAATAGTAGGTACTTATTACAGCGGCAGGACACGGTGACATCTACTTTATAATATCAGAATATAAATAACATATTTGATTTTATTTATTCCTGGTATTCCCTCCAACTAAGCGACATGCTTGTTGTGGTTTTCCCTCTAACGTGGGGTGTTAGCGCCCAAACACAAAATCTATTGACATTATGATTCAATATCAATTTTATGATTCCAATTATATTTGTTCATATCTATATGCTAGACTTACTCGCTGGGGGGTTTAATACAGACATTACTATGCCTGTGAGCATAGTAACGAGGAGTATTTAAGGCTATTCGATCTTACGTCTAGTGTTAATATAATATTCAATGTCGCCCATGGGCATCTGCCCGCCCGTATTTTTCTGACCCCCCTTTTAATGTTAATTTTCAATAATTGTTCATGAATATTCAGAAAAATACGCGCGGGCACATGTCTGTTGCTGTGGATGAGTCCTTCATTAAGAGCGTTCATCCAAACAGTTGGCAACGTCGCAAATACCTGTTTTGATTAATTTGGCGATATTACTGTATGGAAATACCATACAGTAATAATGCCAAATTAATCAAAATAGCGAAATATTTGATAGCTATTTGCGACGTTGCCCACTGTCTGTATTATGTAGTCTTGGAGATTGTCAATCATCCGGCTTGTTGATGGACTAGTGATGACAGTATGTTGTAATTCAGAATGCTGATTACAGTGCTTTCATTGACGATGATTTCTCCAAACTTAGTTGTCTTTAATGATACCCATGGATAGGTTTGAAGTGCCTCATTTCTGATATTTATTGGATTAAACGGTCAATCGCCTGCAACAACAATTAAACACAGCATTATAATATTACAAAGACCAGTAAACGCTTAATAAAATATTCTTTAATGGCAGTTTCGAGTCCAAGTAGAACTTTATCGTCGATTGAATCGCGTCGCTGCAAAGATAATAATCCCGAGGAGAGGAGGGGCTTAACTCGGCATCGGCTGTACTTAAGCATTTTTACGCCCTATAAATTAAATCACCACAATTTTGTATACATAGGCAGGTTCATTGTTTCGGGCAGTTTCGAAATTATATAATGCAATAACATAAACGGACAATCAGATTTTGTAAATAACTACAAAGCGGTAAAACGTTCCGACTTTTAGGCCTTTTATATAATTTTTTACCTGATACAGTTACCTACATTTATGTAAATTAACAAACGGTACCTGCCTACAAAACATATTTTTTTTACCATTGACACTCGAAAAAGGGCAGTTTATTCGTCGATAACAGTGAATAAAACTCTCTTTTAATCACTTAATGAATAACAACATTTTGAACTTGGAACAGTTATATTGAATCCTTTGTTCTCTTCAACCCGCTTAGCCTTTTCCTAATCATGTTGGGGTCGGTTTCCAGTCTGAGCGGATGCAGCTGAATACCAGTATATTACATGTAGCGACTGCCTATCTGAACTCCACCATTTACCACCCATTAACTGGGTAATACGATATCCCTTGGTAAGACTGGTGGTCACTTTCGGGCTTCTGACAACACAAACCACCAACGCCACACCACACACACAAACACCACAAACGACTCAAAGTTCCACGAATGACAACCGGGACCAATGGCTTAACGTACTTTCCCAGCCACGAAACAGTCCCGGTCTGTAAAGATGTTCACTCATCAACTGACCAACCCCAGCAAGCGTAGCTTAACCTGATGGAATGAACCGTGCGGCTATTATTCCCACTCTATACACTACTTATTGTATAATTCTCACTTGCTTCAAAAACGGTGAAGGAAAATATCGTGAAACCGACATGCCTATTTAGAGATATTTCTCGACGGCATGTGAAGCCAAGTCAGGCGCCCATAGGCGGCATAAAAACTCCGACGCCAGGTTAATCACTAACCATACCAAAAAAAAGAGATAATATCTGGTATATCTACACTCTACAAGAACCTTTCGTTAGTTACTGTTTAAGATTAAAACTGAAAGTAAATGATAAACAGAGACTGAAAATGCTTTTGATCACGAACAAGTTTCAAAGTTCACTAAGTAAAAGGGTTACTGTAATATGATACTGCGATACGCTGTTAAATTTTCACTTCTATACTTATAAAACCTGAGAGATTATGTACTATGTCTATTCATCTTCTATATGTATTTATCTTCTATCTCGCTCTTTTACACTTAAATCAGTTCAGTGATTGTTTGTCTGATAGACAACGCACAGCCTAGACAACTGAAGACAGAAACATGAATGTTAAAAGATATGTACGTTATGCCAGGTACCAATTGGTGAAATGTAACATGAGGTGTGACACAAATGAGCCGTCCGGGCTATGATAGCTTAGTGGTGTGACCGTCAGACTGCCAAGTCATAGGTTTCGAGTTCGAACCCAAGGCACTCACCTCTAAGTTTCGCGCCCTCACGCCCCTAGCCGCCGCAGGAGACGCCCTGGGCGTCGGGAATCGCAGGCCGATTCCCGGCCACCGTAGGCGCGGGTTTTCGGACGGTGAGTAATGGGTAGCTCACCGTCTGATAAATACCAGGCCCGGGTCGACAGCGCGTTGTGTTCTACACTCAAAGAGATGTCAGCACAACAGAAGGGGTTTGCTAGGACCAATGCCTGCCGGGGTCGCGGAAACGTCCGAAAGGGATACCGTGGCCCCTGGCAACATACAGGCAACTGAAGGAACACAGGTGGGTTTTAGCCAGTATTAGTCTGACACGCCCTCCCGCTCCGTCAAGAGCGGGAGAAGTTATTTGATAATATCACAACCTAAAAAAAAAAAGGCGCACGCCTCTGACTTTTCGGATTCATGAGCGTATTGTATAATTATTATCACTTGCTTCAAAAACAATGAAGGAAAACATCGTGAGGAAACCGGCCATGCCAGAGAGCTATTTCTTGATGCGATTTTTTTTCAACGTGTGTTACGTTACGACAATCTATACCCAGCACTATAGGACGTCGAAAAAATAATTTTCAAAAAGGGTATGAAATGTTGTACAACAATAGTTTAAATGATCGTATCTCCTTCGTGTAATAATTTGAAACTTAATTCAAGAACTGGCATTATATTCAACGTCCTGACGATTGTTGTCCGGGCGTTGCATATAATGCCAGTCGCGCGGTAAACCCTGCTTGCGCGATACGGGATTTTGCCTGACGTCAGTGTATGTAGTTCGCATGTGGCGATGTAGATTGTACCACACGTGTAAGTTGAACTTTTAAACCACTTTTACAAGTCACTGTTTTCCAAGCTTACTGGCGTCGGCATTTCTATCTCACTGACCCCTGCGAAGCAATGCTGGAACAAACTCAGCGGTCAAGGTCTACCAGGGTCGCGGGAAAGTCCGAAAGGGTTACCGTGGCCCCTGGCAACACACAGGCAACTGAAGGAACACGGGTGAGTTTTAGTAAGTAGGAGTCTGACACGCCCTCCCGCTCCACTTAGAGCGGGAGAAGTTATTTGATAATTCACCACTCAAAAAAAAGCGTTCAAGGTCTCTCGTAAAGTCCAGACATTTATCGTAAATTTCCTGCAACGCAGGGCAACGCTGCAACGTCACAACTGACTTTTTTAAGTACCTACATGCTTAAAATCATTTGTGCAATTTCAAATTCAAACTCAATTTACGCAAACTATAGCTTAGTTTGCGTAAATTGAGTTTCTTATTTTAAACTTAAAGTCATTTAAAGTAAGCTGGAACTGCGGATCGAAGTTCTCTCCCCCAAGTTAACTACAGGAAAATATTTTATATCTAGTATTTTCGTATCATCTCAACAGCGTCTCTACAATATGGATTTCTCTTTTAAATTCAGTTAGTTACGCTTCCGGGAGATGTAATATAGTGACGTAAGCGCCATAAGTGAGCTGACCTGTACCACGCAGATAACAAAGAAGCGACTACAAAGTACATTTCCGTCTTGTTAGGTACCTACAAAGCGGAATTATTCAAGAAGTCCTAAAGGAGTCGAAGGGACTCACTAGGATGACTCAATTGTGGAACAGAGTGAGATCCGACGAGGGTCCGGGGACTTTTTACGGCCTATATTATTGAGCTATAAACCATAAAAGCTCTTCGCTTTATAAACGGTAAAACAAAACACGGGCGACCGCATATTTCTTGTTTATTCACTCCGACTTACATTATGTCCCGCAATGAACTGGAGTGAGATTTTACGAAGCACTTTTAATTTCCTTGGAGGAGAAAAAATGGCGTGTCCATCGCTGAAATGTATTTAAACTAGCCGAACGGGCCGTGCTGCTGGCGTAAACGAAAATACAATTACAAAACATGTAATGTTGGGGTTTCTGGAGACGACTTTGTTCTTATTCAAGTTTAAAAAGTACCCTCCTTCCCTTCGTACTTTTACATAGTATACAAAGATTGTATACCCGAGTGTATAATTACTGTGCTCAACTTTTCTGTTTCACTCGAAATTTATGTTGTGCGTTGATGAGTTAGACAAGACAAACGGTTTTATGTGTTAGATAAACTGCAACTTCCCGTACACCATGTGTCACGTTTGCGAGCCCTATTAATCTTTATATGAACGGTGCCCGACCATGGTGGGCGCCATTCTCACATACAACCAACAAATCTGCTAACCCATAATCCGGTTGATGGAATTAGAATTTATCTTCCAAGCCAAAAGATTATTTACATAACCGCTAGGTTTGAAATCCCTGGCGGATAAGTAGAGTACTTTCGTACCCAAATTGAGTCAATAGCAAGTCTTGACGCGATATGGGGTAGACTTATGGATAGTAATGGCCGCGACTATCAGGCAACCAATTCCACTAGATTAGGATGAATCGCAAAAGCAATTGATGAATCTTCAGTATTTTACTTTAAGTTATTTATACAATGTCGCCCATGGGCATGAGCCCGTATTTTTCAGAATATTCATGACAAATTATGGAAAATATAAGTTTAAAAGGCACCCCCTTTTAAACTTATATTTTCGATTATATTCTCTATCTTTAATATTTTTCATGTTATTCAATTTTAGTAGCGTTTGCCATATCTCCTATGTTATTGGCTCGATTTGGATTCTGTTATTATTTTTTGGTTTAAGAACTCTATTATTCCTCATTAAGAATTAACAATATTTCACTTACTGAGAAACTAAATTAACATAAAATGTTTATGAGCGTACAAAAACGACGTTATTAATAAATTTATAAAAACAAAAAGGAAGGTAGTGACAAAATAAATATCAACTAATCACCAACCCAGCAAACACGGATCTAAAGCAAAAGTAGATATATTACTAGACGTGGCCTACATGGCAGCGTACTGACTAAATAAGGATCTTTTATTTTTGTTTTTTTAGTTTGCTATTGCTGGTATATTTATATTATTATTGTTATTGACACATTATATACTCGTACGATTTAAGTTGTTTTTTAAAACAAGACATACTTTTCGCTACTTTTATTTTCATGGCTATTTTGTTGTACATGATAACACCTTCAAATTCAATATTCCTTTTCCCGTAATTAACTGTTCTGGAAGGACGTGTTACTAAGTAATTGGAGTTACGTAGTTAAATTTTCTGTACTTCATGCTTTTTTGTGAAATTTAGTGTTGTATGAATATCTTTATGTAACATTTTGCGTATTAGTATACTGGTATAGTGCATATATGTTTGGGAAATGTTCATTATTATTGTATCTTCATATACTTTATGAGTTGACGTACGAAATTTTAAATTAAATAATATTTTGATTAACCTATTTTGTTTGTAATACTACTGGGTTAGATTTAGCTGCGGTCCCCCAGATTTCTTTTAGGAAGTCTATATATGGTTTAACTAAAGAATTATAAATTATGTATCGAACTTGACGAGGAAGGCATTTATTTTATATTGTGAAGAGCTCCTGTGAGTGATAAGAGTTTACATCAGATTTTCTCTATATGAGGCTTCCAACTCCTTTAGTTATCTAAAATCAAACCTAAATATTTATCTTTAGTTTTCCTTTGGATTATTTGATCATTTATTTTAAGTTGTTTATTGTCACTTATTTTTTCATTTTTGGGGGCAATCACAACATAGTTTTTGTAGTAATCATGGTGAGGAGATTGGATTGGAACCAGCCATTAAGTGAATTTAAATCGCTTTGTATATAAGGTATCATAGCTTCGATTGAATGCCCAAAGTTGAAAAGATTTGTATCATCAGCGTAAAGCGAGACGTCTCCTTTGAGGCCAATCTGGGATATGTTATTAATGTAAATGAGGAATAACAGTGGTCCCAGAATTGAACCTTGAGGTACACCGAAAGTGACAGATTGTGTACTGCTTTGATATTGACCTATTTTAACAATTTGCTTACGATTTTGCAGGTTTGACTTAAAAATCTGTAGCGGTTTGCCTGTGGTACCGATGTGAGACAGTTTTTGTAACAACAGATCGGGATTAATTGTGTCAAAAGCTGTTTTGATAGTTTCCGAGAGAGTATTCGAATGAGGTCGAAATCCGTATTGTTTTAGATATAGAAAGTTTTTTGATTTAAGAAATGATTCCAAACGGTTATATAAGATTTTCTCGAAAAACTTTGAGATTACAGGAAGGACAGATATAGGACGGTAGTTAGAAGCATCAGACTTAATTCCAGATTTGTAGTTATTTCTAAAAGCTTATCAGTTATTTTATCGGATTTACTAACATTTTTTAGTAAAATTGGTCGACTATGAATAAAAAACGGAGACGAAGACATTTAAAAAAAAAAACAGTATTTATTTAAAAAAAAAACAAAAGTTTAAGACCATAAAATCATAGCGGGATATTGAAAAAAAAAACAATAAGAAAAAATAAAAATAAATAAAGATAGACCTTTTTAAGTTAATTTTCCATAATTTGTCATGAATATTCAGAAAAATACGGGCGGGCACATGACCATCAGCGATATTGTATTGTGGTTGAGCAAGACTTTTGGTATCACTCCTTTTGTTGACAAGGAATTCTTCTATCGATATTTTAGAAATTTGATATTACTGTCATTAGCGAATCTCATGGCTTATTATTATTTACCGTTATTGAAAATACATTATAATAAGCCATGGCAATTGAGTTTTTGTTGTAAAAAATACTCGACTTTTTGTATATGCGAGATATATAGTAGTTTTCAGTTAAACGATGGAGATTAAAAAGCAAACATAAGTTGCCCCACGAATATATAAAATGTATTTCAATAAAATTTACTTCACAGTAAGAGTCGATTTAAATAAATAATAAATCCTTGTACGCTGTGCTTGATGCGCTGTAATCGCTTTAAAGCTTTACGCTTCAGATTGAACGTGAAACATTGGCAACAGACGAGTATATAATTCGCTGAAAGATTTAATATAAAGTTCTTTGAAAACCACAAACACGTGAAGCAACACTTTTCTTGACCAAACTGACGGAGATTTTATAAATTTCAAGTGGCAGGAAGAGTAAATTTAATAACAGGGGCAATGTTAAATTATAACAAACCCATTTCTCGACCAAGGCTGTGTAATGGTCGAAGAAAGGGTTAGCAGCCAATTTTTGTATAAGTAGGTAGTTGGGTATTCCTGTAAAGGTGAGTATACACTAGAGCATTTTGTAGGGCATTTCCATGTAATGTTCACGCGATTTCGACGTAATGCTCACGGCGAGTGACATTGACCTCTAACATTTCTACCTTGCGTTCATTGTAAGACTACGGCTCGCGCACCTCACTCCGCGTCGCCCGCACTCTTGCCTTTGCTCTATAAAATGTTTCACCAATACGCGTTGGTTTTTAAAATCAGGTTGTAACAAAACATCGAGGGTCGTGTTCGAAGTGCGGTTCGATAAAATTATAAAACGGTAAATGCTCGATGTTCTGTTACAAGCTATACTCACCTTAATATCATTTCTTTACGGTTCTAACTTTCATTATGTGTGCCTATACCATGCATTTTCCCACTCCTGTTGACTAAAGCAACATAGGAACTGTAGGTAGATAATCACCATATCATTAATCACCACGTTTGGTAATCGCTAATCCTGGTGATAATGAAGTATTTATCGATCGTTGATTGCAGTGTTGTATAAAGAACCAAGTTGGTGTTTACAATCTTGCGATAAGTAAGTACCAGATATAAACAATTCGTATCCATAGAGATGCTGAATTTTTCATGTCCTTTTTGTTTCAAAAACTTTGCCCAGATAAAGAATACAAGATACATTGTATTTCTCACAACTTTGAAATTTTGATTCCTTAGAAGATCTTTGAATAAATCCAAACTGGATGTTCCTGTTGTCTGCCTTTGTCTGACTAAGGGGGTCTGCGGACGACAGACTTTATGCACGTACAATTATTGTTCACTGATTCTGTTAATGATCATATTTTTCTTTCGTAAGTTCCATACGTTCGGTTGCTAGCTAACTTGTTACTTGCTGTCTTTTCACCAATTTTTTTTACGAATCTTAGTGTGTGGACTGAGTCATTTGCGTTACTAATATTAAATTAATCGTTATGCGTAGTAAAATATCACCGACTAAAGTGAGAACTAAACCATTGTCTATCGTCTAAGGTCCACCTTATAAATGTCAATTTAAAGAAGTAGGTCAGTCTGGCTCTCAGCTAGGATCCAGCCATTATTTGTTGTTGCAATGTATTAAATATAAATACGATGCGCTAGCTTCTCCTTCTAGCTCTTAATACTATTGATCCACCAAACTTTTGTTCAACAGAAAATAACGAAGCTGAACCAACAGTTACTAAAATAAATTTATCTACGAGTTGGTTTATAACAAGAGATATACTAGAATGCTGTGATAGTTTACATATTATATTAATGTAATATATACCTTATTGCTTAGGCAATAAGGTCGAATAGTGGTCAAGTGTCAGTGTCCGCGATAGTACCATCGCGGTCACGTATATCTAACCACTTTGAAAACAAAATCCCGTGCACACCACCCTTTTTTTTCGTAGGTAAGCGTTACTATAGTGGCCGAACGCTGCAAGCAGGAATAGTCCTTACGGTGTTCAGACATGCGTGTCCACGATAGTAGGACATTGTAAAAAAAGGCCGAAATTTAAAAAAAAGTGAATGTAAATTTCAGGATTTTTTATTTTTTTGATTTTTTCTTAAACTGGAACTGTTCCTCTGAACATCCAATTAGAACTGGGTCGTTTACCCACTCATTTTAAACGTGCATCTATAAGAAAACTTTATGTTTAATATTGCAGCTTGGAATAAACATAAAACAGGACATGAGCGTTCTAAACCACGCTAGATTTTAATTAGTTAAACTTAACCACAGATTAGTACAGATAGGACACTCCTCAAAATCAGTTAAATAAAAAGCGACTTGCTACGACACAATAAAGTGCAACTCAGGTCGAGCAGTGCTAATTACCTACAGTTATATTCACCTAGAAGTTGCCTCTCTTTCTATCGCGTAACTTTTAAATCTCCTGACTACGGTACGCCCACTGAATTCGACCGATACCTAAAATGCGGAGTGTCCTATCTGTATTCATCTGTGACTTAACGCAGTGTGTAATATTATATTTAGTGTTTGTTGCAAACTTAATATTAGACTGGTTTAATATTTTTTTTTTTTTTTTTTTTTTTAATCGAGATTATTTTATCTCATTCTGCTGCGAAGAACAAGCTTTCGATACATATAAGTAATAGATATGATAACATTCGGAAACCTTTCGTACGGAACCCTAGAAAAAATAGCATGCTATGTGTTTTTAAAACAAACAGTATGATCGATTAATTTGTCCCGTCACACATTTAAACATATGGCGGACGTATAAAATATGTGTTTCGAGAAGCATTTAGCTTCAACAGTTGATTGTGAAGTGTTTTTGTTATTCGCATATCCATTATGGACAATCTATTAATATTCATAGTGAATTGTATAACTTATTTATGTCTTCGTAGAATTAACAAAGTTATCCCAGTCCTAGGCAGGAAGACACCATTAATAATCGCTTTCTCATCTTTGACAGGGCATTCGTGCTCATTCAATATTTGTGCCGCGCTACCCAGTAGACAATACAATTACTATTCTTTAGTATTATTAAAAATTCTTTGATGTTATCCGAGTGCAGGTTCACTCTAATTTGGTTGGCGCTAACGACGCCAATTTTATTTGTCCCGTCCGTATAGCAATATAATATTGACTTTTTGCCACGTTATCAATTATGTCACACAAGTTCTCCCGAGTACAGTCAGCCTCATTATTTGACAGCGCACGAAATTTACTTTGCGGACGTAAATAAACCAATTACGTTTATTAACATGTTACCTGTGAATGAATACTATTAAGTGTGGAATTAACTACTGAAATAAGTGTATGTATACTATACATTTATGAAACGGCGTAAAAGAGTAACGGTGGAGTTTCTTGCCCATTCTTCTCCATACGAAAACTACCTTTTGGAAGGGACGACTAGAGTCAATTCAATTTTTTGACGTTCCAATGTGCCTTGGAAGGGCCTACCTATTTGAAATAAATGATTTGACTTTGACTATTTTCAATATCGATTTTAACAAAAGTTGGAATAGTGTATGAAAGGTAAATGTAAATGCTTTCACAATTTGTATCAAATGAAAGTGGTTTTATGATTTCAGATTTACATATCTGAATTTTTCGTTTTATGTTTATTGGAATTGCTATTTATAAGTTCTTTTTATTACCGTTGAGGTATTTTCCCAATGATTGGAATCAACCGATTGAATACTACCCAGTTCACTGCTTATACTGGGAATGTAAGTACAAAACTTAAGAGTTATCAAAAGAAGAAAATCGTTTTTATCCGACTACGGCGAATCAAAAACATACATACCGGTCAAAATCATAACCCTCCTTGGGTTACGATTTTGACCGGTATGTATGTATGTTCATCTGTTCCCCCATAACTTCTCAAGGAATAATACCACATTTGTCAAATTATGATAAGTAGATCATAATTAGACAAATGAGGTATTGTTGGAATCGTCTTGATCATCCACTGGCTAAAAGCTATGTGACGTAACATTCAATATGGCGCCCTCTAACGGACATAAAGTCATGAACCATGTAATAATGCCATGTTGGGTATCAAATGAAAGGGCTTGACGAGCATATATATATATCACATTGTCTAAGTAAATAACTATGTTTAAATTGTTAAAAGCAAGCACGTACGGCTGTAAAATTAATACCTATTATACAGTAAAACCTAAACAAAAAAAATAAATTAAGCGGCTCTGGAAATACTTTATCACGAAATTATAAACCCAAAATAATTTAAATTAAAAGTAAGTTCAAAAACGAAAACCCGACTACTGAAAAATTACGCTCTAAAATAATTTATGTGATGTTTTATTTTATTTTTAATCTGAATTAGTTTTTAAATGTGTGTGTATGGATTAGTAGTATGTAATATGGATTTTAATCTGAAATAAATGTTATTATTATAAAAAGTATGAAACAAGAAATATTTCAGACTGAAAAGACATAGGTACAAAAATGGTCAAGATAATGGCCGTGGTCGCGCACCACCACGCACGCTCGCAACCACGGCCTTACATCTTTTATGACATTCAAACTTTTTAGAGCGTCATTTTTCAGTAGTCGGGTTATAGTTTTAGAAATAACTTATTTAGAATGGCAATACTTGCCGAACAAGACAATAGGTACAGGGTGGTAAGGTGAATGAGGCTATCACCATTAATGGAAACCACATATCCTACATGACGTTTTTTGAACACACTAGGTACCTAGTGCATCGTGCATCGCGCAAGCAGATTTTACCGCGCGACTGGCATATAAACAATGTCACGACAACAAACTCGGTGAGTTGCCCACCAGATACAACAACCGCTTGGTCGGAGGATCTTCCCTTTTTTTATGGAGGATGAGTGAACTTTACAACCTGTTCCTCATGCCTCTATAACTTGCCTGAAATTTTTAAACAAAACAATGTTTTTTTCGCAAATCGTTAGTTTCTCAATTCTATCGTATAGAAAACCTAAATATAAGGTTTAAAGCATCTTGGTGTTTTTTGTCTCCGACCAGTCGTTTGACGTAAAAATAATGACGTAAAAATGATGTCGAAGAGATCCTTTTTCAGAGGCGTTTGAGACTTGACATTGTTTTAATTTTTTTTTTTTGCGCTAATCTTAGTTTCTCTATTCTATCGTACATAGCACCTGAACATAAGAAATTTTTGTCTACGACTAATGGTTCAACGGAAAAACTGCGTCAAATGTACCTATAGCTTTTAGGGTGAATCTTAGTGAATCCCGAACAGGATAGATTATGATCAAAAACTGTCACAGAACCAAATTAGCCAACCCCGACTCCACGTGGTACTTGTTTGCCCTACCCCGAGAATGTTTTTTAGAGCCGGAGGCGCGCAGGGAGGCCAACCTTCGCCCGGTGTAATAAGGCGCACGCACCATTCGATCCATAGCAGTCGAGGCTGCGCTGGCAACCAAGGGCGAAGAGGCTGTACTTCTCGTAGCGCCGGAGAAAGAGATTCTCAAGTTGTTGGCGAACTTTGACCTTATTCCTAAAAGCTATAGGTTTTTTATTAAATTCTAAATGACGATACGACATAGCCGTTTTTTCGAACGTGTTTTATATGAAGGATTTTACAAGGCCGAGTTCCATATAAAACACGTAAAACTCTACATGTAGGTAATAATTAATTTAATAGAAAATTTTACATTTTTGATATTTGCCATACTTATATCAAAAATGTAAAATTTTCTATTAAATTGATTTATTATCTACATGTAGAGTTTACGAGGGTTTGTGGTTATTAAGGGGGGCCGTTTTCAATATTTTTGCGATAGGACACACCGTTTTCGAAATATAATAAGCTTTAGAAGAGAAAAAAGGTACTATTTTTCCACCTGGACTCAAGGTATTGGTAGTGTCAGGGTACTCGAATTCCAGAGCTCAAGGAATTGAGGTCAAAGTCACTTGACCTTGACCTCAAAGTCCTTGTAAAGTGGTTATTGACCTTCTCCTCATAGTGAATGGCCTTGGACAATGAACATCGGGATCATTGACTTTGACCTCAAGGTCACCAACCCTAAAGAGGGTACACAATAACCTGTCACTGATCCTGAGGTCAAGTTCAGTGCCCTAAGGATTGCACCATAGACACTGACCTTGACCTTAACGTCACTAGATCCGGGGTCAAAGTCAGTGACTTTAGGAGAATTGCGGATTTTGACGTTCGTTTAATGATGCGAACGTCAAAATCCACAGTCAATAAACCTTGAAGTGCCTGTGGTGTTCCCCCACCCTACTTCTCCCACATCCCACTGGGTCCCGAACTGTCCCGGCTTTATTAGGCGATGGTTTTTGGTGAAATTTTTCTAAGTTCTTTTTTCCATAGTACCCCGTTTCGTATCCTCGGACCATTTCTTGTTTTGTTTGTGATCGGGAACTATTAATTTTAGCTTAGTTAAGTGGTGTTACAGTTCGTGAGAAATTGTACGTGTGTATTCAAATTATGAAATTAAAAAGACAGGTAAGTTATTATTGAAGTTGAGTGATTATTTGACTAAAAACAGTACCATAACGTTAGTGTAAAATTGTTGATACCATCGCCCAGAGCGTGCCTGCTGCCTGCATGGGCAAGTCAAAGTTGAGTCGCTACCACGTACTGGCTATTACAGGTCAGTAAACTAATAATTATTATTATCAAGGATAATTTAATTCGTGTCAATTTTTACGTTGTTTATTTTTAACCGCTGTACTATTTAATGTGGCAATCTCATCGCCACTCTGTATTATGTTGTACCTACTTCGTAATTAGTCAAAAACTGGACCTAAGTAGACACAACTTCAAAATTAGGAACTGAAATACCAAACGCTGGAACTTTGGACAGGTTCAGTTAAATTGGCAGCGGACCATACCATCAAGAATTTGTTTTGTTACTTTCAGGGCTCAGACAACGGTATATTATTCGAAACGGTTTCGTCTTAAAATCCTAAAAAACGGTTTCGGTTACGCTGGAACGTAACCGAAACGTTATTAAAATTAACGTAACGTTATTAAAATTAACGAAACGTTATTAAAATTAACGTAACGTTATTAAAACGTTTTTGAAGAAGAACAAAATTTTAATCGTTCTCAGTTATAACGTTTTTAACCATTTTTGGGTTGATCGATAGGAAACTCGCAACACAACCTTAATCAATACGTAAGCGCACATTACACCATTGATTCCATCAATCATGTAATGAAATGAATATAAGGTACAATTTAACTAAACAAGTTCACGCTTGTCGGCGCATGCACCGTGCGCGGCTGCGTCCTGCGGAATAAACCGTAGGTATGGGCGTTATTTCACGTCACTCATTACAATAACTGGCTACGGGGCATGTAACCGAATAACTAGTTTCGAGTTACACAGAAACACGTGATTTTTGTAACAGTTATATAGCAATGCAGTGATCGAATAAAAAGAGAGCAACGAAACAAAAATACGTTGCGAGCGCATGTTGTTTCTTTCCCGCGTAATAAGTGACAGGTTACTAGCCTACTGGTACTGACCGACCGGCAAAGCGAGCCGTGAGTTCCCGAAGTCCCAAGTGGTGACACGATTAAATCCGAACATGCACACGCACGCCACCTAGACTATTGAAAAAGTGTAAATAGAGAAAAAACTAAAACGTGCAAAAAAAACATCGAATTGTAAATATTTCAAATCATTGTATATACACAAACAATCAAATGAACTTCTAAATACGCCTGCATAACTTTCATTATTATGATACATTATTCGATGCAGTTCATTTGTATTAGTATTACGTTAATAATGTAACTACTTATGTAGCTACAAAAACTTATTCGTTCAAAAACTTAAAGCTATACGTATACAAATGTAACGTATTACATAAGTAACCATTTATACTTTCGTTTCGTAAATAACTGTAATACTGAATCACCGAATAGAATTTGAAAAGTAACTAGTTACTGAAATCACCTGTTTTCAAAACAGGTGACGCCTTCGAAGTAACTAGTTACGTTATGTTTCGCGAAAATCACGTAACCACTCATACGTAATAAACCGGTTTTTCAAAACATTCTCATTTCGTTTTCGTTCCGAACAAAATGTTGTACTAAGAAGAACGAGAACTGTTAGAAAAACGTTATTTTAAATAACGTTCCCGAGCCCTGGTTACTTTCTTTAAACAAACTAAAAGTATTCACATGTAAAAACATAAAATCAATAGAAAGTAAATTGATAAAGTAGTCTGTGATATATTTAATGCATATGTGAACAAGAGAAAATGCACATGGAATAAAATAAATTCAATGAGTATAATAAGGATTTCTGCAAGAGACATCTCTCGCTTGACAAGCAAAATTGCATTATGAATGGAAGCACTTTTTAAAACAAGTCGTATGATCGTATGTGGGGGAATATAATAAGTGGTGAGACACTTTGATGTTCAAGATTTTCCACAGTAGGTACTAAATATATTCAAGTTAACGTGGAGGCATTGGTCGATAGACTATTGGAGTCGAATAGAGCCCTTGTTAATGAACTGATGCCCAAATGACGTTACACGTCAAGACAAAAAAGTGTGTTCCGTTTTAATAACACCTTGTATATACAAACTCGACTTCGACTTTGAACTAAGTTAAAGGTGAAAAGTTTTCGAAATCTATTTACTAATTTTATTCTTTACACCTTGTTTATTTTTGTGCCTAGGAAATAAATTAGAGCCGGTCCACACGATCCATGGGCTGTGGCATGGTAATAATTTACTTCGCCAGGTATAGCCTTCCGAGACACAGTGGTCACGTGGGAGACACAAGTCTACGTCATCACATCAGTGTTACCAGAAGTTTGTAATAATAACTCCCCAACCACCGTTATTACCTGTGCGAATCCGATAAAACAATGAGATGTTAATTAACAATTACGTTGGTTTTTGTATAAATTGAATCGTTTCGTTTTGATAAGGCAAACGAAACGACAATTTAAATGCTTTGTACATATTTTTTAACAGAATGGTGACTGAAAATCTTTCCTTAATTCGTGTTTTGTTGCAATAAAGTGGCAATGGGATTGTGACGTAAGCATGTGTCACTCCCGGAATGCCAGACCTTGTTTTAATAGACCATGGGCTGTGGCTACTGGCTACGCACCGCAAAGGTTTCCCGCATTGAGTAGTGCGACGCCGCAGCAGCGTAGCAACGTTGCTACAGCGCCTCAGCGGCGACGACAGAACAGTGTTCAGTCCATTTCAATATTTTCTTCATATTTTCAACTCCGTTCAAAAATAAACAAAAAATAGGGAACCGAAAACGTAAAACATACGATATCAACTAGCGTGTACACGGATCTGCCTTGTCTCGTTGTGCTTGCGGCGCGATTGTATTTCAACTGCAAATTTGCAGTTTGAATGCAGTCCGTATGTCTAGGGCCTAAGTAGGAAACCGCAGGGGAATCGGCACAGCTCAGGCGCCACGCCGCCGCCACCGTGATGCATCATGTCAACAGGCTCTCAATATGAAATGTATGGTCTGTTCCAAAAGTATTTGATGAAAAACTAAACAAATGGTTCGAGAAATGTACCTGTGGATGGCAAATCGATTATTTATTAATAACCAACTTATATTTAAAATTTGTACCACGAAAAATTATTTCAACGGATAACTTATCCGCGGTAGAAATTATTTTTAGTGCCACTCACAAGTTGAGGGCTTTGTTTTGATTTATTTGAATAATTAAACCCGAAATTCAAATCTTACATAATCTTAAAGATGTTTTTCGTTAGACAATTACTTAAGGTTAATTTTATGACTCTAATTTCCGTCGCTGATTTTTTATTATTAATCATGTTATTCAAACAATAATCGTTAAAAAAAGACTTCTAAATACTAATTCTCCTCAATGAGTGATTGCGTAAGAATTTAACAAGCACCCTAATTGCATAACACACTTTCAATCACGATCCGAGAGTTTTGTCCGCACTTGACTCAAAAAAAAAAATCAGTTAAAAGCTTAATATTTCGCAAACGGATCCCTGAATCCAAAAATGGTTTTGAAAAACTCACAATATTTTAGAAAGACCTTTCTAGCGATACCCCACAACATGGGGTAGATGAGGAAAAAAAACATCCCCACTTTACGTGTAGGGGAGGTACCCTAAAAAAAATATATTTCTTGATTTTATTTTACCACTTTGTCGGCATGATTAATATGTATACATATGCCAAATTACAGCTTTCTAGTACTAACCGTCTCTGAGTTAAGTCGCGGAAAGACAGACAGACAGACAGACGGACATGGCGAAACTTTAAGGGTGTTTACGAAGGAATCCTAAAAACTAGTGAACTGTCAAAATTAAATCCATTGCGATCAATTGTCATTTTATGTGTGATACGCAATAAAACCGCTGAACAGGGTTTGTTAACTTATCAGATACTTTTGCAACAGACTATAGGTATAGTATATTTACAGCGCTTTTGACAAAGTTCTTGGAAATATTTTCTTTTTTTGAAAGCTATTCCAAATATTGCGAATCATCATCACTATTATTAGGTAATTAGTTAACAAGGTTCAGTGGGTGTTTATTTTCATATTTCGAGCAATTCTGCAACAATTCCACACCGGCTGCAACTGAGAATTTCCTAATAACTCCCGGACGTCGGGCGAGTCCTGGCTTGGATGACTACACAAATTGCGGTATGAAGTAGCACCCGTAACCCAGCACCGTTACGTACAAATCTTTTATACACGATCCAAAGATTTTGAAGGAAATTGCTAATCCATGGCTACATATATTTGAAAAATTCCTTCGCGAAACAACGTAAATAATGCAATGAATATTGTTGAACTGTCAAAATAAAAGGCATTAACGTTGTAAGTGTGTATGTAGGGGTGGGTCATCACGTGATTTTCGCGAAACGTAACGTAACTAGTGGCTTCGAAAGCGTCACCTGTTTTGAAAACTAGTGATTTTAGTGACTAGTTATTTTTTCAAATTCTATTCAGTGATTCAACATGGTGATTCTATCGAAGTGTTACAGTTATTTGCGAAACGAAAATATTGATGATTACCTACCTAGGTATTACGTTACATATCACAAGCTTTAAGTTTTTGTATCTACATATCCAGTTACATCATTAACGTAATACTAACACAAATAAATTTCCCTTCATACTTTATTCAGGCTTAGGACGGTTATTTTGTAAGTAGTTACATTTTCGATGCAGTATCGAAATTGTATGTAACTACTTACAAAATAACGTGTTTACAGTTTGACTCGGAACTAGATCTTCGGCTATAAGCCCCGAAGCCAGTTATTGTAACTAGTGACGTGAAATAACGCCCGTACCTATACCTAATGACCCCGCAGGTCAGACAATAAGGCCAGTCACTGCAATCTGAATGAACGATTTGATAAGTACCTACATGATATCATTGTCAATACAAAACGGCGAATCGCTTCAGAGCTTTTCTAAATGGAGCTAATGAATTGCAAATCATTGCCCTGGGAATAATTTGTAATCCGTACTGTATGAAATAAATTTCGATTTAATTTAAGTAACATTATGATGAATTGACAATGGATATTGATTTATTTTAATCATAACATTTTGAGTTTTCGGTCTCTGGCGAATCTAATGATAAATGAGAGTTGAAAACTTAGGTCCATATGTATATTATTATTATTTATTTATTGATATCGTATGAGTCCATTTCTTTGTTCACTAAATGGATCCCCAAATGAGGGCTTTCTGAAATGACGTACAGCACTGAGATGTCTGGTCAGGTCCGGGCACCAGTCAAAAGTGTCAAAGCGCTTACATATTGTTTAGCCGTGACTGAATAATGAACGAATGAATGAAACGAATGATGAACGTCATCATATATTTTATATTCATTGTAGAAATGGAAGGCGTCTTGTCAAAGTGGAACTAACTGGTGACGTGAATTTTCTGAAAATCCTCATTATTTAATCAGTAATTAGTATAACAGAAAATGTTCGGGCGCCAACCTACCAAAAATAGATGTTTATCAAAGCACTGCATAAAATAAAGAGTATCCGTTAGGCCAAGTACGTAAATATGTCTGGAGTGAAGTGAATTTGTCGAAAAAAATAGCGTCCAATAGTTGGCCGCTAAATGCACGGACACTAGAAAAGCACATTGACAGCACAATGACGTGGCGCTAGTGTAAGACGTAACTGTCACGCACACCAGCATAAAAAGTTTGGTTTTAGTTTTTTTGTAGCGCGACACTCTAATTATCTAGACATATAATTAATCAAAGCTTTAGGCATTAACTAAAATTAGGTAGGTAAGTAGTAAGTAATCTGTGGTTCGGCGATCAATTTGTTACAGTACGACACAACTCAGATGTAGTATAAATTTAAAAATTTGCTTACATTCATTTCAATTTTACGAATGTATTTGGTTATTATTACTTCACAAGTTATTGCGTTTGCGTAAAGATCATTTTCACCTAAAGCAGTAATAAATATTTGTGGTTCTTGAAGGTCTACTCAGTTCAGATGGTGATCGGTTTTACGAATTTTGCCGATGCTACATCTAAGTTGTGTCGTACTGTAACCGAGTGTAATTTATTTTGCAAGCCCCTGCAATTGACTGGAACGAATTCATGATAAAAAGGAAAAACGTAAAAAGATATGTAAGCCGTTTCTTGAGTAACTGACAAACTTAAATCTGGTACTTGTTGACAGGGCTACACTGTGCTCCCAGAAGTCCTCCCCCCGACCCTTGCTCGTCGATGCGCCAGCCCGCGTCGAAGCTGAGCCCGTAGTCTTAAATTCCCCGAATAATAATAATCTATGTTTGATCCAGCCTGTTCCATCTTGCTGTCCTCCCCCCAGCGACGCCCTAAGCCGAGGTCCGTACCCCACAGGGGGTGCCCTTAGCGAGCGTTCGCCTGATTTTAATTAGTATAGTTTATGCCCCTGGCTGGAGGCTTTAAGTGTAGAAACTTAAGGCAACCACAGGAAAGTCCGGTTAAGCAGCTACGACCTCCTCAGAGGTCAACTGCGAGATGCCAAATAGAAAAAAAAAAAAAAAAAATGTGCTCCCATATCTATCAACAGTGTAATTTTGAAACATTGTAAAAGCCAATAATTTTTTAAAGAATCGGTAACCATTCAGTTTCTTAGTCTTCTCCATAGGAAACGGCCATTTGGCACCTAGCTCATGACGTTTCATAAGTGCCCATGTAGAATTATGTGAAATAAACAATTTTTTATTTTTTTCTTTAAACTTACTATTCGGCAATGCGTTTGTTTATTTGTGAACTTCCCATTGTAAATATTTAGTTACAAGGGGAATTAAATAAAGTTCCATCACAATATCCTATTCGAAATCATCGCGATTGGATACGCGGGTGTTAATTAGCCTGCCCATCAATGAACGCTCATAATGAAAATTTGAAATGTCGATGTTCACTGAAGCACCGAATAAAACTCACAGATAAATTAACAGTTAGGAGCTTGTCGATCAATTTGTTCGTGCCGTTTGTAATACTGCTGCAATGGCCGATTTACTGTGCGAGTAGCCAAGAAACTTTTTCTGTGTAGGTACACCTATACAGCCTATGCAGGCTGTTGATATAATCATCTGTACCTGTCTAAGGACCGATTCTACTCTAGATACTGAAAAAAAATATGTATAGGTACTGAAAAATATATACTGAAACATGTTCCCCAAATAAACTATAAGAGATTGCCAAAAAAAAAACAGCTTTCCATACAAAAATAAGGTGTTTTTCTCTCAAATATAAACCATGTGTGTGTAGGAAGAGTTTTTAGCCCGGCTAAAATAACCCGTTAAAAGTTGACAAAACAACAGCCTGTACACAACAGTATATTAAACCTGTCAATCAATGAATGAAAATGCGAGAATATAAAAACGATGTTTCCATCGCAGTGAATAAAAACACGCAAATTATTTTGACCGTAAGAAGAGTCCACCAATCAATTTGTTGGTGTAATTTGCAAGCTGGTGCAACTGCAGCTTACCGTTAGGCTGAGGTTACATAGGGAAGCTATTCGCGACACGACTCCCTGTCGCGTCGCGAATCGCTAAACAGGGTGTAGCTAAGCAGAACAATCGGTTTCATTTCGCTGATGAGTCGATAAAGCGTGTCCGTGTTTACAATAACTGTTGTTCCGATCGCATGAAAAAATGAAGATTTCTAGTCTTATTGAGCGTGTAGTCATAAGCATAAATATATTACTTTCGACAGCTCGGCAATAATATCTGATTTAACGATTCATCCACATCATCAACATTAATATCTGTCGGCAAGATCATGGCAGATATATTATACCTATGTGATCATTTGTAGAAGGTAAGGTGCACAAGTAGCAGCACAAATATGTGACATCGACGGAACACCAAACCTATCTGACAAGACAAGATTATAGGATGCTGCATCTGCTTCAAAAACCGGCTCTGAGTACGTTATAGAAGAATACTCGAAACATTATGCTGCCAAGGTGATGTCAGATATTTTTGATCACAACAAGGTATCACATTCTTTTGAATTTAACTGAGAAGAAAGATATTTATAACGCAAGACATATCCGATATTATAGCAGTCTAAGAGGTGACACATCTTTTATAAAGTCGCTGCAGCATCCTTCATTTTGGATTGTCAGATAGTTTTGGTGATCCTACGATGTCACATATTTGTGCTGCCACTTGTATATGCGTTCTACAAATGATACATATTTGCCGTCATCTTGACTACAGATATTAATGGCTGAACCATGAAATCAAATATCATTGCCGAGCTGTCCATAGTCACGTGACTGTACATAGTAGCCATACACGTGAATATTAATTTATTTGTTAGTTGTTTTGGCCTGCCATCACGTTTGTAAGGTTTCGCCAGTTAATTAAAAAAAAAAACTCTGTACATTGCGATAAACAGTGTATTTCGCAGGTCGCGTCGCGCTCTAATGTAGCCTTGGCCGTCGAGTGGCCAACCATGTCCAGAGACCGGAACAAACTTTGTTTAAATTTTAGACTCCGTCCGTAGCTTGACTCCAAACCGCTCCAACTGTGGCCATTGAGTATTTCCAATAAGTTACTTTTACATTGAAAACATTTTTGGTTTTATTTTTATTACGTTCCAATTCGGTTGTTGGAGGTAAATATTTTAGTCGAGGCTTTTATTAACTGAGAGATTTGGTTTTACAGTAGTTTATGAAACTGTTGCATAAAGAGGGGTATTAAAATACGAGTGTGTGTTTAAAAACCGAGTCGGTTTTTAATAGTATCACACAATGTTTTAATACCTAGTTATGTGCAGTTTCATACACTACTTTATCTACTCTCCTACATTGGGATTGAAACTACTAAATAAAAGATCAAAGTTAAAGATCAAGAATAAAAATATCCCACGAAATTCATTTCAACAAAACGTATGAATGGCGCCTGCACCCAGCACATCACCGCGCATGCGCTAGAGCGATGCTGCTGTCCCCCGCTAACGTTCCATTGCAAAAATAGATGGAAACTCCTTGGTGATATTAACTTCTTGGATTTGCCCTGTATTTTGTTACAGAAAAAGTGTTATAATATGACCAAATTTTTTAAATTCAGTATTGTGTTTATATAATGACGTCAATATAAACCTCGTTTTGAAGTTTATAATTCGAATATTACGATATGAGAGTAGATAAAAGTTTTTATTAATTTGTGCGTTTTAATGCTTGTATTTACACTGTCTATCAAGATCTGTGGACGCTATTGTAGACCAGTACAACACAATGCACGCAATGTGGGCTACAATGAACCAACTAAGCGTGATAATGTCATAATCACCACACCTGAGGAGGATTTGTCATGGTAGGAATGTATTGTTATTTGGACACAAATGGATGCTGACAAACATTCACATTATTAAATAACAAAACATACCTAATACCTACATTCAAACACATGTAAACAAGGTGCTTTGTTTTTGTCGCATAAACCTATAATGTCACAGGTCTACCGGCAATTTGTTTGTAAATAATGTAATCATTATCTTGGTAACTACAAAATATTTTCCTCTATTATTGTCTTTTTGTTTGTTGTGTGTATGCAGTTATATGATAACACAAACATGTTGATATCAGGTTAACTTGTCGTCTTCCGCACAAAATAATATTCTATTATAATTTTGCCAAGAAAACCGTCTCTGTTCAAAGCTAAACAGGGATTTCCAGTTTGATGGTAAGCTACAGTATCAAGCTTGTACAGTATTGGACGTGACCACATAATAGCCCATGTCGATCGCACTGTGAACTAACCTCAATAGTACTTAGCTACAGGGAATATATGCAACATTTCTGTGCCTGATACCCGAAGACCTTTGATGTCAAATTGGCACTCAGTACACTACAGACCAAGTTACGTAAGTGAGTGTGGCACTATCTTACTTAGCTTAGTGTTGTGCCACGGGTGGCTAGCTTTTACAAAACAAATCAGTGAACCTTTCAATGGGGCATTACTCTGGTTGCGGGCCACAGATGGCGCTACAGTCTGCCAACAGTTTCGTGTAGCCGAGCGACAATTTAAACATCCTCCGCAAACTTCCACACTTCTTGCCTCCTCACAGGAATAATGTGGAAACTTTAACTTCTTTTTTGCCAGTAGCCGACGTCGCTTAAAGCTCTTGTTTATTTATATCGAGGTAAACACTTTATGAAATAAGGGTGACGTTAATAACCTCTGATGGATCGTGGCTCTTTGTCTGATTTGTATCGCAACGTTAAGGTTCGTGACCACACAGTCAATTCTTTCATATTTATTATTGAGGTAGGGATAGGATGCCGTGGATTGCCGCGAGCGCAACATGCAATAAATAAGGTTTGTCATGTTGGTGAAACTGATTTCATGTACGTACCTTCAAAGTTGGAGTAAAATCTACGAATCAAGGTTAATTATTTTACGATCCTGAACAGGGTGTTTAAAAAAAAAAACGACCGAACCTTATAGCAGTAGTCGCTTAAGATGTGTAATATCTGACATCTTTACTGACGTATTCAGGGTGGCAGGGACATCGACGCGAAAACTGATACCATGGGTTTGTTACATGATTCTGAATGCCCCTGAGTTGAAAATTTTCGTCGGTTCTTTAAAAAAAATCTACTGTTCCATACATTTTCACCGCGTAGGTATTGCACTTTTCTATGGAACATCAGTTTTTTTTTACTAACCGAGGAAAATTTTCTACGCAGGGACGTTCAGAATCATGTAATGAATGCATGGTATCAGTTTTTGCGTCCCTTACACCTTATAAATGATATAAAAAATATTCATCGCCGTCTCCGTCACCCTCACCGTCATCGGCATCGTCATCAACCTGTTTACAACCTCTCGGAGAATGGGTTGGTACCATCTGACAGCCAACTCAAGCACCGCGCGCGGTCATTGGTCAAATCAAATAGCGAACGCTTGTTCGGCTTCCTGTTACACACTTCCGTCCCTTTTCACGAAATCACTCCGACAGATTTGATTATTTCGATTTTGATTGCAGGAAACCGAGAGGAAAGATGTTACTGTTACAAATAAAAAATCATAACAGCTTAAGTCGTAATTTACAAGCGGTCTTAGAAATTCATAAATGACGTGTACGCCAATTACGTAATGTTCCTAATTGCCACATCTTGGCGTTCTATTCAACGTTGCACCTGTGCGACATCTTGTCTGCTTTCCTATGCTTTTCATACAAATTCTTGCATGTCAATAAGACATTTAAAAGCTTTTTAACAATTTTTTTTTATCTTATCTAAATCATTAAAAAAAAATATTACGCAACAAGCAATTTTCATTCTTTTATGGATTCAGGTAATGTTGGGTATCAAGAAATAGATTAGATAATTTTGTTGCAAGGGGTAGATGTTCAAATTTTAAACAGAGTTCCGTACTTACGCTTAGTCGCATGTAAATAAATGAAAACACGTACCTATTAAGATTGATAACTATTAGTTTTATGAAATGATCCTTATATGAAACTTAGTAGATAATCAGAATATTAAAAAAATAGAATTGTAGTCCAATTCTTTTTATTTTTGTGTCACTATCCTGCTGTCCAGATTATTTAATGCATTGCAATGAAATATGATCCTTAAATGAAACACAATCGAGGAGCATAAAAAAATAAGAGATAAAAAGAAAAACAAAATACAAATTGGTAAATTTTGCTCAGTTTTGTCGAGCTAAACCAAAAATAAGTATGCCAAAATGGTTTTCATGAGAAAGGCCTGATGGTTCCTAAGACTGTATCGTGTTATCTCCTATGGATTCAGATTTCCCAATAATGTCCCAGTAAAAAAAAAAACATTCTGGATCACTATAGTTTGGTTAACACAAATAAACGTAATACGTTATCTGGGCAGTGCCAATGCGTTAATCCTAGGCGCGAGCAGATTGTTAAATTGGAATCTAACCATTGGAAATTGCTATCCCAGATCTGAATTATATAGGTTCAATCAGCTGCTGCTAATGCTGTCTTCATTAATTGTATTTCCTGGTATTGGAATTGTAAATTCAGTTGAGAATACCGTTCATTAGTTAAGATTTACTTTAATTTTGTATGAAGTTGACGTTCTAATTGTTTAAAATAAGGTGCGGCAATTTTTTTACGTGTTTTGTTTGTGAAGTACCTAATCTTTTTTGAGACTTGTCGTAGAAGTTTAGTATTACACTCCTTGTCAAAATATTTATGAAAACATTATGTATGTTCGAAAAATCTACATCTTTTTAGTAAGTTATGTGACAGGCATAATTTTAACACTAGGAATAGGAACAATTTAGATCAAACATGTTTCAGATTGTCTAAAGTACACACTACTTTTATGGGGTACTGTGTTAAATTTTATAATTGAAAAACATGCATTATACCGTCATCTATGTAGACAAGCATATTTTACGCTGCATGATTATATCGTAGATAGAAATACATGGCTTGATGCTGTTCCTGCTCCACAGCCACTTGGGCTCACTAGTTAAAAAAAAAATATTTGGAAGAGTTGCTTCCGCTTTTTTATTTTTTTCTGACTCTCTGTCTATCTGTTTTTTTTAATTTAATCAAGTGTAGAATTAATAAATGTTAAAATAAAAAGTAATTCCGCCCGCCTGGAGCCGCGCTTATTCACTCAGTCATCTTTATTTAAAAGAAACCTAAAAAATTCCAAGTTGCGGAAGAAGTCTTTTTAATTCAATCGAAATTTCCATCCATGTCGTAGCTCTTTTCACAGCTATATAAAACGAATTTATATAGACCATTTTGAGGCAAACGTAGTCTTTAAATTCAAAACCGAATAAAACATAATTCAATCCTAACTATCCTTATTCTAACTAATATTATAAATGAAAAAGTGATTTTATTTGTTTGTTACACTTTAATTTTAAAACGGCTGAGCTGATTTCGATGAAATTTTGCAAAGTCAAAGTCTAATATTTTTTTTCAATTAGGCACATGAAAGGCACTTTAAGACGTCAAAATTTACAAAAAAACATGAAATTGATTCTAGTCGCCCCTTCCAAAAGGTAGTTTTCGTTTGGAGAAGAATGAAAGGCAGAAACTCAAAGCGTTTATTGCGAACTAAGTGTACAATGTTGGTGTTATCTTATATTAGTACTTATGACTTAGCAGCCTTTTACAAGCATTGCAATTTATCATTCGCCTGCCCTTATCATCCTTAATTAGCATGCATTAAGCATTATTAGTACTTAATTATTTTATTTTATATTAGTACAATTAAATTGAGAAATTATAGTTATGTCAACATTAAATGTCAATAATAATGAATTTAATACAAATTATCAGCAATATGAATGTAATCGTTTTCAGGTAGTACAAATTATATTATATAAATGATAGACTAAATCTTATTGTTTGTATAGGGCAGATCGGCATTTTTGTACATGAGGGAAAATCTTTATTTTAAGCTAGATTCTAAATATTCTTTACTGAGTAGAAACACTTTTGGATTAGGTATAGTTTTAGCCTTTTTTGGAATATTGTTTCTGATTTTTCAGTTTTAAACATGTTGGGCAACTTATTATATATTTTTATTGCCATATTATATGGCAATAAAATGGGCTATCACTTAACATTTAAATTCTTGAGGCTGGAGCGCATAACCTCTTTTTATGGCGAGTGTTGACGTCGTGCGTATTTCTACTTTAGTGAACTTGTCGATATTTTTAAAATCAAATACGCAAATGTCAAGTATGTATATTGACGGCAGAGTTAGAATCTGATATGATAAAAAATATGGTTTGCAGCTCTCCGTACTATCAATTTGGGCTAGAATTCTTATACACTTCTTTTGCATTATGAATAGTTCACCGACGTAAACACTATTTCCCCTTAGCATGACGCCATATCGCAGCCATGAATAAGCGTATGCGTAGTAAGCAGCCATAGCTGTTTGTTGTTTGTTTGTCAACTCCACCGTTACTCTTTGAAAATGTTTTAGTATACAATAATTATATGTAAAGACGATGCACCTAGAATAAAATTACTATATCACAATAAGTCAAAATAATTAAAAATGACGGATAAACTAATTCTGTGATTGATACATGGTGCTCACATATTTACAAACATTGTAGAAGTATACGGTAAAACTAAAATATTAACAATTAATACTAATAAGTCAGTGTGTGAGTTAAAGTAATCACATATTGTAAAATCAATGTAGACAACGTGGCATATGGGTGGACCATGACCTAGAGCCGGACATAAGCTACTTTTCATCCTGGATCGCAGACGAAATCGCGGGCAACAGTTAGTTTATAATGCTGCCACTTTAATTTGACACACTTAAAACATAAATTATATATATATATATATATACTAGCTGCCCGCCCCGGCTTCGCACGGGTAGCACTATGTACTTATCTACGGCGCACCTACCTACCCTACCCTACCCACTTACCTACCTACCCTACCCACCTACCAACCTACCTACTTACCCTACCTACCTACTTACCCTACCTACCCTACCTACCTTACGGGTATGAAAAATAGATAGTTAGCCGATTTTCAGACCTACTGAATATGCATATAAAATTTCACAAAAATTGGACAAGCCGTTTCGGAGGAGTACTGTAACTAACATTGTGACACGAGAATTTTATATATAAGATATTATTTATATAATTTTAATATATATAACAACAATTACCAGTAAATTGAAACTGAAGGTTGAAAATCTACCTGTCACATAGACAAATGGACCTTCACCCCAATTAGGTACGTAACACACTTTCTTTCTTAATCCGAAAGATTTTGAAACAAATTGCTGATCCATTGCTTTATATGTTTGAAAAATTCGTCTGCTCGATAACAACGTAAATAACGCAATTAATGTTGTTGAATTTTCGAAATGACAAGGCATTGCAATTTTTACTGTGTTACACAATTACCCCGCTTATCATTATATGACGTGCAAGTGGTACATTCAATCTTTACGGTATGCAATTAAGAGGCATTTCGCTTGTTTCGCAAGGAATTTGACACAAATTCTGTCTTAATTAAGTCTTAATTAAACGTCGACAAATTCACCAATAAATAAAAAGTCCCCACTTCCGAGTAAGACAACATAATATGACGCTAAGTTAATTTACATACATGAAAGTGGGCGGTGAAACATGAGAAATGTTGACAGCAACGGATTTAGGTCACTTCCTAATGGGACGCTCATAAATAGGGTTGCCTTAAGTCCCCAATTTCGGGATAACGTCCTGTTTACCTATACGAGTACCTTGCATCCGATGATATTTAAACTATGTATTATGTTATTTAGGGACCAACAAAGGAGACGCATAAGATATTGAATAGTTACATATTTTCCAAAATGACTATGCGCTACAGAAAAAAAACTATATTTTTTCAAATTCTGATTTTCTTCGATGTTTATTGAAATAAAATCATGCCACATGGTCGTCGGCTTTCATGGCCTATTTAATTACTTACAGACACTTTTTCAGGCCTGTTTGTGTATGTACCTACAGTAGGCGCTCGGTTATCCGGCACCCATTTTTTTTGCCAATTTATTAGATTATATATTATCAGAAACGCCGAATTATTAGATTTCTATAGGAAATGTCGGCTACCTAGTAAGAAATAATTTTAACACAGATTAGCAAAGTAAAAAAAAAAAACTATTAATTTACGTAATAATACGGACTCGAAGAACCAGACCGGACTGCAGAACGACAAAGAACAATGCGCGCGCTCTATAATCCAGCACATTTGTATTAAACCAGCTATCTAATTACGTAATACATTTAATCTTTTTCATTTTAACAGTCCAACAACATTCATTGCGTTATTGACGTTGTTTAGCAGATTTTTTTAAATTCATGAAGCAATGGATTAGCAATCTGTTTCAAAAAGATTCAGATTGTGATTGATCGTGTATTTTGCAATTAGGGTACTGGATTATAGAGTAGGAGACCTAAGTTAGGAAACGCCGGATTATTGGACGTGGCGGACTAGTAAGCGCCAGATTACCGAGCGCCTATTGTATACAATGTCGCCCATGGGCATGTGGCCCGCCCGTATTTTTCTGAATATTCAAGACAAATTATCGAAAATAAACTTAAAAAGATAGGGAGGTGTATTTTTCAATGTACCGCTATGATTTTATGGATTTACACGTGTTTTTTTAAAATAAATACTTTTTTATTTAAAAAAAAAGAAATATCTTCACCTTCGTTTTTAGGGTTCCGTAGTAAACAAGGAACCCTTATAGTTTCGCCATGTCCGTCTGTCTGTCTGTCTGTACGTCTGTCTGTCCGCGGCTTAGCTCTGAGACGGTTAGTACTAGAAAGCTGTAATTTGGTATATGTATACATATTAGTCATGCCGACAAAGCGGTAAAATAAAAACAAGAAAAAAAAAGGTAGATTTTAGGGGACCTCCCTTCACGTAAAGTGGGGATGTTTTTTTTTTCCTCATCTACCCCATGTTGTGTGATATCGTTAGAAAGGTCTTTCAAAAATATTGTGAGTTTGTCGAAACCATTTTTGGATTCAGGGATCCGTTTGCGAAATATTAAGCTTTTAACTGAATTTTTTTGTTAGAGTCAAGTGTCCCCCCCCCCCTTCTAGCTAAATAGTTTAACTTGGACTTGTGAAAAAATTCACAGCAGTAGTATATATAACGACATTAAAAGGAAAACTATGAGAGCTAAGTAGGCTGTACAGGTAAACGAGAAATAATCAACCAACTTAAATTTGCAGTTTGAAAAACATGATCTCCCATACATTCTGTATGGGAGAACACGTTTTTCAATTACATTGTTAGTTTGTTCTTGGGATAAATTCATCCCAACTACGGAACACAGCCACGTACGGCCATGTGCGTGCTCCGACACGCATAATCGCACATGGCTGGTTTTTTTTTTCATAGTCGACTAATTTAGTTAATCCGATAAAATAACTTATAAGCTACTTGAAATAATAAACAGAATCCAAATCGAGTCAATAATGGCTCCTACACACTATGCGGGTGGCATTGCCGCCGGCTTTTGCCGCGCGGCACGTACCCCCGGCTTTTGCGCCTTCATTTCCTTTGCGATCCTTTGTGCGGCAAGGCTGGGCACGCCGCGGCTTACCCGGCTTGCACATAACATAGGAGATATGGCAAACGCTACGATAAAAATTTTAAATTTTAGTAGTATGAAAAATATTAAAGATAGACCCCCCCTCCCTTTTAAAGTTAATTATCGATGATTTTTTTCAGAAAAATACGGGCGGGCACATGCCCATGGGCGCCATTGTATACCTTCATTATCCAGAAACATAAAAGTTTTAACTTACAGCTTTATTAATATTATACATATAAATATACGCATGTAGAAACGGCAATCATTTATAGCCATACATTTGATTGCTGACCAGCTGAGAGAATCTTTTTTGTCGGCCGTAATATCGTAAAAACGTTGGAAATTATTAAATATTTTGCTCAAAACATGTCGGGTTTATGTGAATAGAACGTACTATAAAGGCAAAGTTTATTCGGTAAGAATAAAAATAGTAAATCGATTGCATTAGATTGGTCATGTCGTATATTTCAACTAGCTGCCCGCCCCGGCTTCACACGGGTAGCACTAAGTATTTATCTACGGCGTACCTACCTACCTACCTACCCTACGTTCCTACCTACCTACCTACCTACCTACCCACCTACCCTACCAAGATACCTACCTACCTACCTAGCCTACCTATCTACATATCTACCTACCTACCTACCCTACCTACCCTACCTACCTACCCTACCTACCCTACCTGCCCTACCTACCCTACCTGCCCTACCTACCCTACCTGCCCTACCTACCCTACCTGCCCTACCTACCCTACCTGCCCTACCTGCCCTACCTACCCTACCTACCCTACCTACCCTACCTACCCTACCTACCCTACCTACCCTACCTACCCTACCTACCCTACCTACCCTACCTACCCTACCTACCCTACCTACCCTACCTACCATACCTACCCTACCTACCTACTTACCTACATACCTACTTACCTACTTACCTATCTACCATACCTACCTACCTACCTACCTACCCTACCTACCTACCTACATATTTACCTACCTATCCTACCTACATACTTACCTGTCTACGTACCTACCTACCTACCTACCTACACACCTACCTATCTACCCTACCTAAGGGTAATATTTGCATTTTTTTTTAGGTTGGACCACCCTAATCACTTAGGGGAATGAAAAACAGTTTACGTCCTATTCTCAGACCTACTTGAATTTAAACAAAATTTCATAAGAATCGGTCAAACCGTTTCGGAGGAGTTTTGTTACAAACACTGTGACACGAGAATTTTATATATTAAAAGATAGTATTAAATTCAATTGCAGGTATGTTATTTTTCACAATAACAGCTGTGCAGGTTTGAATACACCACACCGGTAGGCTTAAAAGCTTATAAAAAAATAAAAATAAAGTAATCATATTTTTTTTTAAATTTATATTTTATGTAAAAATGATACACCCAAGTGGTTCAACAGACTGGGATTTAAACATACGCCTTTTCAATTTCCAGTTATCACTTTAGCCATTGTAGGTACTTTTGCCACTTCATTCTTATTCGTAATTGAATATTATTTTCGTGATCGGGATCGTGTCATAGAATACTTTTTATCCCGATATTCCCACGGGATCAAGATTTATGCGGGTGAAACCGCGGTGCGCTGCTAGTTATACATGAAACAAAAGGTATTTTAATAAAACACCTATACTAAACGATCCATAATTAAATTATGTTTAAAATGGTGAAGGTTTTAGAAAAATAAGCTTGACAGATTTTGCGTGATTCTCAGTTTTTTATACGCTTTAGACATAAATTTACAAATTGATTTCACATAGGAATAATAAAATATATTTTATATAGTTTTTTTCCAAATCATTAACACTACTCGTTTATACGTGATCTTCAGTATACAATCATGTAAAGTCGGTTATCGTTGCCTTAACCATATTACAGAGATTCTGGTGTATTCATATAAACGATTATATTTTCTGTAAAGGATCACAACATTATGGGCCCACGTAAGCTTTGCGAAGATTAGTACATAACTTTACCACCCACGCCACAAATATGTCGGCGTAAAAATACTTCATAAATAAAACTAGCAAATGAAACGAAAGTTGAACTTAGTTTTGTAATATAAAACATTTGCAGGTCAGTGAGCGTTGTGACACTTCTCTCGCGAGGATTTATCTAGATTTCAACTGGGACCGTTAGGCCTCATACTCACTAGCGGTTAACCGCGCGGCTAGCCGCTTTTTCATTTTAATATTCAACTGCTTATAATTGAAGGCAGCCACAAAATTAGGTTGAATAATGGGCCGCAGCCCGTTTCGCGGATAGCCGTTGTATTGTCTATACGCACTAGACGGTTTATGGGCGGTTTAGTTTGCGGCGAGCCGCCGGTGTATTTGCAAGTTCGCGTTCGTGAGTTGCGCAGCCTTGAACTTCAAATCAGAGAAATTTATTGTTGAAATTCAATAAAAATAAGTTATTTGGATTTATGAAGGAGCAACATATAAAGATAGAGATTCAAAATGAAGACAATGGGATTTTTTTATTTTCTTTTGTTGTTTGCGGAAGTAATAATAGATAACACAAGCTACTTCGATGGCGTAATTTTATTTTTCTGTCCAACTGCTTGACGCTGTTCAACATCGCGGTTGGCCGCCATGGCTGTCAGCCGCTATTCTAACCATGTCAGGCGGCTGGTCGCTCAAACAAACCGCTTAGGCGGCAGACCGCTAGTCCGTATGAGGCCTTATTGAGGGACTTGTGGTAATTAACGTTATTATGCACACATTCCTACTTCATACAATTGTATATGTGAGCATGTTTTTCATATAAATAGTGGACCAAAAATAAATGATATATTCTGCGATTAATCATAAAAGGCGGTGATCAAAGAAACTCTTAATGAATAGGGTTCTCTAAAGATATATCATATTATTTTCCAGTACCTAGGCGACCGAGCTCTGGTCTGGTAAAAAAGGTAATGCTCATTTAATAGTATAGGAATGTTCATACCTACTAATTCCATGTATAGTACATACTAAATCCATGCTGCCATGATAGTAGGTACTTACTATTTCCATGCTGCCATGTCATTATTCTAAGGTAGCTATCTTGTTCTTAACTTTGGGCGACCGAGCTCCACTCGGGTGAAAATACGGAGAAAACGAATTTGACTAAATATGATATATTACCTAGCTAGATCAATTTTTAGCCCCCGTAAACCCCTATATTGCAACTTTCATCAAAATCGTTAGAGCCATTTTCCAGAATGTGATGACAAATATATTTATATGTATTTAAATAAATACAAATATTGCTCATTTAAAAGTTTTGTATATGGATTGACGAGACTATTGTGTTGTTAGTCGGTCAACAGTAAGGTTCTTTCCCATCCCTACGAATCCCATGTTAATTAGTCTTGCTGTCACCTTCATAATGAAAAAGATGTCACGTATTTGCACTCACACGGGTGATGTCTCCATCCCGTATCGATGTTAATATAATCGATACCTTAGTATCGCTTTGTAGTTATAACTTTCAACCCATCTATAACTTTCGGCTAATGTTATTATGGCTCCTATGCATAATGAATGGTGTTCGCAACACGTCAGCGTCTATTCACTGTTTAGTTTACTAACTATTTTGATGGTGCTTCTTGTATATATGTATAGACGAAAAGTGAGCCTTCAGAGTATTGTGTCAGTACCTTTTGTATTTAACTTTGTTGTGTTTTGTAATAATGTTAAATATCCTGTGATTGCGCACAAACTGGGACTAAAGGTCCATTTACTTACAAAAAAGAAATAAGTATTTATTAACATTAACGGTGAAGAAAAAATCATGAGGAAACCGGCATACCTGAGAGATATTTCTTGACGGCATGTGAAGCCAAGTCAGAGGCCCATGAGCGGCTTTAAAACTCTGACACCAGGTTACTCACTAACCACACGAAAAGAAGAAGACCATGATTTGACTGAGATATATTTCTCGACGGCATGTGAAGCCAAGTCAGAGGCCCATGAGCGGCTTTAAAACTCTGACACCAGGTTACTCACTAACCACACGAAAAGAAAAAGATCATGATTTGACGTATTAATGAGATTGACTAAATTATTTCAGAAATTGACCGTGTTCGGAAAGCCAGAAGGCGTCTGTCGGCGCGTCGACGCGTCCGGGTTCACAGGACAAATGAACGCGGCGATCGCCTAAATGAATAAAAAAGCCTTTGACTGTAAAAATATACAATAATGACATTGAAGCCATCACACTTGTAAGTATATCTAGGTGTAGCTACTGATAATGTATCTACACATAATCAGTTTCTGGCCAGTAGTAACTAATAAGAGCCAGTGTGCCAAGATAATGGTGCATAAACCTTAATCGATGTTCGTGAGTATTTTATAGTAACAGCATCTATCAGATATGTGATAGGTGGATACTCATTTTCTTTACGGTACATCACAATCTGGAATATAGGTGTTCAAATGAACTCTAGATTGAAAATGTTAAAACGTCTCATGTAATGAGTTCTAATCTTAGCAGATGAGATAATAACACTTTATATCACAAAATATTCAAGATGAACACGATCCTGCGTGTACTTAGAAGTAGATGTTTCTTCATCAAGTCTTCCGTAATTTAAAATAACGACATTTTCAGGAGTGTTAACTGGTATTGTATCGATCGTATTTTGTTATTGTTTCTAGATTTTTATTATGTACTATAGGTAGGTGATAGATGAAGCCGGTCCTTGGTTTTTGTTGTAATAATCGCGTTCCCATCCTTTGTTTCACGGCTTTGCAATTAAATGGTTATTCTGTCGGCGGCGTGCCGCATCACTAATGAAAATGGGTAATTGGTGTGGCCCCCAAAAATTATACACGGTGAGCTACAGATAGTTCATAATTTGTGGTTGTAATGTGCGTTATCTTTAGGAAAATCTGTGATTTTTTTGTTAATGTTTGTTTAATATGGGAGTTTCTTATTTAGTGAAAGTAAAGGACGATGTTTATATATGCCCTAATCATGTCCAGTCAATTCAATTTTTTTGAGTATTCTTCATAATTCAAACTAGAGTTTTGATAATAGTCTAGAGTTAATCAAAGCATTTGTTTAAGATTGAATAAAAATATATATTATTTGTAGTTTCGGTTGCATTTTCAGTTTAATGGCAACGATAAGTGAAATAATTCAGTTCATTCCGTTCATAGGGTCAAAGTGATCAGATGAGTGGTTGGAATATAACTTGTATTTGAGGTAGGATAACCACAGAGGCCACCATTTCGCAGAGAAGTTTAAAAGACTTGTAAATAAAACTGATTTAATTAATATTTAATTATGTGTAAGTTTAAGTACTCGAATGGCTTTTGTAATTTATACAGGGTGGCAGGGACATCGACGCGAAAAGTTTTACCATGGATTCAGTACTTGATTCTGAATCCAGGGGAAATGAAAAATTTCGTCGGTTATAAAAAAAATAATCTGTTGTTTCATAGAAAGGTGCTACTAGTGTACCTACACGGTCAAAAAATGGAAAAGCAGTTTTTTTTATAATCGACGAATATTTTTAACGCAGGGGCTTCAGAATCACGTACTGAATCCGTGGTAAAAGTTTTCGCGTCGATGTCCCTGCCACCGTGTATTACTTTTTCAATAGTATAGCTTGTTCAGTTTGAAATGACGCGCTTCACTATCGCATTTTACGTACTCGCCGCACATGCTTGAAAAGTTTGTGAGTAAAAAAAAAAATGTGGCTGAAAATACGATTGTAGTTGTCACTCGGTCTTTCACTCACTTGTCACTCGTCGCCAAAGAAACCTATACGTACTGTTACGTTCAAACGTTGTGCTCTTTGCGTGTGTTATTGTTTGTTTGTTTGTACTTTTTCGCACTTTAAGCTCGATATACATATTCTTGAAAGCGATATCTCATTGACGATTTTGGTTTTCCTACTGGACTTACGATACGTGTTAGTTTATCAGTGACATGTAATTGGATAATAATATTATTATGATATTGCGGTGCGCAGATGATTGAAATCTTACAACAATGTTTCGGTGCATCAAACGTGTTTTACGTATGCAAAGTATTTAGAGACGTGCAGTCCGTGAATTATCCGTGCAACTGCAAAGCATCTTGATGGAGAATAAAACAATATTTATTTATTTATTTATTACAAGGCAACTATGCGACAAGGCGAATATGACGTGTTGGATCATTCAGCCCCCTTCAAAATAGTGCTGTTCCACGCATCTTGTTGGGACTGACCCTCTCTTCACTGCCATGGCTTAAAATATTTATTTAGTTTTTTAAATAAATGCTTAAATATTGAATAAAAAAGGGTTACTACGTTATTTGTGAGAGATTTGTTTTCATTTTCACTGATCGCCTTACTGTTATGTAGAATTCTCCCGTAAGTTATAAGCATCCCAGGCCAACTCAGATACGTACGCCACAATTGTGGCAATAAGTCCCCTCTTTGAAGAGTGGCTAGAGAGGCGCCACGGCGTCCTCACCTTCCGCCTGCCGCAGGTCCTCACCGGACATGGTTGTTTCGGGAGGTTCCTGTTCAGGATAAAGCGGGAGGAAACGCCCGGGTGTAACCACTGTGTGGATCGCCCGGAGGACACGGTGGAGCATACGGTGGAGGTCTGCCCGGCTTGGGTGGAGCACCGCCGTGTCCTCACGGAGGCGGCGATGTCTCGCGTCCGGCTCTGGTTCAGGCCATGGTTCGGAGCGAGAGTGCATGGGAGGTTGTCACTTCCTTCTGCGAAACAGTAATGCTCGCGAAGGAGGAGGCGGAACGCGTGACGGAGAGGCAAGATTCGCGCCCTCGTGCCCCTAGTCGCCGCAGGAGACGCCCCGGGCGTCGGGAGTCGTAAGCCGACTTCCAGCCATCGTAGGCGCGGGCTTGCGGATGGTGAGCGATGGATAGCTCGCCTTCCGATAAGGACCAGACCCGGGTCGACGGCGCGTTGTGTTCCGCGCGCGCCTCAAAGAGATGTCAGCACCAGCTGACGGGGTCCGTTAGGGCCAGTGCCTGCCAGGGTTGCGAGTTTGCCCGAAAGGGATCTCGCGGCCCCGGCACACAGGCAACGGAAGGAACACGGGTGGATTTTAGTCAGTAAAAGTCTGACACGCCCTCCCGCTCCAGCCAGAGCGGGAGAAGATATTTGATAATTTCCAACTCTCAAAAAAAAAAGGCCCACTCAGAAGTTTTTTAGCGATCCTAAGTCAGCCTCTCCACCAGAGATGTGTTAAGCTATTTAGCGATTGATGTGTATCCAACAGGATCGTTTGATTTTCGTGGCATATTTTGGTTTGATTCTGCTCGAAAAGGGTTTTAAATAAAACGAAGTACCTACACATAATTATGTAGTTTCTTAGCTTTGCCGCTTAGCGACCTCACACATTCCATAAAGAAAGACTGCCTGATTCTCAGGTTAAAAAAATATATGTAGGTACCTACATAGTTCTCACCACAGTCTTGGTACATTTTCAGCTGGTTCCAGCCGCTGTCGCACCTAGTGGCGAGTTGTACCACATCATGTAGTTATTTTGTGTTGCTAAATCTAGTCAAGCGCTTCAAGGTTTACATGTCAATTGTTATTTTCCAAAGTCGATACAGAACTAATTGTGTTTAAAAAAGCCTGAAAGAAAATTATTAGGAATCAATCAAGCCAGGAAAAGTATTTTTTTTGTTATGAAATATACAAAAACCTGCTCATTAAATTAAACAAGAGGAATTCCTTCAAAATCTAAGTATATTGTGCTTTTAAATGCATCATGTGTTGCTGTTGGACATTATCGTTTGGTATGTATGAATAGGACTTTGGTTATGGTCATTTCATAATTAGTTATCACCAGTAGGTAGTGTCAGAAAAGTAATAAGTGAATTGGAAAAATTCCGCAGCTGTGCTTTTAATAACTATCTCACAAATGTAGGTGAAATGTCGTCATCAAAACTTTGCCTTCACTGCGGATTAAAAAAAAAACCGATTAAATAAAGTTTTCAGAGAATATCATTGCAGTAACTTTGATGAGAACGAGTGGGACCTATCAAACTTTTCTGTTTAGCATGAAATACTACGCACAAAGTGTACCAGCTAAACTTTAATATCCATTGACGTCACGAACGTTTTAATCCCATCCAGCGCATCTAGAAAGCGCTTCATATCGAGATAACTTGCTTGTAATTTTCCCATATTTACCTGAAACTTGTTTGTTAGTACACAAAAGGCAAGTTTTGTATGATGAAGACTAAATTGCATCTCAAAAGTTTGAGGAGAGCTCTAGACAGTTAGGCTCAATTTATATTGCCGCGGAACCGAATGGAAGCTTCCATTCCGTTCCGCGGCAAAGTAAATTGAGCCTTACAGTCAACCAACACGGAACATTGTAAGATAGTTATTACCACACCGCCGAGAAACGTTGAAGAGTATGAGGTACTTATGTAAGTAAATGACAGTTTTGCATTTAACACCTTTTCTAGCTAAAATAGTGCTTTGTTTTACTATTTATTTGATTGATTGATAAATGATACGACAGTAGGTATTTGAAAAATAAGTATTAATTTAATCAGTTAATTTTCTTTTAAATTTAATTTTCATAAGCGCTTGTTGCGATATTTAGAGGCTCCTGGGTTTTGTAGATAAAATTATTGAACTTTTGAGATAAAACGAACATTCAGATCAATTTGGCAGAGTGGTAGCTGCGTCCTATGAAACACAAATAAATGCTTTATAAACTAGAAAATTTAATTTCTACTTGCGGCACACAGTAAATTGAATATAATCTTAATTCTATACCCACTTAGTTTAAAATTATCCTTACGACAAAATTCACTTAGTACTTTTACAGGCTCAGTCATGCACGTGCCGTGAGCAGAGTAAAGCGAAAATTAGAGTGCAGTTGGAAGCCAGCATTTTACTAAGCAAATTTTAAACTGTTTCATTACTTTAATGTTTTCGCACACCGCTGAAAATAGCATGGGATTAGTCAAATCAGGGAAGCGCATTTTCGCACTTCCATATTTCCATTTATTTTGAGCTTATTCTACGCAGTTTTGTTCAGAAGGCCAATTCTCGTACTTATTAAACGTTCACATTCAAGTCGAAATCTGTCAAACTCGTCAAAAATGTTGGTAAATTGATTGTATTTTTGACAGATTGCGAATGAGATTAGAATGCTGACGTACTTAAAAAAATACGGGAATTACCCTTCTGTTAATGCCTATCATTTGAAATGAAATGAAATGAAATTGTTTATTCTGTAAATAGGATATAGGAATCACTTTTACACGTCATATTAAAAATATATTAAATTTTGCTAGATGAGTTCGGCGTTTCCTATCCGACTACTCTGAGAAGAAAGGCCGAAACAAACTCAGAGGTCACAGTCTCTTTTAAAGTCCAGACATAATCTTGGTCAAGCCATATGAGGACCATGTAGATTCATGTCTGAAATGGTCTTTTGAGAAAAGAACCACACAGATTTGAGTGGACCTGTCCAGTCAGTGCAAGCATTTGTCAGTAATCGTGGAGCTCAACTCAGAACAAAAGGAGCTCAACTCGACGAACAATACCAAAGAAAGGACATTTGGGACATTTCAATTTAAACTCCGTTGGTTTAGGTAGTTAACTAAAGGTAAAAAAAAAAGCGTGACGAGAGAGCAGTCGAAAGGCGTCTGGTTAACCGATTAAACGTAATACCTGTCACTTCAGTTGTCATGCTACGTAACAGTTGTACTCTTAAATTTAGCGACGTTAGAATTCGTTGAGGTTTAGAGAACCTGGTTGTTAGGCAAGCTCTGGACAAGAGAGTACAAAATATTATATTATTATTATTATAAATCTAAGTTAAAAATGTGTTCAAGCAGTTACATTTATGAAGAGTAGTTTAAGAATAAATTATACAATTTAACATGCATTATAGAGGAAATTATTGTAAAAATCTAAAATAAATTTAATGTGGATAAAACGTATTTTAATTATAAAATATTTTAAATGGTGCTAAAACGAGGTATCCTGTTGTCATGTTTATATCGAGTGGTGTGTAGTGTGTAGTACCATGAATTATTTTAATGATATCTAGTGAGTTTTTAAAGTGCATACGAGGGACTAACTGCCTGCCGAATGCAAGCTAGTCTGGTGAGATCTTTCCATATCTTTCAGGGATCTTCTGAAGAGGTCTGCTTAAAGTCATGAGTGGATCTCATTATAAAGCCATACAACTATAATATTATATTAAATTATATTAATAACTATTTACACTAGTTACTAAATACAATAACTAACTATACAAATAGATACAAAAAACAAAAGGACACTTAGGCGTCGAAGTATCAGAGGACTGGCTCGTTCTTTGGCCAAAGAATTTGCATTGCCATTCAACGTGGCAATGCTGCCAGTCTTCTGGGCACTTTTCCGGACGACAGCGATGCGGGCCCACACAACTTATATATACTGTATTTAAAATTTATCGACTAACCGTTGCTCAACTGCTGTATTTAAACGATAATATGTGTGTGTTTTAATATGATCACGTGCAGTGCAGTGCAATGGTTAGTGTTCCAAAATTGTTCTTTGATGTGAGGTGAGCCTTTTTGTGACTCAGGTAGCTGACAAAGCCCAAACAAAATTTCTTTAGATTTTTTGCTTTGGGTCGCGACACTCTGTGAGGTGAGTTCAGGTTTTTTTGTTTTTTGTCGGTATCTAATATTATTAATTATTTGTGTTGAAAAGTGTGCATAACTTTAAAATATAATATTTGCAATCGCGTCAACTTGAAAACAGGACATGACTTAGTTCGACAAGGAAACCTATTTTTGGAGGACATGGCTGAAGAAGATTTAGAAGACAACTAGCGAGATTTATAAGAATCCTGAAACGGCTAGCAGCGAGAACTCATACGAAAACATTGGAATCAAGAAATAGCAGATGCACCGGTGAAGCTGGATCTGAACTAACCTGTGGCGACGTCGTAAAAAGATGCCGATCTATAGATAAATATCACCCGTCTCTCCACTATTCCATTGCCTACTCTAGGATACATATCCGGTACGGCTCGTAAATCCTTCTATATCCTAAGGGCACGTCATCCCTACCATTACAGTGCCCCCCGGTCTACTCCTTGATATGCAATGGCATCTGTAGCTCCATGAAGCATAAGGCTCCAGGGGGGCTAGTGCAAATCTTGGCGTTCATTAAATTTATCGAGTCTGGTTAAACCACGCTAGGGTTGAAGCATTTCATTAGTTCATTTGGCTATAACGTATTTTTTACAAAATAACGAGCGAGCCTTTCGTAAGATTTGTAACATCTAACATAAAAAAAATTATAGGAAAATGGGTTGGTTTGGTACCATCTGACAGCCAACTCAAGCACCGGGCGCGTCACCATCACCGTCGCCGGCGTCATCGTCATCATCCTGTTTACAACCTCTCGGAAAATGGGTTGGTACCATCTGACAGCCAACTCGAGCACCGCGCGCGGTCATTGGTCAAATCAGGATGCTGGGAAAGCGCGCGCTATTTGTGCGCTTCCCAAGTAACCTGTTACACACTTCCATCCCTTTTCACGAAATAACTCATGTGATTATTTAGATTTTGATTATGATTGCAGAAAAATGAGAGGAAAGATATTATACATCAAAAAGTGTAATCGATAAAAAATCGATCAATCGATTTACGATCTTTCTTTTCGTGTGGTTAGTGACTATTCCGGTGTCAGAGTTTTAAAGCCGCTCCCAAGGGCCCCTGAATTGGCTTCACACGCCATCAATAAATATCTCTCAAGCAGGTCAGGGCTTCTCAAGGTGTTTTATAACTTGTTTCGTTCGATCATGTTTGAATGATAGAAAATATTCATGCCAGAATTTAATGCAATTTTTTTCAGTTTTGAACGGCAACTTCTTATTTTATTTTTATTTTTTCGTTTAGTGACTAACCTGGTGTCAGAGTTTTAAAGCCGGCCATGGGCCTCTGACTTGGCTTCACTTCGAGAAATATCTCTCAGGCATACTGGTTTTCCTTCTGCGAAGCAGTAATGCTCGCGAAGGAGGAGGCGGAGCGCGCGAGAGAGAGGCAAGATTCGCGCCCTCGCGCCTCTAGTCGCCGCAGGAGACGCCCCGGGCGTCGGGAGTCACGAGCCGACTTCCGGCCGCCGTAGGCGCGGGCTTGCGGACGGTGAGCAATGGGTAGCTTGCCGTCCGATAAGGACCAGGCGCGGGTCGACGGCGCGTTGTGTTCCACGCGCGCCTCAAAGAGATGTCAGCACCAACTGGCGGGGTCCGTAAGGACCAATGCCTGCTGGGGTTGCGGGTTTGTCCGAAAGGGATATCGCGGCCCCAGCACACAGGCAACGGAAGGAACACGGGTGGGTTTTAGTCAGTAAAAGTCTGACACACCCTCCCACTCCGCCCAGAGCGGGAGAAGTTATTTGATAATTTCCCACCCTCAAAAAAAAAAAAAGGCATTCTGGTTTCCCCACGATGTTTTCCTTCACCGTTTTTGATGCAAATGATAATTATACAATACGCACATGACTCCGGAAAGTTAGAGGTGCGTGCCTTGGGTTCGAACTCGAGACTTAAGACCTGGCCAGTCTGACGGTCACACTACTAGGCTATCACTGCATTTAATACCTTTAGTGAATTACCTAAACCAATCGAGCATAGGTACTTAGGCGACAAGCTGGTTGGTTACAAAGCCCTCTGTAACTAGCCGCTTAAACGTTGGACGTTTGATTATGCGGCACTAAATCAAATAGATTGAGTTCCCGGGAACTATCCGATTATACTATTATAAATAGGTCAGTAGCCGCTAAGTGTATACGGTGATTTGGTTTCAGAGATACGTAGCACACAAATACGAACCTGGCATTTATTTAACTGCGCTATTTTAGGTAAAAGTTAACTTTATCGGAGAATATTATAAAGGTCTATTTTCCCGCCTATAGTACAGCCTCGGGCAGTATATCCATTTGTTTATTTTTTCATGTAGCGTTCACTCGAACTGTCCGAATCAATGGGGCCTGCCCTTTATCATTTTATATGCTGACTCACGTCCAATATAATATTAATTTTAACGTACGCCGAATGGATCTAAAATAAACGCAAGCATATTTTATATACTTAGTATGAAATATTTTTATTTTTCTTATACAATGGCTAAGGTGGTTTAGATAGGTACAGACTAGTAAATATATAAGTAAGCAAGTACCAGGGCGACCGAACTCTGCTCTGGAGAAAATAGAGAATGCTCATTTAATAGTACAGGATAGTTCAGACTAATTCCACGCTGCCATGATAGTAGGTACTTACTAATTCCCTGCTGCGATGATAGTAGGCACTTATTAATTCCATGCTGCCATGATAGTAGGCACTTATTAATTCAATGCTGCCTTGATAATAGGCACTTATTAATTCCATGCTGCCATGATAGTAGGCACTTATTAATTCCATGCTGCCATGATAGTAGGTACTTCCTAATTATATGCTGCCTTGATAATAGGCACTTATTAATTCCATGCTGCCATGATAGTAGGTACTTACTAATTCCATGCTGCCATGATAGTAGGTACTTACTAATTTCATGCTGCCATGATACTAGGTACTTACTAATTCTATGCTGCCATGATAGTAGGCACTTATTAATTCCATGCTGCCATGATAGTAGGTACTTACTAATTCCATGCTGCCATGATAGTAGGTACTTACTAATTTCATGCTGCCATGATACTAGGTACTTACTAATTCTATGCTGCCATGATAGTAGACACTTATTAATTCCATGCTGCCATGATAGTAGGTACTATAGCGAAAAATAAGAATCACTGAATTTATCTATCACTGGGGATCGAACCTAGGATGATGAAAAACGAATAATGAAACACACTAAGGTTGAAAACACAAAGTATATTTTAATAAATGTATGTGTTAAAAATAAAATAAAAATACTGACAGAAAAAAAAATTGAAATAGGTGTCGTCGCGTTTTTAAAAAAAAATGTGTGTGTACCGAACGATTATTAAGATAGGCAGGTACCCTTGAAGTATGACAGGTTCATCGAGAAACGTAAATTAAATCCAGTAACAATTACGCGGTGCCAGGGGAAATTGTGCTGGCCAGGGCTGGGTGAGTTCACGTGCGTTAAAAAAATATCACGTATGAGTATACGCCGCGAAGAACCGTTGTGCTTATTAGGTAAGATACCTATTCATTGGCGCCGATTATAGTAACTAAATAAATTTCGGAAGCTAGAGGTAAAAAAACAAAGCGAGATTGTTCAAATTAAAAAAAATAGAAAATAGTGATGGCAATTGAGGCTGCTGATGTTTGTTGCCTGTAGTGGGTGAGGACGGCGCTCGACCTGCCGTCAACGCTGCCAGCTCAGGATGGCTGGAGGAGGCCACGCGGAGGCGTGGGTTTGGAATCCGCACGGGTAGGTGGTGGCGGACCGCGCACCTCTGGCGCTATTGCCTCAGCCGGCGTCGAGTCGGGTAGACCGAGGGGTCGTTGAGGCCCTCGGTCTACCCGACTCCACGCCGACGGCCTTTTCTGTACGGATCCGAAACAAATACCATTTTAGACCCGATAGAAAGGCGAAGTTACGTAGGAGGGTGGATTATAGACTAACTGGAATACTCACGCGTAAAAATTTGAACTTCTTCCTGGATACACCAAAGAAAACACGAACAGACAATTATAAATATACCATAAGATTTAAACAAGTTAAAGGCGTCGAAACGTCTGGAGATTACGTGTGATATTCAGAAAAAAACATTATTTAAATAAGTCCGTATGCTTGCCACGACACCAAATGAATCTTGAAAATGACGACTCCTCTAAAACAAAAACTGAGTTTTTTCTTTCGATTAAAAGGAATTCAAAAATGTGTCAAGCGTAACATAATTTTAAGAAAAAAATACATGTTAAGCCATCTTCGCAAATAAAGAGGTCCACTTGGCAGCGGAATGATGCAGTACTTACTAATATCATGCTGTCATGATAGTAGGTACTTACTAATTCGAAAAAAAACTCTTCTCCCTCTTCTCTTCTTTTCTTCTTCTTCTTCTCTTCTCTCTTCTTCTTCTTCTTAATTCTTCTTGCTGCCTTGTCATGTTATTCTAAGGTAGCCATCTTGTTCTAAACTTTGAGCGACCAAGCTCTCCTCAGGTGAAAATATGGAGAAAAAACAAATTTTTCCCGATATGAGACCTAGCTAGATCGATTTTTCGCCCCCGTAAACAAAATATTGCAACTTTCATCGAAATCGTTAAAGCCGTTTTCGAGAACGTGATTACAAATATATTATATATGTATATATATTGCTTGTTTAATAGTATAGGATTTTGGAGTTATAGGACATTGTAGTGCTACGTAGTAAATACCTGAACTAAACGTTTGTTTACTAAGTTAAACACAACGCCGCCGAACTCTTGTTGCACTGCAGTTCCATTGTAATGATAAACTCTAGTTGTGGAGTTCTCAAGACTTCTCCGGAGAATTTAAAATACGAATTCTTTATTCAGGAGGTGGTACCACAGGTTTGTTGTTCCCAAACTCGCAACAGCTAAACAAAGTTAAGATAAATTGGGAAAATTTTAAGTGATGCTGGAATGAGTTTTATGATCATAGTAGCCTCCTCGTTGTTACAAAGATGAACAGCTGTTACCGTGGAAGAATCCGAATAAAGTGCGGCGCCACTTACACTTGGGAGTGTGAAGAAATTGGTTCCGTGAAGGACCGGCAACGACATATTGATACATTATGCAACATACGGTGGTGGGAATAGTTATCGATTTTCAATGCATTCACATTACCCACTATTTATTGCACGATAAGGGAAGAAAAATTGTAAACACTTTTAGTCACGTCGTGATTACTTTTCTATGTAATACGTGATTATTCTTCTATGAGGTCGAGGTAAATTAGTGCTTTGTATAAATAGGGAAAGTTTCTCGTGAGATAGAAGTCCTGTGGTGAGTTGTATTGCCTAAATACTAACACTACCCTTTTTGAGAGATGCTTGCAACTTTGTTTAAGTGTGGGCCTTGAGGTAAAGCTCTACGTCCTCACAGTTTATACTTAAAACAAAATTCATGCAAAGAAATCTTAGGAAGACTTTCTTAGGCTATAGAACAGGAGGATATTGTTGCTTACAACACTTTCGAGCTACAGGATTCATGACCATAGAGGAAGTGGTGGACTCATCAAGCAAATACAAGAAATCTACTTCTACCAATTTCAAAAACAATGCACTCTAGTACATTGTTTGGCAATGTGTGTTCAGATTTTAGTTAGCGCAGTGCACGAGTCGCCGGCACGTAACTTGGCAAGGTTTTGGCGTATTGGGAGTAAGTTTGTGCATATACACTGTGCAACAAAAAAAAAATACAATTTTATTGCTCAATACAGTTAAGGAGGAAATACGTGATGCCTCTTTAAAATACAAGAAACGCCTGATAAATCATCCCAATTAACTTGTACGGCAGTTGACTATCCAAGACTACATCAACCGGCTCAAACGACCTCATGTTGTTTTTTTTTATATTAGCCTGTGTTGTCCCACTGCAGGGCAAAGGCCTCCCTTCCCTCTTTCCACTTTTATTTATTTATTAATTTGTTTTGGGACAAAAAACAGTTGTACATTACAGCATTTACAAAAACTAGTTATATTACAGTCGAAAAAACTTTAACACTTTTTTAGATCTACTGCAACTGCGGGCCAATCCTTTAAGAAGGAGTCCAGCTCATCCCGTAATGTTTCAGAGATTTAAAATCGACAGTAGCACCAGGCTACTAAATATGAGTAGGTGCCCTTGATAGACAGTACAAACTGCATGCGAACAGACGATACATCGCATCTGCTCATAGTCCCAGGACTGATCGCCGATATTCTAAGACAAAATAAACTTTTATTGCATGTCATTCTATGGTTATTGCCATAATGTATTTTTGAGCACGTCTGTTAAGAAAAACAAGAAATTAAATAAAATTGTTTATTCTGTAATTAGGATATTGGAATCACTTATACACGACATATAAAAAAAAAAAAAATAGGCTAGATGAGTTCGGCGTTTCTTATCTGACTACTCTGAGAAGAAAGGCCGAAACAAACTCAGAGGTCGCAGTCTGTTTTAAAGTCTAGACATAATCTTGGACAGGCCATATGAGTACCATGTAGATTAGTGTCTGAAATGGTCTTTTGAGAAAAGAACCACACAGATTTGAGTAGACCTGTCCAGTCAGTGCAAGCATTTGTCAGTAATCGTGGAGCTCAACTCAGAACTTAAGGAGCTCATCTAGACGAACAATACCAAAGAAAGGACATTTGGGTAAGCCGTATAAACTACTCAAACTGCCAGACCATCATTAAAAAAAAGCAATGAAAGCAAAGAAAAAAAAAAAAAAAAAAAAAACAGCTGCTCCATACATTTTGACCGCATAGGTATTGCACTTTTGCAGCAGATTTTTTTTAAATAACTGACGAAAAATTTCAACGCAGGGGTGTTCAGAACCATGTACTGAATCCATGGTAACCGGCTTCGCGTCGATGTCCCTGACACCCTGTATATCCACATGGTCCTCATAATCACAATAACTCAAATAATATAATACTTTACAAAGTAATCATATCATTTTGTATGTAATATTCAACCATGTCAATGTTGATATAAAACTGGTATATTTTAATGATTTTACTGAATAATTATAATGTCAAGTTTTATGGTTAGGGAAAACGAACTACGTATCTACGATTCTTGCCAAGTTACGTGCCGGCGACTATACCTAAGTCAAATAGTACAGCATTACTACTTCTACGATTGACTAGCAACCGTTTTAGACTAGCAGAAGCAATCTAATCTGGATTGCATTTGAGATATTGTAATACGGACTGTTCAGCCAAAACTTAAATGTAAGAATAGACACGACTTGGCAACCATCCAGTGAAATCATCGTTGAATAATAGTTGTAAATGTTCATATTTCCACAGCATTTGTATTATTAGCAAGCAAATTTGCACGTATTTATATTCCGTGATTAACATTCTAAGTGCTTGTTGTTAAATAAAGGCTTATTTTAATATTGATGAGATGTTTCGGTGTTTTGTTGCCTTATTTTGTTTACTGATCGCACCTCTGTGTTGTTCTGATCGTTTAGTATTTATTAAGTTTGGAAATAGGTGCATATCGTGATAATAACTTTTCTGAATGGTGAGTGCCCCGTTTTATCTTACTTGACAGATTCATGTTTAAGTAGCAATACAAAGTTGGCGTTTACCTCCGAATTTATGTTTCCTAGAAAAATGCCTCGACTCCAGGCAGTGTTATTCAAGGAATAACTAGTAGTCAAAAATCTTCTTGACTCGACTTTAAAGATGGCAAAGAGTCGTTGAATGTCGATAAGTATGTCAAGGTAACGTAAAGTCGAGGAAAGGATATGGTGCAATACGCTGAGCACGACTTACTTTATGGTGCAATACGCTCAGCACGACTTACTATATGGTGCAATACGCTCTGCACGACTTACTTTATGGTGCAATACGCTCAGCACGACTTACTATATGGTGCAATACGCTCAGCACGACTTACTATATGGTGCAATACGCTCAGCACGACTTACTATACGGTGCAATACGCTCAGCACGACTTACTATATGGTGCAATACGCTTAGCACGACTTACTATATGGTGCAATACGCTCAGCACGACTTACTCTAAATCAGCCACGTATTCGAATTAATTAAGTACCGTTATTTGCATCATAAAGGGCCACTTGCCAGTGGAGAATAATGATGACGACTTGAAATTGTCATAATTATTCCTGTGTTAAAAGGTAACTGACAATTGAAAAACCGACCAATATTTGTATATTCTCTGCGCATTTATTAATGTTATTAAACTTGTTAGCTTCCTGTTTATATTGTTTGACAAGGGTTGACGTTTCGGCCCAGTTTCCCCTTTCCCTGCAACACTCATATAACTTAAATAATTTATTTTCTCACTGATCGAGGAAAGAAGAACACCCTGTGTATCAGCTGTTTGTCTTTCCCTGTAATTTGTAAAAGTCAACTCAGCGAAATTGGTTCCTATAAATTGGCCATCGCCTATTTAGCAACTGCTATTTGAACGGCTTCACTCAATGCGCTGTGTAGATGTAGATGTACTGTGCTGCATACGGTGAACCAGATACTGCAGGTATACATACTCGTATTTAAGAAGATAACATTATCTAAACAAATATTATTATTTTTTATAAATAAAGAGAAAATATTTGATTTTTGTATGTTTGTTTGTAACTAATAAACTCAAAAAATGCTGCACCGATTATAAAAAATATTTCACCGGTTGGTTGCTTTATTAGCATTGAGTAACCTAGACTATATTTTATAAATATATCACGCGGGCGAAGCCGCTGGCGGAAGCAAATTTTTCAATATATCTATACTCTATTTGAAATAAGATTAACATTTAAATACACCTTTTTTATTTATTTAAACTTTTCACACTCAAAAAAGTACAAAGGCGGACTTAATGCCTTAGGCATTCTCTGCCAGTCAACCAAGGGTGGTGAAGAGATTAGATGGCAGGTGCTCTATTTGAGAGGAAACAATATAAATTTAAAAAAAAGTATTCTAATGCATTATAACAAAAATAGGTACAACAGTACAAACTACATACACATACATACAGTCCGTTCAACCAATTTTGACTTCTATACCGTAGGCATAAGGATGGCATTAAAAGCAAAAAAGTGGTTACAATACCAACTGTTTACTGCAGCTGCTATTTGTCATGCCAGCAATGCAAAATAAAATAGTATAGAGTAAATACCAATTATTTTTCTTATACAGTCATTTTGTTTGTGAAAAACAACTGGCCTGTCATGCAACCACCACGATACAAATCGTGGTGGTTGCATTTTCAAATGATTCACACTCAAGAATATAAACCGTTTTTCAAGCATTCTTTAAATTCGCTACACAGTCGGAAACACTAAACCACTTGAATGCACGTTAAAGTAAAAATTATTTCCAAAAAAATAAAAACAACCAAACTCCAAAAATTCCGTTTTTGCCACCGAGTTCCGAAATTAAAGTTATTTTGCACTTTGTAGTGTTTTTTTGAAAAACGGTTGTTTAAAGAATGATGGTTGAACTTACATACTTACTTACCCTTGTAGCATTAGGTATTATAATTTGTTTTCTGTTTTTATAGTTTTAAGGTGTATTTTTCGGTTGTAATGACAATAAACGCATTTTTCTTTCAAACATACCAAAAAAAGTTTCCGACGAATTGAGAACCTCCTCCTTTTTATAAAATTAAAAATGTACGTAAACGTTTACAAACGCGGTGGGTCGGGGGCCGAAATTTCACACGGACGAAGCCGCACGCAAAAACTAGTAGATAATAAACAATGAATTTAGTTGGTACATTAAAACTCAAAGTATAATGTTATTAAATGAATACCAAATAGTTTCGGTAAGGAATTAGTAACCGCAACACTTCCAATCATCGTTATTAATTCAACGCGTGGGACCGCACGCATGTCGGCACCTTCAACTGTTAATTACATACATGCCATACTTTCGATATCCTATACCAGCGGTTCTCAAGCTTTTTTGGCGGCGGAACCCTTTTGGAAAACGAAATATTTGACGGAGCCCTAAAATAATCAAAACCTGGTTTTATATGTATTCTTCATTAATAATCATAATACTTGACATTAACATTTACATCTAATGTGGGGTATGAAATAGATTTTTTAGTTTTCATCAATTGTTTGATGTCAGGCTTGATTGAAGAGAGTTGAAGTCGCATATCAGGTTCGGTATCAGCTCTATTGTGGTATTTTGTTTTTTATAGCTGCATAGGTTGAGTTGAGAATCCTGTTTCGCACAGTTTGGAAATCCGGTCTAAGTTCAAATAGCCTTGTTAAATATTTACGCCGAGATAAAATATTGGTCACAATCAACCAGTATTTTCGCTGAGCTCCCACAGAGGCGTTGCGGAGCACACTTTGAGTAACACTGTCCTATACTATTAAATGAGCAATATTTGTAATCAGCGGGGCTTGTGGCTAAGTAATAACAGTCACACGGGTCGATCGATCAGGTGAAGCTACGCTTGCCGCGCTTGGTTCGTGGATGGGTGACCATCTTTACATACTAAGAACCCTCCGTGCCTCGAAAAGCACGTTAAGCCGTTGGTCCCGGTTGTCATTTGTAGATCTTAGGCAGTCGTTACGGGTAGTTAGAAGCCCAAAAGTCTGACAACCAGTCTTACCAAGGGGTATCGTGTTACCTAGTAACTAGGTTGTGGAGGTCAGATAGGCTGTCAATCCATGTAACATACTGGTATTCAGCTGTATCCGGTTAGACTGGAAGCCGACCCCAACATAGTTTGGAAAAGGCTAGGCAGATCATGATATATATTTTGTAATCACGTTTTCGAGAACGGCTCTAACGAAATCGATTAAAGTTGCAATTTAGGGGTTTACAGGGGCGAAAAATCGATCTAGCTAGGGCTCACATCTGGGATAATTCGTTTTCTCTATTTTCACCTGAGAAGAGGTCGGTCCCTCAGGTAATGTATACAAACACAAGAAGTAGGACAAGATAATCAGGTCACACAATACTCGTATTATTATTTTTACTACTTCTTGTTATCGTAAGATGCTTCAAAATAGCCTGCTATGTAAGTAGTTAAGAAAGGTGTCTCAGACGATACCACCACCCAAGCTCGTATTATATGGACAAATAAAATCACAGAATCGATAAAATATGAATCGGGGCCCATGTGCACTAAATTTTTATTTACTTACGACGATAAAACACAGGCCAACTCGACCGACCGGGAAGTTCTCATCAACAAAAAGGAAATAAAGTATGGAAAGTTATCAGGGATCCCTTTGTCTCAAAATTAGGAGACCGATCGGGGACAACTGTATTTTATTATTACAAATGTATAGAACCACTTGCCCTCTCCCGAGTATTGCATTAAACATGCAAACTACTTTTTCCTATTTTCTGCGTAATTTATTCGTGCGTAAAAATTTTATGTATATGTAAACTTTTTACAAAAAAAAAAACAAACAATTTCTACAAAAACATTACAAAGTGTAAAGTAGTGGTCTTTGGTTTTGAATTTTCGTTTTTTGTCACCGACTTCCGACATTAAAGTTATTTTTCACTTTGTAGTGATTTTATTTGAAGTCGTTTTTTTTTGTAAACAGTTTTTTTTCACTTTTTAGTTGTGGGTTAGGTACTCCACACATATTCGAATACCACGACCTACTATGTAAATAAAAGTGACAAGAACTAATTATAAAATCATCCACATAGGCTAAGTGAGAAAAATACGTATTAAGCTACCTGCAGACTAGCGAGACCCGACAGCGCGACGCGACACCGGTTATGGTTATACCGTGAAGTTTTCTTAGAAATTCTACTGTACGACTCGCGTCGCATTGTCGCGTCGTGCTGGTCTGCACGAGCCTTGATTGAAGCTAACTCAAAAACTACCCAAGCAAAGTTAATAAAATTGATATGGGACAACCGCGCAAGCTTCCTCTACCAAATAAAAAAGAATTATTTACATTAGGTACAATATTGTCAATCTAGTTTTTTTTCTATTCGCGAATAATTAATTTAAATATAACTTAATGTCCAATAACGTCTTTCTTATTCACTTTATGTTAAGGGGAAGACACTTAATTCATGTGTTCTTTAGTAAACACTTGCACTGCAATTTAAGTTCACTCACACTGCATTAAACTAACTCATAATGGTCTACCCCAGGTCTACCCTTCCCAATCTTCGCACCAATTCAGTGATGTCAAGGAGTTGAATCGCATTGACATTCAACTGATGATGAAGTCTGTGTTCATGAGCTTCTGCATATAAATACTATGTTTACGACATCCATCTTGAGATCCCGGTGGAGGTCGCTGGCTTAGTTGATTTGGTAAAATTACCACTGACAATCTGTTCAATTTCCTCCATTTTGTTTTATTGTGATTGAAATACTAAGAACGGTGTTGAATGCACTTAACTAGGTACTGGTATCAACCTAATAAACACTAGGGATAATTATGACAATCAGAGATTGACGTCTAATTATGTCTATATTAAGAGCTGGATTGCAATTAATTAATTGTACAATGGAATTAATGTATATGATTACCTAATTACATCATGCAACTCAATGACTTTAGAATAATTATATTAGGTAAGTCGTTACTTATGCTATATTTTTTTAATACAGTCATTTATACAGGTTGATTTTTGAGATGGGGCAGTAAGGGCAGCTACCTTAACCGTTATAGCTACAGGAAAACGGTCTTAGGAGACAGTCCTTAACTTTTTGAGAAATTTTGATCTGCATTCACAGATTTAAAAAAAAAAGTCTGAAAATCTGTGAATCTAGATCAAAATGTTTTAAAAACTTAGAGACCAGTCTCTTACTCTTAAACGATCTGCCGACTCATTGAGACGTGTTCAGAGTCGAATTTAACATGTGATGTTATATGCCTTTTCTGTTCTTTTCCCTACAAACTGATAAAGTTAGAGCAGCATAGGTATACTTTAGGCAGGCATTATTTTGCATGGGCCCATGCCCCTATGCGGTTCCTGCGACGGTTAAGAGATTAAGACTGTTTTCCGGTAGCTACAACGGTTAAGGCAGCTGCCCTTACTGCCCCATCCCAAAAATCTCCCACTCCACTTTCAGTCTAAATATATGCAGCCGAATACCAGTATTTTACATCGACCGTCTACCTATCTGACCCCACAACCCAGTTATTGGGTAATACGATACCCCGAAAGTCTTACAACCACTCTTGTTGTCAGCCTTTCGGTCTACTGACTACTCTTAGGTAAAGACTGTCAAAAATCTATGAATGACGACCGGGACCAGCCGCTTAAGGTACAGAGGAGTCTCGGTATGTAATGGATAGTCATCCACAGACTGACATCGGCAAGCGTAGCTTAACCTTCGATCAAAACGAGCTGTTTTAGCAATTTACCAGCTCAGAGTTTTGGGCACGCCACAATTGTGGCGATAAGTCCCCTCTTTGAGAAGTGGCTAGAGAGGCGCCACGGCGTCCTCACCTTCCGCCTGACGTAGGTCCTCACCGGACACGGTTGTTTCGGGAGGTTCCTGTTCCGCATAAGGTGGGAGGAAACGCCCGGGTATCACCACCGTGTGGATCGCCCGGAGGACACGGTGGAGCATACGGTGGAGGTCTACCCAGGTTGGGCGGAGCACCGCCGTGTCCTCACGGAGGCGATCTCTCGCGTCCGGCCCTGGTTCAGGCTATGGTTCGGAGCAAGAGTGCATGGGAGGCCGTCACTTCCTTCTGCGAAGCAGTAATTCTCGCGAAGGAGGAGGCGGAATGCGTGAGGGAGAGGCAAGATTCGCACCCTCGCGCCCCTAGTCACCGCAGGAGATGCCCCGGGCGTCGGGAGTCGACTTCCGGCCACCGAAGGCGCGGGCTTGCGGACGGTGAGCGATGGATAGCTCGCCGTCCGATAAGGACTAGGCCCGGGTTGACGGCGCGTTGTGTCCCACGCGCGCCTCAAAGAGATGTCAGCACCAACTGACGGGGTCCGTTAGGGCCAATGCCTGCCAGGGTTGCAAGTTTGCCCGAAAGGGAGATCGCGGGCCCGGCAAACAGGCAACGGAAGGAATACGGGTGGATTTTAGTCAGTAAAAGTCTGACACGCCCTCCCGCTTCGACCAGAGCGGGAGAAGTTATTTGATAATTTCCCACCCAAAGATATCGGTATCCTCATAGTGGCATCACAATTCATCTTCGCCAACATCTTATATATTAGGAAAAATATACACTTGTATACACTTATATACTAAAAACAGTGATATGTTAACACTAGAAATAAGGATAAACTACGAGCTTCCTTTCATCGGCTTCATAAGGTTCATAACTCATTTGTTGGGCTTGATATAACCATTTATAAAAAGCAACCCTCTTCTTCGCTAGATTTGCATATTAATGCGATTAAAACTAAAGTAAAATCGAACCTTTGTTCAAAGGCATATTATTCTATCACCGACAACATAAATGATAAGAATTGTTGGTCACTGTAATTAAGGCGCGGTGTTACTTCAATATTCACAAAAACTGGTTTCTTGGATAGTCGAGTATGACGTAACGCAATGAAAATATACGGCGCAAAATATACAGTGGACAGAGAAGGTTTTAAAGAAATTTTTTAACCGAATAGAATAGTAGAAAATAGTTTGATATTCCCAATAAAAAATACTTCACATAAATAAACTTTGGCGTCGAACATTTCTGTATTTTCAGCGATAACAATTCTTTTTTTAAGAGTTCAATATAATAAACATTATTTTATAACTTTAACCAGACAATTATTTAATTTAATGTGTATATTCTGTTCTGAATAATCTAAATAAAACCCGTAAAATAAATGCCCATTCGCAACCTACTCACCCAAATATTTATTCAATTTTCAACCTTATTTAATGCTCTGTAATTCTTAAAATATATATTGCGGTCATACTTTAGTCGTCGGGCTACCGTATAGCGCACAGACGAAGTTGTGTGAGTGCAGCTGTAGCTCAACTCAAGACAATGTTTATGTTCTTTCTCCAGAATTAGCTTACGTACTGACAGGTTATATGAGTTTATTTAATTGTTTATTTTATTTCAGTTTATAAGTTTTTATTTTAATTTATTGTTGACATAATCTACTCATAAAATGGTTATTTATGAGTTAAATTGCAAAATGCGGTTAGCTAGCGACCTCGACAATTGATCATATAATTTTTAGAACATTAATTAAAAACAAAATGTTATCCCCTCTTTCACCCCTTAAAGTTTGAAATTCTAACAACACCGTTGCGTTAGCTTCCAACCATAAGCCTAGATAGTAGTGATTTTTCTTCGAGAATTAAGGACTTTACAACTTCATCCCCCTTTTTAACCCTTCGGGGGTAGAATGATCAAAAACGCTGAGACACGTATTAATTAATTTTTAATTGTCAGTCTAAACACAAAATTTGAAGATCCTAACTTCAAAACTGACGGACTTTCATATAAACTTCCATCCCCTATTTTACCCCTTTAAGGGTGGAATTGCCAAAAATCCTTTCTTAGTGGACACTTACTCTTTTTAGTAAGAATCCACCCTCCAAGTTTCATGTCTCTAGGACCAGCGGTTTGGGCTGTGTGTTGATATATCACCCAGTCAGTCAGTCAGTCAGTCAGTTTACCATTTTATATATATAGATAGATAACTTCCAGTTAGAGCTATATATAGCTATATGTAAACGGGCACGACCTTTGTGCATTGATGCTTTTATTTAGATTCTGTTTACATTTAGTTTAAATTTTTGCCCAAGTATTGTTCTCGATGTTTTTGGTTGGTATATTGGCGTGTGCTAGCTGACATATGGCTAATAATTTATCATTTAAATTATGTTTTGTGTTGCGTAATGTTAATTATCTTGCATACTATTATAGAATCATTTTTTTCTCACTGAACAGACAGCTGTGCTGCTGGGGAGTTTGTTGCAACACTTTTTCTTCCCAGCTAAAGCACTAGGAAGTGGTGGGAGTTTTGGGGGGCTGTCTTATGTAATTTTGACGATCGAAAAGTGATGCTTGTCAGCCTAGTTAAAATAAATGACTTTTGAATTTGATCGATCCGTGCGGCTGTTTGCATTTTTCTAATACATATCTAAAACTGCTTCTGTATATTAAATGGTATAAAAGAAGAAAGCTGCTTCATCGCTTTTAAATAGCTGCAAGCGACATCGATAGTGGATTTCGTATCGTTTAACCTCGTAACAATCTTATTCGAGTACCCGACATGTTTGTTTTATCTTCAAGCGGCAGTATATGATGAAATGATAGCTTGCCTTTTTGTACAGAAGTTCCTTAACGCAGCTTGCGTAGGAGTTGACTGGTAGAAATCGTCACGTAAGGAAAAAGCGTTAGCCCCTTTGTACATATACGTTTTTCTTGCCGTGTAAAATTACGGTTAATTCGCCGTGTGTAGCCACGGTCGCCAGTGTTGTATGGATCACTATAAAAGCTAGTTGAGAGCCACGTTTTTTCTACGGCCCGGTTTACACGCCCGTGAAGAAACGTGCCGTGTAAAAGGGCCTTATGTCCTCCCTGGGACTTTTTATATCTCTTTTTCTTTCTATTATGTACGAGTGTGCGTGTGCGTGCGAGTATAGCGTAAAGAAGTAATTTCCTGGCGGGGGTTCCCCGACCGCACAAGTTTTTTTTTAATGCATCGAATCGTAATTACTTAAAGTTAAAGTTGAATATCACTTGCACGTCTTAAACAACTTTCACTATGGGACCATACTAAATAGCAATATAAAATACATCTGTTTCATACATTTTCATCAGATAAATATTGCATTTTTGTATGAAACATTTGATATTTTTTAGATATTTCAGAGTTGGTCTGCTAGTGAAAGTTGCTACTAGTACTTTCATGCCCTTAAAAGTTAACAGTCAATTAAAAATCATCGTGTACTTTCCTCCGTGATGTATAAAGGCTGACCTTTAAGGTGTCAATCTTAAGATAGTTAATTGACTCAAGCGTGATTTTGCGGAAATCCATTATAAAATACAATAGACGACGTATATTTAGTAACCTAATCCGCTTAACTGTTCTTAAAGAGTCGTAAAAAAACCTGTAAGAAATCTACACGTGTTTCACCTCTCAACGAGGCATCCTCAGGATGACGATTGACTTGTTGCGAACCAGGACACGACGTGTTGCAACGTCAAGCGCTGAGCGCAGTCTACACACGTGTGCAGTGTGTGTCGCACTGCAGTGTGCTGTGTCGATTTCTTATAGGGTTCTTTCTGAGTCTTTAAGAACAATTTAAGCGGATTAGGTTACTAAATATAGGTCATCAATTGTATTTTTTTTTGTGTCAGTCTTATTTCCCTTTAATTTAAGGACAAACGGAATAATAACTTAAGTATCACACAAAACTGATTCTACGCAGATGACGCAATAAAATTATCATAAGCAATGCTATAATTGCCCGAATGAAATTGCCTCCGCCATAAAGCTAGTAAAGAACAAATTGTTTTCTACTTCCTCCCTTGCCTTCATACCTGAAGAAATTCCGTTTGAAATATTTATTAAGGCTGTGTTTGCAAATTCTGTTCTTAAAGTCTTATTGTTTCTGCTGAAGTGACAGTACGTCGTTTCGGTAAAATAAATCTAACAGAATTTTGTAGACGTGCACGTGTGTCGTTCATTCGGAGTAATTTTTTTATTTGTTTCTATAGGACTTTGAACGTCTTTGAAGTAATGAGTTTATGGACAGATTGTAAGTAACAGTTATTTAACTTCAAACTACTTTTGCCCGCGGCTTCGTCCGCGTGGATGTTGGAAAATATCTCACGGGAATGTACTATCGGGATTTAAAGTACCTTGTGTGTTAATCCAGATTATAAACTATCTGTGTGCCAAATTGTATCCTAATTCGTTCAGATATCGCGAAAAAATTAATCTGCTGGTCGCTGAACTTTGACGAGCTATGTGAACATACACGTAGGGAACCACAGATTTTCTTTCAATAGTGAAAGTTGTTACATATATTTATGGAAAAACATCCGGTAATTCTCGTTTGTAATAAAATCTTTATTTAAAGTTGTTTTATGGAAAAACATCCGGTAATTCTCGTTTGTAATAAAATCTTTATTTAAAGTTGTATACTTCCCAGTTGACTACACTACGCTACTATGGGACCAAACCTGAAATCGCGAAAAAAATATATGCGGTAGACATTTATGTTCGCATAGCTCGTCAAAATGTAAGGAACAGCAGATTTTTTGCTGTTTCCGGTTAGCGTAGCGTAGCCAGCTCGGAAATATACAACTTTAAATAAAGATTTAATTACAAACGAAAATTACCGGATGTTTTTCCATAAATATATTTATAATTCAATCTTGGCCATTTGTATATGGTAAATAACATCTGCCAAATCTCCACCTATTTATACTTAAAAATGCGATCGCTTTTCATTATGTTTTTCATCAAATTTTCATCATGTTTGTTAGGTATCCCACTAGTTAAGTCACAAATATTCTGCTTTTCTTGTTCAAGATGACCACTTCACGTCCCTTTAGATAACCCTACAGAAAAAAGTAAGGACGTGTCGCGAAGTTCTCCGTGATCAAAATGCTATTCGTCACTAGTAATGATTTTTTTGAGAAATTGGAGCGTTTTTCAATGGGTTCAAGAACCACCATAAAATTACTGAACGTATTACGTTGGATATAGTCTAATAGACTATGCAAAACGAATTCGCCGCATTTTAACAAAAAAATATCTATCAAACAACTGCGAAATTTTTCGCCAAATCAAACTGATTGCTCGAAAAAGATGTATACATCCGAGCTGGCCAACCTGTAGAACAAAGACCTGGTCCAAATTAGGACTCTGTAAAAAATAAATTCACACACAAAAAACATTTGAAGTTGCAGAGGCAATAAAATAATATAAACTCCGTTCAAAAGCTCGTGATTTCAGCGAGCAAGTGAAATAGGACGATTAACACTTTCTGTTATGCTTCAATAAAACTAGCAGCAACTATGCCGTTTGTAAAATAAATAAGGAGTTGCTCTTCTGTCCATCTCCATTATTTACTGATGTAGATAAATTTTCTACTTTGTTTTTTTTTATTCGTCTGTACACTAATGAGTCTGGCACCGAAGAGCAACTGCTCTTGCCATTTGCTGTTTGTTTTCTGCAAAGAAAGTTGAATTTAAAAAAATACGTGCACCAAATATTTACATGTGGATTTAGACCACTGACTACCTCTTGTAGGTATGTGTACTGTTATGTTATGTTGCTTACTTCGAAGGCTTGCACTATTGGATACTCGTCGAAAAGAATCTGACTTTCATGTCCGTCCGAACGAATGATCGGTGACGAGACCGTGAAGTAATAGTGTCATAAACAGTACGTAGGAAAACGTATTGGATTGCGCATTGTAGATTGCAGTATCTATGTTATTATGGGGAGAATGGTGATGCAGTATCCTCCTTTATCACCAACCATTGACTTTATAATATGACACCCGGCAAGATAGGGTTTATTCTTTTGACAGGTGGATGATGCTTTAAAACCTATGTGGTCTTTAACTCTTTCGACTCCACCCGCTTTTCATAGAGCTCATACGCCACGTCGCCATATATATTGGAAGTGAACCCTCCGGGAAGGTTACCGGCATTACGTTTGCGCTAAAGTTAACCATCGCGGACGGTCAACGTTATTAGGTTTAAAACCATGTTATAAAATAGTGTTTTCAGGAAGTCTTGTACGTAGTTTTCAACCTTTTAATTTTTTTGTGAATATTTGTAACTGTGAACATTAAATCAAAAATGCTTGGATTTTGACACCAACGCATGTACTAATAATATATCTTGTTAAAATATACATCAGATTTTATTTTCACGGTTTATAATGCTGTATTAAACATTATAAACCGTAAAGAAAAACCTACATTTAAAATGAGCCCTCCGTGAGTGCTCCCGGCATTCCTTATGCGATTAGGTGAACCCACCAGGAGGGCACTGAACGTGTTAATGGTTTATTAAAATCAGAATCCGGAAATCAAGTGTGCATTGCCCAATGTAATTAAGTTTTAACGCAGCACGATTTCGTGCGTCCATCCTTGATTGGTGATCATTACGGTGAATAATAATTTAGGTTATTTAACACTGCGGTGCGTGGTCAGCGGCTTTGCATACCCAAAATAATATATCTTTGTAATTACCACCTCCATTGAATAAAATGAAACTGACCAGCCCAGTTATTGAGTAAGTACTATTCCGTGTTAATGTCAGTTAATTTTCCCTTTTCTAAAGTAGGTAAGCGAGGGTCCGAAAAACAAGGGTGTATGAGTTTATCCTTTCGCATTAATTATGAGTTGATTGTACGAAGAATTATGTGGTTGTAAGTGACATGACATGTTCATTGTTCCAAAGTTTTTGGTTTGAACAATGGGTTACAATATGGACGAATGTAATTACAAAGTAGTGTCCAGGAGTGTATGGGTGCACTAATGTCAAATCAAGTAGGTACGAGTATCTTGGATAGGTCTTGAAAAGTATTATTAAGAGTCCTATTACATTTGTTACAATGCATTTGCTCGAAAAGAGCGTTTTCCAAACAGTCAATTTGTGCGGAAAGTGTCACTTTTTTCACAAGTGCTTTTTATTTTTCTGCTTTATTTTTATTTTTGAGGCCGTCAGCCACAGTCGCAGAGTTATTTTATTTGAGTTTTTTTTTACAAATCGTATGATGATGATAACGATGACGATAGCGATGCCGATGGCGATGGCGACGACGATGGCGATGGCGATTACAATGACGATGGCGATGGCAAAAGCGATGATTATGACGATGGTTAAAGTCAATCAAAGTCAAAGTCAAAAATCAAATGTCAAAGTCAGTCAGTCAAAGTCAAAGACAGTCAAGTCAAAGTAAAAAAGTCAATGTCAAAAGTAAAGTCAGAAAGTCAAAGTCAAAATGTGAGTCATGAATGTTGTTTTTGTCATTTATATACGTCGTCATATGTTAGATGTTATATATCATACGCGACTACCGTAAGTCTCGCTCGTTTTTTTTATTTCCTCGCATAATGCATAGTAAAACGTTGTATGATACACGTGCGTAAGATAATTTCACCGAAATCACCTTCCGTACTTGTAGCATAAATAACTATTATGCAATTTCATGATTTTTGACGTAGTCATTTTCAGCAGCTGTAAGTTATTTTAATTATTTGTTTATGAATAAAGATAGTGCCATTCTCTTTCTTGTAAGTTGGAGTTACACATTAAAAAAAATATTTTCTTGTGATTTATTATAAATATTTTACGAACACAGTTTACAAGAAAAACCGTCGGCGATGGAACTTAGACGCTCAACTAAACATTGTTTCAGTCAATTCTAATAAATGCTAACATTACTAAAAGATATTTTGTATACTTGCAAATAAATACGTTTGTAGTTTGAGAATTGACCGTGACGTTTTCAGGGGGTCATGTCGCTATACGCAGTTTACAACCTTTAAAAAAATCTGTGAATATTTGTAACTGTGAACAAAAAATAAAAATGCTTGGTAAGTTGAATGTTTTACTTGTTTATTGGAGTTGTAGAATTTATTAAAATTCCTTGAGTTTTCACGGAAAAAAATCGTAAAGAAAAGCAATAAATGTCTTGATTCAGCGTCCATTATATTCCAAATAAACACATTTTTTTTCAAATAAACTATTATGAAAATGTCTATCTACAATGAATACGTTTCATTAGTTTTCCTTTCTCAAAATTTTAAACCAAACTTACAATAAATAAAATTAAAGTACTATATATTTCGCGTCAATTCAGCAAATTACACGAAAATAATGTGTCACTCCAAGTTACAAGAAAGAGAACGGCACTATCGTTATTATAATCAAATAATTAAAATATATTACTGCTGCTGAAAATTACAGCGTCAAAAATCATGAGTTTCTGTAAAAAAATGTAATAGGACTCTTAAGTCTAGACTGCGCTGAGAGTTTGATGTTACTGAGAGTCGATATTCTGCAGAGATCATTGAAACTTAGATGTAATTGCACGTCTGTATTTTCCAATAGAGATTGAAACCTACAGCGCAAAACATTTTATACACTTTTACTACATACATTTTTCTATCAATTATACCTGTCATAACACAAAAAAAAAATCTTCACCGCTAAGCCAGCAAAACTATTATTTTATGTGAATTTCTGTACCACCATCTAAACTTGTTTCATACCTTACCTACTTGTATCCAAATATTAAATATTTACTCATAGCCGTAAATAAATTAAAAAACTAGTTCTACATAGGTAAATTGTAAAATTATAGGCCATAAATTTTTCTATCAATTATACATATTTAATCACAAAAAAAAAACCAACTGATTTAAGAAATTATTATATTGTATTTAGTTAATTGTCTCAGGCGTGACTTTGCGGACTTTATGAAATACAATAGACGACGTATACGTCGACCGCCAGGGTTCGCAACAAGTCAATCGTCATAGGATGCCTCATTGAGAGGTGAAACACGTGTCGATGTCTTACAGGGTTTTTATAACTCTTTTAGAATAGTTAAGAGGATTAGGTCGTCCAATGTATTTTATACTGTATTTCTGTCACCCTCATGATACTTTTCTTCACCGCTAAACCGGTAATAAATTTTAATTATGCACATAAGTCTGACAGCACATTTGTACCGCAGCCCAAATTAATGACCATTGGCTTCGAGTTTCCCGCGACCCCCAAGTGTGTTACTTCTCGATAACAAACAATTTGAGATGCTTTTCCTAATAAAAATATTAAAGGTAGTAATTTTAGTTTAAGTTATTTTTTATTAATATTCACTTCAGGACACAAACAACGGTGTAACCCTGGCTCTTGTACTAGGAGTTCCTGTATCACAAGAGCCAGTACATTAAAAAAACCGGCCAAGTGCGTGTTAGACCACGCATAAAATAATAATAAGACCTAGTAGCAGATGTTCCTCAAACCAAAACTAAATTTGCTAGCAACCAATTTAAAAAACGGTCTGCTCAGCTTTATAACAAATGTAATAGGGAAACTTATGTATACAATAAAAAACTAAATGAATGTAAAAAAATTTTAGCTCAATGGATAAAACCGCTTAATTATGAAGAAACAGAGGCATTATTGTTATAAATATAATACGCTAATAGTATCCTAAGGCTCAATCTCATTCGCTCATGATATAGGTACTCCCACCCATACACATAATGACATAACACACATACCACACATTAAAACACAACACTGAATACAACAACCCAATCACAATTACACACAATCACACTATTACACACAACTACACTATTACAAACAATTTGAATTCTGAAAGCACTTATTAGCCTAACTTATAAATTATCCATAGTTTTCGTAGATTAGATTCCTTTATTATATATTTTTTTATTATTGTTTTAAATAAACAAGTTTATAGTTAATACCAACAATGTATGGAAGAGCGGAGTCTCCTAATACAGGCTTTATTAGCTTAAAAGGAGGCTCCAATCACTACCTAGTTATGTAAGGAAACTTGTTAAAACTAATAAACACTTTTTCATTTTCATTTTCATAAAATTCAAATAACTGTCAAAGTATGATAGTTGTGATTCGATTATACGGACAAGAACCAATTAGCTAAATAATGGACTTTACTCTTCCCATACAAATAATCTACACATTCGTATACATACATACATAAACTCACGCTTTCTTCACATGGGGGTAGGTAGAACCTACAGAACGCTACCTGCTACAAGCCTTACATACTCCTTTTACTTCGTTTACGTCCATACGTCTGGTCATACACGCACACCGGTTGCGAGTACTACCCACCTGATCTTTCTGAAGAACATCACCAATCAATCTGCCTAGCCTTTTCCCAACTATGTTGGGGTCGGCTTCCAATCTAATCAGATGCAGCTGAATACCAGTATTTTACATGGAACGACTGTCTATCTGACCTCCACAACCCAGTAATTGAGTAATACGATACCCCTTAGTAAGACTGGTTGTCAGACTTTCGGGCTTCTGACGACCCGTAACGACTGTCAAAAATCCACGAATGACAGCTGGGACCAACGGCTTAACGTGCTTTCCGAGGCATGAAGGAGTCTCGGTATGTAAAGATGGTCACTCATCCACAGACCAACCCCGGCAAGCGTAGCTTAACCTGATGGATCGACTCAGTGCGGCAGTTATTACTTAGCCACGAGCTCCTTGAAGAACATCACCAATAAGGTCGCAATTTATGTCCTACTAGGGCGTCCCCTCCCGGCGTTTCCACTCACACCTGCCTTGTAAATATGTAATAACTAGCTTTAACCCGCGGCTTCGCCCGCATAAATGTCAGAAAAAATCCCACGGGAATGTACTACCGAGATTTAAAGTACCTTTTGTATTCATTAAGGTTATAATCTATCTGTGTTCGAATATCTGGGTTCCGTAGTTGGGACGAATTTATTCCAAGAACAAACTTAACTTTGTAGTTCAAAAAATGTTCTCCTATACATCGATATACGTCACGTCTCCAACCACCAATGTATGTATTTGTGAGTGTCAAAATTTATGTTAAGAAGCTTGTATTCTTTAAATTAATTATACAAATTTATTATTTATATATTTTTTTAAATTAATTTCTACTTGATACCTCCTCGCGTTCCTGAGAAAAAGGGTCTTGACGGACAGGCAGACGAATCAACGGACAACGAAGTTATCGTATAAGGGTTCTGTTTTTTCCTTTTCGGTACGGGAGACAAAAAAAAAAAAAGTTTTCCAAAATATTTTTATGTTAATTTCTGTACAACCATATAAAATGTCCAACGTTACCAGCCCTAGTTTCATTTTACTTAGATATTCATTTCTATATTTTCCAAACAAATATAAAATACAAGCATATTTACCTACAAAAATTCTAAGGTGCCAACCCATGTGAGGCAGAATCCACACGATTTTTGCCCCACCAAGTCGAACTTGATTTCACTGCATAATTGCATTCCACTTTGCCCCACCAGTGGGGCGGCTTGTTGGGGCAAAGTGGAATAATTCAACTTACCTACCTGTGTCCAGATCCATTTACTCATGTATCAGACATTAGCTCTGTAATAAGGTCATGTCCGTATTGAAGTATCGTATGTGTTTACGACAACTTATTCATTCGTGTTGACTAAATCAAAGACATTTTGGAGATTTTTCGATTTGCCGCTACACAGGCGGGTGACGCGATTGATTGACTCTGCTATTCGGCGACGTAACGTTCTCCATTTATATAAAGAACTCACAAGTTCCTTCGAGAAATACGCGAGGGAATATAAGACTTTTGTACGGATCGCGTTGTATCTTTACGATCGCGACCAAATTAAGAATTATTACATATTCTTTCAGAAAACGTATAAATATTTTCGTTTTACTGTGACCATAAATGACTAAATACATGAAAAGAATAAGCGGTTTAGCTTGGAAATGCAACAGAGTTAAAGCTTACTATACATATTCATAACGTCTAATCGGCATTACCGTGGAGGAGTAGTTTTATCAGAAAACATACATTCGAGTTCATTTAAAATGCAGCTGCAGTCCGCCAATTATAGTGAAATAATTGTATGCGCGTAAGTTCGGTCTGAATGTTGGTAGCAAATGCATGACGTCAGGGTTATTTATGGAAGATGTAATTACATCGCAGCTTCCTAATTAACAAATAGTTTCAGCTTTAAAAATGAGGTTATATTTCTGGTGGGATAAACAGTAATAGTTAACAGGGTTTCGTGCTTCATGGCGGATGTTTTATACAAAAATATTATCTCTTACAGTTTACAGTCATCTGAATGAAAGGTTTAGAAAAAGCATCTATGTCGTAGCAGGAATTTTATGAATTGTTATTTTAATCTTATGAAAACCTAATCACAGTACACTTTGTGCTAAGAATGAAAGTGATTCTTAGTAAGGCTTTAGCTAAATTATCTTTAAAGTGTGGAAAAGTAAGATAATAGCAGACATTATTATCTCAATACCTTTTGTAGTAGCTTTACTTAAATCTAATTTTAATATTTTTCTCTTAAGCCGAAAAAAAGAGTTCCAGTAGTCGTCAACTAGGTAAAATATGACGCAAATGGCCTTGAAATCTGAAAACAGATAAAAGTACCGTTTTGCATCGAGCCCGACCTTTTTCGTACCTAATGGGATGACGATGGGTATCCAGGGTTCCTTCACTTACCTACCGTAATTTGCCAATAGGTTCAGCTTGTGATAAAAGTTGTCGACAGCTGTTATATCTTATGGTGTACATTAGGTAAAAGTAGTCACATTTGTACCTAGTTTCCGGAAAAAGTTATGTAATTGGAATCATTTATGTTGATGATAGTAACCATGTTTCTGCTTATCAAAATACTGAATACTGCGTTTTGCAGTTCGTCTCGCAAGTGTGGTGTTTATTTTCAATATCCTCCTGGTTATTTATTTTAGCTGTTATTGTTTGCGTAAAATGATGATAAAAAACAGCATTTCATAGTGCACACGTAAATTATATTTTTAGGCCCGTCGAGCGTTAATAAAAAGTTTCCCACCACGTATTCAATATGACAGGTCGAATATTGGATGTTTTGTTCATCACAAATTCCATTATCCTGAATATATTTTGGCAGCCTGATTTTTTTAAAATAATATCAGGGAATAATATTAAAAAAGTAAGACATGAATTCTGTTAGGTTAAACGTTTTTTAAGCGAGATCTCTTACATCTCAAAATACAATTCATTGTAAAAAGGTGCGTAATATAGAAAAAGGTTAGGAAATTGAAAATTGCGCCGCGGAATATAACCCCATTACTAAGGAAATGAGGTACGTGAGTATGTTTTAGAATTCTCCTTCCTCGTCGGCTCGGCAGTGAGTTAACTCGAGGTAACTCTACCTGTGATGTACTCTGTTTTTAAGCAATATGGAAGATTGTCCTGAAAACATTTGCCGATCGGGATCGTCAATTGCTTTATCGATATATTGAGTAATGGAACGTAGGGTTTTATTTTATACTAATGGAGTTATGTTTATTTTACGTTAATGGTACGATGAGAGATTAGCTCGTCTGGGTTTATAATAATTATGAATTTGAATAACTTGGCTCGCCTTGTTATGTGATACATTCTTACTGCCAATAACAGAATATGCAGAAATAATTTGTTACTTTGTGAAATTTTTCATAATTTTCAAGAAGATAATTATATAAAAAAAAATATCCATAAGAACCTAACCTACATAAGTTTTTTTTTTAGAAAGTATTTGTATGATTGGCTATGTATTTTTTTAGTTTTTATAATAAGGAATGCTTTTCTTGCTTTCTTCATATAAATAAAGTTGGTTAGCTGTAAAGTATGTACATAAAAAGGCGCATGTAAAAAGCATAAGTAGATATATTTATTACAAAAAATACATCGCTGTAACATATCGTGATAATATAAAAAAAATGAAAACTGTTGCATAGTGTCTTCAAGTCTAGGCGAGACATGCTAATAACATGCGCACAGCTTCCCAACGTATGAAGACGGAGTTTTTTTTTTTTTGGTTTTGCTTGATGCCCAGGCAGGATTTTCTGGGTAGGTTTTGATATGCATTAATGAGGGTTCCTGCGTTTCTAAAGTCACTCATTGTAGTAGTCGCTGTGTTGTTGAAATAAGTATTTATTAGCACTCTCAGTGCTTAACTGACTTTTGTTACGTTCTTTGGATGGTGGAATATGTGCAACATAACCGCTTGGTGCACTACCAATCTCTTTTTGACCACAGGAAACTCTTTATTCGACGTACACAAAATCTCATTATTGGCATATACATAATTAGATTTGAGTTCACCTGTAAAAAGAGAACAGCAAGAACATTCTTATGTTTTTCTTGCTTATGCTTCCCGTGAGTATCAAAGAGACTACAGTGTCAAGAGTATGGGAAGCGGCCCTCTTGTAGGAAAATTTCAAAGGGGATTTTGCAATATTATTGATTTAAATGACTAATAGAAAAGCGTATTTTTGCAATAGATATAACACAGTATTCTCTACTTTGTAAATTGATTTTCTTAATTATTCAAACTGTAAATTGAACCGGTAATATAGTAAGAACTTATTTACGAGTATTTTCACGTCTCATATAATTAACAAGGAATTAATTTGATGTAAACTCGCAGTAGTTAGAGAGAACAATATAATAAATTTAGTGGAAGTGATTCTCTGAAACTAATATTTGTTCGAGTGTATCATTAATTCGTTACTTCTATAGAAATCGAAACGTGTTCAGGAATTTAATTCAGACGTGTAACTGGTTACTCGATGAATTCATATGAGCTATTATAATATACATATTATTAGGTTCTTAAAATATGCCGAAATTCCAAGTATGGCACTTGGGAAATGTTTCTCCTATTTGTTCAGAGTGAAAAGTAAGCATTTACGAGTATTAAGTAGAGATATTCAAATCTAGTTAAAATAAACTATTTAAAATTCTCAGAAAATGAAAATGAATTAGGTAGATCTAGGTAGGAATGAGGTAGGTAGGTGTACGTTTTTCAAATTAACAACCCTACCTAATGATTCAAACCAACATAACAGGTTAATTTTGAGAGCCAATTTGAACAAGTTAAAAAAAAAATAGGCTGATTGTTTTTAAATAAAAAAACTTTTTTTTAATAATCAGTTTAGTTGTACTCAAAAAAAAAAAGTAACAGTGTAAGAAATCTGAAATAAATAGCCACTTAAAAAACTAGGAGATCGGCTCTTTTAAAACATCAAAATCAATAAAAGAGCCAATAAAAGAGCTACCGTGTCCTGTGAAAGAGCTAAATTCCACTTTGTGGAAACAAACTAGTTTTTCTACAATTAAAATCTCTAGTAAACTCAAAAATCGAATCGGAATTAAACATAAATGAAAATCCCAACGTTTGATCAATCTCAATTATTCATCTTACAATAATCTTAATCATTAATTATGAAAATCAGTCGCAAATAATGTTGTAATTCTAATATAGCAATTAAATACATGTTTGGCAGAAGAAATTAATCACTCCTTTGTTACCTTAAGAGTCATGTGTCCGTCCTCCACATAATTTGCAATGGCACCATTCTTCATTGCTCTTTCATAGATTCGACAATTGGCTCTTTCAAAACATGTTAACAAAATATAACCTCAAACTACAGCTAATACCTTAAAATAATAAAAATCATATTTGCGTAAAATAATGACAAATATATGCATAAAAATACCACATATTCGTTTTGTCAACCTACGCTTTACATTCCTTGTCAAAAAAAACTTAAGCAAACCAAAAAACACTTACATTTTGGCTTCAAAAATTTAAATGCAATCCTAGGACGCCATTTGAACTTCCTAGAACTTGAGACTGACATTATAATGCGACCGTTCTTAAAAAATCGGGAATTGTCCCCCTTATTTTTATAACAACCATATTAAAATCAGCAACATCAAATTATTTAAATACATACGTGCTCTGAAGGTAAACGTGTATATACTATTTACTAGTATTCTTGTCTATTTTCGAGACTCGATATTGAATACTTTGTAGTACGTTAATAAATATCCAATTATGTGCACTTAATAAAAACTATACATAATTGACCCCAATTTAAATTATGCATGGCATTAAAAAAATGTTATTCTGCTTTTTATAGAAAAGCGAATCCTTTTCACAAATTACTGTAGGTTTCGAGGTTCGAGTTTTCATTCAATAAGAACTGATGTCAAAAGGTTTAAAAATGGAGGGTTTTAAAATGGAGGTGTTCCCCAGCATCAGTATAAATGAGAAGTTAAATTAATGTGGAAAATATTGTAGACTGGTCCGTATTACTTAGCTCAGGATCGAGTTAAGTAGAAAAAGAAAGGGAGTTCTTTGCCTTACAGTGGACCAATAGAAATAACGGCTGGTTATATACACACTGTATATAAAAGGAGATACTGACTGACTGAATGACTGACATATCAACGTATAGCCGAAACTTTTTGGACTAGGAACGTGAAATTTTGCACATAGCTTCCTTTTATAATATATGGGAGCACTAAGAAGGGGTTTTTGGAAATTCGTCCTTTAAGGGGGTGAAAAGGGGGGAATTTGTTTGAATGAAAAATCTTATTTCTTAACTTTAACCCCAGTGTTAAAGTTAGTATGGAACAATTTTAACGCGCGGTCCCATTAAGTTGAAATTGAGTATAAATACTTTTGACAGAAAATAAGCAATAATAAGTTTTGGGTTTGTCGGAAATCGGCCCCTGATGGATCAAAAAGGGGTAATTAAATTTTTACAGGGAGGATTTTACTGCGTGGCTTGATTAACTCAAAAATTTATATAAATAATCTATGAGTCAAATTATGTAAACATCTCAATCGATTTATCGGGAAGAATAACAGTTTAGTTTTTCAGAGAGTTTATATGAAAAATATTATTCCTTTGGTTATAAACTTGAAACTTGGGAATACTTGCCTCAGTAAATAATCAAGATAGTCATTTTTAGTTTTTTAAACAACTTCTTACAGAGGAACGGGTTGTCAAAGTAAGTAAGGAATTATTTTTATGCGCTGTCGGATTAACTCGAAACTCCGTACTAATACTTAAATCAAAAATTTCAAAAGCATGTGTTTTAGGGTTATTTTAAAAATCAACTTCTAACGGGGTGTAAAAGGGTCATAAAGTTTTAGGGGTGGATTTTACTGCTTGCTTTAATAACTCGAAAATGGGTATAAATAATGTTTAAGTCATACAATGGAAACGTACCAAACGCTTTTTTTAAATAACCCCCCCCCGTCGTGGTGAAAAGGGAGGATACAGTTTATTTGAAAAATCTTATTCCCTTGATGTATAGACTTAAAAAATGTCCCGAATTCTTATTTATCTAAATAAATGTTAAAGATTCTAAGCATTAATTTTCGAAAACTATCTTTCAAAGGGGTGAAGTGGGTAAAGTGCTAGTTTCTATATATACCTACTTAATAACAGCAGAAAATCGTAAAGATGAAATTTTTGCTCCTATTTCTTAAAATATCTCCACAAACGCGGACAACTTCTTTTAAAATATGCTTGACGAGACATATTTAATAGCAGCTGATGTTGCATAAATAAGCGTTAAATGAAAAACTTGTTTGGCATGGTTTATTTACTGTAATAATTTCCGAGGGAGGATTTCTTAGAGCGGCAGATGTCGGCGTCTAGATTGTTATGAATAAATTTATGTTAAGGTTCGAGATTCGATCAAGTAGGTATCTATTACCGCTTAAATTTGCAATTATGTGCGTCACAACGCAATGCTGTTAAACTGTAAATTTACCGTAAAATCAGTATATGTATAGGTACATACTTACATGTATAGGTGTGTTTAGATATGGTAATGTGTTCAGCTTAAGTTAATGAGGTTGCGGAAACTGTTTTCGGTTGTGATAGGTTTTTGATTAAATCCATTACTAGGAGCTGAGTGTTTTCCCGGATTAGAATAAGCTTTGAGGACAATCTTCTGAACGTCGTGCGAGGTGACCCAGTTAGAGTTACTATATTTTTTTTGCTGTTTTTGTAGTTTTTATTTTTAGGCAGGTTTACCTATTAACCTTTTTTTAAATTTTAATAATTTTATAAAAATGTGCTGTCTTTATTCTTGTTAGCATCAGTAGAATAAGTCCAGGTAAGTATGCAGGTGTCTATATGTTTGTGAATAAAACCATAACTAAAAGAATAATTGCGATTTTCTATGGACCATGCCAAAAGATTTTTACTAAGAACATCTTTGAAAAGAAAACCAGAATAATCCCTCACTTAGTAAACTAAACCGAAAATTGACAAAATAATTTAAAATGGGCGACAACTTAAATGTTCAGGCTAAACTTTGACGTACTTATTGCGACAAAGTAAGAAAATAAATACTAAGGAACCTACCAAAAGATTTTTACTAAGAGCATCTTTGAAAAGAAAACCAGAAAAATGCCTTACTTAGTAAACTAAACCAAAAATTGACTGAATAATTTAAAATGTGCGACAAATTAAATGTTTAGGCCAAAATCTGCCCTACTTATAGCGACAAAGTAAGAAAATAAATACTAAGGAAGCTACGATTTGCACATTACTCTAAACGAAAGAAACAAAATGTCCTTTGTTGTTTTTCCGCTTCCACCTTAACTGAGAAGAATGAATCGCCCAGGTGCGCCCGATAGGTTTACACTTCTTAACAAAACCTAATTAGATAACATACGTAGGTTATAAGTAAGCAGTCATAATTATTGCAACATTTAAGCCAATGCTCCGCTTAACATTAAAATATTTAAATATTTTGACTAAGAGCATCTTTGAAAAGAAAACCAGAAAAAATGCCTTACTTAGTAAACTAAACCAAAAATTTACTAAATAATTTTAAATGTGCGACAAATTAAATGTTTAAGCTAAAATCTACTTATAGCGACAAAGTAAGAAAATAAATACTAAGGAACCTACGATTTTCACTTTACTCTAAACGAAAGAAACAAAATGTCCTTTGTTGTTTTTTCGCTTCCATCTTAACTGAGAAGAATGGATCGCCCAGGTGCGCCCTCTTAACAAAACCTAATTAGATAACATAGGTAGGTTGTATGTAGGTAACAAAGTCATAATTATTGTAACATTTAAGCCAATGATCCGCTCAACAGTAAAATATGTGAATATAAATTACACATTGATTTACATAAAACAATCCAATTTAAATGCGAAATCCGTTTGTAACAGTTAAATCATAATATTTAATTATTTTCCGATTAATGTCAAAGAGCCAATCGCAACAATACAATTGAAAGTCGGGGTTTCATAAAATTACTTATTGTTCATAACGGTACCCTGTAATATCGTAAGCGTTTCGATGGTCCGCCGCAACAGATCGCCCTAATGAGAAAAGTTGGATAGCCTTCGTGAGCCTCAGAAACAATGCCGACAACCAACAATTTCCTGACACTGGACAATCAATTCAAAAGCTTTTTCAACACAGAAGTGGGGGGTGGCCGCCTTCACCCCCCTCTGAGTTTCAAGTTGCTTGTTTTCGACATTTACGCTTTTAAAAAACCCAAAAATAAATTATCACGCTTTGATTGTTCCGTCGAAAGTAATAAAAGGAAGGCGGTGACGTCGACGTTTTTCATTATTCGATTAGACGAGAAGTGAGCAATTGTGCTCGTAGTTTGAAACCCGTCTTGTTGCGTATTTCCTAAAAATTAGTTAAGGTACCATTCCGTACCCGACCGCAGGAGGCAACTGCAGGCGACGTGTCGCCGTGACACCACTGGTTTCTATGAATATCTATGAAATACCTTCCGTAGCTAGCGACACGTCGTTGGTAGGTACGGGCGAGCGACAGACGACACGTGTAGCCCGACCGCAGACCAGTAGTGTCGCCAACACTCGAGCGATAACACGTTTTTAGGGTTCCGTAGTAAACAAGGAACCCTTATAGTTTCGCCATGTCCGTCTGTCTGTCCGCGGCTTAGCTCAGAGACGGTTAGTACTAGAAAGCTGTAATTTGGCATATGTATACATATTAATCATGCCACAAAGTGGTAAAATAAAATTAAGAAAAAAAAGGTAGGTTTTAGGGGACCTCCCCTTCACGTAAAGTGGGGATGCTTTTTTTTTCCTCATCTACCCCATGTTGTGGGGTATCATTAGAAAGGTCTTTCAAAAATATTGTGTAAAATATAAAAGATTGTGTAGTTTGTTAAACCATTTTTGGATTCAGGGTTCAGTTTGCGAAATATTAAGCTTTTACCTGAAATGTTTTGTTAGAGTCAAGTATCTCCCCCCTCTTCTAGCTAAATGGTTGTACTAGTGAAAAAATTCACAGCAGTAGTATATATAAAGAAATTAAAAGAAAAACTATGAGCGCTAAGGAGGCTGTACAGGTTAACGAGAAATAATCAACCAACTTAAATTTGCAGTTTGAAAAACATGATCTCCCATACATTCCGTATGGGAGAACACGTTTTTCAACTACAATGTTAAGTTTGTTATTGGGATAAATTCATCCCAACTACGGAACCCTTCATTGTGCGTGGTCCGACACGCACTTGGCCGGTTTTTTATTCTATCTTATATCTACTGATTTGAATACGGGCTGCTGCCGCCTGCGGTCGGGTTCGGAATCATGATTGCAGCGACATTACGCTGCGACTTGTCGCCTGCAGTTGCCGCCAGCGCGAGCGGTCGGGTACGGAATGGTACCTTTAATCATTTATTTTCTACACTTTTGGGATAAAATTTCGTCACTTCTTTTCCAAGTAACAAGCTCGCTTCATCAAAGTCGGGAGAATTTGTCAAACGGACGAACAATTCACTCTTGATAGGTAAAATGTCAGCATTCAGGATTTGTAGATCAGTGTCGTTTTCAGTTATTTATCGCTATGCGGCTATCATTATACCTTATCGTTAATTAACAATTTAGGTCAAACAAAGCCTTTATAATTTTATTGCAACGAATAAAAATGGTTTCACGAATGTGTAACACGGTTTGAAAAGTACATTTCACTAGTATAGAGTTACAGGTACCGGGCTGTTTTATTTTTTAAATAATGCATTTGTGTAGTAGTTATGCAAGAGCATAGTAATAATATGATGAGCGTATGAATTCTTCTCTTTGTCAAAACTGTAGACCTCAAAAAAACTACTTGAACAAAAAACAGTAGTGTAAGTATCCATTTATTATGAACTGCATAAAACAAATATTAATACCACACGCAATGACCATTATATCTTAGATGTTGGTTTTTAAAATTTATTTATCTCATTTTTCCTTCTCGTTTTCCCCCTCCCACCCGAATATTATAGGGGGAGTTTGTTTTCTTGTTTACAAAAGACCATACGGAGTGCCGTGTTTGCCTTTGTTCGCGTAATTACATTGTTACTTTCCTACCGCACCTGTCGCCGTCAAATGCTGCTGACGAATTTTCACATTATAAGCTTCGAAACTTATTAAAAGAACAATTAAGAACTTCAACTACTGGCTGTAGTGTTCTCGGTAATAGAATTTTACACGACGAATTAAATCTAAATGAACTTGTGAGTAATATGTACTGAGAAACTTAATTAAGATGTGAGGAAAGCATCACGCTTTGTTAAACTGCATGCCTATAATTGAAATGAGTATTCGAATATCTTCTTGGATGTTTGGCTTTTTATTTTTACCAATTTATATAATAAGCCCGATGAAGTCAGTGTCGCAATTAAAATTGAATATTGGCGATGCGATTTTATTCCGTAACTGCGACACACTAATTACCAGCCGTTATCTGCATCAACAAACGATTTTGCGACATATTCTCTGATTCATATCAGTCATAATATTTAAATGCGTAAAATGTGAATTTATATTTAAATCAGTGCTAGGTACCGTTTCATTTGGGAAGTAATTACGGATTACTAGATGATGTGGTGTGGTGGCCAAATAAGCCACTTCCCAGTTTAAAATCGGAAGCTTTAAAGTATAATTTTTGACGGCATTATGTCTACATAATATTCTCTACCATGTTTTGTACAAGACGTATAAATAAATAAATATTTTTTCGGACAAAGATGATTAGGTGGGTGATTTATAAACTGAATTTCTGTATTTCTATAAATAGTCATATTTTCTATATGGGTAAATAGAGTGAAGACACACTCGAGCCTTCTCTGAAACCAACTTCATCAAATCCAAGACGCTGTAATGTCCAAAACAACAAAGCTGACATACTTACAATTTGTTAGTTCCAATTCAAAGGATATTTTTCGTGCCACATAATAGTAAAGATGTCATATATACATATAATATTGGAGTTGTCAGTTCTTGCCGAAACTGTCCTTCGTCACACGATGCTGGCCTGTCGCAGCCGTATATTTTTTCTGGCCCACTGGATTACACTACACGGATACATAAACATGATTTGATGTGTTCGTCTTTTATGGTGAGCGAGGAGTAAAGAACCTCCGTAATATGTGATACGTAGATAACATACTTATTTTTTCCTTTTTTTTATTTCTTTTAGGCAGTAGAGTGGGACTAAGATGATTGATTGACATTTTTTTCGATACCATGTTTGGTTCTTAGTTTTATCTGCAAAGATAATTGTTGTTCTCTTTTCAAGTTTTAGGTATTGCGATCCTGTGTATTTCTTCTCGTGTTACCTTTCTATAAATCATTTTATAGTGGTCAGTTTAATGATAATTTTTTTATTATCTCGTACGTCAAATAAATTATCATATTTTTTAAATTATAATAACTTACCGAAATAGGAATACGTTCCAGTTTAGCAACATTAATTGATCATTCGTCGCACAAAGGCTACGTGGATTTAAATCGAATTCATGGCAAAACAAACAAGTCGCTTCATTAAAATAATTTGAGGGTGTGGGACACTCGCTTCAACATTTTTTATTCCCAACTCACGACACTTTTTACATAAAATCGGGGCGTTTTAAATGATGTCTCATTTTATAGTAGAGATAACATGTAGGTTGTATTAAGTAAAGACTTCTGGTTGCCCGGTTAATAAAAAACAAAGTTTTTTTTATTTTGTACTAAATATGGAACCTTAAGGTGCTGGTAGACTTGAGCATTCACTTGTAACAGAACATCGAGCATTCGCCGTTTTTAAATTTGTCGAACTGAACAACGAACAGAGCCAAACATCGCTCCGAACATTTTCACTATCATTCTAGCGAACGCTCTAGTCAATGCTCGTCAAACAAATATTCTTCACGTAGATGTCAGACTTGACGGTCGCGTCTGCGGAACGGCGGCGGAACAATACTGTATTTACTAACAAATTTACTGTCCTTTCGCTAGAATGCTCGAAAGAACGCTCGCTAGAATGCTCGCTAAAACGCTCCCGTTTATTTTTCTGTAATGTAATATTCGCTAGAATGCTCATTACAAGTGAATGCTCAAGTCTATCAGTACCTTTAAACTACTTTAAAAGGCTCTTCAATACTCGGTTACAGGAAGTTTCAGGAATTTTATACGTAAAGCTAAAGTTGAACTTAGCAGCCTTATAAATTCTGCGCTCGATTCAACTAAGTACTTAGATTGTCGTTTGTTGGTAAACTTATTATGATCACAAAAGTTGGAAATCTGAAATAAATATAAAACGGAAATATATCGTCAATATTGAGAAAGATAACATGACTATGATGACAAGAGCTTTCAAGATGTTGAATAGTGATTTGAAATACGTTCAAATTCTGTTTCCTTCTTGTTTTAAATTAAAATTTAACGATACGATCTATGATAATACTCCTTCGAAATACTTAAGAAACGGAAGTATTTTGAGTCAACGTTAAGTATTATAAACTCAAAGGGAATACCCAGTTCCAAGGTAAGGGGACGTTTCCTGCATCGATAAAGGACTCAAGGTCACAAGACTTTAGTAGAGATACGGTCATTTTACCTAACGTCAGATTAAATTAAATGAAAATATATGAATGCGACATTCGAATTACCTACTTCACCTTACTAGATACTAATTTAATGTTAAAATCATTTTTTAGTTTGAAGTATTAAACTAGGTTCAAAGGAGAAACCCAAACTCCATAGAAACTTGGGCCTGGTGTTACAGGGCTGGAATTTAGCCATAAATTAGAGCATTTAGGAAGGATTCACGACCCCAATTTTCACGTCTCCCAGCAATGACCAAATTGGTTAAATCAGTCAATGTTTACTTTTAGGTTATTTTATTATTTGAGTTATTTCAATAAAAAGTGGTACTTTTAGGCTTTGTTTCCTACGTAAATCGGGAACGCACGTGCGCTGTACTTGCTACAGCGCCTGCAGCCTATCACGATGAGGTTTTAGGTAGGTACACATGGCTACACATCCAGCTATAGTTTTCCTTTCTAAGCTGATCTCGCATTGTATAGGATTTTCGTACAATGCGAGGTCAGCTTAAGCTGGAAAGTATAGCCAAGTACATAAAAAACGCTTAGGGGGTGACTTTTGATTTGGTATCCGATTGATCTAAATGAAAACCTCAGCTGAAAACGATGTTTATTTAACAAATGCAAGCCTTGCATTTGTTAATATTGTATCTACTAGGGGATTAGGTGCAATCTCAGATGACTGTAATCTGAAATTGCAAAGATACGAGTATATTAAAATAAAAAACATATAATTGTGATAAATGTTTTGATTAATCACCTTCTAGTTTTGGATTATCATAATATAATACAGTATCCAGAAATTGTGCAGAAGGTAATTGACCACCCTGGTGCCATGCCCAACCACGATACCATTATGCTCATGGTGTGGGCACAGCAAACAACCATTCTTTTGCCAACGATATTGGTGCAATAATATTGGAGTATAGCATCATCCCACTTAGAGAGCTGTTGACTAATATATAAACTATTACTTATATGCCTGGATTTTATTCATCCTCTCAACATCCAGGTTGAGTCCGATGTTGACAGCTCTTGCTGTAGGTGGTTCTGGTGGTCCCTGTCCACCTCTCTACACACTTCTATTCGTCGGTGTCCTATAGGCGTCTGTACACTCTCCTCTAGTCTATTATCATGAAGAGATTCACAGCATTGGCATGATTTCAGCAAGCTTGGCAGGTAAAGTCTTTTTCATTTAAATACCTGAAACAAACATTTAACATTTGACTATTAGGTCTAGCACTAGCATTTAGCAATAATCATCTGAGTGGCACATTTGGGTAAACATAAGCGTTATTACATTTTCACTGCAGGGACACAGGCCTACGGTGTCCTCACCTTCCGCCTGACGCAGGTCCTCACCGGACACGGCTGTTTCGGGAGGTTCCTGTGCCGCATAAGGCGGGAGGAAACGCCCGGGTGTCACCACTGTGTGGATCGCCCGGAGCTCACAGTGGAGCATACGGTGGAGGTCTGCCCTGCTTGGGCAGAGCACCGCCGTGTCGCGTGGGCGTCGGGAGTCGCGAGCCGACTTCCGGCCACCGTAGGCGCGGGCTTGCGGACGGTGAGCAATAGGTAGCTTGCCGTCCGATTAGGACCAGGCCCGGGTCGACGGCGCATTGTGTTCCACGCGCGCCCCAAAGAGATGGCAGCACCAACTGACGGGGTCCGTAAGGGCCAATGCCTGCCAGGGTTGCGAGTTTGTCTGAAATGGATATCGCGGCCCCGGCACACAGGCAACGGAAGGAACACGGGTGGGTTTTAGTCAGTAAAAGTCTGACAAGCCCTCCCGCTCCGCCCAGAGCGGGAGAAGTTATTTGATAATTGCACAAACTCAAAAAAAAAAAGGGGGTACGCTCTATTGATAGAATACCGGCGTTTGTGAAGTTAGAGATGTATAATGAAATAAGTGTTGTAACGTTTTACAAAGGTCGTTCAAAAAAAAAAATAGAAATCTACTTATTTTCGACACTTGGCCATTGCTATTAAGGCTAAGATTTAAATGGGTTATTTAAGCAAAATAGACAATTTTTTTGGTACATATCTGATTCGTGTAACGGTTCGGCCGAGAACCGGGTTTCTCCTGTGCGTTTTATCGTCATCAAATCTATCCATTTACTATAGACGATTAACACTGCTTTCGAGTGTTGTGTCGTGAGCGTCACGTCAAATGTATCTATGGATTTAACGCCACACGACACACCTCACCACAATAATGTGTCCGGGGCTTTTATGAAAAACAATGTTGCCCATGACCATGTGACAGTCCGCATTTTTCTGAATATTTATGAAAAATTATCGAAAACTTACTTCAAAAGGGGGTTTTCTTTAATATTTTTATGATATATCTCCGATGTTATTGGCTCGATTTGGATTCTGTTTATTATTTCTAAAAGCTTATGAGTTATTTTATCGGATGAATTAACTTTATTAAAATTTGTGGACTATGACAAAAAAAAACGGAGGTGAAGACATAAAAAAAAGACAGTATTTATTTAAAAAACAAAAAGTGTAAGTCCATAAAATAATTTTGAAAAAAAAAAGAACCCCTTCTTTTAAAGTTAATTTTAGAAAAAAAAACATGAATATACATAAAAATACTGGCGGTCACATGCGCATGGGCGACATTCTATATTAAATGAAGGCACAATTTCCATTAAAAACAATAAATAAAGCTAAGCACAGTAAGTACCGAACCTTTCTACTTACGTCCCCGTCCCAACTATTGTTTAAATATTGTCTGCGTAGTGTCCAGTTAATCACTTACCCATTTAAACGAAACATCATCCAAATGACATTTTTCAAGTAGAATTTCATTAGCATAGATAGGAAATTTCACGTTAATTAATAGTCGCCGTTGCTTTGAGAAATGAGGGTTACGTCTGACCGCTTCATTCTCGTTTGACAAGATTAATGGAATAATGCCACGCAACCACTACCTCACAATCATTATTGAACCTATTTTGAATATTATTTCAATCATTTGCTAATTGATTTCTGCTGCTATCATTTCAAAATAAAACCACGAAGCAACATGGGCAATATTGTAATGGTTAAATATAAAAACGAACTAAATTCACGAGTCGGCTGTTAACCACAAGAATCCGAGTTCTTAAAATAATGTAGGCAGTAACATCAAGTACTGTTAACGTAGTGAAAAGCCTTTGTTTTGTTAATTACTGAGCTCGGGGCAGTCCGCACCTGCTTTCACCACACCAGAATAAACTGTGCGACTAAATTTCCTCTGTTTAAATTAAAATATACTCCTGACCAATAGTTACTTCCACCCGCACAGAATGGAATTTCAAATTAACTCGAATTTTGGATATTTTAAGCAAAAAAAAACTTTTAATATACACTTGAGGTAGCCATCTGTGTAGACTATAGAGCCTCTGTAAATGATGACGTTAATAATTCCATTAGAGGGGTGGCTATAAATTCTTTGGGAACACTTTCCTCTGGTATAGACAGTAGTTAGATCGAGTAATGGAACAGAAGAGGTACTAGGGAGTAATAATTGAAGTTACGATCGATGGCGGCTACTCAAGGTACAAGTCCGAAAGTTGTTTATATTTTTGTTCATTAGAACAAATTTTATAAATACTAAAAGCTTTAAATATTATAAATTTTCCATGTCTATAGCCAACGTTATTACATTTTGAAGCTTCAGATCCAATAAACTATACGTAGGTACTCCACCATCATTTATTATCCTTGTTTTCTAATACCAAGGAATTAATTTGTCGAAGAATTTCTGAACAAGTGTACTGTAGCTTTCCCTTATGAAATTCCGAAGTTGTACACAGATTAAGATTAGTGACAGATTGGCTTGATATAATTACGACAAAGATCTACATTTTCTTGTCTCTACGAGCTGAGACAACATTGAGGACGTAAGCGTAGGAAGAAATATTTTTGACGTTGGAATTTAGATTATCTTTGGATGTTTGTTCAATGTCTATGATTTATATTTTGCCAGTAATAAGTATTTATTAAATTATTTTTTATTAATAAAGTTCGCATTTCTACTGAGAATTTTACTAATAAAAAAATACTTCCACAAAAAGCTTTTAAAAAACTGTTATTTATTATCTACATTTTGGTATCGAGATCGAGAAGGCTACGAGCTACGCTACGCGCTTATCCATGCTATACGTTACGCTACGCGTAAGCGCTGGCACTACGCGCTACGCCAAATATCAACTACGAAAAGAATGAAGCTATATTCTCGGTATCTGGTACTCTTGCGCGAAAGACATTTCCGTGAAAGACACTTGCGCGTACCTATATGCGTGTAAAAACGGTTCCGCGAATGCATTTTTGCCTGAAGAGTGACTTGCGCGAAAAGATATTTCCGCGAATGGACTTTTGCGCGAATGAACTTTTGCGCGAATGGACATTTGCGCGTAAGACACTTGCGCGAAAAACACTTGCGCGAAAGGATACTTGCGCGAAAAGACAGATGCGCGAAAAAATTGGGGAAATGAGATTTCTTCATAACATTACGGCCCAATGCTTAGCCTATTAATTCAAGATGCATTATCTATGGGAATTTTGTATGAATTATTGAAATTTAAACATTACAACGTCTGTCGTGCCAGAATAAATTCATTCGCAAGGTACCGTCATAATATTAATCTTTTGCTACCATATTCTCGAGGCAAAAAAATGCCATACTTAGGTATGCAAACAGTAGTTCCAATATGTAGATACCCAAGTCTAATGATGGCAGTCTAAAGTCTAGACGAGAAGGTGAAACAATACAAAAAAAATGCTCTACAACTTGTGAAGTGCGTGCAATCGTAGGACGTAATCACATTAGTACTTCAGGTGAGACGGGGACGCGTGCGCTATCACTGCCGGGGGCCAAGCTCCTGAGAGAGCTTGGAGCACCCTTCATGCCCCCACTGACACAAGCCCTACCCTTAATCAAACTACGCAGTTAGTCCTGCCTCTTCAACCAGCTTAAAAGGTGTCTGAGCCCGCGTTGTATCGAGACGAGGATTTTTTTTATAGAAGATTTTTTATTTTATTCAAAGTTTTGTAAATATGTTTCTATGTTTTTGAGAATAATGTAGGTAGAGGAAAAGTCGTCGTTAAAGTTCATGTATATTATATACCCGTATGTGGAGTACCTATAAAGTTTAAGTTCACGTTAGAACGCATGTTATAAAGGCAATAGAAATGTTGAATATCGAGAGTACAAATAAATAACATTCACCTAAGCCAAAAATCAGCTTTTGATAATTTGATGCGAATAAATTCGTCGTGCAGCAATTTTGTACCCTTACCGGTATACCCGATATTTTTTTTGTACTGTTCCGGGAACTAGATGCCAGTGAACCATAACGATGGCCGGAAAATGGGGAAATCATAAAAGCCTTTTTATTCAATATTCCAAAAGTATATAAACAGTTTTATCATTTTACTAGCTATTGACCGCGGCTTCGCCTATGTGGTGGTTGGAAATTATCCCACGAGAACATTATACCGGGATAAAAAGTATCATCATTTCAGCCGAAAGACGTCCACTGCTGAACATAGGCCTCCCTCTAAATGGGCGGGTTTGCCATAATCGCCACGCTTGGCAGGCGGGTTGGCGATCGCAGTATGGTGTTAAAATGCATAGAGAACGCTGCTGCCCATTCTCTAGTAATTCTTTAGGGGTATGAGGAACAGGGTGTAAAGTTCACTCATCCCCCATAGAAAAGGGAGGATCCTCCGACCAGACGGGTGTCGTGTCTGGCGGGCAACTGCCCAGAGGTTGAAGTCGGGAAGCTTGTATATATGTTTATCGCGCGGTAAACTCTAATTGCGCGATGCAGGATTTGTGTGACGTCAGGATGTTGTGTGACGTCAGGTCTTTGATGCGTAGTTCGCATGTAGCGATGTAGATGCCGCTACAATTCCCTTAGTCGCCTTATACGACACCCACGGGAAGAAATGGGATGGTACTACTCTTTAGGTCCGGCACCACACGGAACAAAAGCGAATATATAATAAAAAGTATCATATATGTCAATTCGGGTTATAAACTATCTGTGTGTCAAATTTAATCCAAATCGTTCAGCAATTTTTGCGTGATGGAGACAAACATCCAAACTATACAAAGTTTTACATTAATAATAGTGGGATTCCAGTTTACCAAATGGTAAAACAGAGGTTCACTAATATTACACCAAAACATAGTAGACTTTCAGTTTATGACCAACGCTTCATATTTATTTCACAAACAACTTATTCCGCAAATGTTTTATTTATTTCACAAACAACTTATTCCGCAAATGTTTTATTTATTTCACAAACAACTTATTCCGCAAATGTTTTATTTTATGAACACTTGGTTTACAAACATTTATTTGGCAAACGCTTCTCTTTACAAATGCTTTTCATGATATTTAATAATTTATACATGTTTCATTTAATATTTAGATTCTATTGGAAAAATCACGTTTTTATTAAATATTATTTTATAATAAAACTAGCGGCGCCCCGTGTTTTCCCCCGCGTTAGTCTCGATCCCGTGGAAATTTCAGGAAATGTAGGACATAGGATTGGATTTTTATCCTGAAATTTCCCATCCAGGTCATGGTCTACCCATGTACCAAATTTCATCCAAATGTGTTCAGCCGTTTAAACGTGAAAGCGTAACAAACAAACAATCTCAATTTCTCATTTATAATATTTTATAGTTAGAAAATAACCTCAACCGGATTTCTAAACCAGTCACAAAATGATCATGGTTGCGATTTCCATTTGGGTCTAATAATTTAGTACTGAAATACTGAAGTTCTTTAAACATACTAAAGTATTTTTTTAAGATCGCAGTTCTAACCTAACCTAACCATAAGCTTATTTTTATTTTTATTTTATTCAATAGGAACAACTAACAGCTACAATATAAAACATAGAATAAAAGAATATACAAAACTTATGACAATATTGCAGCCCACAACGCTGTTCACAGATTAGCTGCGGGATAAAAACAATAAAATAATCACTAGGATACACAATACAGATCTATAATGATAAGTTATACTTAACTATCGAGTTTAAATTAAATTATAAGAAGATTGAATAGGCCAACGAAGTAGAATGAAGAGAAAAAAAGAAGTACAATAAACTATCAAACTATTCAGGAGAGCTCCTTGAGTATAAGACTTTTGAACCTATTGGCAGCAGTTACAAAAATGTCTATATGTTCAAAAGTCCTATTGTAGGAGTCTACCATTCGGCGAACAGGTGAACGCAGACCAGAGTTGGACTTACAAGAGCCCACTGAAAATAGTCTGCCTACGCGCACCTCTCGCCTATGGACTGTCCTAGGAACTGCATAACATAGCATGTTAGACAATGCAATGCAGTCAAATTGATTCCTTACAATATTATAAAGATTCATAGCTTCTAGGTATTTACGTCTATTTTCGACGTAAATACCTAGAAGCTATGAAGCTTAGGTTGGGTAAGGTTAGGTTTGCGAGTAAAAATATCTTACTAGTTCAGTTCCGGGTTGTCTATTTTTTTTTTTTTGGGTGATTGCGTAATAATTGTAATAATGCAATAAATGTAAAACGTATTTTTTTTCCAAATGTTGTTTGAGAGATAACATAAATAAAAAATGCATTTTTTGTCAAATAATACGTTATTTAAAAAAAGTTTATCGGATAATTATTATCTTAAATAAATTTATTTGGTAAACTTGTAGTATAATGATAAAATGACAATTAATCATGTTTTTGCCAATCGTTACTTAACAACTGAAAATTTGAAAATTAACTATCAGTGAAATGACAGGAGACCTAAAACAGAAACAAATTAATACAAATAAAATAAAATTAAAAAACGATAGTAATCACTTCCGTAATTCAAGTCATTGTAAAAATTTGTTAATTTATTCCGTTTTTCAGCAAAAAAATACCTTTAAATACCAACTCTGGTCATTTAAATTCAATTCCTAGTCGCATATAACACAACAATTTAGATTGCTATGCGTACACGACGTTTACTATTACATTTGTCCGCAAATACCACAAATATGTAGGTACGATCCTAGCCACGTCGGCGCGCGGTCTGAGAATGTACCGCAGCTTCCCCTAGCCGCTCCCAGAGAGTCCCACGCAATTTTAATGGAGCACAGAGGATTAGCTTCAAAGTTCATTGAAATAAAAGCACTAAAAGACAATTGTATAGTAGGTACCTTGGTATATTACGCCCTAAGCAATTTTTATTGTCACATTAATTCATTCACGTGGCCTTTAATTGATTGCTTGGACATGTGGTTTTATTTCTGAAGGAGTATTTCAAACTTTTATTTTTGTCCACAAGTCCGCTTTTGACCACATACCTGATGGTAAGCATTGATACGGTCAAAAATGTTATCAAGTAGACATCGGATTATCTTCACTATCAATATGCCAAAAAATGCACAAAAAAGGGCGAAATATGCACAATCAAAATACTATTTACTAATAGTTCTGCGAACAGTAGACCTCGCGAGCACAAACTTTTTGGCAGTAATTAACCTTTAGCTAGTCGCGCTAAAATAATCACACTGTTAGTCGCGTGGGGTCCGTGCGGACACCAGAGTTCATTTGTTAAAAAGACACATAAAATAAGTGCAAATATTTATTTTATAGTACAACATCTTAACATAACAACAATGACTTCTAGAATATTATAAACTTGTAAAACAGTATTTCAATATTCTTATCAATTAATTGATAAGAACGCCAACCACGTTGGCATCTCAATTCATCTTCGCCAACATCTTCTATATTAGGCAAAATATACACTAAATACACTAAAAACAGTGATTTTCCCAATGTTAACACTAGAAATAAGGACAAACTATGAGCTCCCTTTTACCGGCTTCATAAGGTTCATAACTCATTTGTTGGGCTTGGTATGACCTTTTATAACAAGCTACCCTCTTCTTTGCTAGATTTGCCTTTTAATGCGTTTAAAGGCTTGTGCAGACCAGCGCGACTTGTCGCGCGATGCGACGCCGGTTATTGTTATACCGTACAGTTTTCTTAGAAATTGCATTGTTTGAGTCGCGTCGCGCCGACGCGACTCAAACAATGCAATTCGGCGCGTCGTCGACGTCGTGGCGTCGTGGGGTAGTCTTGGCAGTGTCTCTTGACATCGCCAATGCCTTCAATACCCTGCCCTGGAGTTGCATTAGGGAGGCACTCCGGTATCACCGGATGCGACCTACCTCTGTCGAGTGGTCGAGGCCTATTTGACGGACAGGGCCGTCATCTACCCCGGTCACCACGGAGAGTGGAACCGGCGAGAGATGTCGTGCGGTGTCCCACAGGGATCGGTCCTGGGGCCGCATCTGTGGGACATCGGCTACGACTGGGTGCTGCGCGCCGACCTCCCTAGCGGCGTCAGCGTGGTTTGCTACGCTGACGACACGCTGGTCCTGGTGCAGGGGAGGTCGCATGAGGCGGCGGCCGAACTAGTGACACGTTGGGTTGCGACAATCGTCGAAAGGATCCGGCAACTGGGACTCGAGGTGGCCTTGCACAAGTCCGAGGCCATGTGTTTCTATGGTCCTCGGAACGCGCCACTGTCGGGTTCCCAGATTACGGCGGGAGGGGTTCACATCGGTGTCGAGTCGACGATGAAGTACCTGGGACTCGCCCTCGATAGCCGGTGGAACTTCGTGGAGCACTTCCGACGTTTGGCTCCCAAACTGGATAGGGCTGGGGCTGCTTTGAAGCGGCTCCTGCCCAACCTGGGGGGTCCAAACGCCTCCTGACAGAGGCTTTACGCGGGGGTCGTGCGGTCCATGGCCCTTTACGGGGCACCGGTGTGGGCGCGTTCGTAGAGGCTGCGACCGGCCAGGCGGTTGAACGCGTCCCAAAGGGTCATGGCCATCGGGCTGGTCCGGGGATACCACACGGTCTTCCGTGAGGCGGCGAGCCTCCTTGCCGGACTACCGCCATGGGATCTGGAGGCGAAAGTCCTCGCGCACATGTGGGAGTTGCGCGAGGAGGCGAAACGCCGGAGTGTAACTCCGCTGCCGCGAGAAATCACGGCACAGCGGACAGAGCTCCGGTGGGGTCTCATGGCGGCATGGAGTGTGCGATTGTCGCAACCCAGCGCTGGGCACGCCACAAATGCGGCGATAAGTCCCCTCTTTGAGGAGTGGCTTGAGAGGCGCCATGGCGTCCTCACCTTCCGCCTGTCGCAGGTCCTCACCGGACATGGTTGTTTTGGGAGGTTCCTGTTCCGCGTAAGGCGGGAGGAAACGCCCGGGTGTCACCACTGTGTGGATCGCCCGGAGGACACGGTGGAGCATACGGTGGAGGTCTGCCCGGCTTGGGCGGAGCACCGCCGTGTCCTCACGGAGGCGATCGGTGGCGGCGATCTCTCGCGTCCGGCCCTGGTTCAGGCCATGGTTCGGAGCGAGAGTGCATGGGAGGCCGTCACCTCCTTCTGCGAAGCAGTTATGCTGGCGAAGGAGGAGGCGGAGCGCGCGAGAGAGATGCAAGCTGCACGCCCTCGCGGCCCTAGTCGCCGCAGGAGACGCCCCGGGCGTCGGTAGTCGAGAGCCGACTTCCGGCCACCGTAGGCGCGGGCTTGCGGACGGTGAGCAATGGGCAGCTCACCGTTCGATAAGGACCAGGCCCGTGTCGACGGCGCGTTGTGTTCCACGCGCGCCTCAAAGAGATGTCAGCACCAACCGACGGGGTCGAAAGACCAATGCCTGCTGGGGTTGCGGGTTTGTCCGAAAGGGATATCGCGGCCCCGGCACACAGGCAACGGAAGGAACACGGGTGGGTTTTAGTCAGTAAAAGTCTGACACACCCTCTCGCTCTGCCCAGAGCGGGAGAAGTCGTTTGATGATTTCCCATCCTGAAAAAAAAAAAGGGTTGGCATAAAACAAACAAGTTGTTTAAAAACACGTATTTTGAACAATGTTTAAATCAGTTTGAAATAAAACAATGTTTTAAACATTAAGAAAAAAACATAGTTTTTATCAAATCTTTATAGCGACTGAACGGAAATAAATTAAAAGTTATAAATGTTTAAGGCTATATAATAGCTCGAAAGAAAATTAAAAAGGTTAGATACCTTACTAATTTTCTTTCGAGCTATGGCCTTTTTAACCTTTTTAATTTTCTTTATTTTTCACTTTTTAGTTGTGATACTAAACTCAGTTAATATAAATTGAAAAAGTCACATTGTAACTTGCCCGAATATCCACCCGCAACCTCGTACATGCACTGCGCATGACATTTATCATCAGACGTATTGACTTAGGGATTTAAAAACCCTGTCAAGGAACTCTACTCCTTAGCGATTCCCATAATGAATCTGCCGCCAAAAAATGTTTCTGTGGGTAGAATATCCACCATAATGTATGTTATGGTGTATGTATGTTATGTTATTCACCATAAAGTTGGAATATTCACCATAATGTTGGAATATTCACCATAATATTATGTTGCATTCACTGCGTGTTGTCGATATTCTAAGGCACCTTCAAATACAGGTTTTCTTATGATGTTTCTGATTTGAATTTGCTTAGTTTTGAAACAGCTTGAATTTCACATTTTATTCGGATGGGAATATCATTAGCTCTATTAAGAGCCCGTACTACCTCAGCTCAAATTCATTTTTTATCTCGCTCGCACCATACTGCTCACGGAGTGAGTGAGAGCAAGACTGAGTGGGGTGCTGGTGGCTCCAAGGTATAAGCTATCTGCTGTAAAGTTGGTTCAGTTATTAGACAAACTTTCATGATCTAATTTGAAGTATTTTTTTAATACCAGTGGTTTATTGTTCGGTTTGGACGTAACTATGGATTTTTTTCTATAGAGAAAATTTTATGGAATCGTGTTTTCGTCAAACATGGTACGTAACATTAATCCTCAACTTTAACATATATTTATTTCAAAATTAATGCTGCAGTATTTTTGATTTATCGGAGGATTATGGTAAGCAATTTGAGGTATTATGGACTCTTAAAAGCTCAAGATACGAGACCTTACTGGCTTTTTGCTTATTTACCTAAGCTTTATGTAAATTCAGTCGGTAAGAACATTATTCTAAAGACCGTGTGTATAACTGGTACTCAAGATTCTACGCTTTTATTTTTTCTCTTTGTGGGAAGAGAAACGCTTCGTTAGTTTTCAAGGCTTTATAAATTAAGTTTGAGACTATTTTCTCTAGGTACTGTGATGGAGTGCCACTTGTGTTAACTACGAAGGTCAAGTTAGGGAAATTATTTGTACTACCAACTTAAATTGTCCGTATTATCAAATAGTTGTATGAAATGGCTTTAACACGGCAAATTGACGTGTGACCTGTGACACTTTGACATTAAAGATGTTGACTAGGAAAAAAAAACGATTTAGTCCGTCAGTCAGATAATAAAAAATATTAGACACGTATTTTTAGCTTTATCATATTAATAAAAAATGTTTAAGATAAAACGCATTAAAGTTGGGAAGTCGCTACGTCACAAGTCAGTATAAAATCTACCGGGAAGTGACATCGTGCCACATTTTAACGCATTGCCGTAATCTTTTCATTACGTTAAAAAAGAAAAAATACGTGTCGAATATTTTTTTAATAATCTACCTTACATCCCTATTAATTGTACATTTATACAGAATTTATCTAAAGAGTAAAAAATGTAGTCATATGATAAAATCAAAATCAAAATATTTTATTTCACATAGACCTTCATGGGCACTTCAAAAACGTCAGAAGCTAGGTGCAAGCTTCCAATTATTCGTTTCCTAAGCCGGCAAGAAAGTGCGGTTACTCTTTTAAAAATAATTGGCTTTTACAATATTTTCAAATAACAGTGTAAAGGCTCGTGCAGACTAGCGCGACTTGTCGCGCGATGCGACACGAACAATACAATTTCTAAGAAAACTTCACAGTATAACAATAACCGGTGTCGTGTCGCGCGACAAGTCGCGCTGGTCTGCACAAGCCTTTAATAGGTATGGAGAGGACAGTGTAGGCCTTTCAACAAGTACTAGGTACTTAACAAAATATGAAATGGTAAATAAATCTTCAGGCCACTAAGCTTTCAACGTTCTCACATTCATAAAATATACAAAAATCTATATAAAAGATAAATTAAATAATAAAAAATAAAAACCTATTTAAACCAAATGACATGATTATAAACTGTAACAAATCCGAATAATTATCATGTCCACAAAAGCCACTAATAAAGAGTATTAAATTAAATTGTAGGTATATAATGTCAAATAATAACATGATTAAGCCAAGGAATAAAAGCAAGGAAGGAAAGAAAAAATAAACACCATAATTTGGGAGTTAGACTCTTACATAATGTCAGACGATCTACGTCCTTGACCAAATTCGTATCGTTTGGTGATGTAACTTTGTCTTGTCTCGTGGTCAGAAAATCAGGCAGGAAGGTTCCAAATCTCTCACCTTGAAAACTTAAGTAAACTGAGCTTGAAGTAAGCTAGTATTCCACCCGATACTAGGGATGATCGACACAATTGACATCTCACCTCAAGCTCACTTCACTTGTCAGATTTTTACAAAATAAATCGGGAGGTGCCACGGTGCATTGGACAGACTTTAGTCCTGTCACTCATAATAATTAGAAAAAGTTTATACTTACCCCCTTTCCCTGAGGAATGAATGAAATGCATCAAAGTACTAGCAAACTTTTATGATATCACTCCAGCTGTAAATATCTATATTGGTTTCCTATGACACAATATTTAAAATTTAAGGAAAAGGTACTGTCTATTTACTGCATAAAATTCAAAATGTGCCATTTGCCTATTATTTGTTCGGTATTTCTGGAGTTGTCGATTCACCAACAAATAAATTAACTTCAAGCGAATCGCTTCAAGAAGAAATAAAGTAATTTAAAAGCATCGATTCACCCGTTTCAGACGAGTAAATACGTGTGAATCAACCATTAAGCCTTGAAAATAAAAACTTTTCTTTGTAGGTACATATTTTATGATAAGAAAAGCAGAAACTTTTTATTAGTTAACCTGAGGTTATTTGTTTTATTTGATCTTATTTTTTGTATAACAATAAGATTTTTAAAAGCAAAATACTTAGAAATTGATACCTTTCAATCGTATAAATGTTCAACCATGAATAAATGGATCTGTAATTTAGTTTTGCGGATACCAGTTTCATATCGTCATGGAATAACATAAACCAAAGAACAGAAGGTTCACTTTTCAAAGAGAGAAACGAGAATTTACTATGTACCAACCATTAGGTTAGTCATTGTGCGCTTTTATTTTTTATTTCAGTAAAATGTATGGAGATTTATGAAAAAGCAGCATGCTAATATAATCCTACTATCCTTCTATCCTACTATCCTACTATCCCACTATCCTACTATCCTACTATCCTACTATCTTACTATCCTACTAATTTGTTTTGAAAGTTTGTATGTTTGGATGTGTGTTACACAATCACGCAAAAACGGCTGAACGGATTTGGATGGAATTTGGCACAGAGATAGTTTATAACCTGGATTAACATATAGGATACTTTTGATCCCACCGACCGAAACCGACATCCACGCGGGCGAAGCTGCGTGCGGAAGCTAGTAATATTACGAGTATAAATGCGAATCTTTTATTTGTTTTTTTGTTACGCTTTCACGCTAAAACGGCTGAACGGATTTGGATGACATTTGGCACATGGGTAGAACATGACCTGGGGTTAGTACATAAAAATACTTTTATCCCGATATTATTAAGGGATCGATACTTATGCGGGTGAAACCGCGGGGCGCCGCTAGTATTTCCATAAATTTAACTTCCCTGTGTTATCTTGATGCTGTAGCTGTCCACGATAATATCAGCATTTTGTAAATTATAAAAGCGCACAATAATTGCTTCTTTTCAAGCCAAACGATTGAAGACCATATTCTTCAACTCTGGGTTTCTATTGGTATTTAGTCAGACATTTAGTAACAATACTTAGGAGGAAAAACTCTGACTTATGAATAAAAACACCCATTCGAAGATTTAAAAAAATATCCTACAGTTATTGCAGCAATTTAGCTCAACTAGCTGCTGCCCGCGACTTCGCCTGCGGACCAGGATGAAATGTATATATCCTTCTCCAGGTCATGGTTTACCCATGCGCCAAATTTCATCCAAATCCGTTAAGCCGTTTTAGCGTGAAAGCGCAACAAACAAAGAAACTCACTTTTGCATTTATAATATTAGTTAGGATAAAACCATTCGTCAAAGTTGGTCAACTAAAGTCGGTCGATCCTTACTAATCAATTTTGTTCGGTGTTTATGAGATCATTCAAACCTAGTGTGGACCTTCTTTTATTATATTTAATAACCACAATATCTAGGCCATTCTGAACTATGACCAGTTTATAGCTCTTAATCCTCGGATAGGTTACACAGTCCAGATATTTTAATGGGATATCGGTTCTTTATTTTCAATATTATGTGAGATTTACTTACAAATAAATTCAAATTCAAAAGTCATTTATTCAAACTAGGCTGAGAATCAGCACTTTTCGAACGTCATAATTACATAAGACAGTCCCCCAAAACGCCCACCTTGCACGACTTCCTAGTGCTTTAGCTGGGAAGAAGAAGTGGCGTAACAAACCCAGCCACACAGCTGTCTGTACAGTTAGAAACAATTGATTCTATATAATAGTAGTTAAAATAATTTACGTTACGCAACACAAAACATAATTTAAATTATAAATTATTAGCCATGTATCAACTAGCACACGCCAATATACCAACCAAAAAACATCGAGAACTATACTCGGGCAGAAATAAAAAATAAAAAACAAAACGTAAACAGAATCCAAATAAAAGCCTCCAGGCCATAAAGGGCGTGCCCGCTTACATATAGCTGTAACTGGAAGTTATAAATGATAAAATAGGACCATCGAGGTAAAACAAAACAGTGAATTACAATAACAAAACCATGAGCAGCAGGACCACCACAAGCAGCACCCGTTCACGAACATAACGCAAAGATCAGCCATTACCCCCCCCCCTCACCATATTTGAGGGAAGGAGGTATATAAAATAAACATTAATGAAAAATGTATCTTTGATAAGATTATTTTATAATAATTTCTTTATTTACATTTCAGTCACAAACATCTATGTATCCCTGGCTCTTGTACTAGGAGTTCCTGTATCACAAGAGCCAGCACATTTGATAAATACTATAGATAAGGAAATCTGTTACGGAACACTCGTTTGTGGAAGGAAATAAGCGTGATGATACAAAGAAAACAGGTGATCAGAACTGCAGAGGCTTTATTTGTGTGCTTAGTTTGTGTATATATTTGCAAAACTTGGTATTATGTTGGAGCAATCAATATTCGCCAAAAAAAAGCGCTCAATATTGATGTCGGCTCGTATTTTAATTTCCAATCTTGGCACAGAATGTATTCGGACACTCCGTATTATTGTTAGTCAAATATCTGGAATATTATCTCTTCAAAATAAGAGTTCCTCTTAAATAAAATCAAACAAAACTGTACCCAGCAACCGAAGAGTATTTTGTAACAGATTACGTAACGCAAATTAATTAATAGCGAAGCGCCGCGAACAGTAGCATATTTTGTTACCATTTCAGAAAATGAGTTATGAATAAACATTTGGGCTATTTCGGCGTAAAAATGTTGTTGTCAATCGTCTGATACTCCGCGATGATTCCCCACCCTAATGGACATACACTCAATTAGGTTTTACTGCCGCACCGTCATTCAATTTAATGCCTAACAACGACCGCATCGAGCAGGTACCTATTTATTTTTTATTGACGACAACAAAAAAGAGGAACAAAGTTTTTATACAACACAAAATTTGGATAATAAACCTTTGCTATTTAATATTTCATTGCGGGCTAAAAACTCGTTGTGTAAACTTTACTTTTTAGTTTTATTTCAGTCTAGCCAGATTTGTGTGGCTTTAGTCGCAGACCTCGTTTAATCTTTTGTGCGATCGAAAAGGAATATTTAAAGAAATGCGCTGAGCTTCATATTTGTAAGTGAAAATGTCAGAGACGCAAAGGATTCAGTCGCAGTTGGGTTAAGTATTTGAGTTATAAGTTCAGCTACGTAGCTGTGAAGTGACATACCTACCAATTATACATTTTGGTACATAAAGAGTGTTGACAAAAAAAAAATTGTCCCTCAGGTAGATTATTAAAAATATTTGACACGTATTTTTTCTTTTTTTATGTGATCAAAAGATTACAGGAAAACATTGAGTAGGCAATGCGTTAAAATGTGGCATGACGTCACTGGGCGGGAGATTTTATACTGACTAGTGACGTAGCGAGCCCCCACTCCCCAACTTTAATGCGTTTTTCCTTAACTATGTTTTATTAATATGATAAAGCAAAAAATACGTGTCTAATATTTGTTTATTGTCTGACGAACTAAATAGTTTTTTTTTCCCCAGTCGACATCCCTATTCAACAAATAAGGATGTCATTTTTAAAACCCATAAGAGGTGCCTTAGAACTATGTTTGGAAATCATGATACTCAGAGCTACAAACCCTTTAAAAAAATTAAAAAAATACCCTTCCATCTATGTACATTTTAGAGACCATTCCACTTCAAAGCTTCATATTTCGCAAACAGCTCCTTGAATCTAAAAAAGGTTTTCACACACAACTTACAATATTTTTGTAATACCTACCTTTCCAACAACACCCCACACCATGGGAAAATCGAGAAAAACATAACATCCTCACTTTACTTGTAACCTAAAAAAAATACCCAAAATTTCTTGAAATGAAATGAAATTACATTTACTAAGCGTCTCTGAGATGGCGTGGCGGCATGAGTACGGACATGGCGAAACTATGAGCTAAAAAGCGCAAAACTTGAAAAATACTGGATGAAATATCACCAGTTGAAAACATTTTCATGAATGTTACAGTGAGTAGATACTGAAACTATCCGCAATTTATTTTCGGAACAGAAACATGGGCAGAAACAATAACTGGCACACACTTAACGTGTACATACAACCTACTGACATTTTCGAAGTTTTTCCTCCTATAGTGTCATTTTATATATACTGTGCGACAGGTAGAATGTTAGCAAATACATTGTTACCCCAGTCACGTTAGCATTAGTGCCGATTCCTTTTTATTTACACGTCATATAACATTAGCCTTAATAAAAATAAGTGCCTACTTAAATGTAGGTGCAGTCCATAAAGTGTTCAATAGGTATAATGTACCTTTAGGACCTCACACACGGTCTGGTTCGTCGACATGTAAGAAAAGATTTTATGTGCTCCTGTCTCGCAAAAATCTCTTTTATATGTACATTTAAGCAAAGAAAAGGGTAGTGAAAGTTCAGAAAAAGTATTTATAAAAAAAATCGTTCTCCAAACAGACTATATTTGTGAATACGGAATTTTATACACGAATAATTATATGACAGCAAACGTAAACCAAAGTCTTTGACGCAACCACTTTCTTCCATTTACACACTTGAGTTATTGAAGCGTCTAGTCGTGGGTGTGTTACAGCCCTTATCCTCATTCTAATGTACCTATTTGATCGTTCAACTTTGCTAATAAACGTTAGAACAATGATTTCGGCTGAGCTCAGCGGTCGATGTTACATCGGAGTGAATAGTTTCCCCGTTGCCACCCCGCTAGAAATATTTGACTATGTAGTACCTGGGCGACAGAGCTCTGCTCGGGTGAAAATAGAGAATGCTCATTTAATAGTATAGGGTAGTTCCTACTAATTCATAGTAATTCCATGTATAGTACATAGTAATTCCATGTATAGGACATAGTAATTCCATGTATAGTACATAGTCATTCCATGTACAGTACATAGTAATTCCATGTATAGTACATACTAATTCCATGCTGCCATGTCGTTATTCTAAGGTAGCCATCTTGTCCTAAACTTTGAGCGGCCGGACTCGGCTCGTGTGAAAATACGGTGAAAACGAATTTTCCTCGATATGAGACCTAGATAGATCGATTTTTTTCGCCCCCGTAAACCCCTATATTGCAGCTTTCATCGAAATCGTTAGACCCGTTTTCGAAAACTTGATTACAAATATATAGTACTTAGGTACTTATGTAGTAGGTACTTACTAATTCCATGCTGCCATGTCATTATTCTAAGGTGTCATCTGTCATTATTCTTGTTCTAAACTTTGTGCGACCGAGCTCTGCTCGGGTGAAAATACGGAGAAAACGAAGTTTCCCAGATATGAGACAGCTAACTAGATCGATTTTTCGCGCCCGTAACCCCTATATTGCAACTTACATCTCGAAATCGTTAGAGCCGTTTTCGAGAACGTGATTACAAATATATATGTACAAATATTGCTCATTTAATAGTATAGGATGTGATTACTGCCGCACGCAGGTACCGCCGCAAAACTATAATTAACTGGGCCGTTTGAAAACTTGAACTTTAGTTTGACGTTTTGAACTAGAAACGTCCTTTATCACCCACCTACCGTGATGAAACTTTAATAGAATTGCTGGAAATGAACAATTTTCACATTTCCTCTCACGCATCGGTATTACTATCGGCAAGGTCACTAGCAATAAAATCCCAACTAAAATGACCCAAGAGATTATTTAACTGTTAAGTATTAATTGTCACACGACATGAATTCCTAACACGGCTTTTAGATTGTAATAAAAGTCGAGGATCATAAACGTTAACGACTGCGTCATTTAACTTCGATTAAAAAGAAAAGTCATAAAAAAGGGCCATTGCCAGTTGCTGAATTCGTGTGAATTTTATGCCAAAACATTTTAGATGGTGAGCTTAAAGCAACCACAATTCCACTACAGAGTCCGACTTTTATTCAGTAATTGCTGTAAATACTCTTACAGTTTATTACAGTATCAGGGCCCACGATTTATGCTAATTAAACATTTTAGACAATATATTTAATTAGAGTTTTTTATCCTCTTAACTGAAACTGCTGCGCTAATGAATGCCGTAAACAGTATCCATGTATTTTCGCGTGCGCTACAAAGGACCATGCAAAAAAATGTATGGGCAGTGTCCCATCCCATCAACAGACATGGGACAAGTTTCAATATCATTATTACGTCCCATGAAAAGTCAGTACCAATTTTTAGTTCGGAATTCGACGGGGTTTTTTTTTTAAAAAGACTTTTGACAAAAATAAAGTATTTTTATTTTAAAATAAAAAATTACATTTTAGACGATAATTACAAAAAGCAATTGTTCAACTAGACATTTTAAGTATTAATAACACAAAAACAATTGTGCAAGTAGACACCAGCAAGTGCATCCAGACAAAAATAACGTTATATTATTCATCTATTATAATAGTCGATAACATTGCCGCTGGTAGATTAAAGTCGATATGTCGACCTTTGCCCATATACCATATAATTGATATTATATGGGCACAACTTCCAACCGTACGCGCCCCTGTTAGGCATGTGCAATACCACTGTTCAATAGCACGTCTGCCAGTTTCACTTCGGTTTATTAATATGTAACAATAATAAACGCGCGATCTAACGTGTCGAGATTGTATTCGTCCTCTAATTAACCAGACATTATCTTCTCGAATATTATACCTTGGCAAATCAGTTAGCTGGTTTTCTCGAAATAATTCAATATAATAAATTCCATTCCGAATATGTTCCGCACAGTAGGATTTTGCAAGTTTTATATGGTAGGTCCCCAAGGCGAATAAAATGATATCATCATCAGTCAGTTCTGGAAAGTCCTCAAGATGTGGCATGGTGGCCTCCATCGTCACAAAGTTAACTCTTTGTCTGTTAAGATTTTTGCCTTCGACATAATTTTTCAAAAGGTTAGGTTGATGAACCTTAGTTTGAATTATTTCAAAGAATTCCGGCGCAAGCCTGTGGTCTGTAGCAACACGGTAATTAGCATTTATTAATGATGCTGCTATGCGGAAATCGACAAACATGTTTGGCAAAGCTCGGTTAAAATAAGTTTGTTTTAATAACTTAAAACGGTTTTTGAATTTGCCGTTAACCGCCTCCACAATCCATCTACACACAGTCACCAACCGAGAATCATTTGCCTTTTCTGTTGATAGCTGGGTCGCGTTCCTGTCCTTGGTAGGTGGCATGTGAGGTTCATAGCCAAGGGACTCAATATCATTAATACTGTCCCTGAAGCCGATAACGCACAAATAAACAACGCGAACACAGCAGAACGTACTAGCCACGACTGAGGGAGGTGCGCGGGCGCAGGCGTCGAAAGGGTGCGGTCGGGGTAACGGAGCAAGGAGGGAGGGTAAAGTACGTCTTACGGCTGTTCTCTCTCGAGTTTTTTTTAGTTAAATAGTACATTTTTAATTCGATTCTTAATACTTAATAAAACTGTATAAGTATAACATATTTTTTTTTATTGCACGATAACCCCATATCCTACAGTGATGTCGCCATAGTAAAAAATAATCATAATGTCGAGATGTATTTAATGAGATATGTTTGGCATCTGTTGATGATATGGGACGATTTTTTGCATAGTCCTTTAATGAGGACAGAATCGTTTTTTTTTTCTGTGCAGCTTACCGAAGATAAAAACTCTGTATTGAAAACTCTCCGAATTTTTATTTCATATTTTTTCGGTACCTTTTGTACCATACTCAACAATTGAATTATTTATTTTATTCAAGCATATAAGCACACACTTAAATCAGACAAGGAAAAAGGACTAGAAAAATAGTACAAAGGTGATGCTTATTTCTAAAGAAATCTCTACCAGCATACCTGCGAACGTGTAACATGAGTAAGAGTAAAAGGGAAAACAAAATCATATGAAAAAACAATTCACTAATTTAAATATACACATACAATATGAGAATATAATATACTTACATACATACATCCTTCTAAACTAAAGTAAGTTTATTATTATGCTATACATACCAACCTATCTTTTTTGTAACAGATCAAAATAAAGTCGGTATTGTATTTTTTACAAATAGTAAGATTTCAATATTTCGCTATGTTATACTTATTTTCTACGAGGAACAGGGTGTAAAGTTCACTCATGCTCTATAGAAGAGCGAGGATCCTCCGACCAGACGGGTGTCGTGTCTGGCGGGCAAATGCCCAACGATTGATGTCGGATAGTCTTATGTATGTCGTTCGCGCGGTAAACTCTAATTGCGCGATGCAGGATTCGTGTGACGTCAGGTCTTTGATGCGTAGTTCGCATGTGGCGATTTAGTTGCCGCCACTATACTGTCATCATAATCGAGTCATTAGGTTACCAGAATATAGGTACCACGGAGACGGGCATTTTCCCATTAATAATAACTGCTAGTAAGGTTTACGAATACACAGTGTTGTTGGCGATAATACGGCCACTGTACTTAGAACACTGTTAAAGCTCTTTAACATGAAAGCTCGGACGCTTCTGATTTCTAGTGCTCCCTCTATGAATTTCAAATGTCTGTGTTAATAGGCGATGGCTAGTTTTAAATGATCCATTATTCAACAAGGAACTTTCCTACCTAACTAAGTAAATGGCCGCTGAATTTGGCTTCGGTCGTTTGGTAATCAGAATTGAATCTAATGCCTACTTTTTACAAGTTAAGTATGGATTTTGTGAAGATAAAAGCACCTTTTTATTAATAAGGGGTTGCAAAATAATCCTTGAAAAGAAAGACCTCTTTTTCTACGAGTGCTGATTTAAAGAAGTTGGGTGCATTTCTAGCAGCCAGCTAGCTTCCAAACTTAGCAATATGCCTAATTGTTCCACCATTTGAGCCACAAATTAACACGTTCAGTGCCGGGAGCCCTCCTGGAGGGGTCACCTAGGCGCATATGGCATCTCGGGAGCCCTCGCGGGGGGCTCATTTTAAATGTAGGTTTTTCTTAGCGAATACAGCAATATGAACCGTGAAAATAAAATCCGCGATGGTTAACTTTAGCGCAAACGTCATTCCGGCAACCCCCCCGGAGGGTTCCCTTCCAATATGTATGGCGGCATGGTGGAGTCGAAAATGTTAAGTAAAAAAAAAGGATAACAGTCATTGTACTGTCTAGGCATTAGTGTGTAACTGTCTAAGTATTTACACAGACGACATGATAGCCACTGCATAGCGGGTCCGGAACCCATTGCTCTACTTGGCTACTGTTAAACAATATTTTTATGGAGAACCTGGGGGCTTACCAAAGTAATATTAAAATAATACTGCTTTAGAGGTGGCGGTAGGCCCCCAGGTAGGTAGGATACTACTTTAGTGTGGGAAAGAGATGAAGCTCTACAGGACGTATAGCTCCATCTCTTTCCCCCACTGTAGTAAGATCAAAATAATACTGCTTTAGAGGTGGTGGTAGGCCCCCAGTTATTCCATAGTCAACTTGCTTACTTGTTTGTGTTTACGTAGTTCGATTAAGCATAGTTAAGCTAGAAGTTAGCGGTGGTATCAATTTATGATACTTGATGTCTACGTGCCGGGGCACGGAAGGCACATTAAACTGTAGGTTACGCTTCATATGTCTGAGTGGTGGTCGTCATTTAGGCGTGTGTGGGGTCTTACTGATAACTTGGGAGCCGTACTCTGCTTTGTATTGGTTAGGACAGTTTTTCGGAATGAATAATTAAAAAAAAAAACATCATTAATGCTACGACTTTTTGGAGGTGAGAAATAAGAATAGGTTTCATCTTCTTATTAAAATAACAAGCTCTTACTACTTAACTCTTTTCATTGTTGAAATTAAATCACTATGTTATTCATCATGTAGCTCTGTAGATCGGTGGTACTGCCAAAATAAGATATATTTACGAGATGACTTTGTCGATGACAATAACCAACGATCACTTATCAACCTATACGAATGAATTTTCCACAAACGTACGAGTCGTTCTTGACCAACTCTATGAATAAGTTAAAAAAGCACTCAACTAGTCTATAACTAAATAATGTATAAAGGGTGCGAACGTTTCTCAAAGGTATTCGTAATGAACTGGGACATGACGAACTAACTCTTCACAGCATTGGACCCGCATAGAAAATTGTGGGAACCCCGCATAATTATGGAAAATAAAGGGATTTGATATTAGGAACTAAACTATTTATATTTAATTTATATACTATATGTAATTCTTCTGTACGTGTGTTTATCACCTAACTCCTTCTAAACGGCTGGACCGATTTGGATACAATTTTGAATGTATATTTGACTGGGTTCCTGAATGGTTTGAAAAAACAATTGAATCCAGTAGATGACGCTGTGATCAAGTTCTAGGAAACAGGACAAGGTCTGTCGGATCAGCTTGCATAATATAATAAGAATAAGTTTATTTCAATAAATGTTTACAATAATACACTTATGTATAAAGGCTATATTTTCTACAGCCTATATATATATATATATCTATATTTGTTACATTTTAATTAGACATCTGTAGCTGAACTAGGCCAAAGCCTGTATTTCGGCTATCTGCGCCAAACCCCTCAAATAACGAACACTTAAAAATAGCCATCAAGTAGAGACGTTAATTAACATTTTGTAGATTTTAAATAATAAAAAATGGGATGATAACATAAAAGTTCGATACATTACTAAAAAAAAAAAAAAATCTAAAGGCAATATTTTCAGAAATTTACCAAAAAAAACAAAACAAAAAAAGGGAGATATTATAAAGAATAATTTATTGTATAAGAAATTACATTCGAATGCGTTGATTCCTGGAACTCACACTAGGATTTCCTGTGTCGTGAGATCCAGGCTCCTTCGTTCCGCTTACAGTTATTGCTATACATGTAATATAATATATATACATTACAATAAATTTCCAAATTGAATATAATCTACTCGTAATCTACTAGAGAATTATTGGGAGAGCAAAAGTCCATTGGAGGCTCTAGTGGACTAGTTTCTAGTATTACTACTACAACTACTTCGTGATGATAATAGACTGCAAATATTATTCCAAAACTATGAACAATAAATTCAAAATTCAAAAGTCATTTATTCAAACTAGGCTGAGAATCAGCACTTTTCCAACGTCAACTACATAAGACAGTCCCCCAAAACGCCTACCCTTCACCACTTCCTAGTGCATTACCTGGGAACAAGAAGTGGCGTAACAAACTCCCCAGCTGTCTGTTCAGTTAGAAGAACAACAAAAAAAAGATTATATACAATAATACAGATTTACACAAATCGATATTAGCTGTCGAAGTTGTAATATTTGGAATTCATGCTTCATACCAATCACGCGTCTATCTAAATGATTATTAGAATTCAGGGTACAATCGTGAAGACATTTACGAACATAATTGCTTTACATTAACGCATTAGTCCTACCCTAATGTCGTGTAACTATAATTTTGTTGTTGTAAAACGCCCAAATTGCTGAACACGTTAAACATAACATTATTCGGTAGTGTGTTAACTCGCCACGAACATGTGCGTATATGTACGACTATATTTGGCGGCGGCTAAAACCGCTTAAACAGACTAAGCGCGCACATAAATTTTTGAAACGCTTTTAGTGTCCTCGTAGACCATACGATCTCATTTCTGAGTACATTCAGTAGGTAAAGTGAGAAGTCTAGAATTAATTGTAGGAGCCATTTTCAAGTCCATCGTGCGTGCTTCCGACTGTGTAGCGGACACAATAAGAATTGATATGTGTAGCTCGAGCGACAGCAATATGCACTATTTTATTTCAGTGCAGTAGTGGAATGTAGCAACGCCACTGCTATTATTTCATGTGTTTACTAACCCGTAACTTTGTTCCGAACAGTTGTATGACAAAAGGAATTCCAATAAATATTTGAATGATTTTGGTTCGACTTCTAAAAAAGAAGGAGGTTCTCAATTCGGATGTATAAATTATTTTTAATGTATGTTCGGGCATAACTCCGTCATATAGACGGATTTGAAATATTTTTTTTTAATTTGAAAGGGTATGCTCTGGAGGTGGTCCCATATAATTATTATTATATCAACTTTGCTTGGGTACTTTTTCAGTTGGCTTCAATAATACGTTTATTTTTCCACTCAGTCTTTATGGATGATGTTATAATAACTTCCTGTCACTATTATTTACATAGCAGGTAGTGGTATTCGAATTTGCGTGGGGTAAATACTACAATTAAAAAGTGAAAAATAAAAACTTTTCACAAAAACAAAAAAACCACTTAAAAAAAAAACAATGCAATGTGAAAAATAACTTTATTTCGGAAGTCAGTGACAAAAAACCTAAGTTCAAAACCAAAGACACCTACTTCCGAAATAATAGTTATTTATGCTTTAAGTGCGGAAGGTAGGTGATTTCCGACGAGTGTATAAATTTACACGAGTCGAAAATCATCTTACGCACGTGTATCATACAACATTTTACTATGCATTGTGCGAGGAAATTAAAAAAAAAAACGAGCGAGCCTTACGGCAGTCGCCTGTGATGTGTAGCATCTAACATACGACGACGTATATAAATGATAAAAACAAAATTCATGACTTTGACTTTTGGCTTTGATTTTTACTTTGACTTCGACTTCGACTTCGACTTCGACTTTGACTTTGACTTTGACTTAGACTTAGACTTAGACTTAGACTTAGACTTCGACTTAGACTTAGACTTAGACTTAGACTTCGACTTTGACTTTGACTTTGACTTCGACTTTTTGATTTTAACCATCGTCATAATCATCGCCATCGTCATCATCATCATCTGATTTGTAAATACTAATTTGTGAAAAACTTTTCTCAAATAATAAAATCTCTGAGACGAGACGAGATAACGACGGCCTCAAAAAAAAAAAAATACAGTAAAGTACTAGTGAAAAAAGTGACACTTTCCGCACAAATTGACTGCTTGGAAAACGCTCTTTTCGAGCAAATGCATTGTAAAATTATTTTTCACTTTGCATTTGTAGTGTTTTTTTTTAGATGTTGGTTGTTTTTTTTTGTAATAGTACATTATGAGATGATAAATTTAGATTTATAAAGTTCAACTGACCTTTGTTACCAGGTACTGTCAATCGGAGCTTCTTCTAAAAACTCTTTCGCGTCGGTTGGTGACAATACTTTAGATTTCGTATTTTTTTTTAATAAAATAAAAACGATAACAAATATTTACGGAAAATGGCGCCCTAGTTTTATTTTTTTCCGCTAGCGATGCGCGCGCAGTTCTAAATAAAGGCACAGAAAAAACCGCTGAACAGCCTATATAGGATGGCAGGGACATCGACGCGAAGCCGGCTACCATGGATTCAGTACATGAATCTGAACCCCACGGCGTTGAAATTTTTCGTCGGTTATTAAAAAAAAAATCTGCTGTTTCATAGAAAAGTGCAAGATGTATGGAGCACCTGTTTTTTTAATTTAGTAAAATTTCAACGCAGGGGCGTTAAGAATCATGTACTGAATTCATGGTAACCGGCTTCGCGTCGATGTCCCTGACACCCCTTATAAAAATATAATAAACACAAAATAATAATTTGAATACGCAAATTAAGATTAATATGTAGTGAAAAATATATAATTTGATGAAATATTATGTTAATCTGTCATATTTTATTTATTTACACAGTAGGCATAAAAAAGGCAAGAAGTACCCACGCACAATGGCCCACCTGAAGGAAACCAACCTCATAACATAGAACATAGAAGGCAAGAAGTCTCTTTGATGAGATTAAAAAAAGCACAAATCTCTGCTCGGATTAAAATAGAGACTGCTCATTTAATAGTATAGGATAGTTCATACTAGTTCCATGTATTCAAAGTCAATTTCTTTATACAAATTTCATGCTGCTATGATAGTACTTACTAATTCCATACCGCCATGACGCATTTCAAAATTTCGCAGTTACAATGGCCGCTAGAAATTGTCTATGGTTTTAGTGATGTGGTAGTATGATCTTCAAGTTTTGGTACTTTCGATATTACGATTTTTTTGTAGGTAGTGTTTCATCAGTATTTTTTATATTGAGTGACTTTCACTTAAAAAACAAATCCATTGAAATATGTTCCTATATTAAACCGTGAAAACGAAGAAGATAGCACGGGTACTTACGTACGTTTGGTATGTCAAAGATTAAAAAATAAATTACTTATGCTAACCAAATACCTACCTGACAAATAATACGAGACGAGCTTACAGATGGTGTAGCTCAGGAGTCACCAAATGGCAGACCGCTGACCTATTTTGTACGGACTTTAAGTAAATAATAAAATTTATAGCAAAAACCTAATCAACATTTTTTGAGTAATTGAATTAAATTTAACTACCGTCAACACGACAACGGACGGCGCGAGACGCAAGCAGCATGAAGCTGCAAAGGTTTTCGGGAGTAATAGAGCTTGCTGGGTGAGGTACTATACAAATCGAAATGATCGATTTCCAAAAAACACAAACATACGCAAGGTCCTTGAACATCTTTTAATCTTGGTTGCTAGTAGGTAAGGTCTTCTAAACAGACCGGGAGTCATATTATTTTTTTATATAGACCCTAAATAAACATAATAGATGATCCCTGGTGTAGCTCATATTCTTTGCTCGTAATTCCGTCGGACATGTCGAATGTCAAAGACAAAAACATTTTATAATATTTCTAACAGTAACGATATATTGTATTCGTCTAGTTAGCTCGGAGGATTTCAGATCATTTGAAGGGGATATGACTGGAGTTTCAATTCCCAGAAACAGTCTTCCTTTTGACATTTGGTATTGAATGACGACTTTGGGCAATACGTTGCCAACCCGTGCTCTTTTTGAAGGTATTCGGTATGATTCGTAACAAAACTTGAGGGGTTCACATATTAAATTCAGACCTACGACATTATTTAATAAGGAAATAGGACCGCATCTTTAAACGCGGGCTAGCTCCAATAGCATCTTGAAAATCCTAGCCGAAAAACACGATTGTTGTCAGTATAATAATTATAAATACATTAAAATAATTTTTTTTTCAATAAAGGATTAAATAAATACTCCTTGAACAAATTTTCGATATTTATTATGTCAATCACTAACTTTTCAATGACAAGATAAATTTAGACCAGTTAAAAAGGGTGTCGGTTGCCTACGGACGGTTGTTTGACTTTTGTAAAAATTCAAAATTTATTCCAGTTTTCGCTTTTATTGTTAATTAAAATAGTTTAATTAAAAGATAAGAAACACGCATGGATGTTAAAGTGGGTGTGATAATACGTGTATCCTAATTAGTGCGTATTTAATCAGTGACACGTAGATATCGCGTTCAATTCCCAGGCAAGTCCAATGTTATTGTTTTTAGCGAGTCGCAACCAAATCCTGATTAGTTATCTGTGGCATTACAGCACTAGTCCGATAATATGAAGCAAAACGCATGCGTTTTTAACACACTGAATTATGACCCTAAAAACGGTTCAATACGAGCTACTTTACGAGCAAGTGTGTTGAAAAAATAGTTTCTATTAGTGCATATTTTAGGTGTAAAAGTCCCGGTGTGTAAATGTTAAACCTAAATACATAATCTCAATTAGGCTTTCCATGTATGGGCAGAGCTTTTTGATTTGCTATTTGATCATTATAATGGGCCTTTGTGTCAGATAAATAATACACATACTTCGGTAACATTTAAATCTGAAATGTATTTATTATTAACATTATACGTAATGGTTATAGTCACGTAAATAACAATTGCACACGACCCTTTTGAATCATTACCGTCAGTTGCAGCTATGGAATATTGTCCCAGAAATAAATTCAATTAAATCGACAAAGCGTTACTTGGTTGAACATTATTTTTATGCTTCATAAGGTTTTATCGTATAGTATGCTAAAGCGGCACGTGTTATTTCGATTATTTGTAACTGATCTGTTATTTCAGCACTCGTAAAATGGCGTCGTGAAATTCGACATCGTTGATTCGTCACGCGGCGCGTTCCCGAATCTATGCGCGTTTATGTCGGGGATAAGCACACTTGTGCCTCCCGAATATATAACTCTTTTTATCGTAAAACTTTCGCCTTTTGTTTAGAGAGTACTTGTCCTCGTTCCCTATTTTCCTTCCCAACTATTACGTGAATAATGACGTGGTTCGATCGAAGTGTTTTTATATTATATTGGGGTACCTATGCCTTGTTTTTTACCTGTTTCTTTTACGTTATTTTCAACTGACAACAGTTCATTTTATGTAAGAAGAGATAAATATTGTAATAGTTTTCTTTTTTCATCAATTAAAACGTTACAAAATATAAATCTTCCTTGTAAACTGAAAAGCTTAAGAATCATACTAAGGCAGCTCGGTTTATTTCGGAGTCGTTCTCGTACCCTATCCAAGTTTCTTGCAGCTTATAACTCAATTTCCTTCAGTAAATCCTGGATCAAGAAAGGTATACGCTCTTCAACTATTTCATGAATACATCATACTCGTATAATCAAAATACGTAAAACAGTAAGTCAATATGAGTATAAATAAATTCAGATGAAGGCATTTGCTATTTCGCAGTAGTCGGAATGATGTAATCTTAGGTGATTTTCAGACAGGCTGGCGTTTGCATATACTACATAGTTCTGGGGGTCGAGGGGCCAAGGGTGGACGAAACGGAAAATATTGACAATTTCATTTAATTTCTAGATTAATTCTCGTGACGATTCTAAATCTTGAGTTCGTAAAGTAAACTTCTCGACTTGTGCTTTCGTAATTGACTGTGACGCTGAACGTTTTGTGTGTAGTATAGTACATTACAAGCACACATACGTGAGTCGATCAATGCCTGGCTGCGACCACCATTATTTGAGAAAAGTACTATAGTACTTTTCTAAAATAATACGCGGAAATTCAAATTGAGTAAATTCGTTATAAATTCCAGAATCAATGACGAACAACGATAGTTTTTCACGTGCTAATATGTTCATTTATTTCTTCGTTATTACACAGCTCTATTTGCCAGCTAAATCGAAATTTAAATAAAAACTTTGATAAGTTACTTCCTTGGTTGCCATGTATTCTAGTAAAAAGTTCGTTCCATTTTTAAATAACACGACATATATGAGTTTTCATAGTAATTTATTTGGCTGCTAAACACGACAGTTATGGATTTTCATATAAACAGTGCCGGCCGGGCGCATGTATTCGACCAGTACCGCAATTTCGATTTATCTCAAAGAAGGTTGTCAAAATAATGTTTGAATTTCCGAGCATGTTTGAGAAAATGGTATTTGTTACTTTAGACATAATGTCAAGCTTAAATGTTTTTCTGCCAAAATTTTTGTTTAGAGATTTTAAGCTGTTTGTATTTTTTTAAAGAAATAATATAATAAATGTAATGCGTTTTTTTATTTTGTTGAAATCATTTTCAATGTACCTTGAAGGTCGTGTAATGATGCACGAGATCTGTGAGTTTCGAAGTTTTCAAAACATTGTTCACTTCTTCGCTTCATTATATTTAATTTTCTTATTATTTTTTTAACGGAGGCATTACGCTGGTTAATTTTACGCGCATTTTCTTTTTATTTCGATTTATATGGATATCTCTTTTAGTTATTTATTTATCTAAGTTTACAAAAAAGTTCGCTGTTTTTGTGTATTTTTTTGGCAACTTCAAAAGATTTTGTGTTTTTAAATATTTATTTTTTATAACTTGTAGAGCATCAAATTCTGCGTACTTTAATACCCATTTCATTGACGTAATTTTATTACTGCTAACATAATCGCATAAAGATACTTTCGCTGAAAATGGGGTCCATACTGAAGTGATCAAAAAAACATTTTCAATGTCAAAAATAATTCTAACAAAAACAAAAAACATGGAATATTCCCGCGTTTTCTCGTGAACAACAGCAATCTGAAGCGTTCTCGATGAGCGTGATAACTATTCTCTTTAATCGTATATTCGTAAGGGCGAAACGTTATTTTGACGTGGCAATGATTATGTCACTCGTTGTTACCAAAATGGCGGTGGTCGTCATTAAGTCGGAGTGCCCTCGTTTAAGTCCGCGGCGCGTAAACAGCAGCGGAAGGAAGGCAGGCTAAAAGCCCGGGGTACTGGTGCAGCTTGCAAATTAGCCACGCTTGCTGGATAAAACACGTGAGGACGAGCTAAGAGATTAGTTTCTACGAAACACCACCGTGTATTTGCACAGGTACGTTTAAGGGCAAGCTTTTGACTTTTTTCCCGTTTGGAAAATTTGCGAGCGTGTCCCAGTTACCTACATGCTTGCTCATAATATTCTCTAACATTTTTTTTTTCATAATATTATTCTGTGTTCATCAAAGTAGATGGAGAGTTGTAGACTGTTTCGTACTTTTTTCATTTTTATTTTGATGTCACGCTAACTAAAAAGTTTTTGCGTTTGAGTTTGAAAAGTAGTATCAAATGTTCTTTATTTCTGCGGGTCTGCGGATACAGAAATATCTCAACAGATTTAAAAAGTAGTAGAGTAAAACAATTGAAAATGAAACGTAGAAAGCGAACTGAGGAGCTTTATGTCGGCGACCTAATGATGTTGTAATGATTTCATTATGATTTTGAATTTCAACGAAAGTTTTGAACTCACAAATTTATTGAGTTAGGTAATGGTAATGGAATTTAAACTCAGTTTTGTATAACAGCGTAAACAGTAAAATAAATCTTTAAACTTTCTCGTTTATGGTATGGTTTTGTTTTGATTTTTATCATATTTATCAATAGACATCCGAAAAACATTCGATATGAACCAACTGATCTTGGTAGGTACTTCTAAAATTGTCACGTCGCTTTCGAAATAATGAGTTAATAACTAGAGGTAGCCCCCAACTGTCGGAGTGTTTGGCATAAAATTAATTTGAATTGACAATTTCCACAATTAGCGGCCGGGATCACGATGTTATTAACAAATTGTCTCGTCTCCAGCATCATTTATATGCATTTAGTTAAAATCAAAGCCGATCTGACACGCTTTGGGAATGGACGATGACATAATTGGCCCGTTGGGTGACGTGATAGGAACTAAAATTAAACATTGATTACGAGAAGTACCTACAGTACCTACTCAGCGGTAAATACAAAGTCGCCACGATAAATTCCAAATTTTTTTTTTTTTTTTTTTTTTAATCCTTGTTGTCTGGGTCTTGTTATTGGGCCTAAAAACGTAGTAACCGGCCCCACGGATCCGCCATTTTCGTATGTTCAACCTTCTGCCGAACACCCTGTATAGTATCATCTCTCAAATTGAAATAATTTTATTTTACATAAACCTACATGAGCACTGATGAATATCAGAAGCTAGGTGCACAGTTCCAATTGGTCGTTTCTTATGGAGCAGAACAGGAAAAAAACGCCTCGCTTACTCTTTAAAAAAAAAAGTATGAGAGAACAGTGTAGGCCTGTTAACAAGAACCAGGTAGGTAGGGTACTTAACAAAAACGTATCTGTCACTGCCATTCATGACTATGTGATGCCTAATCTCTTCCAAGAGCTCGATGTGTATCATATTTACTCTCTGCTACTATTAATCAATCTGCCTAGCCTTTTCCCAACTATGTTGGGGTCGGCTTCCAGTATAACCGGATGCAGCTGAGTACTAGTATTTTACATGGAGCCACTGCCTATCTGACCTCCACAACCAAGTTACTGGGTAATAAAATACCCCTTGGAAGGACTGGTTGTCAGATAGGGTGGGCCACTTTTGTATGGAGTTTTTTTTATTTTTGTTATTTGATTGGGGCTAGTTATAATTCGGTGCTATGGCACATTATAACTTTATGTACAAAAACTGTTACGATTAGATGTCATCTTTAGCCTCCGGATCCATGTTGAAATTTCATAAAATTGGGAAAAACACATTTTGTCAAAATATTATTAGGAGTACTGAATGTTGTTTAAATTGTTATTGGTAGTAATAAAACACAAGTAGAAAGAGCAGAGTTACTTATATATTGATAAGAAATAAGAAAATCAAAACAAAAATATATTTAGTTGTATTATTTTACACAAAAATCCTTTTTACTCTCGAATTCAAGCATATCTTTGCGAGACTCTATCTGAGCCTGTAGAAAGCCTTCTCTTCATATTTTGCTACACAAGATACGTGATACTTCGACGACTGTCTTGACAGCTCTTACGACAGCTTGTGTGTGACATGGTAGGAGAAGCAGATATAATACACTTTTACCTTTTTGGGCAACAAACAATTTTCTTCAACAACAAATTCCTCGTCACTTACACCTATTATTTATAATTTGATATTTTGCTGCCAATCAATGAGATCGATTTAAGAGGTTGCATTCAGGTTTAGGTCAGGAAGTTGAAATAGTCCGACATTGGTCTGTTTAATGCTTCGAGCTTCCAAGCTACGACGCGCCGCTAGCTCACGAATATGATTTTGTGGATCACTCAGCATTGCAAGAAGTAAATTCTCGGGGTAAGCAAAATAACAGATTCTACTGATGACGGGATTGAATTTAGCTTTTAGATCGACTGATAGAGATAGAGACTGACAAAACACTGATAGATGCAGAGATCAGTGACCACAAGTGTTTTGTTCCATCCTTGCAAGTAGGATGGATGTTTATAGCAAATTAAGTTGGAGCGTAAACTTTTACTATATATGTAGCCAAAATCTGAAGTTTTTCAGAAGGATCTTTGGTTGATGCGTACAGACGAAGAAAACGATTAGCTCTGGTCAGCCATTCAGCATGCGACGTCTTGCCTGGTGATTTGTGGGCTAAATCATCAGGGAATGTACTCGTGCTTACTGCTGAAACAATGTTATTAAGGTTCGATTGGTCTCTATCGTCTTAAGTTCTTAGTCGTCACTATCGGACTCTTTGGAATCAGTGTAACGTTTACCTGGCTAGTTTTTTGCCATTTTAGTTCATATTCTTGCCTTGAAAGCTTCCTTTTCAAAGTTTTTGCATTTTAGTAATGATATCGACATTGTCTAAAGAACGTTGACCCAATAAGAAGCTGCATTCATTCCTACGTGCTTTTTTATCTTTCGGACAAGTAAACTGTACTTGTTCGAAAGATAAAAAAGCACATTAAGTCCTTACATTTACACGCCAAAATGTCAAACCTAGCTTTGGTGCTGCGAAAAAACTCTTAAAAATTTTCCTTTGGTATTTTGGGGCTGAACTTGAGTAGATGTTTGCACTTTAAGTGATAGGCTTTTAACATATCGTTCACTCTTTTATGTGAAACAATGGATAGAGATGCATTTGTCCATATTTCTTCGATTTTGCCTGTCACTATAACAGCACCAATAATGACGCGCTAAGTGCAAATGACACCACGCCGCCCCCACACCTCACGCCGTAAATTATCAAAACAAATGACGTTTTTTGGTTTGTTCTAGCTAATAGGTCATGTTTGCTTCCGAAAAGTGTAGAAAATTATAAAAATATGAACTAAATTAATAATTATTGGCACTCAAAATTACCTCTAAAATATGTTTTTTTCTGATATTACAAAGTGAATCCGGAGGCTGTTAATAATAATAGAATCGACTTATATTTGACATATGATATTTTGACTATATGTAGCACCTTTTTATTGCTAGCCAATAAAAATAATGCAAAAAAATATATTTCGGCCCACCCTATTGTCCGACTCTCGGTCTTCTGACGACCCGTAACGACTGTCAAAGATCCACGAATGACAGCTAAGACCAACGGCTTAACGTGCTTTCCGATGCACGGAGGAGTCTCGGTATGTAAAGATGCTCACCCATCCGCGGACCAACCCCGGCAAGCGTAACTTAACCTGATGGATCGACCGGTGCGGCTGTTATTACTTACCCATAAGGTCCTTACGCTCTGCTACTATACAGGTGGATTTTTGAGATGGGGCAGTAAGGACAGCTACCTTAACCGTTGTCGCTAGAATAAAACGATCGTACGAGACTGTCCTTTCCTTTTTGAGACATTTTAATCTGCATTCACAGATTTAAAAAAAATCACAGTCTGCAAGAAAATGGGCAGTTTTCACAAAAACTTTTTTTGATGCCAATTGATCCTGTTCCCTTATAAGAATCAAAAAAGTCTATCGGACCAACTAAGGTTTGAGTACTAGAAAAGTCAGAAATCGCAAAAAACTTTTCTCATACATTTCGTAAGAAAGAAACTCCAACATACTTTATTATGATATACAGACTAGCCAAACAGAAACAAAACATTTGAACTTCGAACGAATACGCGTTATAATTTCATTTACTTTAAGAACACGATAGTTGTTGCTTGTGATGTCCGACGCTCTGAGAAAAAATCCAGCCAAGTGCGTATCGGATCACGCACAATGAAGGGTGGCCGTAGTTGGGATGAATTTATCGCAAAAACAAACTTGTAACATTGTAGTTGAAAAACATGTTATCCCATAAATCGATATACGTCACGGTCAATTCTCTGCATGTGTAAGTTTGTAAACGAATTATTTTTTGTGTGGTAAAACTACAAAATACCGATTTTCGGACTTTTACCTGGTTTGATTTATTTACGAGTATCAAAATAATTACGTCGTGTAGGTAAATGGCCGCATTTTTTATTGCGTTGACTTAGAAGCTTGATTTTAAGAGCTTCAAGGGACCACAGACCTACGTATTTGATGTTATTTCAACTTGATACCTCCACGCGTTCCTGAGAAAAAGGGTCGTGATAGACTGACGGCCGGACAACGAAGTGATCCTAAAAGGGTTCCGTTTTCCCTTTAAGTACGGAACTCTAAGAATTACCTCAAACTATTTAGAACTTTCAGACTTGTTTGGAAAACGTTAAAAAATACTGTCCTCTACAAAAGACAGAAATTGCATTATAAAAAACTATTAATGTAAAAGGATTTTTCAAAAGCAACAATGGTTCTGCATTTTGTTCTCTATTCGTTCGAAATTTTAAGTTCATAGGACATATCTGGTGGGGCAATGGACGATTGCCTATATATCAATTATTCTTAATAATTCTGTCTCTTCTCAATCGCTCGCTCACTGCTGAGAATCATGACTCCATTTCAAATTATCTACGGTTTTTCTCTGATGTCGATGTGGTCTGGTGGAGTGTGGCGCTGATAGGTATCTCCAATTGCTCTGGTAGTTGATCCGATCACCGTTTTCGGCTTCGGTCTCTAGGTCTTTTGCTCTCTATCTTCCCTCTTACCATTAGACGTTCTATGTTGTTGGTACCTCTGCGGGCAATGTGGCCGAATTATCTCACAACACATTGGGCAGTTGCCCGTTAGACACGACACCCGTCTGGTCGGAGGATCCTACCTTTTCTAAAGCCGATGAGTGAACTTTACACCCTGTTCCTCATACCTCTAAAGTATAACTAAAACAAAGTCACTTTTCGTGTCTCTCTGTGTGACTCAATGGATGTATGAGGAGATAAACTATTTTAAATAATTACCTACATGGACATAGTCTGAAAGATTCATAGCCCCTCTTTTTGGCTTTATACAATAGTCGGGTAATGGACGCCCTTTTAAAACGATGTAGTAATTGTATACTCGAACAAAATTATGTTGAAACATGCCGACAGTATGTGCTTTCTCTAGTTTGAGTTGTTTATGGATCGAGACTTAGTTTATCTTGAACATTACTGACATCGGTGAAGGAAAACATCGTGAGTAAACCTGGACTTATAGTTAACATAAGTCTGAAATCACCAACCCGTCTTGGGCAAGCGTGGTGATCAATGCTCGTGCCTTCTCTGTATGAGAAGAGGCATTTGCCCTGCAGTGGGACAGTAACAGGCTGGTATTATGGTTCGAGACATTTATGCTTAATGATTCTCCGGCAATGATAAAACAGTACCTAGTCGACCGAGCTCAGTTCGGGTGAAAATAGATAAACATTCGTCCAGGTATACCAACGTTGTCTCACATTCCCGGCGAGGCTGTGTAAATAGAGAAAACGAATTTGCCCGGCTATGAGACCTAGCTAGATCGACTTTGCGCCCCCGTAAACCCTTATATTGTAACCTTCATCGAAATCGTTTGAGCCATTTTTGAGAACGTGGTTACAAATATATATATACAAATATTGCTCATTTAATAGTTTATGAGAATAGGTTAGTGTAACCGCGACCACAAAGAAAGTGTTTTATCCAAGTTAATGAAAACAATCTGTTATTACCCTCTCCCCAGTTCCTTTATAGCCGCAGCAATGACTTGTGTAGAAGTTTTACTAAGGCTTTGCTGGATATTATTTTACTTTTTCTTTCTTCACCTATACACGCATATTTTTTATCTTCCTTTTTCATTATGTTGTTTTTTCTTTACAAGCTTATTATACATTTTCTTAGTAATGGTTGTTCTTAGTTACTTTATGAGGATTGAAAATGGTTTTTGGAAAAAATTAACTCTGTATGCTGCTATTCTTTGTTGTATATCATACCTATTAGCTTACGTCCTTGGCTCTGCTCACTTACTACTTACTTAAACCCTAACAAACAATAAAAACAACAAAATAATCACACTTAGATCTTGAACCAGGTACAAGCGTACTAAAGGACGGAGAGATAGACATCGCCTTGCCTTTACTAGTTGTTCTAAAATTATTGTAAAGAAAATAAATCCGTCTTACAATTATAAAATATATCCTCTCATAATCCAACTAAGAAATGTTTCAACAAGTAGCAGCAATAAATGACGATTCCCCCTCAGAGTATAGCCTGTCTCAATGTTGAACAAGTCGTCGGGGTCCAATACTGAGCGAGATTTACCGCGGTCAAACTTAGACGCACCTCCCGTGGGATGATCACGCTCAGCCAACCTGTAGACGATGACACACGTATGCGGAAACTTATTTTACTGTAGCTCTGATAAATTATTATGTGTAGTGTAGCGTTACCTCCTCGGATTAGAACCTATTAGTTCACTTTTGTAGCTGGCCTACAATTTTTTATTCATAAATTACCTACCTGATTTTAAAATTTGTGAATGACTTGTTGAAGCAAGATACAAACATTTGGTTTAGGCGCAGAATGCCCAATTTTCAAAATGGCAACTGAGACTTTAATGGACTAATTCACATAATGGCTAATTCTATAAATGGCTATATAAATCTCAAAATGCCTTATTCTATAAATACCTAGTGGAAACTACAACTTAGTATAGCTACATTCCCTTGTTTATCGACTAGTAGTGCTGTTACAAATGCTGTGAAATTAAATAATAACTAAATTTTATCGTATATTGAATGTTGTAGTACTGTTACAAATGTTGTGATATTCTTTCGTTTGATGGTGTAAAAACTAGGGATGCAACGATACGGCTATTACGATACCAATTCGAATTACGAATACATCGTAATGGCCAAATACGATACCAAATTACGATACGAATGCATTACGATTTTTCTTTAATAGCATTTTATTGAATTTATTTGAAGCTTTGTTTGTATTACTATATCAATATTAAGACTTACTAAAAAAAAACAAAAGTTACGCATTTTTTATTATATAATTAATTACATTTTATAATGAAGTTACCTTTTTGAATTGTTATATTTACTTTAATTATCAATCTTATCTTGTATAATTATATTATTTATTAATTAAAGTCGTAGTTTATTATAGCCAAATTCTTATTGAGAAAACCAAATGTTTAAGGTGAATCCGCAGTGGTGATGCTTTCTTGCGTTTTTTGCAATTTGCAGGTCAGTGTCAGGTTGTATCTTGATCAAAATATGACTTGCGATGTATATTTGTGTTTTATCAAATGTAATGTGAATGCGATATCATGAAAAAGACATTCAGTGAGACATACAGGGATGTATTAATGATTCTAATGATTACATTTTGTAAATTCATATGTGTTACAGTCGCGAATCAGATTTTGATCAAGACACAACCTGACACTCACCTGCAAACTGCAAAAATGTATGAAAATTTGAATTTCATGGGCTACCACTGCGGATTCACCTTAAGTTTTCGCGTTATGAGTTTTCTTTCACTGGAAACTGTAAAAAATATTGGAAAAGAATTAATCGTAAATATCGTATCGTAATGTTTACGATAACGAATGATCGTAAAAACTTACGATAATCGCCGATATACGATTATCGTATCGGTATCGTTGCATCCCTAGTAAAAACCAGTTGAAAAGGTCTTACAGACCATTAGGGTATTGAAATACTCCACAGGCGCTTCTTTCTACCAACCGCATAGCGTGGAATGCGACACAGATGAGTTCGTTCCGCTGTTTCGTCTGTGGTTTTATCCAGGCGCTCTGAAGTTCAAGCTTGTTGAACATCGTGTCACCTATCACCCACGGTGCGGTTGAGGCTCAGGATGCCATGAGGACCAACACTAAACATTTTTTAACGTCCATTGCAGTGCTTTTTTATGAAAGATTTATCTTTATTTTTTATTTTTCCAGTCTTTCTTATACTTAGGTTCGTTTATCAAAGTCCATTAACTGTTAGACAGCAGCCTAGATACATAAAATATGATAACGTAACAAACAAACTGGAAAGTATAGAATCAAGTTTTTCTAACTGAACGCACAGCTTTGATGCTCGGGAGTTTGTTGCGCCACTTCTTCTACCCAGCTCGGAAGTGGTGAAGGGCGGGGGTTTTATGGTAGTGTCTTATGTAATTTTGACGTTCGAAAAGTGTTGATTCTCAGTCTAATTTGAATGAAATGGTTTATGATTTTGAGTTGTTATTACAATTATCAAAATTCAAATTCCAGCATTCGCCGCCGCCGTTGAGAAGTTACTGGAATAAGACTTGATGATTCGTGAAAATGCAGTCAACTCAAAAGGCAGTTTGACATAAACTTTAGACACCTTATTTAAAGAATTATTGTCTCACTAGCTGCCCGCCCCGGCTTCACACGAGTAGCACTAAATACTTATCTACGGTTACCTACCTACCTGCCCAACCTACATACCTACCTACTACCTACCCTACCTACCTACATACCTGCCTACGTACCTACCCAACCATATCTACCTATCCTACTTACATACCTACCTACCCTACCTATAACCTTGTCCTGTGAATAAAAAAACAACAAAAAAAGAATTATACCAAGGGAAATAGGGATATTTTTTTATATATATAGATGATAAAATCAATATTCATACCGTCTAGTCCGGTCCCAAAACCCGCCAATTTAGTCAGGTCGGTATTGATGAAAACAAGACAAGGGTGTAAACAACTTAGATGGATCTATTTATGCTTAAACGTTGCTCATAAATATCGATTCAAGGGGAAAATTGGTTCCTATTCTCATGTTATTTACCTACCTTTAAAGCTGCTATAAGACGCTTCACTTTTTGTTAATTTTTGACTTTGATTCGGCATCTTTCACTTGATGTGAAACGCGTGAACACAAAACGAATCAAAAGTGAAAACTGAATTCATTAGTGAACCAATCCAACGATGTTGGATTACTTTTGCTCGCCTACCGAATGGTACAAAAATTTAATGAACAGAACGTGGAATTAAATAAAAATTAACTGGAATGAAAGCGTCTGATATCAGCTTTGAGCATGAGGTGGTGTTATAATGCGTTCTAACTACTTTCAGTGTTCGTATTGGTTTATAGCGCAGCGCTGTTAGCCAATCAAAACGATGAGCGCAGTTCGAAGAATCTTAGAAAGCTTTTGTCTCATTAAGCTCTTAGTAAGAAAAGCAGTATTATATGCGATAAAATCGATGCTGCCTTCGTACACGCTATGATAAGCTTATAATTCTACGGAAAATTTAAATGTCTTTCTTCTTCAGTATGCATTTTCCTCCAACTGGAAGTATCCGTACCTTTAATCAGAATAGTAACTGTCATTCATTAACCAGTTGTGTACGAGTAAAAATGGCTAAAACACAGAAAAATTATGTACTGTGTCAATTTGCTTAAAAATAAATTTCCCTGACTAAATCAATTTTATTCAAATCCACTAAATATCTCAGTTTTAGTATTTTTATCAGGTATTGTTCAAAATTGCAGATCGAAGAAAAATATAATAAATTATTCATCCAAATTTTCTTACATCGTCACGTAACGTTCTGAAAATGTGATAAACCTTGTTTGTATATTTAGGTACATTATCTTATGATATAATATTATGAAATTATGTAGTTTTTTGTATCTTTTTCTGTGACCGCGTTGTTCTTGTAAACTACGCAACAGATTTTGATTCGGTTTTTGACATCATTTAGAGAATTTATTCCGAAAGGTTAATGTGTACAATACATTTATATATAACTGATATATAATAATGAAATCTCGATGATTTTTCAAGTCGTAAAAATCGTGCGAAGCCGGGGCGGGTCACTAGTGACACATAAAAGGAAGGAAGTATAGGTATTCTGAAGATTTTCCACTCAGTGATTTGTCGGTCGTTTTCTTAGTACAAACGTATTTCTGGTGACATTTATGGTATTGATATCCAACAATTTTCTCGGAAAGGAGTGACAGTGCAAGCGATATCCAAAAAGTCTTTTATATCCCAGATTTTATTATTTCCTTTTAGGTAATATACGTATATAAATACGAGTATAGGTAGAATTATAGTCCTCAAGTAAGAGTAGGTAGTAACGTGGGTGTTAGTTTATGAAAAAGAAAGTTTTATAAAAAAAAACTCGTGCGGTGTTTAAGGAAAATCAACATTTTCGTTTCTACTACAACACACTGCACGGTGGTTTCGCCTTATAAATGCAAAAATTTCATCATCAATTACCCCCAATTTAATTATCTATAATGATTTACCGATAAACAAGCTACGCTAAGGTATTAATATGTCACCCATTTTACCTAATTATCACTTATTTTTCTACCTCCGAAGTGAAGACATCATTACGTTGCGCTCGCCTTATCAGTAACTCATTAGCACTACTGTTTGTGTAAATGTGAATTCTCAGAATGCATTGTTTTTGAGTGGTGTTTGTGACATGGATTTCCAAGATCAAGGTATGTTATTACTAATTAGTTATATTTTTAAGTTTTATTTTACTTATTATGTCGTATTTTTACGCTCTACGCCACACAGTATTTCTACCAAATATGTATCTTATAGTTGACTTCACATAGACCTATAAAAAATTTCAACCATAATCGAATACTCTCACATATCTTATATTAAAGATTGAACTGTCCATTTTGAAAATATAAAAGGTTTTTTTGCGTGCTTTTGCGTATTTAGTTGCAATATAGCCTCTACGACTGCGTAGGCTCTAGCGTAGCACGGTCTACGAAACATACGTAATTTTTTTTTATTTTTTCAGGTACTTTGATTAAATGTTCTTTCTCAAGGATGCATTTCTTTGAGATTTGGTGTGCCATAACTGGAACTGTTCCTCAGAAACATCAACACGTGTTGGAAACTATTCTAGCTTCACTGGATGAGGTCAAAAATGTAGACATTAGGAACTTAGATAGTAAGATACTCAATTTATGTAAAAGTCTTGATAGATTTTGGAAAACTGTCTCTAGAAATAAATCATTTTTTTTGCATAAGTACTCAGATTGGTTAAATGAAATTGAATTTGTCGAATTAGTAAGGGGTAATGAGAAGTACATTCAAGAAAACGCGAACCACCCCGGGCCATCTTGCGAACGCGGACGTCCTAGGAAAGATTTTTCAGATTTGTCAGACGGGATCATACGAAAAAAATGTCGCGAGTACTTACAAATACGGACTTACTTAACAGACTTTTACTCAGCTCAGACCCATTCTTTACTGGTCTTCGGAAACTTCCCCATAAGAAAAAGAGCGTTATGTCGAGGCAGGTTTTAGATTTATTAAGAATTTAGTTTAAATTGAAATTAGGTTTGTGGTTGTAGTTATTTAACTTAGTTGTGGTTATGATGACGTTTGTAAATAAATTGTAGTTATAGTTTTCTTGTCTTTTGTTGTACATAATATGTATGATATATAAAATAATACATATTTAATGATAACCCCTTCATGAACAGCGTTAATAGCATATTCAGATGTATTTCCGAGGGAGAATAAATCTCAAATATTGACTATTTAAATTTATATTAAACAGTACATATTGTACAGTTTATTGTATATAATGTATTAAATTATGTAAATAAAGCATTAATGTACATCAGTGAAGTATTTTTTATTGTTTACCCTTCGAAAAAAAACCCATTTAACAAATTTAATAATGTAAGGTATTTATGACCGCGCTTGTAGGGCACTGACTTGGACTACCGTGCACTGTATTTTTTAGTATTAAAAACTAATAGAGTAGGAAGAAATACAGAAAATAGCATGCAGGAGTCAAAAACTTGATTTTGGATGAAATTGTATACGTATATTCAGTTCCTGTTATTATAAATGCGAAAGTGAGTTTGTTTTTTTGTTACGCTTTCACGCTAAAACGGCTGAACGGATTTGGATGAAAAATTGGCACACGGGTAGACCATGACCTTGGTCAAGACATAGAATACTTTTTATCCCGATATTCCCACGGGTTCAAGACTTATGCGGGTGAAACTTCGGGGCGTAGCTTGTACCCGATAATTTTATAATTTTGCTGATCAGAATCAATTCCTGGACTACTTTGACCAATTTTATTGATTTACCATGGTTTAAGTTTCTGCTTTATTTCAAAAGTACACCCTGAAAATCATAAACCTTATGTACCAAGTGCATGTATGTAGTAGGTTGATATCTTTTCAGTCAAAATAAGAATGCAATTTTATATACTATATATACCTAAAGGTCGAGTTTCGCAGGTAATGTTCTAGATTGATAGAAAAAAAAAACACACATTTATGGTCATGACCACGACCAGCGGTCGCACCAACCACGGGGCATAAAACGGCTTTAGCAGAATCATAATATGATAATATTATGAATTACACAAACTGTCACAAACTGACAATTCATAATATTATCTGCGTTCAATTCGTATTACGCAATTCATCTGTTTGACAGTTTTATATTATAATGAAATATCATTTAAACTGTAGAAATAAAAAATAAAAATCTCATTTGATTAATAAAAACTGTAAAGAAAAATTATCCGGTCTTAATTTTTTTCATGCGGCAATATTTACACCAAATATGATTCTGACATGAATTGAATTGAATATGATCCAGCTAAAATATGTGTTACCATAGAGGAATTGCTGGGAATTCAGAAAATGAATTGCTTGTAGAGGAATTGCTTAATTTGGCCGTTTTATGCCCCCTGGTCCGTGCGACCACTGGTCGTGGTTGTGGCCGTCTAGTGCGCGAGATCCCTTAGCTGTAGACCCACCCAAACGGTGCATGTATTACCCAAGTATTTCTGGGAAATCACCACACTTTACCAACATAGTTTGTAATGACTGTATTTAAGAAATAAACATAAAAATGTGGTTTTCATTCTCTTTTACGCAAGTCAAATAACTTAACTTACTATAGGAGGGTTTATTTTGAATCAAAGAGAATCGATGAGAAATCTTAGATCAAACACAAAAAACGACTGCTCTCTTACTAATATTTTTTGTCATCTGAAATGAATTATAAAATTAGATAAACGTGTTTAATATTTTTTTTTACTTTTTCGAGTCACATCATATTTTAGCCTTTGAGTATGGTTCCTATACACTTTCTTACTGTCATTTTATGACATAAAGTACTGAACTTTAGCATAATGAGCATTCCTTTACAGGATATTATAACTATAGTTTATGTTACTCCCAATACAATAAAATATTATTTAATTTGGAAAAATAATTTTAGGTACGGTTTCCAAAATGGGTTCAATGACAAGAAAACATAAGAATGATAAAAATAACTTTACATTTTACATGGCACTACTGATACTCGTCGTAAAATAGTCATCAATCACTCTTAACTTAGTAGAAGAGAGCATCATCCATTCACAGAATACCTCACATTTCTTCAACAAAATTGAATAGATTTATAAACGTAAGATATTTGCTTTGTTAGAAGATTTTTAAAGGAAATTAAATGGTCATACCCTCTTAAACTGAGTGGCTCACAACAGTGCAACTGCAATTCTCTCCAATAAAGCGCAGTGTGCATGTGCGTTTATTTACGCCACATTAATTAAAAACTTTTTGTAGGATTCCAAATAGCGCTATTACATGGTTTCTAATTATACAAGGACTGTGCTCGACATTTTTAGTTTTCGTTTTAAGTTTAATGGAACTTATGGACCTTGGGTCAAGTAATGCTATTCTCTCTCTTTTTTATTTACTTAATTGTGGCCTTGTCTCATTGCTTTTGGAACGCGGTTGGAAAAAGAGTTTTGGGTTTATTTGAGCATGGTCGAATTTACAATGTGAAGTACGTATTTAAGTATTTACATGAAGCATTAAGCATGATTGTAGTTTTTCAAGCTGCACAGCTCTACAAATATTCAATTCTCAATGAAAATTTGACACAAGAGCATAATAGTTAAATCACGACGTGCTTACGGGAATCCCTAACACGTGAAGCTTATAATCAACACAAACAATTTCATAAACGAAGCAAAAACAGAGCTCATTATGCAACAAAACAGAACAAACAGCACCGAATTCGTCTGAAAACTTCAATATCCTGTCAGAGTTCATATTAAAGTAAATCAAAGTGGAGTCGTGTATCCGCCGGTCTGTACCCCGCCTTAAATAACGCTCGTTGTTTTGGCCGTCATCCAAGGCCTTGTTAAGGAAACTGGAGAATTTCGCGGAGCCACCATTGTTTCTTGTTGTGTATATAAAGGCGCGACAGACGTCCTGAACCTCGGTCTGTAAATGTATGCAATAGAATAATTTCCGTTCAATTATTTCGTTATCCAGTCTAATTGAGGTTTTAGTGGCGGTTATGTGGTTCTGTTTGATGTTTAATTTGGAAAGTAAGTGGTTTCGGTGGCTTCATACTTATTGTATATGTATGTTGTTTTTGTAATGCGTATTTAATAGGTGCCAGGGGCGTTCTGCTTTCAGCTAATTACAATATGCTGCGATTAACCATCCGCATGCATAGTTTTTTGGCGGTTTTTGGAAGAATAATGTTCAGCTGAGACGTTTACAGGCTTATATAATTATGATAATCCTTGTTAAATGATAGTAAGTTATTTAATAAAATAGAATACATAGGTAGTACCCCATTCTAGTTAATTAAACTGGGTTTAACCTATAGAATACAGCATGTCAAAGTGGTAAAAAAAGCTCCAAAACCTTATGGGATAAATCTGAAACTGTGACGAGAAATGCAAAAGCATCAAAGGAGTTATGGCGTCTATTTTAGCGGAGAATAAAACTGCATTTAATTATTTTTTTAAAGCTCGTAGTATTACTTACACAATAATAATTTTAAAAGGCTTATTGTAAACGAATCCTCAGCAATATAGCCTAGTAAGTACAAAGTGCATTGCGATTAGATCGACTAAGATAATTGTGTGTGTGGCATTAGATAATTGGAAGTAGCACCCACGCCACGACTTGACTTGCAATTTGAGCACTTTTCTTGTCTAGATATTCCCGCATTTGTTGGGGTAGCATTCTGCTGACCAGAGGAGCAATTCCCGTATAGAACGTTCAGATTCTAATGTCAATCTTAATCTGTCAAAGAAACCTCTAATTTACATACGTATACAAATTATGTATTAGGTATGTTGAAACTGTTTTTTACTCGCCGTCACTTCATATAGAAAAGCAGCGGCAGACAGCATCTGCCTGGCATTAATTCTGAAATCAACCTTTTTGGCGCAGCCGTGAGGCACACTCTATTATTGTTAAAATATTATGTTCACTAGTTTATTTTTTATTTTGTATTTTGTGTTTTACGAACTGCGTCCAAATAAACATTATTCTTTCTTTCTTTCTTCCTTTACTTGTCAAGATTTTTACATTAATGCGAACTGAGATGACATTGCGACTAAAATTTTAACGTTTTTTAAGTACCTTCCACAATAGGGATGTTAACTGGGGAAATGATAGACACGTATTTTTTGCTTATCATATTAATAAAAAATGGTTTAGATAAAACACAGTAAAGTTGGGGAGTGGGGGTTCGCTACGTTACATCACAAATCAGTATAAATCCACCGAGGATGTGGGATGGCCGTGCTGGATCCGCGTCTAGCAAGTTTGTCAGCTGCGTCGTTATCTAGCGAACCACTGTGTCCTTTTATTCATTGCAGTGTCACCGTGTTGCGGCTAAATACCTTAATAATATATCTGACGGACAAAACAAAATTTTTCAACATCTCTATTATGCTTCTGATCTTAGGTCAGCTATGAAGATCAATCAATCTGCCTAGCCTTTTCCCGACTATGTTGGGGTCGGCTTCCAGTCTAACCGGATGCAGCTGAATACCGGTATTTTACATGGAGCGCCTGCCTATCTGACCTACACAACCCAGTTCCTGGGTAATACGATACCCCTTGGTAAGACTGGTTGTCAGACTTTCGGGCTTCTGACGACCCGTAACGAGTGTCAAAGATCCACGAATTACAGCCGGGACCGTACTTTCCGAGGCACGGAGGAGTCTCGGTCTGTAAAGATCACCCATCCACGGACCCACCCTGGCAAGGAACCGACTGGCTTGGTATCTTCATATCTGACCACGAGCTCCGCGGTCAGATATGAAGATACCAAAATTAAGATATGGTTTTACCTCTGAGGTACCTTGTCTTTTACAACTAACTACAAAAAGGGTTATCAATTACTTCCATAAATGGGACACATTAACAACATCGATATCCATACTTTTTCGAATCATTTTATTAACCATTAAATATTCAATGCTGGTGCAATAACTAAGTTATGGTACCTAGTAACGTTTGGCCAACACCGCAGCAGCCGTATCGCAGAACATCAATGATTTATATGTCTTTAGTTAAACGATAGCTAGCTACCATTAATTTAGAAATTAACTGATATTTATGCAAGAAAAAGGAGGTTTTTGACCAGCACTTGACTGTGATAAGCTCAGTGGGCAACGCAAAGTAGCTCTTTGACATTCTGGAAATGAAATGAGGTTATGTTATTGATTTATATTCGAATGGAAACAAAACTATTGATAAACACCGTGACATTTAAGTCGTCTTACAAAAGCAGCCCACTATGAATATCCAATGACATTGATATAAAAATATATATATATATACACACACCAACCGACACACCTACATTTTAGTCGACTTACAAAGGGCAACTCAATGTACCCGACATAAAATACCTCTAGGAGCAATAAAAAAATTATCACAATTTTTTTTTTTTTAATTTGTGTTTTGTAGTCATTGGATATATGAAGTGGACTGCTTTTATAAGACGACAAAAATATCACGGTGTATATTATTGAATTGAAATATTATTTTAAGCTCCATTTATTTTCCCTGAAACCGGCATAGAGTTGATAATCTTCGGGATAAAAAAATATTAAAATCGGTATACGTCATCGTAAATGATAAAACTGTTTTATTACTATTTTTACCCACTGCAGGGAAAAGGCCACCCTTCCATAAGACCTGTAGTTTAGGTTTATAAAGAGTAATTTTTCAGAGTCTATCCCAACAACACTGACAGTAATCTATCAAACCTTCTTTCAATTCATTTATCAAACTGGCCTGTAATTAAAAAGTAACCCAGTTCTATCACAAATAAGAACCAAAATAGTTTAGCAATGTTACTCGATTTAAACAATTAATTGAAAAATCTTTGTAACGTGCTCGGGTAATATGTTGGCAATTTACGAAGAGCTTAATTTACTTGGTTCCGTCGGGAGCTGTTGGTAAATTAACACTTATTACAGTTCTGTTTTATTGATCCTGTTTAATTAACTACTTTTTCCTGTAAGTCTTTTAAAAGATTTGTATTGGTTCAGAGGAATCTTTTGCTTTGTTTTCTGAAACGTTGTTCGCATTTTTTACACGGGACAGATTTTATTCGACTCATTGAGAATGAGTGATTTATCCTAACTATAATCCTAACTAATATTATAAATGCGAAACGACGAGGAGTGGTTTTTAAAGTAGCTATGTACCTCATACATACTCACGTGTTCTTGCCATGGGTGTTTAGAAGTATGAGGACAGGGTGTAAAGTTCACTCATCCTCTTTAGAAAAGGGAGGATCCTCCAACCAGACGGGTGTCGTGTCTGGCGGGCAACTGCTCAGCGATTGATGTCGGATAGTCTTAAATATGTCGTTTGCGCGGTAAACTCTAATTGCGCAATGCAGGATTTGTGTGACGTTAGGTCTTTGATGCGTAGTTCGCATGTGGCGATGTAGATGCTGCCACAAATTTAGGCAGAAACTTTAGACCGTCTGCTACGATCGGATGGAGTATCATGCCGGCTCTTCTCCATAGGAATCGACCAATTGGAACCGTGCACCTAGCTTCTAACGTTTTATAAGTGCCCATATATGTTTATGTGAAATAAAATATTTTGATTTTGATCCTTATATACTTCTTTTGCTTCGTTTGCTTGGTACCTGATAGATGCCTTACATCTTCGTACCGAAACTTTCTTCCTAGTTTATAGAATGAATTGAGGAATTGTGGTTCAAGTATTGGCTGGCAAGTTCTACGTCATCGTCGAACTATTGTGGTATTGTGGTCACTCGAAATACTACGTAATGAACCGATGGAAGAGGCAGTTCACCAGTATTCACTGTTACGGAAGAAATATTGGCTTTACGAAACGTTATCCGATATAATAACACATAGGCATAAAATAACATTCGATATGTATAGAATCGAAAGTCAATAAATATTATGAAAATAAACTGTTGGGTAAAAAGTTTTACATGTATTCTGAGAAAAGTGTAAAATTGCTATCCCGTTAACATTTAATATCGTCGAAAATATCCGAAATATTCAGAAGTTGATAATACCCTCACCTTCGAAACCCAAAAAATTATCGTTATTAAACCGTTTTTATATAAAAGTAGTTGTTGCCTGTGACCTCGTCTGCGATCCAGGATAAAAAGTAGCCTATGACCTTCTCCAGGTCATGGTCTACCCATATGCCAAATTTCATCCAAATCCATTCGGCCGTTTTAGCGTGAAAGCGTAACATACAAAAAAACTCACTTTGGCATTTATACCAAAGCCAATACCAATATATTTTTTTTACTTGACATGTGATACCTACGGACGAACAGATTACCTTACAATTTTTTTTATTAAACTTGATTTCTTATTGAAGAAACCCTATTAAGAGCGTTAATTCTGAAGGTGGGCAACGTTGCAAATAGATGTCAAATATTTCACTGTTTTGATTAATTTAGCAATATTACTGTTTGGAAATAAAAAATGTGGCTAACTAGCGAACTAGAATATTGATTATGAAATGCAATAATTAATATCGTTACGTTTATCGTAATGTTTGGTTTTAGATGTAAAAAAACTATTTGGAAACTTTCCAAATGCGTTTTGTACACCTAAAATGAGTACAACATCAAATTCAATGTTATAATTGCAATTCATTATTAATATGCTAGTTCGCTAGTTAGCCACATTTTTTATTTCCACACAGTAATATTGCTATACGAATCAAAACGGGTAAATATTTCACAGTTATTTGCGACGTTGCCAACTTTTAGGATAAACCCTCTTAATTCCAATTTTTGATTTTATTTTAGGTAATACTTAACTTTTTTAAATTCTATGCTTTTTATTAACACACAAACTTAGTGGATTCAGAGTTCGAAACGTGCCGAACGTTGGTTGACTCCCAAATGTCATTTGGATCTCATGTTTTTTATAGCTTGTTCATTCATTTAAATGAGACAGTATATAGCAGAAACGAATCCTTACGTGATTGAATCTCTCTTTACAAGCCAGCTACGACCCACTCACTCCCGATACAGTCGGAGAATTTGAATTTTATTCCAATAATGATACACCATTTCAATGAAAACGACACGGTTTAAGAGAATACGTGGAGATGTAAGCAAACATAGCCAACAGAATCATGTATTCAATTTGTGCGAGGATTACTCTTACTTTCTGCCTGATTTTTATTCATTGTGTATGCAGCATGTTCTGTAAATCGCTGATTTCCCTTACGATTTGCTCGGAAGTCTGTTTGGTGCCAAGACGTAGGTATGTTACGTCACGAGCGCTTGAAGCCAAGTACGGCAATAAAGTGTGTTAGCTTAAAGAGCAAGCGAGATCTTTGGCTAAGGACCCGGGACTTGTAGGAGACAGTAAACCGGATTTGTTTAATTGTTACAGAAGTTAGAAAGTCGTTCAGACAAAGTTAACCATGGAAAATATATGAAACGGTTTTTCTTCAAAGTCATTTAATAAAAACTCACAGAATGCGCAGGAATGAAGAAGTATTCCAGCATAAGTAGTGCCCAGACTCCAAACGTCATCACTTACGACTAAAATACCAATTTGTTTTCATCACTTGATCCTCGGTTCTGAAAATGAAGCTTCCAGATTTATATAGCAAAATGAGGTTTATGCTAAATAAGGAATAACTTAAAAATATCCTTACCGAGAACTTTTATAGTCTTATTTGTTGATGTCAATTTAAGTAATGAGGAGAGAGGACGCTTTAAAAATATCCTAAAACCGCAAAGTTTATTACAGAACGAATATTTTGATACTTACTTTATTCGTAAATATTCAAAGAGTCTCCTATGCAATATCCTGGTTTTTGAAATCCAGTGACTATTCTCGATCAGAATTCGCACAGATTTTCCAACAAATATCCTTTCGCTCTCAAATCTTCGCAATAAAACCAACTTGTGTGCGAGTTGATAGCAAAATATTCAATGTTACCTCAACGTACTGTGGAACAAAGGTGAACTATTTTTATTTCATTCAGTACGTATTTTATGTTGTAATATCAAAGTTATTATTTTCATGTAAAGTTTAAAATAACTCACGCTATTGTTTTTGTTAGTTTCGCTGCATAAAAGTAGGTAATTCGTTACAGGATTCAAGAAGATATTTTACATACCTAGCTATTAATTTACTTGCAAAGTTATAGTTTATTTATAAAACATAGAAAAATAACGCATTTTATTACTGAAATACGGTCAGATCAGATGTGTTGTACCACTTCTAAAAGTAAAGATATCATCTAAGTACGTATTTATAAAACTGCTTCTCCACTCGATAAAATAAAAAGTTAATATTATATTTTCACCATAAGTCCCAGCATTATTTTAATTTACCGCCAAACATTAAATATAATATCTCTCTCCTTTAGCATGTGAAATTATTTTGTCAAATTTTATTCCGTCCGTAGTTTTGGCAAGTGCAGGAGATATTTCTTACCGCGACCCGCCCTCTCCGCATAGCTGCCGGTGCTTTTGTCGTCATATACCAGTAAATCTTAGTAGCTTCTCTTAAATTTAGTTGCTTTCTTCATCAAATATTCCCTTCGCTAAAGAGGATTTTGGTGAGAAATTGTTTTCAAGACCACTCAATTCAGAAGTGAATTGATGTGCATGGAATCAAGTTACAGAACTACTAGATAACGCGAATTGCGTAGAGTTGGGTAAATAAAAGAAAACAGTGATTGCTATGGATTTTATCCTATACTATTAAATTAGCAAAATTTGTATATATATTTGTAATCGATGAAAGTTGCAATATACCTAGGGGTTTATGGAGGCGAAAAATCGATCTAGCTAGGTTTCATATTTGGGAAAATTCGTTTCCTCCGTATTTTCACCCGAGCCGAGCTCGGTCGCTCACAATTTAGAACAAGATGGCTACCTTCCTTAGTATAATGACATGGCAGCATGGTATTAGTAAGTACCTACTATCATGGCAGCATGGAATTTGTATGTACTATACATGGATTTATCGTATGAACTTTCCTATACTATTAAATGAGCATTCTCTATTTTCACCAGAGCTCGGTCACCCAGGTACTAAATTTAATTAATTTGATATAATTAATTATAAGAATGCTGTTTTAGTTTGGTTTGAATGAATTTGTGAATTACTTCATACGCAATTTGTGTAACACTGTTTATTCACAATTCGGTTTGTCACAAAGTGGATAATTGAAATTGAAACACAATTATAGATAACCATGATACAATGTTACGTAAACTGTTAATAGGCCTCGAGTATTTTTTGCTTTATTCGTGCTTAATAGTGTTATTTGTATTCACTGAATACCAAACCGCATGCGTTTATTATTATCATAAATACGACTACATAATAAATTTATTTTTAACCCAATGGGATCTGACGTGGGTTAATTAGATTCTATTGTTATAACTGTATAATAATTGGGCGTGGGATAGATATTATGCTCTAGAATTATACTCTATTGGCTCGTTTATTTATATTAAGGCCAGAAAGGGTATTTTCTTGGTCGAAATAATATTTTTCGTTAATGCGTTCTGCAAGTTCGCGGGTACGTCCTCGATGCTGTCGTAGCGCGGCCGAGTAGCGATAATTTTGCGAAAATGGCCGCCTTGTCGACAGCAGTGCCTCTGCCACGAGCCCGGGTGAAATAATAACCACATTATGATTTTAGACAGGCTACCGCTTAACGTGGTTTAAGGTGACGCAAAGTGAGAGAGGGGCTTTGTGCCACTGTGAAAAATGTAATCAGGATATCCGCCTCTTCTTGTTTTGTTAATTTACTTTCCAACTAAGGTAAGGTAAAACTATGAATAGTACTCGTAGCGAAAGGACAGGTTTATTCATTAACAATGGCGAAGTTTTCAGAATAATGCCACTGAAGTAAAGTTTCGTATCTTAATTCAGATATTTTAACGTAATGTTATTAAGTGAGTTTTCCTTCTTATAAAACGGTCTTAACTTCAGATTTGTTGCTTTAATAAACGGTTGCACAGTTGTTAAAATGAGCGTGAGCCGAGAAGCACATCTTTTTTAAAGATTATTTCATCATAAGGTTTTCTTTTATCTCGAGGGTCAGATATTCTTAAAGGAAATTTTCCCGTTCTCAATTGCAGGGCCGAGTCTTTTATCGATGAAACAGTTATTTTTGCGAATCGTCTGCATTTTCATTTCCACACAACTTTCTTTGCTGACTTATCTGACTCTTACCTACTGCACGCTTAGCATGACCACAATAGAAACGGGTTTTGTCAACGGAAGAATAGAAAAAATTACAGATAAGCAATCACAATCTGTAATTTTGTCTATTCTTCCGTCGACAAAACCCATAGAAAACCCGTTTGTATGCTTGTGCTACGCGTGCTGCACTAGATAGGTATCTATTGAAATCAGCCGTGCGACACACAATTTAATTAGTACTATAGGTTTTTATATGCAAAAACCAAATTAACATACATTGTTGTGAGGTCTCACTTTGCTGTATTTAACTCATTTCTTAACCTTAAGATACAAAAGATTTTCTCGTAGGTACCAAAAATAGCGATGAATCATCATTCTGTATAATAAACTATACATCATGGCTACCTACAGGAAGATTATTTTTTCGTACCAAAGTAGCGTAGAATCGTAGCAGAGTCTTCGCGGCTATTTCTTTTATCAAAGTTACGTCCATTTAAATTTTCTAATTAAACATGAAGGTGCTATCCCCTCCGTGTCGTAATTGTGCCGAGTGCTATAATAATCTCTGTTTTGCGGGAAACTGACAGAAATTACAACTCCGGGAACAGAAAGCTTTTTGTTCTTTCAAATTATATTATATTTCTATTTTTGGAAATCAAATTATAGTTCAATTAGACTGAAACCAAAGTGTTTAGGTAAGTATTACATTACTAAATACTTTTAAATGGAACTGTTACATCACTGTCACTGTTAAATGGATAATGATCAAAATAAATATTGATTTTGATTATCAATGTAACATTAAACGACCACAGTAAGTAAAGGAATTTTAACTGTTTTTCCCAATAAATTATATCAAATTTTACGCCTTTTAAAGATAACAAAGTAGATAGTACCACATCGATGTCGTTAAATTAACAAAGGAATTAATTTCCCTGTCTCGGCTTTCAGAAGTAATTATTTGAAAACAGATTGCGCCTGTCACTACGAAGACATTGTGTACTTACAGATTTGTGACATTTTTACTTCCGAAGTAGATTACATTAGATTACATTTCAGAACGGAATATAACGAATTTGTTATTTAATATGCCCAATACAAAATTATGCTAAATGTGTACGTGTTTGAAAATATTGTTTGTGTTGAGATAATCGCTTTTTCTTTTTTATAATTGAATTTGTTTGGCTTTTTAGGAAAAAACATTTATTTAATTGAGCATTTAAATGCGATAGGTACACAAATGGTTGAAGAAAAGTGCTTATCGAATACAAAGAAGACCTGTTTTATTATTTTGTTTTGTTTTAGTCCACATTCATACCTATTTATTCCATAAATAAAACTTATCAGCTTAACATCTACCAAATATATTTTCTCAAAAACAGTTTACCAATTACAAAAATAATAGGATTAGAAATGATGGCATGTGAGTAGCGATCGCTTAATTATAATTTATACCAAAATTTCAGGGAACAAAGGCGAAAAATGTAACAATTGTTTTTCACCATTGTTCCCGGGAATTTTGTTCCATTCTTTATTTATTATACGGTTCAAGAACAGCTTAACCAACCTAAGTAAATAGGAGACTGGAGATAATTCACACACAGGCTTATTTAGGGTGGAACTAATCAAAACCGGAGCTAACAAGTAACCATGAATAAATTTGCGCTCACATTTGCATATTAAGCCAAATTAGAAAAACGATACGTTACCCACTCTTTGGTTGATTAAATAATTTAAGGAGACAATGGTAATATTTATGATTACTTTGTTTATTCACTTTTGTATAGGGCTGAAATATTCTGGACACCTTGAAATAGTGGTGATTTAGTATTATCGATAAATAAGTGCAAATGTAATTAATTTGTGTTGTTTATTTGTGTTTGTGTAATTGCATTCTTTAATAGAATGAATAAGGCAAGCGCTTTGCATAGACATTCTAGTCACATTCTGGCCACCCATCCGGACATTAAGGCGCGGTGTTACCTCAATATTCACAAAAAACTGGTTTCTTGGATAGTCGAGTATGACGTAACGCAATGAAAATATACGACGCAAAAAAAATACAGTGGACAGAGAAGGGTTTAAAAAAAAAATTTAACGGAATAAAATAGTAGAAAAAGTTTGATATTCCCAATAAAAAATACTTCACAAAAATAAACTTTGGAGTTGAACATCTCCTTATTTTCAGCGACAACAACATTTTTTTTTAAGTGTTCAATAGAATAAACATTATTTTATAACTTTAACCAGACAATTATTTAATTTAACACTTTCACTGTCCTAAGGTAATTGGGTAATCGTATCACCATACGTCCAATAATAATATTGCATTATGATGTTTTATAAGGTAATTTACTAATTCTACGATAGCGAAAATTCGTCTATCACCTTCAGATAACCTTCTTCATCTTCTCCTGGCTATTTTCTCCTAGTACTTCTGCGCCACACCGTACGGTTGTGGGTTGTCACTTTTCTTGTGTTGCTCGTCATCATATCGTTTTTTATTGTTCGTTGCCAAGTCATTGGCGGTCGTCCACGGCCTCTCTTTCTGTCTTCTATAACCATTACATATTATTAAAAAAAATGCATTACATGCAATGCACGGACGTATGAGATTCATTTCCAGTTAATAGTGCTGTTTAGAAACGTTGAAACAAACAATGGAACTAATCATATTATTTAATTTTGGTTAATTCGCTGGAATATTGGATAAAAAAGACAACTACTAGTGCATGACATGTCATGCACGGACTTAAAGGGCTACGTATTCAGTGCATTACATGTAATGCATGGACAGTGAAAGTGTTAATGTGTATATTCTGAACAATATAAATAAAACCCGTAAAATAAATGCCCATTCGCAGCTTACTCACATCGTCAACCCAAATATTTTTAGATTTTCAACCTTATTTAATGCTCTGTAGTCGTGTAAATAGATATTGCGGTCATACTTTAGTCGTCGGGCTACCGTATAGCGTGCAGACAAAGTTGTGTGAGTGCAGCTGTAGCGTTTAAAATCGTAGTCAGTCCGCGCCTTAAGATGAATTATGTCCGAATTTGTCATCATCATCATCTTCATCATCGTTTCAGCCGAAAGACATCCACTGCTGGAAATAGGCGTCCCCAAGCATCGCCTCTTCGACCGATTCTGTGCTTCCGGCATCCAGCGGTTTCCTGCGGCTTCACAAGGTCATCGGTCCACCTTGTAGGAGGCCTTCCAACATCTTCCGATACGTGGACTCCAGAACTTTTCGGCCCCATCGGCCATCTGTTCTGCGAGCAATGTGCCCTGCCCATTGCCACTTAAGTTAGGCAATTCTTCAGGCTATATACCTTGGCTCTCCTGGGGATCTCTTTATTTCTGATTCGATCACGTAGGGAACCTTCAAGTCTCTCCAGTTGCCCTTTGGCCTTATGATAATGCCCATTGTGACATAGTTGATAATTTTCGAATACAAAACATTCACAATGAATTTTTATTCGGATATTATTAAACTTGCTAGGTCCACCAGTGCTCTGCTGGGACTCAGACCTCCTCTCTTCACAAGGGCGAGGGAGTGGGCAGCGGGCCCAATGTAGGTATGGTGGACGTCATAATGTCACTGGTCTTTGAATTTTGGTTTCATCCTTTAATAAAATGGTAATGGAATGTTTTTCATTTACCTACTTATTTTTGCGTTATTTTTAGGGTTCTGTAGTAAACAAGGAACCCTTATAGTTTCGCCGTGTCCATCTGTCTGTCTGTTTGTCTGTCCGTCTGTCTGTCCGCGGCTTAGCTCAGAGACGGTTAGTACTAGAAAGCTGTAATTTGGCATACGTATAACGTACATATTAATTATGCCGACAAAGTTGTAAAATAAAATCAAGAAAAAAATTTTTTTTTGGGGTACCTCCACTACAAGTAAAGTGGGGATGTTTTTTTTTTCCTCATCTACCCCTTGTTGTGGGGTATCGTTAGAAAGGTCTTTCAAAAATATTGTGAGTTTGTTAAAACCATTTTTGGATTCAAGGATCCGTTTGCGAAATATTAAAATTATTTTATTTTTTTAAATTGAAAAATTTAACTCAAAATTTTTGTTAGAGTCAAGTGTGTCCCCCCCCCCCTCTAGTTAAATGGTTGTACTTGGACTTGTGAAAAAATTCACAGCAGTAGTATATATAACGAAATTAAAAGGAAAACTATGAGAGCTAAGTAGGCTGTACAGGTTAACGAGAAATAATCAACCAACTTAAATTTGCAGTTTGAAAAACATGATCTCCTGTACATTCCATATGGGAGAACACGTTTTTCAACTACAATGTTAAGTTTATTCTTGGGATAAATTCATCCCAACTACGGAACCCATCATTGTGCGTGGTCCGACACGCACTTGGCCGGTTGTACTATTTTCTGATTATTTTTTAGTTGATTTTCTATGGTTAATTGCCTCAGGCGTGACTGCGGAAATCCATTATAAAATACAATAAAAGACGTATATTTAGTAACCTAATCCGCTTAACTGTTCTTAAAGAGTCATAAAGAGCCCTGTAAGAAATCGACACGTGTTTCACCTCTCAACGAGGCATCTTCAGGATGACTATTGAGTTGTTGCAAACCCGGACACGACGTGTTGCTACGTCAAGCGCCGAAGGCAGTGTGGGAAACATCGCCCGACAACCCCACTTACGAGTATATAGGATTACTGCTCGGTCCACCTCGTCTTGGATCGTTATCAGCGCGATAAGGGGCGATTTTCTAGAAACAGAAACTATTTGCTATTGGATTATAACAGTTAGTGAATGAAGGTGCAAAGTAAAGGTTGTCCTATATTTTTAAACCGCGACATTTTAAGATCGCCTTGTCGATACGTACACATCTTCCTCGACAAAATCTTTGTCAGGTTCAGAACTTTTCTTCTCCCTAAACAACTAGGAACGTAGCTGAACAGATAATGTATAACCAAACTTCTGCGTCTGGCGCTCGGCGTTCGTGACAAGTCAATCGTCATCCTGGGGATGCCTCGTTGAGAGGTGAAACACGTGTCGATTTCTTCCAGGGTTTTTTATGACTCTTTAGGAATAGTTAAGCGTATTAGGTTACTAAAAAGGTTCTAGGCCTTATCTGCCTATTATGCGTACGACTACTCTTGGTTAAATTGGACCTTTTCATTCAGCAAAAGAAATGTATTAGAATATTGATGAACATAAACCAACGAGAGAGTTGTAGGCCACACTTTATTAAACAACAAATTCTCACACTACCAGCAATATATACTGCAAAGTTGTATATTCGTTAGGAAAAATAGGCACCTCTTCAAATCTAATATCGAGCTAAACGAAAACTATAACCGACGCAACAAGAATAGACTAATACTGCCCATCACAAACTTAAAAATTATCGGGAAAGGCCCATATTAAAGACTAGCTAATGTATTTAATAAACTACAGGAAAGTTTAAAATCCCTACCAAATGACTCAATTTTCTCGAAACAGTTGAAATCTCTGTTAATAATAAAAAAAGGCTATTATACCGTTGAGGAATTTAAAACTGACAAATTGTGAATTGATTGACTTTGTAACAATATGCTTGTCGTAGTTAAATGTGAAATAATAAGTGACTTTACTATATTATGCTTACCTATAATGACTAAAATGCATGAAAGAATTAATAATAATTATTTATTTGAAATAAAATGTAATAATTAAATAACTAATGTTTATTAAAATGTAATGTATTGTAATAATTACAATCAATATTATACGAGTATTATGTAATTTAATCATTTGATATGAAACATTTGCAGTCGCCCTTACAGGGTGCATGTCTTAATACTGTGTCATGAAATTTTAATGCATGCCTACTAACCAGTGTTTTACATGTTAGCAAATAAATAAATAAATAAATATTTCAGTAAATATATCTACATACTCGTATTTGTATTTTGTAATGGATTTCCGCAAGATTACGCCTGAATCAATTAACTAACCAAACCTTGTTAAATAACAAAATTATGCATAATATTTTAGCAATTATCGTGTGCTTCTTGTTCTCTCGTATCAGCACGAACTCTTACACCTATAAAAAATATATGAAGAAAGCTCATCAATTTGCCTAGTCTTTTCCCAACATGTTGGGTCGGCTTCCAGTCTAACCGGATGCAGTTGAATATCAGTATTTTATATGGAGCGACTGCCTATCTGGGTTACCAACCCAGTGACTGATAAGAGGTTGTCAGACTTTCTCTTTTTTCTGGCTTCGGACGACCCGTAACGACTGTCAAAAATTTACGAATGACAGCCAGGACCAGCTAGCCGTGGTTTCCGAGGCATAAAGGAGACTCGACACGCTCCTTCCCCCAAGCATCACCATAATAAACGGTTTTGCAGTTCCCGCATCTAGCGGATTCCCATTTCAATGGATAAAATAATGTTATTCCATGGACATCAAAAATGTTGGAGTGTATGCGACAACATTTTCCAACTCAGTTCGCTCAAGTATTGAGAGGGTTTGTAACAACGTCAAACATTTTATTTTAGCTTTTGAGCGCAGCGTAACTTTTTGAACAGCGTTTTTACTGCTTTTTAGGTATTTAGTGCATGTCTGGGATTGGATTAGTGAATGCAGATGGCCGCGAGTAGTTTTAGCTGCCGTTTTATTATTGTAACTTTTCTGTCTAGCCTTTTCCCATCTATGTTGGGGTCGGGTTCCAGTCTAACCAGATGCAGCTGAATACCAATATTTTACATGGAACCACTGCCTATCTGACCTCCACAACCCAGTAACCGGGTAATACGATACCCCTTGGTAAAACTGGTTGTCAGACTGAGGCTTCTGACGACCCGTAACGACTGTCAAAGATCTTCAAATGACAGCCAGGAGCAACGGCTTGACGTGCTTTCCGAAGCACGGAAAGAGGAGGAGGAGGAGGAGTCTCGGTATGTAAAGATGGTCACCCATCCACGGACCAATTCTGGCAAGCGTAGCTTAACCTGATGGAACGACCCGTGCGGCTGTTATTACTTAGCCAGGAGCTCCTCCGTTTTATTAGGGTAACTAAATAACAAAGAAACTAGTGCAGGTTGATTCATGTAATCCTTCACAATTATTGACCGCACTGTGTCACATTTTCGGAAAACTGGATAACTAACCTGTATCGGTATTATTCAGAGATTTAAAAGGTTTCCTGTGTTTGAAACAAAGGATTTTCATGAAATAATTTTATTTCTAACTGTGTGTTCTATTGAACTGGGACAGTAGCGGGAAATTCTAAATCAAAAGAACTGAAGGGAAATTCTTTTAAAATAATTTCCGCGAATGGATATAAAAGTTTTCGTGAAAGAACATTAAATTATCAGATTTTTACTTCATGATCTCTAGTACGATAAAACAGTAATACCTAAGCAAGCAAAATAAAAACAAGATGAGGTTTCAGTTTTCGCTGTTATTTTAAGATATGGAAAAGAAGGAGTCTTCAAAAGAATGTGACCACTTTTCTCTTTTACGTTATGGCCTTGAGTAAAAAAAAAACCCTGTTTGCCAAGCCATTAATAATAACTTTAACATTTTTCTTTTAATATGCAGCATATTTCCTGCAAAAGTATCTTAATCTGAACTTTTCACTTGAGACTCAGCCTGTATAGGGCACTACATTAATAAGACAAATGAATTAGTATTATTTAGTAGTAATTTCTTTAGGCTCGTCAGAGTTGACGCCAGTCCACCTCCGTATATGGTATCCTTACATTCCTTACCAGCGGTGTAAGCAAGGGTCTTTTTTAGCGAGAGAATTTGTGAATTTGTGATGACAGCTAAGTAGGAATTTTATTTAAAAAATCGCAAGCGCATGTCTGCAAGAGAGAGTGGGGCTTGAACTACCGCGTTTTCTAACTAAGGTATCATTCTAGTAGACTAATTCAACATTACATTCAATTATTATAATCTCAATGTTCTTTGTTATGAAGAATGGGGTATATTGGTAGGATTCTTTCGCGTAACCCTAATTTTGTAGCGTTCAGAGGGCATAACCTAAAAATTGGCATCGTCGCAAATAGCTGCCAAATATTTACCTGTTTGGATTAATTTGCCAATAATACTGTATGGAAATATGAAATGTGGCTAACTAGTGAACTAAAATATTTACTATGAAATGTGGCTAACTAGTGAACTAAAATATTGAGTATGAAATGCAATAATTAATATCGTAACATTGAATATTTAGTTTTAGATGGAAAAAACGTATTTGGATACTTTCCAAATGCCTTTTTTACACCTAAAACGGTTACAACATCAAATTCAGTGTTATAATTGCAATTATTAATATTCTAGTTTTCTTATTGCCATACAGTAATATTGCCAAATTAATCAAAATAGCGAAATATTTGAAATCTATTTGCGACGACGTTGCCCACCTTCAGACTAAACGCTCTTAAGTTAAGTATTGAAGATTTTTGGCAAAACCTAAGACACATATTTTCATGTTTAATTAGGACAAGTTAGTCCTACAGCTGACCCGTTCAGGGACTACGGGCCGAGTTGGTCCAACGACAATATACACTAGACAGTTTGCCTAGCTACATTATTTACACCGTAATTGCCTACCTCCCTCAACGAGTCATTACACTAAGTAGACCACTTACTAATGGACATATTTGCGTAATATTAAGACTATTAATATCTCATTTGGGGAAGGCCTATGCCTATTCATTAATTTGGTCTAGATAGGCATTTATGCAAAATAATAAAGTACAGTACAAATTTTCTTAATGTCCCTCGGCAAACTTCGTGTTTCGTCAGTCGTCGGATTTCTATCAGTTGCTCTTTGCACTTGGTGCTTGTACGTATTGAGTCCTACCGCTGCGCTCGCATTGCCATCAACCATAATTACCAAGTGCAAAGGGCAAGTGAAAGAAATCCGACGACTGACGAAACACGAAGTTTGCCGAGGGACAATAAGAAAATAGCTGTACTGTACATTATAGCCTCAAATTCCAATTTAATGATGTATACTCCAATAAGCATCGAATTGCGCATTTAGGTAATATCGATATAGAATTAATGAATTACTATGTTAAACAATAATTACGAAGCGAAAGAGAATTATTGTGGGTATTATATCAATGACTAACGAGTTATTAAAACACACATTCATGATATTTAATTTAATTATTATTTGCATCTTTTGATATTTCTTGGGACCCTGGGGTACCGGACCGGACCCGGACCCGGTCCGGACCAGAAGGCGTACGAGGGGCCAGTGAGCCTCAAAATGAAATTGATTAATTGGTAGGTAACAGCATCTTATTGATTAATAACACGTACGATCTACGAATCTAAAATAATCCTACTTTATTATATATTATATTATATTATATTATAAATGTGAAAGTTTGTATGTTTGGATGGCTAAACAAATTTGTATGAAATTTAGCACAGATAGTTTATAAACTGGACATAACATACATATAGGATTTTTTTATCCCGGTATAGCGTTCCCATGGGATAATTTCCGACTACCACGCGGGCGAAGCCGTGGGCGAAGCCGCGGGCGAAAGCTAGTATATATATACGAGTATATACGAGTATATTATAATAAAGAGAAAATATTTGACTTTTTGTATGTTTGTTTGTTGTGACGCTTTCACGCTAAAACGGACGAACGGATTGGGATGAAATTTGGCACATGGGTAAATCATGACCTGGGTTAGGACATAGAATACTTTTTCTCGATATTTCCATGGGATGGAGACTTATGCGGGTGAAACCGCGGGGCGCAGTTAGTACTTACTAAGTATACGAATTATCCGAAGCCATTCATCAGCCACAAGAAGCTGCTAAGACAAATAAGAAGCAATTTGTATTATCGCTTTTACTTTAGCCAATTTGAGATAATGAAATTTTATTATTTGAAATTTATTTACAGCAGGCAGGTTTTAGAATGAAATAAAGCTTTCAAAAACAAGTTCTCGAGTTAGGTAATCTATTATTTTTTCTAACCATACAGCCTGATGGTAAGGGTATCGTGTTAATGATTTTAACTTTAATTAATGATGATAACTGGGTTGTGGAGGTCAGATAGGCAGTCGCTTCATGTAAAATACTGGTATTCAGGTGCATCTGGTTAGACTAGGAACCGATCCCAACATAGTTGTAAAAGGGCTAGGCAGATTTATTGACAGCCTTGTATGGTTAGATCAAAGTAGAATATAACGTAGATTTAACTACCACATAAGTTTAAAAGAGTTAATTCTAGGGCAGAAAAAACGAAGGGTTTCTTAAAATCGTTTGTTTAGTCAAACTTTGTAGCTTTTCTATTAATCTACTTGTATAGCCAGATCTTCTTCTTTTCGTGGGGTTAGTGACTGACCTGGTGGCATGCCGGTTTCCTCACGATGTTTTCCTTCACCGTTTTTGAAGCAAGTGATAAATTATAAAAACATCGAAAACATCGTGAGGAAACCGGATACTTGAGAGATATTTCTCGACGGCATGAGAAGCCAAGTAAGAGGCCCATGAGCGGCTTTAAAAAACTCTGACACCAGGTTAGTCACTAACCACACGAAAAAGAAAAAGATAACCAGATAAAATAACATCAAAAGAACTATGAAAGAAGAATATAAAAAAGTAGTGGTTGGATTGTTTAGTAGACTGCTAACCCAACACAAAGACCCCGGCCATATTAAGTTCTCACAAGTTATTTAAGTTGGACCCCAAAAGAATTCAATACTCGTCAATCATCCCTAATACAACCAAGAGAGAGAATCTATACTTACTCGTATTATAAATAAAAATCGCTTTTCGTGATTGTCTGTAAGTCTGTTGTACTTCCAAACCATGCAACAGATTTTGATGAGGTTTTCACCATCGTTTAGAGAATTTATTCCGGAAGGTTTATGTATGTAATACGTTAATAGTAAAGTAACGTAAAAGTAATAAATCTCGATGTTTTGTCATGTCCTAAAAACCGTGCGAAGCAGGAGTGGGTCGCTATTAAAGGTATATTCTTCACTTAAAATAAAGTGTCAGAACACGAGTCAGATTTAGGCTATGATACGCTCAGAGCCTCACACACACAAACAAAACGGATGTACATTCTGTTTGTTTGTTTGTCCCAGCTTGACGTCTCATCTATTGAACCGATTTCATAGAAATCTCGCGCAGAGCTTAAACACAACCCGGCAAAAGACATAAAATACTTTTTTTCCGGGTACCTATACATACTTGAATGAGTCTCCCTAGAACGCTAGTGAAAGTGCGGCCCACAGCTAGTTTATTTCATTCAATGATAGCTTTTGCCCGCGGCTTCGCCTGCGTGGGTGTCGGAAAATATCCCACGGGCACGTACTACCGGGATTAAAAGTACCCTATGTGTTAGTCCAGCTATCTAATTACGTAACATATTTTCGTAAACGATTACGACTAATCTGTTTCATTTTGACAGTTCAACAACATTCATTGCGTTATTTACGTTGTTGAGCAGATTTTTTTTTCGAACTTATGAAGCAATGAATTAGCAATCTGTTTCAAAACGATTCAGATTGTGATTGTTCGTGTATTAATTAGGGTACAGGTTATATAAACTATCTGTGTGCCAAATTTCATACCAATCCGTTCAGCTGTTTTTGCGCCAATCCGGAACATACCTACATCCAAACAATCAGACAAAAGGTAAAAAATTCTAAAAACAATATTTTCGGCATCAGACTCGTTGCCACACCACGTAGCAATTACTTTTCTTCAAAAATATTGAATGTACCTACTTTTTTCTTCGTTACTATTTTATTAACTGTACCTACCTGTAGTTAAAGAAGATATATATTGTATGACTATGTATTATGTCTAGTACATGGGCGACCGACCTCTGCTCAGGTGAAAATAGAGAATGCCCATTTAATAGTATAGGAAAGTTCAGACTAATTCCTTGTATGTATAATACATACTAATTCCATGCTGCCGTGATAGTAGGTACTTACTAACTCCATGTCATTATTCTAAGGTAGCCATCTTGTTCTAAACTTTGGGCGACCGAGCTATGCTTGAGTGAGAAAAGGGAGAAAACGAATTTTCCCAGATATGAGACCTAGCTAGATCGATATTTCGCCCCCGTAAATCCTATATTGCAACTTTCATCGAAATCGTTAGAGCCGTTTTCGAGAACGTGATTACAAATACTATATACAAATATCGCTCGTTTAAAAGTATATAGAATAGGTACTTAACAGCAAGCAAAAACTGTAAAGGAGTAAATTCTAACGTACAACCGGTACGATAATTTAACGCCACACTCAAAATATGGGTAGGTAGATAGGTAGGTAACTAGCTGAGCCCGCAGCCACACACCAACGTGAAAACTTTTTAATTTTCCGGGATGAAAAACACTCTGCGTCCTTTCCGGATTTTAAGTTACCACTTAGTATCTCTCTGTTATGTTTTATAAAAGTATCTACATATACTTAACCACTAAAATTATGACAACTGAAACATATTTTTGTTTGTTATGAATAATAAAAAGATCAAAGTGCAAGTAACAGTAGGAAATTCTATGTTTTGTGAGACACGCAAATCCAAATTTTAGGGTTCCGTAGCAAACAAGGAACCCTTATATTTTCGCCATGTCTGTCTGTCTGTCTGTCCGTGGCTTAGCGCAGAGACTCGCAATTAGTACTAGAAAGCTGTAGTTTAGCATGGGAATACATAATAATCACGCCGACAAAGTGGTAAAATAAAATCATGAATCACTTTTTTGACCGGTTTTTTATTTTATCATATCCATAATAGTGTCCATTTCGTTAATTAAAACAGATCTTATTAAATAATTCACAATTAAATTATGTTATCAAAACATAACGCCAATAAAACCTAATGTATTCCACTTCGTGCCCAATTTTTTTTATCTATAGCAACTTTTTTTTTATTAAGGTCTAAAATACAAAAGTGTTGTGATTCATATCCTGTTGAATATGCAAGAAATCAAGAATATTCATAGCTGGCTCGTTAGTGGCGGGTCGGCTTCGTTTCAGGAAAGTATCGTATTAAATACCATGTACTATGTAATAGGTACTGCAGTTTATTTTCAAGTGTTACTTTTTACTCAGTTTTATAAACTTTTCCAGATAGGTAGTGTTTTGGACGTGTAAGGTAGGGTTTTTTTTAGATAATTTTATTTTCTTTTCTTATAGTTGTAGAAATGCGGTCGAAGATATTGGAAACTTGGTTTTATTTTGTTTATTTTACTGATTCTGAGATAAACTAAAGATGGTAGGTAATGTTCATGTTATCGTACTTTTTATTCATTCCCAATAGGTATTTTTATTTATGTAGTAAAACATTGGTTATTACGCGTCTATAGAAGACATTTTTCTATTAACAATAGAAAAATGCTTTGTACAGTGCACGAAATAAAAACATGAGCACAAAAAGCAGTGACACTGCACGGACGGTGAGAGGAAAAGACAAAACGAAATTGAAAAAGCCTTCATGGTACTTCCCTCCAGTAGCTGCACTAAAGAATTTTCGTATTTTTGACTTACATATTCATTTTAAATTCAACAACTGCGTGTCTACATATCTGCACACTCGGGAATCTGACTTTACACTGCATGGACAAAAATGCAAAACTTTAAGTTAAACGAAAAATAGGGGACCCATCAAATGATCCACATCAGATGGAAATGTACAAGGACAAAAGGAAACAAGAATATTCATCAATTACCAACTCAAGATATTGTTGAATAACAAATTTTAATTAACGAAAATCCTATTAACATGAAACCGAAATACTTGTATACGAATAAAACCTTAATACTTTGAGGTTTGTTTGTTTGTTGTTGACAAAAATAAGAAATGATTTACTGGCGCAAGTCGACGAAACCACAAGCGCTCTCTCACGGCGGCATCGCTGGAGCTTACTTATGTAGACGGGCCTGATAAGTCCCACTTTACTCTGATTTGTGGCCACCGTAAGCACCGATATATATTTTCATCAACGTTATTTATACGAACAAGTTATTTTTATGATATTCTTAAGGGGCACAAAGCGCGACAAATGTCTTGCAAGCTTTTGAAAAAATACCTTCCATATGTTACGCATATTTTATGAGTGTATGTGGAATCACCAGGTTTAATAGAATTCTATTTTTCAGCTGTGCATTCAGCCGATAAAATGCAAAAATATGTGATAAAATCTTTGGAATTATTTTTGCTCGATAGACATTCATGATCACTCGACCAAGCGCCAATTAGGTTACTGATCACTTCAAAAACGTAGGTACCTATTAATGCGTAAACCTTTTTTACACTGGTAACCCAATTAATGCTAATTCATCTAGACTAGATGCTATACACATTATACTCGTACCTACTTCGAATCGCAATAAGTAGGTAGACTCTGCATCCACCCTCCATGGTAACAAAAGAACTGACGGGCCCCGACATTTGTTGACGAGCGAACATCTCACTCCGGTTATTCTTTTAACTGTCTGCAAAATAGCGGGTACTTATTCGTTAATCCGAACATTAGGGTGGAAAAAATCTTCTTACTAGGTATAATAAGATTTCGCTTTTTTTTTTATCGTAGGTAATGTAGTGCTACAAGAGCGCTATAGCATGTGCATATGTGAGGGGCGTGAGGACATCGAATAATATATGATAAACTTTATTATATAACATAACATCAAAGCCAAAGTCAAATAAATTATTTCAATTAGGCACATAAAAACAAATAAGAACGTCGAAATTTACAAAAAAAAAAAATATTCCTTTCGCCCCTCCCAAAAGGTAGTTTTCGTATGGAGAAGAATGGGCAAGAAACTCCACCGTTCTCTTTTAAAATGTTTTCAGAACATTTTGTATACATTAATTATATAATTATATGTGAAGACGATGGGAATAAGATTACTGTAGGCAGATACATTAATTATGTGATTGATACATGGTACTCACATATTTACAAACTTTGTAAAATTATACGATATTCCTAACACTTTAGCAAGTAGTACTTCTAATGAAATCAATAGTTCTAATTCAAATAGCTTTATAATTTGAGGGAATAATTTGAGTAAAATTCATGAATAATTCGTACACCGTATTTATTTTGTATTATATTTTTAGTAAAACAATAATATTTCGATGGCGCGTGTATTATTTGATATTATCACCTATATCACAGTAAAGTGAAACTGCCTGAATAGTTCAAGAATAGTTTTTTATTTCACCTATTTCTTACTAAGCCATAAAACATCTCTTGGCTTTTTTAGAGAAAAGGGATTTTGAATGGGAAAGAAAAAACTATTTAGTCCGTCAGTAAGATAAAAAACAAATATTAGACACGTTTCTTTTGCTTTGTTATATTAATAAAAAATTAAAGATCGGGAGCGGTGGCTCACTACGTCACAAGTCAGTACAAAATCTACCGGGGAGTTACGTCATGCCACATGTAAACTCAATGTATTGCCGTAATCTTCTGATTACGTAAAAAAATAAAAAATACGTGTCCAATGTTTTTTAATAATCAACGTACAGGATAAAAAAAAATTGGCAATATGCCTATTTAAAAGAGCTGGATCGTGGATTCGTGGCCTATTGATAGCTATCTAAGCCATTGTACAGCCCATGTACAGCTCTTGCAATGCTTTTTACAACTGTTAACAAGGTACTAATGCTTAGGGCTGGTTAATTTGGAGCCAAATTTAGAATTTTAAAAGCAGTGTAGCCGGCTCCAAAGCAAAACAGCTTTGTGTTTTCAATAATTCTGTAGTCCAGTGACTATACAGCCTTGTGTGCTGCTTGGGAGGTACGAGAGGTACGCCTCCAAAATACGCTACGTATATTTTTTAAAGTTAGCTAGGTAACGGCCGGCTCAGCTATTTGTTATGAAAAGTCAAAAGCAAAAACAACCCGTTTATTCAGCTTTGACCGACCCGACTTTGTAAGCAAAAATCGGTAATTGACGCTGGTCTTAAGCTCCTGTGAGGTAAAATATCGGATTGGGTCATAATCAAAGGCTTACGAGTCAAAGCCGACAGGAAATCCTTCGTTTCATTATATATATTACAAAGAAACGTAATACTCACACGTTAATGAACCGTGAGAAAGAATAAATAGGTATTTTTAGGGTTCCGTACGTGGGAATGAAAAAACGGAACAATTTTAAGATCACTCGTGTGTCTGTCTATCCGTCTATCACAGCCGTTTTGCTCCGAATCTTATGGACCGATTAAGTTGAAATTTGGTATGTACAAAAAAAACTACTTGGTAGTTTCGGAGATATGTGGTGAGAATGGTAAATTTTCATCTATTTTCTTAAATAACTTTAAAACTGTTTGTTTTAAAATTATAAAAAATAAATATTTGAGACCCTCACAGTACGCAGTTTCATTAAATGTGTGACATGGAGTTTGTAAAACGTTTTCGTTTAGGTTACACGTCCGAATTTGGGTCACAGAAATTCCATGTACCACATTTCAACTTAATCAGTCCATTAGATTCGAAGCAAATTGGCTGTGACAATCGGACAGACAGACACACGAGTGATCCTATAAGGGTTCCGTATTTTGATTCCGACGTACGGAAACCTAACAAGTTTCTTTGGTAACAACTATACCTAAAGATCTCTCTAAAAGTACCTACTAGAGTAGAGACAGCTTTCCTCCACAATACAGCGTAATCTAATGACTATCCACAAAGCAACAAAGTAAGTAGATGTCAAACTTTTAATAGTTTCACAAAGATAATATACGAACAAGTTTTAAATCCAATTTAAAGTCGACATCTCTTTGATATATAATACCTAAGATATTTAAATATTTAAGATGTTGAAATAAAAGATAACTAGGTCCCACATCTAACAGAAAATGAGCATACCATGTAGGTATTCAGTTTCACTATCCGTTTTCCTCTCGGGCAAGCATAGACTCGGATTGGAGCTGGTAAATTCTCCTGGTGGACTAAAAAACGGAAAAAGAAATACAAAAGGCGTCCGCCAGCAAAATTACCTGGGGCCACGTAACAATGTAATATCGACCTTAGCTTTTAAGAAATAAAAGTCAAATAGCAACAAATGAAATCTTGGTAGACATGTTCGTGAGCTTCATTTGGGCAAAGGGAGGTCAAACACTTAAACTCCGGAGATACAAGATTGCAGACGAGTTGAGGCAAACGAAGCAAGCTTCATGAATCGCTTTCGTGCATGCGAGGGGGAATTTTTGAGGGCTGCTACGTAATCAACCTGCTATTTTGTAATACATGCACTTGACGAAAGCTTTTCATGACGTGGAAATATTCATTATAAGTAGAGATACCACTATAAGTAGAGATATCACTATAAGTAGAGATATCACTGTAACTATATCATGCGCTTCGAATCTTGATTTAGTACACTGCCGGTGAAATAAATTAACGTGACGTTACTACATTCATATTTACAGCATTCCGTTTATAATGAATTAGGTCTTTATTTTAGAAAATCCTTTTGTGCAAGCATCCGTTCTCTATTCTTATTCCCCGTAGAGTTAGTCATATTCATTCCCGCTCTGGAATAACACACACTTATATATACAGAACAGATCATCACTGGGGACCGTTTGAAAAAGGGAAAACGTGTGAAAAAATAAGCCTTTTTTTCCGTCGAAAGGCGTGAACGCGACGCATCACCTATTTCTAAAGGAACGTAAATAAACGCACCTTTAAGAGTGCGTTTGAATCGACACATGTCCGTGCATCCTCGCGTGAGTCAACATTCACCGGAGCCCTATTCTGAGGCAATATGGCACCACTCATTTATTCTCGGATGCGGCTTTCCTGTCAAGTGATGTGAACTCTTCGTATGAGTTAACGAAACTGAAAGCATTAGAGGTAAACGAATCGAAATTATCTTCTAATTAGTAATAATCAATCTGCCTAGCCTTTTCCCAACTATGTTGGGGTTGGCTGCCCGTCTAACCGGATGCAGCTGAATACCAGTATTTTACATGGAGCGGCTGCCTATCTGACCTCCACAACCCAGTAACTGGGTAATACGATACCCCTTGGTAAGACTAGTTGTCAGACTTTCAGGCTTCTGACGACCCGTAACGACTGTCAAAGATCTACCAATAACAGCCGGGACCGATGGCTTATATGGCTTATATATATCTCGATATGTAAAGATGGTCACCTATCCACGGGCCAACCCCGGAAAACGTAGCTTAACCTAATGGATCAACCCATACGGCTGTTATTACTTAGCCACAAGCTCCCCATAAGTATCCTATCTCCTAACTAGTAAGTGGCCGTAAATAATACAGTTCTCTTAGCCATAGTTAAATCAGTCAATGTAAACAATGCAAAGCAAAGAAATTGGATTCATCCACAAATGGTATCGGGTTATTAGAAAGTTAATAGTGTGCCTCTTACATGCAACGACAAATGAATCTACTGCCATGCAAGAAAACCAATTCAAAAGATAAAATGAACGGAATTTGTATCGGAATAATCCTTTCTATTGCTTAGTATATTCAGAGGAACGCTTCTAATTACTACAACTCGTTGGTGCGGTTGCCTTTGCCACATCATCAAAGGGGTTTCAGGTGACGTTGGTACTTCCAAAGAAAACAGCTTTTGTTTTCTTTGACCGGGACCTGAACACACGACAGCTTTTAGATTTCCTTACCTAGATTAGTTCTTTTCATTTATCCTCAGTTTCATTTAATAAAATCTTTAAGCTTTTTCACAAAGTGTTACAACTTTAAGCTGGATTATAAGAAACAGTCTACAACATTGGTAGTAAAATAAATTGAGCTGCTTGACAAATCAAAACGCTTAGTGCACAAGAGCAAAGTTCGAGCGAGCTCCGTTGTAAATCTAGATCGTAAACTAACATTAATCGTCCGTAGAGAACAAACTAGTTTCTCTAATTATTTCCTCGCCTTCGACCCTCTGGTTTTGTCTCACGGATTGCTGCATTAATCGTGATATTCAATGGGATCTTTAGTGCGTCACAAAATTGCACGAAATAATGGGGCTGGGGAAAATTAAAATAAACGTTGGTATACCAAAATGGGGGTTGAAATTATTTCCGATACGTAACTTCATTATGCCTTCGGCTCTCTCCCCTCAAACTCAATACCGCAAATCGGAAGAAAAGTATGTGTTGTGGAATCTGAGCGATATGTTCCATTATGCCGACATCCCAACACACACAAATATTATCTTCCTGCCATCAAAACCCAGAGGAGGCAACGGAGAGTTACAAAACACGCGGCAAATCGGGGCGGTCCCCAACCGGGAAAGGGTGTAAGTAAGTACATAACAAACATTGGGAGAACGTAAAAAACTAAAACCGAAATAGCGTAAGATTGTGCCACTAAGAGGATTAAAAAACAACCGGCCAAGTGTGAGTTGGTCTCGCTTGTTGTGGGTTTCACAGTAACTCTGAATGGAATTAAAAGTTACGTGTTTTAGAACTTTCTATGAACACTTTCGACTCCACCTATTTTCATAGAAAGGAAGTTAGCCACGTTTGTACTTCAGTAAGTTCGGTTTACATTGGCTATGACCCTACCGGCCTTAAAATCAAAGCATTTATTTCAATTAAACCATCTAAATACAGGTCCCTACTTTTAAGTTAAGCTTATTATTTTTTTTGTAGTCAACACCAATTCCACGCTTTAAAATCCTTTTCGGAGAAGTCAAGGTTCTGCAAACATACTAACAACATTTATCCTTAAACGCTTCAATTTTTCAATCTCTATGACGGAACCCTAAAAATATAAATCATCACGAAACATTATTAACGGTCTTCAGTGACAATGTCGACAGACTCAGGAAATAAAACATCCGAATGCAGTGTTCCAAGCATTCTAGTTCCCACCCTAGGTTGTAGTACTGCCTGAGTAGGTACTCTGTGTATCTCAACGGTATAATAATACCGCTCTGCAATCACGGGTTGTGTTTACTCAAGGACCGTTGTATTTATTTGCTAAACTCTTGAGGGTGCGCCTGTTACGCCTGGTAACATCGGCCTAATTTTCAAAACGAAAGCTGAATAAGCATTCGATTGGAGTTCCGATAAACATTCCTCGTATACAGGTAATTGGTTTAATTTAAAGTTAATTTTCGTAGCTTTTTATTTAATGAGGTTCCCGAGAACAAATTGTTGTACAACAAATGCTAAATATAGAAGAGGAAGGACGTTCTCTCGAAGCACAATTCGAATCAATCACTCTCAGTCCATGTTTTTCTGTATGAACCCATTAAGGCAAGTCTTATCGGAGTTATCAATCAATGAATTGCAAATATTGTGGGTCATTTGATTTTAAATCCACTCCTATCCCCGAACACAGATATTTTTAATACTTAAAAGGAGACCTCTATGTAAGATTAAATATTGTAGAAGCGTGTATAGCCAAAAAAAAAAAAGAATTGAAACTAACTTCCATCATTGAAGCAGAGGTAAATTGGACGGAGTATAATTAATATGGTATATCTTTCTATGATTGTATAATAAACGCGCAACAAAAATTGTAAAGAAACGCTAGACGTCCTGCGCAACCTAGTTTAAATTCCTTGGGTACTTTTTAATCCATTCAGAACCATCTTTGAATTATCCTCGAAGACGGAAGAGGAATCCACAGCGCGGTTTACAAAGGTTACTTTTACATAGATTTGTTATAATTAAAAGTTCATCACAAAGAGATCTCGATCAATCGTTGAAATTATAATTTCGAATAAGTTCAATCGGTGTCATTCTTTTAAAAGTCGGGAACGACTGCTCCGCAATTGAATAGGAGTTTTCAATTAAAAGTGAAAACCGAATGAAAAGCTGTTCGATAGGTTAGAGGCGTGTTACGAACATAGTAAGTGGCTACACGACCAAAGACTTCGCAATTAAATTTTAGGATTCCAAAGCCGTACTTTAAAGTTCCTAATTTAATCCTAGTTCCATTCTAATCAAAGATCGAATCTTCAGTAGTTAAGTAATAGGATTAGTGCCTCAAAGCTACTAGATATTCGGCGTATCTTTTGTATAGCATTTTCATTCATTAATACTACTTAAAAAGTATATTTTCCCTCTAAGTTTATCATTAAGTATTCACCTACGTAGTGGTGTTGTATAATGATTTACATATTTTATTCCTAAACATTTCGCCAAGGCTTTATAATAAATTCATCGTAATCTAAAATATCCACATCATCATTTACTTACTTTATCTTGCATATAACTCACACGTATATGGTGTGTATGTACGTACATATTTCTTGTTGGTATGTATTTTGTGATCCAGACGACTTGGGAGCAGTATATCCTAAACTTTACCCAAAACCGGTTTGCAATATTAATGTATTGTACGTGGTAATCTTACTGATGTCGATACTGAGCCGAACAACTGAAATTATAATAACTGCCTTCCTTATACTCTGCGTGAGTATTATGATATTCTATCTGCGGAGATAAATGGGTTTACGTGTGTAACTAAAAAAGTATTAGTAATAGATGGTTTTGGTGCATATGTAGAGATGTAAACTGGCGCACGTTTCGGCCTAACTACTGGGTTGAGGGCGGAACTCACGGGAGCACGTTTTCGTCAAAGAAATTTACGTACGTATCTGTAAGATCCGGTGATGAGCTCACGGAAAAACCTCCGTGAAATTACCTTCTTAATTATGCTTTTGGGTATACATATAAAGCAGGTTCCTTCAGTTGCCTGCCGGTATTACGGAGTCTGTTTACTTTATCCTAGAGATATTAAAATACTTAGGTATTTCTCAGTATTTGTTGTTTTGTGATAAATTGAGCTGGAAGAAAAAAAATGAAATTAAACTTGAAGTCAACTCTAAAATTACCGATGATATTTTTTTATCAAGGAAAACATAAATTGCTTCTACAGCTGACATTAATAATTTAGAAGTCGATCTCTGACATCAAAGCTTACCGATTAATATCGTGTTTTAATGGAAGCTTAGCAACAAAACATTAATTACAAAGTCGAACGGTGTACGGCGCCTTTACTGTTACTGTTGAACTCGACGGATTCAATTGTAAGTTTTAACTCTCTGTATCTGGGTGTTACAGTAGCGATTATAAATTCAAAGTTTGAGTGCGAACGGGTTCAGTTGTGACTTGAGAACAATAAATAAATAATAATAATTACATTTATTTATTTATTTAAACTTTTCGCACTCAAAAAGGTACAAAGGCGAACTTAAGGCCTCAGGCATTTTCTGTACCAGTCAACCAAGGGTGGTGAAGAGATAAGATGGCAGGTGCTCTGTTTGAGAGGAACAAAAAAATATATAATGCTTTATTACTAAAATAGGTACAACAGTACATAAATAGGTTACAAACTACATACGTACATACATATTTACTATAATATATACCTATACTAGCTGCCCGCCCCGGCTTCGCACAGGTAGCACTATGTACTTATCTACGGTGCACTACCTACCTACCCTACCTACCTACCCTACCTACCCTACCTACCTACCCTACCTACCTACTCTACCTACCTACCTACCTATCTACCTACTTACTCCACCTACCTACCTACCTACCTACCTATCTACCTACTTACTCCACCTACCTACCTACTCTACCTACCTACCTACCTACCTACCTACTTACCTACTTACTCCACCTACCTACCTACCTTACCTACGTATCTACCCCACCTAGCTACCTATCTACCCTACCTACCCTACCTACCCTACCTACCCTACCTTCCCTACCTACCCTACCTACCCTTCCTACCCTACCTACCCTACCTACCCTACCTACCCTACCTACCCTACCTACCCTACCTACCCTACCTACCCTACCTACCCTACCTACCCTACCTACCCTACCTACCCTACCTACCCTACCTACCCTACCTACCCTACCTACCCTACCTACCCTACCTACCCTACCTACCCTACCTACCCTACCTACCCTACCTTAGGTGTATGAAAAATAGATAGTAGCCGATTCTCAGACCTACTGAATATGCATATAAAATTTCATAAAAATCGGTCAAGCCGTTTCGGAGGAGTATGGTAACTAACATTGTGACACGAGAATTTTATATATAAGATTATATATGTATATACTAGCTTCTGCCCGTGACTTCGTTCAAGTGGAAGTCGTAACACACCACAATAACAGACACATTTTTATAAAACTACCCTGTATACTATGTATACGTACGTTTATAGTTTTGTATTCAACAGCTAAAATATACAGAGAGTCAGACTGGTGAGGCGGGAGTAAGCGACGTACAGTTGTCTGTGGGAGAAACCGCTTGTCCTGAGGTCAACACCCGCAGCCTTCAGTGTCTGCCCCTGTGACTTGTTGATAATAATCGCAAAGCAATACTGACAGGGAACTGCACAAACTGGAAGACGTAACTGTGGCGAATTAGGGGTATACGCAGTATAAACACTATCTCGCCAACGCTACAACCTGTTAGAATTTTCGCCGATGACGTTTCTTTGCAAAGACACGACTTTGAGCCGGGTTCCATTACACAGCTTCTATATACATATTAGTTTTACAAAATGTAAAAAAAAAGAATCATAAAAAATACCAGTAGTTGGGAAAGGAACTTACAAAAACAGGTTTGCAAAGCCCACCAATTTAAAAGGGATCGCACTGATGAGAACTGGACACTACAAAGCTGCAAGGAACAGATGTCTTCAGATTATACGCAATGCTTAACGCCGCCACATTCTAGATATTATCAATTCTTCCTCTTCTGCCGATATTTTGAAATTTCTTGGAACTCTTGGTATCGGCAAACCGCGAAATTTGGACCTTCCTAATTCAATTGACTTGGACGATCTCAACCGTCATTTCTCCACTGTTTCTACCATGGATCGTCCAACCAAAACAACTTAGTCTGTCCCTTATTTCAGGTGTAACGCGTCCCCATGTTAATCGTTTCAGTTTCGTCCCAGTTGAACCAGGAGAGATCAAAACAATCATCACATCCATTAAATCAAAAGCGGCGGGATGTGACAATATCACCCGTGGTATGATCATTACTATTCTGGTAAATTTTTCCCTATACACCGGCGTATTCCCTTCCTTGTGGCGCAAAGCCTATATTCGTCTACTACCTAAGGTTTCTAATCCCTCTCTTCCTACCCATTTCCGCCCCATTTCTATCCTTCCCTTCCTATCCAAAGCGCTCGCGGCCTGCGTCCACAAACAATTCTCCAATTTTGTTCATCGTAACTCACTCATTAGTCCTTTTCAATCTGGGTTCAAGCCCGGGCACAGCACTGTTTCCGCCCTTCTTAAAGTGACTGGCGATATAAGGGCAGGACTGGAAGACACCAAAGTTACTGCACTAGTGTTGGTCGATTTCTCTAATGCCTTTAATACCGTCAGTAACGATATCCTATTAGCCATCCTGTCCTATGTTATGGTGTCTCCCGAGGCACTGGAATTGTTCTCCTCTTACCTTCAGGAACGTCAGCAGTCCGTTCATGTTGGAGATTCTACATCATGCTGGTGTGATTTGGAAACTGGCGTTCCACAAGGCGGTATTCTTTCCCCTCTTCTGTTTTCTATATTTATCAATCTTATAACTTCCGAGCTTCAGTGTGCGTATCATCTGTATGCAAATGACTTGCAGTTGTACTGTCAAGGGAGGGTCGAAGAAATTTCTGACGCTATCGATAAATTAGACAGAGACTTGATAGCCATAAAAACCTGGTCTGATAGATTCGGCTTAGCAGTAAACCCTAATAAGTGTCAGGCGATCATCATCGGAAGTTCTCGGTATGAGTAAGGTGGATGGCACAACCTTGCCACCAGTTGTCTTCAATGGTTCGGTCGTCCCATTTAGTGCTGATATGAAGGACCTAGGCTTGCACATTAATAATACTCTGAACTGGCGTACTCAAGTCGCGAGGGTCAGCCAGAAGGTAACTGGAACGCTGCGGGCTTTGTACCAACTGAAAAATTTACTACCAACAACTACGAAGACAATGCTTGTGCAGTCCTTAATTTTCCCTACCATCGATTATGGTGATGTGTGCTACTATGACCTGAATGCAGACCTCCTCGACAAACTTGATCGTCTTCTCAATAACTGCATTCGATTCGTTTTCAATCTACGTAAATATGATCATGTTTCTGCGCATCGGTCGCTTTTAAAGTGGTTGCCCATACGCCAGCGCAGAGAGCAAAGGGCGCTGCCCACCTTTTTTTATTTCTTGTCTCTCCCACTTCCCCTAGTTATCTAGCCCCCCACTTTCAATACATTTGTGACAACCGCAGTAAAAATCTACAGTCATCAAATAATCGCGTTCTTCACTGTCCCACTCACCGCACAGACTTCATTCACTCCTCCTTCTTCATTCAGTCTATCTCCCTGTGGAATACACTCCCCCAGGAAATTAGGATGGCAACTAACCGATTATCCTTTAAAGTTAAAGTTCGCGAGCACATTCGTAAGAAGCTGGCAGTATAATCAAACGTTAATGTTTTCCCATTATTTGTCTTATTTGTTTTATTATATTCGTGTATTTATGTATATTTATTTGTGCTTATATTTATATATAATAATTAGACATATATTTTATATTTATAGTTTGTAATAGGTATATGTGTATCTTTATATATTACTTAAATATTTTTGAATTCCTAAATTTTTCGTTATTGCACCTACCACTGTTTGTCTCTGCATCACCCAAAGGTTGACTGGTAGAAAATGCCTATGGCATTAAGTCCGCTTCTGTACATTTCTGTGCTTGAAGTATTAAATAAATAAATACAAAGCCGCTTACTTTTTTGCTGTTGTTGAAAGTTAGCTAAAATAGTCGTTGCACAACACCTCACAAAAAGGCGTATCGTTGCACTCTAAATCGATGGGAATTTTAAACATGGTGTGCGCTGTTTTGCCACCAGGAAGCAGTTTGGCAATTGCAAGTTTGCCTTGCTTCCTGACCTCTACAGGATGCCAGTGGTATTAAATGTTTTTTCTTTTTCACCAGGAGTACCCAAGAAAAACATTTTACCCTGACTGAGCCCAACACTTTGGAGAACGGTGTTAAAAAGTTCCCTTTACTCTGAGGTGAACATAGATACGTGGTTATCGTAGAAGATGGTACTCATGGCGCCTGGATCATAATTAGTTTCGCCGGCTTATTACTAATTTCAGCGGTCTTGATGTGCCCATGATTGCGGAGCCGGTAACCCATAGTCGATCAGTGGATTGCCACCGATGGAAATTAACACGTCTTGTTATGTGAATTAAGACAGCTGTTAATAACGCGTTCATCAATCTGTTTAATGTCACCTTCAGTAATACGCCGCAAGGTTCGTAAAAAGTCTTCGGATAGATGATGCCGATATTTCTCTCATAACAGAACTGGGTTTGCGATTCCACAAAACACTAAAATTATGGCAAACACATGCCGCAGACTACTGGGATTGTCGCTGACGCTGGCCTTCTCTCGGTGTTGGTCACCGTCGAAAAGGTGACGTGCTACGCAGGCTGCACGGAATTTGGGATACTTTGCATCATCAACTGTCCTCAAGAACGCAAATGACAATGGGTCCTGTACTGTGTGAAGTAATAACCGAAAATAATATTAAAAATAGTGATAGTTTATTTCTCTTAGTAAATTTTTACAGAGCGTAATATCTAGTAAATAATGCTAAGTACTACATTCATAGCGACTTCAAAATGTCACGTCCACACACAGGTTTTAAAATCGCTAGGACAAATCGGTAGCAATTTCTTATTGCTTACTAAGTTTACCTTTTTTATTGAATTAAGTATTAATTAATTACTGACTATTACATACATATTCGTATTAAAAAATGTAAAGAAATATATATAAAGAAAAAAAATACTAATAGTTAATGTAAAAAAAGAATCACAAAAAATACCAGTAATCGATCTTACAACCACTGCTTTGAAAAGAGTTGTGCAACCCCCTTAGATAATTGATGTTGTTGAAAGTTAGCGGAAATAGCCGCTCTTATATTTCACGATTGACTCCTTAGCTCCATAAAGGTATAGCGTGATGATAATTATTTAAAATGTTAAATCGGTAACTATTTGCAATATCCTAACATTTTAGCGCGTCCTTTTCAGATTTTCGGAGAAGAATACGAACATAATCTGATCTTACTCATCCCCCATAGCAAATAGCGTGATAGTTTATACCCTACAGCTCTACCACACTTATAGGAAATATCTAGGCCAAATTTAAGCAGAATCTGTCCAGTAGAATTTGCGTGATGCTGAAACATACAGGACAAACAGACAAAAATTCTAAAAACTATATTTTCGGCATTAGAATCGATCCAGAACCTCGTAGAAATTACTTTTTTCAAAAATATTCAATGTACAGTTTTGACTGCGCAACGATTTTATTATATGTATAGATACGAATTCAAGGGAGAGAGGTGTTGAGATGAATTTACTCTATTTATTTTGAAAATAACTCCGCAATTTCCGCTTAAATGCATACCGACTGGTGGCCCGTCCTGATATTAAGAGGAAGAGCATTCCAAAGAAGAATGAACTGAATATGAAATACATTCTTTATTGCCATAAACAGGTTACAGAAAAATTTGAGACCCGGCTCCAGAGCTAGGCTAGAAAATCTGTATTTCAGGGGCCAGTGATTTCTTCTTTTTTCTGATTATTTAGAAGATAGAAAAGCTTGGGATTGAGCTGCTCGCTTTGCTAAGCCTTGTGAAAACCATAAAATTTGACATTTCAATTATTCATCACAATAAACCAGTTTTATATACTTATATACACATTGACATTGTTGAAAATTATATTCAAAATGACACGATTACTTTGTAAAGTATTATATTATTTTAATTATTGTGAATGTGAGGACTAAGTGGATATTTTTTTAATTTCTTTTTTTCGTTTTCATTTATTTTTTCTTTCTCAGTTAGTTTTAATGATGGTCTGGCGGTTTGAGTAGTTGATGCGGCCTACCCAAATATTCTGTCTTTGGTATTGTTCGTCGAGTTGAGCTCCTTAAGTTCTGAGTTGAGCTCCACGATTACTGACAAATGCTTGCACTGACTGGACAGGTCCACTCGAATCTGTGTGGTTCTTTCCTCAAAAGACCATTTCAGACACTAATCTACATGGTCCTCACATGGCTTGACCAAGATTATGTCTGGACTTTAAAAGAGACTGTGACCTCTGAGTTTGTTTCGGCCTTTCTTCTCAGAGTAGTCAGATAGGAAACACCGACCTCATCTAGCTTATTTTTTTAATATTTTTTATATGACGTGTAAAAGTGATTCCGATATCCTATTTACAGAATAAACAATTTCATTTCATTTCATTTCACGGCAACATAATTGTGACTAATTCCAGTTTCTTCATTTCGATATAACTTTTTTTGGATAGACATTTCAGTTTCGCTATGATACAATAAAATGATAAAATGGTTAAGGCCCTACGAGCAACATAGGTTTTAAAGTGCTACAAGGGTGGGGACGTTTTGCTCATTCTTCTTTACAAAATAAAATAAGAAATAATAATTATCAATGTTACATAGGTACGTGTGTACCTATGTAACATTGATATTTAATTTTGAATTCACATTGTATGGAAATTATATACAATGTGAATTAAAAAATTAATTTAAAAAGAAGTCAGCGTACACTAGAAATGTATAGCTTGATGTGTACTTAATTGGGCGGACCGGGAGGGCGTGTCAGAGTTTTACTGACTAAAACCCACCCGTGTTCCTTCCGTAGCCTGTGTGCCGGGACCGCGATATACCTTTCGGACAAACTCGAAACCCTTTTTTTTTTGTTTGAGGATGGGAAATCATCAAATGACTTCTCCCGCTCTGGGCAGAGCGAGAGGGTGTGTCAGACTTTTACTGACTAAAACCCACCCGTGTTCCTTCCGTTGCCTGTGTGCCGGAACCGCGACATCCCTTTCGGACAAACCCGCAACCCCAGCAGGCATTGGTCTTTCGACCCCGTCGGTTGGTGCTGACATCTCTTTGAGGCGCGCGTGGAACACAACGCGCCGTCGACACGGGCCTGGTCCTTATCGGACGGCGAGCTGCCTATTGTTCACCGTCCGCAAGCCCGCGCCTACGGTGGCCGGAAGTCGGCTCTCGACTCCCGACGCCCGGGGCGTCTCCTGCGGCGACTAGGGCCGCGAGGGCGTGCAGCTTGCATCTCCCTCGCGCGCCCCGCCTCCTCCTTCGCGAACATGACTGCTTCGCAGAAGGAGGTGACGGCCTCCCATGCACTCTCTCTCCGAACCATGGCCTGAACCAGGGCCGGACGCGAGAGATCGCCGCCGCCGATCGCCTCCGTGAGGACACGGTGCTGTTCAAGCCGGGCAGACCTCCACCGTATGCGCCACCGTGTCCTCCGGGCGATTCCTCCCGCCTTACGCGGAACAGGAACCTCCCGAAACAACCATGTCCGGTGAGGACCTGCGTCAGGCGGAAGGTGAGGACGCCATGGCGCCTCTCAAGCCACTCCTCAAAGAGGGGACTTATCGCCGCAATTGTGGCGTGCCCAGCGCTGGGTTGCGACAATCGCACACTCCATGCCTCCATGAGATCCCGCCGGAGCTCTGTCCGCTGTGCCGTGATTTCTCGCGGCAGCGGAGTCACACCCCGGCGTTTCGCCTCCTCGCGCAACTCCCACATTTGCGCGAGGACTTTCGCCTCCAGATCCCATGGCGGTAGTCCAGCAATTTGGCTCACCGCCTCACGGGAGACCGTGCGGTATCCCCGGACCAGCCTGATGGCCATGACCCTTTGGGACGCGTTCAACCGCTGGGCCAGTCGCAGCCTCAATGAGAAAACTCGCAACCCTGGACTTATGTAACTTAGTCTTGTGTACGAGATCGAATTTGACAAACTTGACTAACTGACTTTGTAGCATAACCTAACATCACGCCTGTATCCCCGTGATAAGCAGAGGTGTACCTATAGTACACCCACATTTCGCGAGTAAAGCCACACTGTGCAACTTTATTGCACGTGGCATACCATCAAATTGCAGCATCAATTGACTGGCATTGGCAACACGTACAATTGTTGCACAATTCGGGATAGTTAATTGCTTGCTTCAAAAACGGTGAAGGAAAACATCGTGAGAAAACCGAGAAATACCTGAGAGATATGTCTCGACGGCATGAGAAGCCACGTCAGAGGCCCATGGGCGGCTTTAAAACTCTGACACCAGGTTAGTCACTAACCACATGAAAAGAAGAAGCAGTTAGCGTCCAAAACTGAAAAAAAAACGCATTAAATTCTGGCATGAAAATGTTCTATCATTTAAACATGATTGAACGAAACAAGGTATAAAACACCTTGAGAAGACGTTCAATAAAATTTAATGAAATATTTGGCAGCGCAAATACAATGAATCAATACCAGACAATATTTTTTTTTATTTGACTATGTTTTATTTATATGATAAAGCAAAAAATATGTGTGTAATATTTTTTTGTTATCTGACTGACGAACATTTCTTTTTCCCCATTCAACAGTGCTTTTGTAAAAAGGTTGTGCAACTCTGTGTTTAGACGAGGCAAAACTTGCATGCAATAATTACCTTAGTTTAAACAGAAGTCGCATACAATTATTGAATGGTAAAACTTGCATTCATTGATTGCATGCCATTTTATGGAAATCGCACGCGTGTAAACACTTGCATGCAATTCTTGAATGGCAATAATTGAACATGCTTTATGGCATGCGATTATTGCTCTTGAACGTTCTAGAAACTTGTTCCGCGTAGATGGGGCTTTATGTTTAAATCCTATGTCCTAGGGGGCGAGCCTATTGACATCAACCGGGTACATATCCCGACTTTGTAGTTTATCAAATTATTATTGTAGCTTCATAATTTAATGTCGTGATGGCCCAGTGGCCGAAGGCGAAGGCTTCCCCTCTCATGCACGAGGTTGTGGGTTAAAATCCGGGCACGTACCAATGTGGCTTTTTCAATTCATATCTACTTTCTGAGTTTATCTTGGTCATTACTGACATCGGTGAAGGAAAACACCGTGAGGAAACCTGGACTTACAGTTAATATAAGTCTGAAATCGACAACCCGTCTTGAGCAAGTGTGGCGATCAATGCTCGTGCCTTCTCTGTATGAGAAAAGGCCTGCAGGGTAACCTGCAATGGGACAGTAACAGTCTGGTATTATTAATAATTTATAGTTAGCACATCTCACTATGCTGCAGCGAAAAGTACTTCCTGAAGAGAAACATCGTGATTTTGAAAATAATCTTTGTCATCGTCGAATTCGGGTTAAAACATTCGCTGAATAATGTACGTAAAGGGCTAAGATCTGAAATCCTATAAATATTTTCATGTACCTAATCTATATATATAAAAATGAAAAACTATTTCCCTTGATCACGCCATTACTTGAGAACGACATCACCAATTTCATTCATCTTTTTTTTAAAGTTTTCTATTACTTTGTAGAAGGTTCTTACGCAAAGAAACATTAAGAAAATAGCGCAGAAAATTGGTAAATTTCAAAAAATTGGTAAGTAAGTCGGTATTTAGGCATGTAGGTAGGGTAGGTAGGTAGGTATGTAGGTAGGGTAGGTAGGGTAGGTAGGGTAGGTAGGGTAGGTAGGTATGAAGGTAAGTATGTAGGTAGAGAAAAATAACAATAAAAACAAAATTCAAAAGTCATTTATTCAAACTAGGCTGAGAATCAGCACTTTTCGAACGTCAAAATTACATAAGACAGTTCCCCAAAAACGCCCACCCTTCATCATTTCCTAGTGCTTAAGCTGGGAAGGTAGGGTACCTAGGTAGGGCAGGAAGGGCAGGTGGGGCAGGTGAGGCAGGTGGGGCAGGTTGGGCAGGTTGGGCAGGTTGGGCAGGTTGGGCAGGTTGGGCAGGTTGGGCAGGTCGGGCAGGTCGGGCAGGTTGGGCAGGTGCGGGTAGGGTAGGGCAGGTTGGGCAGGTAGTGCGGGTAGGGTAGGTAGGTGTGCCGTAGATAAGTACTTAGTGCTACCCCTGCGAAGCCGGGGCGGGCAGCTAGTCGATTAAATTATTATCCTCCTCATCTCATTTAATGACAATTGATTTTGCATACCTTAGCCAACCAGGTACATTTAAATACTTTTCAATTTAATATGAAACTTATATTATTCTCACTACATGTACAGGCGGGATCTATTGAAATTCACTCGTGCATGCCATACTTTATTGCAGAAATACCTCGGCTCGAGTTGAAATGCACTATATGCCGATGTTTATGAACCACTGCATTTTTAGGGTTCTGTACCGCAAGGGTTTTTTTTTTGGGTGGGAAATTATCAAATCCTGGCGAGCTACCCATCGCTCACCGTCCGCAAGCCCGCGCCTACGGTGGCCGGAGATCGGCTTGCGTCACCCGACGCCCGGGGCGTCTCCTGCGGCGACTAGGGGCGCGAGGGCGCGAATCTTGCCTCTCCCTCACGCATTCCGCGTCCTCCTTCGCGAGCATTACTACTTCGCAGAAGGAAGTGACGGCCTCCCATGCACTCTAGCTCCGTACCATGGCCTGAACCAGGGCTCGGGCCGGACGTGTGAGTTCGCCGCCGCCGATCGCCTCCGGGCACGGCGGTGCTCCGCCCAAACCGAAAGGGTGCGAACGGATTCCTATTACGAAGGGAAGGCTCATCTGTCCGTCCGTCCGTCCTTAACGGGGATACACTCCCTAAGCGAAATCCGTAAGTTTGGCCGATGTTTCGGGTGGTTCGTACCCAGCTCATTTACGGGCATAAAGTATGTATCTACGGCTGTATCTTTTGAACCGTAATAGCTAGACACTTGAAATTATCACAGAGTGACGACAAAAGAAAAAATTAAAAGGGTCATACAAGACATATAACAAAACCTGTTTAAAAAAAAAAGTACTTTAAAACAAAATTGTGTTCATTATTGTATCGTGGTACGCAACCCTTCGTGTGCAAGACAGACTGGCACTTTTTTATCTTTTCGGTAAATATTAAAAGGAAGAATTTTAGTCAGGTGGGATCTACGTCATTTGATAGAGTGTGCGCTTGTGGCGCGGTACAATGCCGCACCTTCCAATTCAATCGTAGGGTGAAATGAATATCGGTGGAAATATTCTTTACGTTTTAGGTCTTGAGTGGTGTTCCACTTTGAGAAGCGTAAAATATTTTTTTTCTGGGATTTGCCCAAGCCCTTGATAATATTTTGTATTATAGTTACTTTCCTTGTATCTAATGGTGAAAAATTCAATGGTAGGTTCGATGCAAAATACGTTTTTTTATAAGTAGTTACAGTTGCTAGTCCACGACTTCGTCCACAACTATACCAACCATAAAATATATCCTATAGAACTCGGCAATAGTGTAGCTTTCTCACCCCGCGTCCTAATAAAAAAGCGACTAAGCGCCCATCGCAAGCTCGCGCGAACGTTGTTCGTACGAACTAGCGATCAAAAGTACCGTAGTCAAACTGGTGTCCTAATTGACATTCGGGCGGTTTATTCGCGCGGATAAAGTGTTTGATTACTAATTCGCGCGAACTGAGTTCGTATGAATGAGCGATCAAACATACTCATACCAAAGAGGTAGCCTTACTGACTGAAACTGAATGAACCGAACGAAGCCGGACGTTATAGCGTCGCGCCGCACTTGATTGGAGGAGTGGAGTACAGAGTGACACTTTTCTGACGTGAATTGAAATGTGACTTAGGAACTAGTCATAACAAGCGCCCGAGGCGCGCGCCCAGTATACTGCCATAAGGGCGCGCGCCAAGCGCGCATTGGACGCTCGTCAAACACAACGAGATTTTCACATTTTGTTGTAACTTTATGTCCCGTATAATGGTTTCTTTTAAGTTTATTACTGATGCAAAGAAAACGACAAGGAAAAATAGTAAAAAAGAAACTTGTGTCCACGGGTCGAGGGCGCTCAAAGGGCGCCCGAGGGTGCCCTCGTCATACGCGCGTTCGACGCGCGCCCTTGGTCGGCAGCGCTTGATATAATTCGTTTCATAGAAATTCATACAATTTTATTGATCGCCCAAAACGTAACGTACAAGACGCGCGGCCTCGGGCGCTTGTTATGATCAGTCCCTGATTGACACGAATACGCGATGTCCATCTTCGGCGATCGCTTTTATTAGCACAAACCGCGCCCGCGCGACGATCGCTTTTGATTAAGTCGTGGCAACTATGAAATGATTTTTATAATCGGATCAGTACTTGCAAAGATTACCTCCTACAAACAAACAATTTACTTTTTCGTAATATTAGTTTAGATGATGAGATTTCCTTTGTATATTGTCTAATAAAACCATTGAAAACGCAGTTCCCTTCTAACAATTATAATTTATAATAGTGTTTCAACAATAGAAGCTCCACAATAGCCCGTAGCGATTATAAAATAGACAAACAAATCGCAGCTATTTGTTCAAATCTGTTTTGTGGCACAATACAATAATAGGTACAAGATCCACCGCTTCTTCAATTTAGTGGGAATGAACAAAACAGAGAGAATCCAACGAAACAGGATATTTCATCGGCAGGGTTGATTTGTAACCGCGTCGCGCTCGGCGACACACAATGAGCGCTTTAACTTGATGGTATTCGCGCATGTAATTAATCCCGCACCTACATTAAGCCTGCATTTGCACGCAAATTTAAATTCATATCCGATAAACTTAACGCGCTTAAATTCTATCGGCATTTTCGTTTTACGCTTTATAAGCGGCAAGGTCCGGAACTTTTAGATTAACGTTTTAATTTGTGACAACAGGTGCAAGCAATGTCAATACCAATACATTGCAGTTCCGAATATGGAGTCCCGCCTTCATTGCGAGCTTGCACTTGGGTAAACTGAGGCGCAACACAAGGTTAACTGTAAATAGAACGAAAGCTTTTAACGTGCAGTTATACTACGAAACAGCCATTTTCTTTCAGGTACTCGTATATAACATAAGTATTTTTCAGCAGCTTCCAATTTATTTTCGAAAATCCAGTTAAAACTGTTTCGTATAGGGCGGAAAGAAGAATAAGTGCCTATAATTATTTAGACTCGACTTGAAATTCAATTACTTAAGTCATTTCAAACTTGTTCGTTTGATTTAAGGTGGCACTTGTCTCGTTGCTAAGTCTCAAAAAGTGTGAGAAATTTTTTGCTTACAGTGGGTTGGTAACTAGGTTTATTTCAGCTCAACTCAATTTAAAACCTAGATAAACTAGCAATCATTGGCAAAAAAAGAACACTTAAGAAATCACACCATGCCAGTCTGTTGATCCCAGACGTTTTTCTCGGAAATGATTTAAGCTACTTATTGATTTGAAATTGAAATAATAGATGAAATTTAGTAGTGCTGTACTTTAATTTAGTAGTGCTGTACTTTAATTTAGTAGTGCTGTACTTTAATTTAGTAGTGCTGTACTTTAATTTATTAGTGCTGTACTTTAATTTAGTAGTGCTGTACTTTAATTTAGTAGTGCTGTACTTTAATTTATTTTGTTTTGGGACTATGCCTCGTTCAAAATTGGAGTGACTGAAAGCAATTTTGAGAAACTTTGTGTTCCTGAAGTATGGCCTATGAATGTAGAAGTAAGTGAGTGGATTTTTTTTCGTCGTCCAGCCACGCCAGTCACTCTACAACCGCAAGCCTAATTTGAGTTTATCTATTCTATATCAAAATGTCAGAGGTCTAAGAACAAAGTCGTCGAAGTTCTTATCACTGTTAGAATCTTCTAGTTCGGACTTGTTTGCAATTACGGAAACCGGATGCAATGAGTCAATACAGAACGCTGAAATAACGTTACCTGGTTATTCGATATTGCGATGTGATCGAGCCGATGGGCGTAAGCAAGGAGGCGTACTGTTGGTGTCCACGCCGCGTTTTGAATTGCGGCAGGTAACAATTTCCGATGATATTAATATTGATGTTCATAAATTTGAGTTGATTTGTGCTACAGTTTATTCACAAAACCGTTTTTTAGTTACCTGCTGTGTATTATATATTCCACCACAGACTGATGTAAAAGAATATTCAGTAATGTTTAACATTTTAGAAAAAATATGTGTAAAATATAAAAATAAGGTAGTTATATTAGGAGATTTTAATCTATTTTCATGCCCAAATCATGTTTGTGACGATTTTGAGTATTTCGTGGCATTTTGTGAAGTCGTTCAGTGTAACAAAGTTGCTAATTGCAATGGCAGACAGTTGGACCTCGTGTTGAGCGGGCTCAGTGGCGTGGTGGTGTGCGCGGGGGATGAGGGTCTGCTGCCCGTGGACGTGTACCACCCGCCGCTCGCGGTCACGGTTCCTACGTCCTCTCCGCTGCCGAAACCCGCCATATTAGACGCACAGTTAGAACCTCAAAATGAAATATTGACCAAGAAATGGAATTTCAGTAAAGCAAATTTCCATCAATTATACCATTTATTAGCTTTAATAGACTGGGATGAAATGTACAGTTTATGCGATCCGGATTTAGCTTTAAACTTTTTTTATAGTAAGATTTATGAAGTTTTTGATATTTGTATACCTCTTAAAAATAAAATCACTAACAATAACAATAGATATACATACCCAGTGTGGTATACCTCTGACATCATCAAGGACATTCAATTGAAGTACAGGCTACATAAAATATACAAAGCAAGTAAATCCCCTACTGATTACGAGGCGTTTTCGCGGTGTCGGGCGAGAGTTAAGGCGGAGACTGCTCTTGCCCACGACCGATATCGTGATCGCGTGCAGAGCCATCTTGCTGCCGACCCGAAAGCTTTCTGGAGTTACGTTAGGTCGAAAAGAGGAAATTCAAGTCAGTATAATTTGAATAAGGACGGGCAAGTTCTATCAGACCCAGAATGTGCTCAGGAGTTTGGACGATTTTTTCACTCTGTGTATAACCCGGAACCGGCTACGTTAGATGCGGACACCTGTAGTGAAACAGCGGAGCCAAGTGGCGCGTGGGTTCACCTCGGTTGCTTTGAAGCTTCAGAAGTGCGTCGCGCGCTAGCCCGCCTACCGCCTAAACGATCAGTTGGACCTGATGGTATACCACCTTTTATCTTAAGGGATAGTCGCATGGTGTTGGATGAACCCTTACTACATTTGTTCAATGTCTGTATTGCTGTAGCGTTGTTTCCCGATCGTTGGAAGCTTAGCCGAGTGGTGCCGGTACCGAAAGGTAGTGGCGGCTCCGAGGCAAGCGACTATAGACCAGTGGCGGTCCTTTGTGCTACTGCTAAAGTGTTCGAAGCAGCAATTCACAATAGCTTATATAAGCAGGTGAACGCACATTTGTCCGATGCGCAGCATGGGTTCCGTCCTGGGCGGAGTACAACAGGTAATTTGCTAAATTTGATGACGCAACTGGTGCCTGCTGTTGACGCTGGACTACAGGTGGATGTAGCTTACCTAGATTTTCGGAAGGCATTTGACACAGTGGACAATGATGTGCTGCTGTCGAAGTTGGCCAACAAGGGATTTACTCCACACACTATTAAATTCTTTGCCGATTACTTGCGCAACCGACGTCAATATGTTGACTGTGGGGGGAGCTTTTCCGAAATTTACTTCACGAGATCGGGCGTAAGTCAGGGAACCAATTTAGGACCATTTCTCTTTATCCTCGTGGTGGACGACTTACCGGAAGTAGTTAAGGAGTCAACTTGCCTTCTTTTTGCTGATGATCTCAAACTGATTCATGTGGTGAAAGATATTGCCGATCATGACACACTGCAACGAGATTTAGATAGGGTCACTGATTGGAGTCAGGAAAATAAATTGTATTTCAATGTGTCAAAATGCTCAGTGCTGTCATACACCCGCGCGCACACCCCGCGTCGCCACCAGTACCTTATGGGAGGTGAACCGCTGCAGCGTGTCATGGAGGTCAAAGATCTAGGTGTTTGTTTCGCCGCAGATTTGCAGTTTAGAAAACATATTGTTGCGGTTTGCAAAAAGGCATACCGTAACCTTGGGTTTCTTTTACGGCAGGCCAACCAGTTTACTAATATGAGTGCTTTAAGGGCTTTGTACGAAGCACTGGTGAAGAGCCACCTACAGTACAATGCAGCTATTTGGAGTCCTAGCGAAGCCAAATACAATACAATGTTAGAGCGGATACAAAACAAATATATCAGGTTTATGTACCATAAGATGTATGGAGTGTATCCGGGATACCCACTGCTGTATCCTACCTTGTTTGTATTAGGCATGGTAGGTTATACTAGATTAGAAGTAAAGAGGGAGCTTGCATTAGCCACATACTTATTTAAAGTAATAAGGGGAAAAATTTGCAATCCTGACATTTTACAGACAATTAAGCTGTGGGTACCTGACGAGTACGTAAACAGGCGCCGGCGGCCGCGGCTGCTGGGGGCACCGAAAGCGCGCACCAACCTTCTCCGCCGTGCCCCGTGTACACGTGCGCTGTGCACGCTCAACGCGGTAGCTATGAGCTTGGACCTGTTCTCTTGTGCACTGAACGATTTTACTCTGGCGACCACTAGAGTATTGTGTTATTCTGATCTGCATGTATAGTTAGATTTAAGTACCAAGTTTTAAGATTATATCTTAGTTTAATTGTGTTCTGTACCACTCTATCACTTTAGGTTAACCTGTAAAGATAGTTTGTGTTGTAAATAAATAAATAAATAAATAAATAAAATTTAGTAGTGCTGTACTTTAATTTAGTAGTGCTGTACTTTAATTTAGTAGTGCTGTACTTTAATTTAGTAGTGCAGTACTTTAATTTAAGTTAGTATTTGTTTGATTTGAAAGGTTTCCAGAATCAACATCGTTCTACGAATTATATCTGGATATCTATTAACCATCTGGGGTATTCTCATCAAGTTTAGCTTGAATAGAGCTTTTGATTTATGATAAAACTGGGTAGATGGGCCTCCTCAATTCTATATCCATTAATATTGCGACAAACACAGTGCTTCTTATCGTTGATGACGTTTGCTGATTCTCCAGTACAATCATAGAGTACAATCAAACAGTTGACCGTTCCATTGTTAACTGACCGCTCAAATTGAACCACAACTAGAAGGTATTATCTAACCACTGGCGGTCTGTGTACTCAGTCAACCTAGTGTTTCATTTCATTTGACCGCAAGGCCGATAATTGCAGAAGTTATCTTATTGACCAGTCATTTATTAATAATAAATCCGTTATCAGTGAGCTTTATTCTGGCAATTCGAATGTTTGCTGTAGTCAAATTATCATGTGGATGTCAAAAGCGCGTATCGTTTCGTATTTTATCTTTACGCTCAATTACTTAAATTCATGGAAAGAATTACGCCAAAAGGATTATTGACTGGAAAAGTTATGAAGTGAATTCCAAATTATAAAACAGCATTTTTTTTTTCTAATATATTTTAGTTTATTTTGGAGTATAATATTTACATATACTTATATAAAAAAGAGGGAAAACAATCATAGGGCAATAAAAATTCGTTCGCATTGCTGTCAACAGGAACAGTGCCCAAAAGACTGGCAGCGTTGCCAAGTTGTATGGCAATATTTCATTGAAAAAAGATCTTTACAAGTTGACAATTATAATATAATAAAAAGGTTTATTCACAAAAAATACATAAAAAATTAAAATGTACCTTACCTACAATTCATTACAAGTTGCAAAATCTATACAAAAAGTATATAACCCTGTCTCTTAGACTAGGATAGCCTGTATTCTAAGAGACAATTCAAAACTTCGTGCCTTTTATTCAAAAAGGTCAACTTAAAAGTTTTAAATAAATTAAAATAAATAATTTTCATAACAATGGTAGTCATCAGCTCTAGACTGTTACGCAACAAGGTCTGTCTTGGAAAATTAATTTGTCTTCGCAATTTCGCTTTAATTAATTTAAAACTATATCGACAAATAACAATTAGAAAAACCGGTCAAGTGCGTGTCGGACCACGCACAATGATGGGTTCCGTAGTTGGTATGAATAAAACCAAGAACAAACTTAACATAGTAGTTGGAAAACTTGTTCCCTCATACATTCCAACTGCAAATGTAAGTTTGTACACACAATATTGAGTGATTATGATATTTTAAGACCATAGAATTCTTATGGGTTCTCCTTTAAGCATAGAACTGAACCGGTATTAAAAAAAATGGTTCAGTAGTTCCGTAAATAAGCCCCCCCCCCTTATCTACGAAACTACTGAAACTAAGATTTGATATGGTCAATTTTCATCAATTTTCTTAAATATCTTTAAAAGTAATTCATATTAAAATAATAATAAAATATGATAAAAAAAAATTTTGAGATCCTCGCAATAAGCTCTTTTTTTATATGGCACATGGTACAGTGAGCAAAACTTTTTTTAAATTCTTATTTGCCTTTTAAAAAAATACATATGTGTACCAAACAACTTAATCAGTCCATTAGATACACAAAAAAGACGACACTACCACCCTAAAAAATTATAGACCTATAGCCCTTCTACCAACCTTTTCTAAAGTCATTGAGAAAGCAATATGCAATCGGCTATACAATTTCTTAGAGAATCATAACGTATTAGACGACTCACAGAATGGATTTATGAAATCAAGGTCCACTACAACTGCAGTCTATAAATATATATACGTACAAATGGCCCTTCAACACATAAACGACAAAAAATAGCTTTAGGTGTACTATTAGACATGAAGAAAGCCTATGATAAGGTTTCCTATAACATCCTTCTGACCAAACTGTACGGCTCAAGAATACGAGGACCTGCGTACCAGTGGTTCAAATCATATTTACAAAACCGTAAACAAATAGTACAAATAGATTACCATAATACCACCACACACAACGTAGAAACAATAAGATCTAGAACGAGAACCTTAACCTGCTCAATTCCCCAGGGAAGTGTAATAGGATGCATTTTATTCTTAATCTACATCAACCACGTACCAAAATCCCTTAACAGAAACCAAGTTCTACCCGTACTATTTGCGGACGACATATCACTACTTATAAAATGCGAAAATACTCATAACCCCCAACAAATTATTGATGAAAACTTACAAATAGTAACACATTGGCTTCAAGACCACAACCTAGAAATTAACTCTAATAAAACAAAAATAATGCAAATTAGGTCATATAAAAAATCTCACCTACAAATTAATATCAAATTTCAAAATACATCAACAGAAACAGTAGATACATTTAAATTTCTAGGCATTAATATCGACACACACCTAAATTGGAAAAATCACATAGAGGAACAAACAGTTAAATTATCAAAATTCACCTACGCGCTATTCCAATTAAAACACAGCACTAACATAAAAATTATTATACTATTCATGGTTAAGCTATGGTATTTTGTTGTGGGGAAACAGTGTCAACATACATAAGCTATTCATTATACAAAAGATATGTGTTAGAATCCTTGCTCAAATAAATAATAGACAAAGCTGTAAACCCTATTTTCTGAAATATAAATTACTCACGCTTCCTTGTATATGTCGCCGCGAAGGCGTCACCTATAAAGATTATAACATAATCTTATGCGTAACTATTTGTTATAATTGTTATAAACCATAAAGTGTTATACTTTTACAAGCATTCGTGTGCACCTGTGCATTGTATCAGTTCCTTTGAGATCAGACGCCATCTATTGCCAACTTTGTGAAGTCAGTCGATATCGTATGGGTTGGACTGAAGGTGAAATTATTAAACTAATTTCGATATTGGAGCTAAAACTATAGTTTGAATTGAAAGGGAACAACTAATAATTATAGTCATATTAACAAGTGGTCATTTGACAGTAAATTTGTTTATGACAAAGCGCTACATAATGTCACGAAGATGGCGCGATTTGCGAATATTATGATCAATAACTGAATGTAATAATTTAATACGAGAACTAAATAAGTTTCTATAATAGAAAACCAACTATAAAGTAATAAGATTATTTTACACTGCAATTTACTAATGAATACCTGTTGTTTGATTAAATTCCTTGAATCACAGGAAGTATTGTCAAAAGTAGTAATAATGAAGGTGTAAAAAGTAATAAAGGTTCTAATTTAACTTGAATTCTGAATGACCTTTGTATTTGTGAATATTAACATTGTTTAATTATAAAATAATTAACTGATAAGCATTTTAGCATTATTTATAAGTTTCATTGAACTAACTAAGTAATAAGATTTTGTATTGGAACAAAATCTTATTACTTAGTTAGTTGAAACTTATAAATAATGCTATACATACGCGATATATCCGCTGACTTAGAGAATGGGCACAGACACAAAAATATCGCGTGTGAGATGAGATGAAAAAGAAAAGTTGTGTTTAACCTCTGTAACATAATGTTTTGATTTAAAAGAGTGTCTTGTCCGTTCTTCTCCATCAGTACCTACTTTGTTTTGGAATGGGTGACTAGCTTCACCAACTAACTTAAACTGAATGACTCCTTGATAAGTGACAAAGTGATAACTCAAAAGTGTAAACGCTTTATTTGAAATAAATGCTTTGAGTTTGAGTTTAGATTTGTGTGTGATTGAAAACCAACTACCTATAACTACCATCAACGAAGAATTACACCGGAGACTAGTCAGACACGGCACAGAGTAGATACCCCGTCGTGTCATATACGTAGATATGTACATATATCGTGTAAATATATATTTACACGATATATGTACATATCTACGTATTCAAAAACATGAACACATTCACTAAAGTACAGGACATACACACTTACAACACCCGGCACAAACTTAACCTATACCAACCACCGTCACGACTAAATATGCTGCACCAAAGCCCACAATATATGGCAATAAGAATATACAATAAGCTGTTTTGCCATTTAACAATAAATTAAAAAACTATCTTTAAAAAAATTGTAACTATTCAATTGAAGAATTTTTAAACCATAAATAAACCAATAACTACCACACATATATTCTCGTACATAGACATTACACACACCTACACCACTACCTAGATGACTTCCTATTCTAAATAAATTAATAAACTGATCGAATTAATAAAAAATGTATTTATATTATGATTGAACTATAAAAATGTGTATAAATTATTATTTTAATGAGTAATACTAAATTATTTAAATTATTAATGTAAAATCGTTTCAATAGCATACGAGTGGTTATTTTAATTTTTAAGTTAAATAAATAACCCTCAAGTTTGCGATGCCTGTAAAAGGCCGCTAAGTCGTAAGTAACATTATAGAATAACACCAACTGTGTACACTTAGCTTGCAAATAAATTTTTGACTTTGACTTTAGATTTGGAGCAAATTGACTGTGACAGACGGACAGACAGATATACTGACAGACACCTAGACAGATCCTATAAGGGTCCCGTTTTTTCCTTTTGAGGTACGGAACCCTAAAAATCCCCAGAGAGAAGATACCTAACGACAAATTCAAGGAATTTTAAATTGTAGCTTCCATTTTGTTAATTCAATTTTGTAATATCGAAACGCGTAGAAATAATATTGGGTGAATTTGTTCGGGTGGCGATCACAGCGTTATCTTAACGAAATCCCGTCGAGCTGGCATCAACTCGCCGACGTTGCTGCTACTGGCAGGCTTTTTTAATTTGATACTTTTATCTGATAACAAACGTAATGGAACGGATGTGTTGGTGTCGGTTATGGTAATTAAATTATTTTTATTTATACGTAGGTGGATACGGTGGCAGCTGGGCAGCGTTTGGGAAGCTTCGTAGAGTCTTTTCGTCGCGTATTCCACAGCGCCTAAAGACGAAGGTCCTGCCTGTTATGACTTACGGAGCCGAAAATGGACACTCACGGTACGGCTGGTCCATAAATTCAAGGTCACTCAGCGAGCTATGGAGCGGACTATGTTTGGAGTCTCTCTGAGGGATCGAATCCGGAACAAGTTGATCCGGCAGAGAACCAAAGTTGTCGACATAGCTCACAGAATAAGCAAGCTGAAGTGGCAGTGGGCCGGCCATATTAGCCGTAGAACCGATGACCGTTGGGGTAGATTTGTTCTTGAGTGGAGACTGCGAATCGGTAAACGTAAGGTAGGACGCCCTCAGGCTAGGTGGAGCGACGATCTTCACAGGGAGGCTGGTAGCGGCTGAATGAGAGTTGCCGAGAATCGAGCTGAATGGCGTGCAATTGGAGAGGCCTATGTCCAACAGTGGACTGCTGGACATAGGCCTGATGATGGACACATACAATTTATTATTTTCATTAAAAATGGAGATACTTAATTATAATTAAAATGTTTCAAAATGTTTGCTATTATGTTATTATTGCGGTTTTGTTTCTATTTTGTTTAAAGAACTACTCGTGTTGAGACATAATTATAGCGTATAGCTATAAGTAATAGATATTGCGATTTACTCACCATATCATTCTCGGAGTTCTTTTTTATATATTTTTTTCCACGACGGGTAAGCTCTTGCCCTGCATCTCACCTGATAGTAAGTGATGACCAGGCCCAAGGTGGAAGTGAACTTCACCCGGAATCCTCAACCACAGAGGAACTGGCTATCTTACCTCCATAACTGCCGAAACACAACAATGCTGTTAATATGATTGTTATGGCGACAGACTTAGATAAGATGGTGGTAGCTAGCCAGGCGGACTAAGGACAAGCCCTACCACCAACCAAAATGGCCAACGTTCATTGGGGCATACTTACATCATAAAGGAAAGTAGTAAGTATGAACAACTCCAATCACCATAAATTATTGGCTCACAGGTAAGCGATGCAGTTTCTATTTAAAAACCATAAAATTAAAACGAAATCTCCAGAAAGCGATCAAACTAAACTAACTCCTTACCGCCAGAATATAAAATCAAATTCCCAATCTTTTTCCACTTCTGCAGTACATACGTATTAAAAAGACTTCCATAATCGCTTTTTTATCATCCAGTGGGATATCATTCTGCATTTAGGCAATAAAACCACGGCGGCGCGCCCCCGCGCCTTATCTCCTCCGAGCAGCCACGAAAATATAGATCTAAAAAAAATTGATACCAATTTATATGTTAAACATCGGCTTGAATGAGATATTTCGCATCTTGTACGTTCCGTGCATGATATATGTACTTAAAGATGAGCGTTATTCAAAATTTCTCTGGCTTATGATGAATGTTGTATATTCAGAAAAAAAGCTCTCTTTCGCGGAATGAATAGCATAATCAGAGGCGTAGCTAGGTAACCAAATGCCCTGGTGCAAAAAAAACTGGCGCCCTATAAACTGTTTAGGTTTTATCAAGTCAAAATATAAATATATACTTTAAAGATGCAAAGCTACTTCATTATCTGCTCTCTAACGTGCTCTGTAGGGAACAGCAAAGCTACTTACTACATGTATGTGCACGAGTGTCTTTTGTGAGCTTTAGTGATCGCCTAGCTAGGTTCTAAAAGTTTACGAAATAAATATACGACTTGGATCAATAATATTGATATTAAAAATGAAACGAAGTAAATCAAAAGGTTTATGTACCTATGGATGTAAAACACGTTATTTTACATAAAACGTTAAAACCAATTTAAATACAGGCAGATAAGTCATGTACAAAGGCACACTTATCCCTGTATGGGATCTTTTCGAGTCTTTTCCAGATTATATGAAAGTCGGGACCTGCCTACTATACTCGTACTGATGTGCATAATGACAACAAAGTCAATTTCATTTATAATCTTTTCCTAACCTTAGTTTTCGCGAAAATATCAATGACTTCGGTTAAATCTAGGCTTGATGCAGCTTTTTTTCGATTGCTAGTATTAGCGATAAATTTCAGAGTGGAGCTTGGCCCATATTCCTTAAATATTTTATTATTATTTTTAATTTGCTAAATGATCTTTCAGCTTCTGCAGAAATGACAGGAATTGTATGGAACAGTAGCATTGCTGTAAATAGTTCTGTTAGGTCGCTTTCTAGTACTCCATATTATCATTATTTCTTTACAGAATTGATGATAGTCCATGCCTTAACTAATTGGGCCCGTCAAACATTTTATATCGATTGTCGTACGACACGATCGATAGATGGATGGGTAAACATATTATTTTTCTTGTGTATACTGGAAATCGAATACTTATCGTTATTTTTTTAAGTAATAGTTTACAGGAAAAAAAAATTGATAGTAATATAAAGTTTTTTATAAAAGATTTTTGTTATTATTTCTTTAACCCGCTAAATGTGACGGCGAATCTTTCAAGTTGGCTACACACACTGCACAAAAAAGAAAAAGAATACAGGGGAGTTCCCCACAAGTTTCGAACAGAAGTCGAACCTTTTTTATTTCGTATTCTTTCAAATGAGTTGCTATTAAAGTCGTTTTGCTATTTTACTTACATTACGAAGATGAGAGATTTTTTTGCTATTTCAATACGAGGTTTGCTGGTCAAGGTCTGACGGCCCCCTGACCTTTGGGGCCCCGGGGTAATGTCCCGGCTAGCCCTTTGGTAGCTACGCCACTGAGCATAATCAGCCTATAATTTACGCAGGCCTCCTCTCAGTGAGAGGGAGTGGGCCATAACCCAACACGCGGGCCCAGTGAAAATTTGTAGATATCACATGTTTTCGAATTTTTGGTTCTAGGACATTTTTGAGAGCAGGGGTGATGTAATAATTTACACAAAGTAGAGTGCCTCACCGTCAGGGTTCGAATCTAGGACTACTGCACTCATATATTTTAAATAATACATCTATGCTTGCACTGGTCGAAAAATAAACGAAGCTAGAGTTTCCCCTCTGGTTTTTTTAAGCAAACATCATGGTATAGACAAAGATAAAGAAAAATGAATGGAACTGTTGCACTTAATTATAAGCTCATTCTGCAGCTGGATCTCAAGCTAATTAACAGTTTGTTAACTTTGTTCCTAGCTATGTGTCAACTTGCCCCGGGATGCGATTTCAGACCTACAAATTAGGACCTACATAATAACCTACTCATTCTTTTTCATGGCAACCATCACTACAGGGTGAGATCATCTTCTTAAGGGGACATTGTACTCATCAATAAGAAGAACTTTCAATTTGTGGACCAACCCAGAAATCGTGAAAAAATTATCAGTTGTTCCGTACATTTTGAAGAGTTATGCGAACGTAATTGTAGGCAGCTTGTTTTTTTTCTCGCAATTTCAGTGTTGGTCCCATAGTGAAAGTTGTTCATAATGATGAGTGCAATGACCCCATAAGGCCAGGGTTCCGGGCCTGTAGTCCTTTGAAACGCTACCTCCGCCTCCCCCAAATGCAGAGTGACGTATTTTTTTTTATGGAGGATGAGGAGGATATCCATGAATTCAATTTCACCTGTATATATAGAATCTTTTTTTTTGTTGTTCTTCTAACTGAACAGACAGCTGAGCTGCTGGGGAGTTTGTTGCGCCACTTCTTCTTCCCAGCTAATGCACTAGGAAGTGGTGAAGGGTGGGCGTTTTGGGGGACTTTCTTATGTAATTTACGTTCGAAAAGTGCTGATTCTCAGCCTAGTTTGAATAAATGACTTATGAATTTTGAATTTTGAATATGATACCTACGAATGGTCCATTATTTTTGTGTCCTTTCCCGTGTCAAGCTATGGTCCTATTGTCACTTTCCGGGTTTTTATCCGGAGTGTACGTTAAGCTAGTGGTGTGCTGGTGACAGTTACGGTTCGGCCATTTTCTCACTGCGAAAATTCTTTGCACCTGCCGAACCATCTCGCACGTCGTTCCTGCAGCGCGTGTCAATTATGTTACGTATTCCGAAGCAGCGGCGGATGTGTTCGTTCCCTATCCAATCTAATAAGGTAACGGCGCATTACCAAAGTTACGTCTTTATTTTTATGCATTGGCTGCTGCATGTGTCGGTATGGGGCACCTCTATGTTTTATGAAAGAATATATTTTTTAACAGCCTCTTCCGGTACTTAGAGTATATCGATACAGGGTGGCAGGGACATCGACGCGAAAAATGTTACCATGGATTCAGTACGTGATTCTGAACCCCCTTGCGTTGAAATTTCGTCGGTTATTTTAAAAAAAATCGATCGACCTGTGCGGCTTTTATTACTAAGCCACAAGCCGCTCACCCAAATAATATGATAAATTTACTAAAAATAATAGTGAGACCCAGAACAACGACCCTGTAAGAGACCCACAACAACGACCCTGTAAGAGACCCAGAACAACGACCCTGTAAAAATAATTAGCTAAGGGTACCTCAACTTGATGCAAGTAAACTTTTGACTACTCATTAAAAATACTGGTATTTAGCTCATAACTCGTACCTGTCGCTAAATGACTGTAAGAGATGGGGGAACCCGTAACTTAAAAACCCCCATATATAAGCTCTATATAACATGAGGATCAACGTTATAATAACGCAAGAATAAAAGTTAATAACGACCAAAATCCGTACCGTAATTATTTGTTCTCCTATTTATTTCTAATATTTACATATTATAAAACAAAGTCCCCCACCGCATCTGTCTGTCTGAACGTGATAAACTCAAAAAATACCGAACGGATTTTCAAACGGTTTTCACCAATGGACGGATATTCATGCGGAATGTTTTAGTGTATCATTTATTAAAGTTTTGTGTAAATTGGCTGAAATATGACGATGATTGTTGAAGATGTCGGAAAAAAACATGCCGACTGGGAACTTTAATGGCGTGCGCCGCGTAAACCGTGAAAGATACATAAAAATTATGTTTTACAGAATGGTTTATCTTAAGAAGTTCAATAAAGAAGTCCGCAATGGCATATATCTATCTTCTAAGGATGACCCACAGTAACCATTATTATCTTTCATTTGATAAAAATTTAATTGTTATTTCCGAAGCTATTTTGGCCGGTATTATATTAATTCATTCTTCTTCTTCCTTATCCAATAAAATGTGTCCATTTGGGCATTTAATTTAGATTAAAATATGCCTTGACATCACATAATTTAAATGGATAGTTTAAAAAATATCACAGATTCAAAATTACGTGTAACAAAATAATTACGGTTGACGGCAACGCAGGCACAGCGGTAGGAGTCAATGACCTTTTCTTTGGCTATTAGGTATGTAATACCAGTAGTTTCCATGGGATATTGTGCGACATCCACGCGGGCGAAGCCGCGGGCAAAAGGGAGTAAGTAATATTTGAAAGCCGTTAAGCCGATCGTCTCAGCTGTCATTCGTAGATTTTGTCAGCGCAAACCCAAAAGTCTCTACAATCAATTTTTCGTGGGGTGTCGTGTTACCCAGTAACTGGGTTGTGGAGGTCAGATAGGTAGTCGCTCCATATAAAATATTGGTAATAGTCGCATCCGGTTAGACCGGGAGCCGACCCCAACATAGTTGGGAAAGGCTAGGCAGATTGAAGTAATAATTCGGAAATAAATAACCTTCTCGTAAAACAATCTGGAAACTATCAGAAATCAATATGGTCATACAGTATAGCCAATTAGCCACATTAATTACTGACCCATTGTTGTATCATTCGACCCCTAAGACCAGCTACCTGCTCCTCATTACCGCTGAATATCGGAAACATTTCTCGCAACTGAGAAAATATGAGGCAACAGATTCATTATTTACTAACGAACGTTAATATGCTACCTTCGAATTTGTTTGAAAAACGTGATGAGCGTACTTTCCTGAAAATAAATAAAAAAATATCAAATTGAAATATAAATCACCAGTCGTGTCTCTCTGTATATTTTGGCTGCTGAGACCAAAACTAAAAACGTAGTATACAGGGCAGTTTTATAAAATGTGACTATTATTTTAGTTTATTGTGGTGACTTCCACACGAACGAAGTCACGGACAGAAGCTAGATAACAGTCAGAGTCAGCCAATGTATTTTGGTTTCGGCCTGACATGGAAGGAAGATGGCTGAATGGCTTTCTGCGGTACGACGCAATAAACATATAATCGATGGACTATTTAAAACTATAATGTTCCCCTCCAGAAGGGATATTGAGTCGGGAAAACAGATTCTATCGTGCAATGTTCAGATAAAAATAGCCCTAAGGTGACGAGCATATTTGGGATGTGACTGTACATAAGTAGGTATAGACAACAACACTTCAAAATCTTAAATTGTTTGCATTGACAAAACAACAGCCACCTTTTAGGCAAAGTAATCTTGTTAAAAGATACCATGTGTTGAATGTCTTATTTGTCAGTAGGTAAATTTTCTATAAATATACCGTAATAATCTGATTCCATCTTCAAGAATAAAATTGTATTAAAAAAAAGTTCAATAAAATTTTCTAATATAGGGTAGGTAATAAGTTGGTGAAGATAAAAAGGCTGTGCGACGTTATTAAGCCTTCACTTACAATAGACGCTAAGGGATTTATTTGCATTTCGCCTTTTCTTTGACAAAGTAAATACAGGTCTTGGCAATAAGTGCTCATGTACTCGAGTGGGACGTTGCCAACAGCAGAGGCAACTGCAGCCGTCGACACTCGTCAGCGGCAGGCGTAAACGCGACCTCTCTGCCGTTGGCAAAGTACCGCTCGTGTATTTGAGCACTTACTCATATTCTCGAGCGGCACGTTACCAACGGCAGAGGCAACTACAGCCGTCGATACTCGTCAGCGGCAGGCGTACACGCGACCTCTCTGCCGTTGGCAGCGTAGTAGCTCGTGTATTTAAGCACGTACTCAAATACACGAGCGGCACATTGTCGACGGCAGCCACAGACGAGCCGTCAGTGCTGCCAGTTTAGCACTTTCGGCGCTAGATATAGCGCTTAAGATGAACTTAGCGCGCGGTTAAAGGTTTTAGTGCCTAACGGATAATTTAGCACTTTTTGATTTCTACGATGGCAACACATATATACGTATAGTGTTTTACTGACATGGTTTAAATTTAAAAAATGTAAGTCTTTATTTTCTGATATTTTACTTATACGCGGGGAATTCCCTTTAGTTCTCAGATTTTCATTTGCGCCGATTTAATCAACCAGCTATCTAATTACGCAACACATTTTCGATTTGCAATTGAGTCAAATTGGTTTCGTTTGACTAGAATTGCTTTCAATTTACAACTTTTGAAAGCAATTCTAGTCAAACGAAACCAATTTGACTCAATTGCAAATCGAAAATGTGTTGCGTAATTAGATAGCTGGTCCTTCCGAGCTCTGTAGAAGATATATATGATAGATATACGAGTATATGATTCTTTTTTGTCGATTTCTTATAATAAGATGTATTTGCAATAAAATGAAACCAATGTGTACGATACCCCTTTCTTATTTCTTTCTCACTTTCTTTTTCAATTCAAATGTAAATTTTGCGCGAAATCTAGCGCTTTTTGGATACGCTGATTTTACAAAATCTAGCGCTTTTTGGATACGCTGATTTTACAAAATCTAGCGCTTTTTGGATACGCTGATTTTACAAAATCTAGCGCTTTTTGGATACGCTGATTTTACAAAATCTAGCGCTTTTTGAACCGCTGTTAGGGTGGAATGGGTATTTTGATCTGGTAGCACTGCGTACCATCGACGCATCTACGGCTGCCGCCTACGAGTTTCGAAGGCTACCTCTGCCATTAGCAACATGTCACTCGTGTACATGAGCACTAAAATAATAACATTGAGTCATTGACAAGATTACCGACAATACTTAAAGGAGAAAAAGGAAAGAACTAAACGAATAGTATTAATTTTAAAACAAAATCTTCGTGTCATATAGAATACTAGCTTTCGCCAGCGGCTTCACCGACGTGATATCTTTATAATTATAGCCTATGTTACTAAGTGATATTGTAGCATTCGACAGGTGAAAGAATTTTTTAAATCGGTCCAGTAGTTTTTGCGTTTATACATTACAAACAAACATACAAAAAAATCAATCAATGAAGTTTACATTGACCGCGAACAGTGGAATTCCGAATGTATGAGTAAATATGAGCGACGACACACTGAAAGCAGAGAATTGGTCCACAAACAAGCGAAAAATGCAATTTTCGACATCGCAAATGAGACTACTGATGCAATCGTTGCAAATAATAATGTTAACCAATTTTACAAACAATTTTCTTTTCCTACATAGCAGGTGCATCTCTCCTTTTCGAACTGTCATTTTCCTTCAAAATGTCGTGAGTAATAATAGGTAGAAATAAAAATAAAACTTAAGAACGTTTATCCTAAAAGTTGGCAACGTCGCAAATATCTGTAAAAAAATTACCTGTTTGGATTAATTTGGCAATATTTGGTATGGAACTAAGAAATGTGGCTAACTAGCGAACTAAAATGTTAATAAGTAATGAATTGTAATTTTATCATTGAATTTGATGTTGTACCCTTTTTAGGTGTAAAAAAGGTATTTAGAAAGTTTCCAAATACTTTTTTTACATCTAAAACTAAATATTCGGTATAACGATATTAATTATTGCATTTCATAATCAATATTCTAGTTCGCTAGTTAACCACATTTCTTATTTCAATACAGTAATATTGCCAAATTAATCAAAACAGCGAAATATTTGACATCTATTTGCGACGTTGCCCACTTTCAGGTGTTTAACATTCCTTGACTGTACCTATACGAATTCCTTATATAAAATGGCCGACAACTGTTTTCCAGTTGGTGAGTGTCACTGGACGCCTCATTTTGGCTAATTTGCTGGTGTGTGGCCACACACGGACTAATACAGTCGAGTCTTGTTTGACGTGTCAAACGCTCAGTTCATGGAAGACCCCAGTTTGTGGCTGCCACAAGTAACATTGTGGCGGTGTGGTAAAACACAAACTTCTTCAAGAATAAAAAAATGTTTATGGAAAAACGCGCTTTATTAAAGTGATGTCTTGCATGCGACGTGACTTTATGGCAAGAAAACAAACTATAGCCGTGTTATTCGCCTTCATACTCGCTTGTCATTTATAACGCTTTTATATGAACCACCCTAAGGCTGCGTGAGTCTTTGAATTGCAAATTAACTATATTTTTAGGGCTCCGTACCTCAAAAGGAAAAAACGGAGCCCTTATAGGATCACTCGTGTGTTTGTCTGTCTGTCTGTCCGTCTGCCACGGCCAATATGCCCCGAATCGAATGGATCGATTAAGTTGAAATTTTATAATATCAATTTCTGTGACCCAAACACGGACGTGTAACGAAAATAAATGAATTTTGAATATTGGGGTCACTTCGGAAAAATAATAATAAGAAGTTTTGTAAACTGTTCTGTATGACATATCAAATGATAGGGCTTGTTTTGAAATCTAATTCTTTTTTTTTTTATTTGCATAAATACGTTTAAAGATATTTAAGAAAATGGATGAAAATTGACCTTATCTCCGAAAATACTGAGCGAAAATTTTGAAAAAAATGCAGTCACTTATATATTCCAGGAAAACCTATTAGAAGTCTATGGTCTTAAAATAACATGGTAAATCTCCCAATATTGTTCGTACAAACTTACATTTGCAGTTGTAATGTATATGGGAGAACATGTTCTTCAACTACAATGTTAAGTTTGTCCTTCGGATAAATTCATCCCAACTACGGAACCCTTCATTGTGCGTGGTCCAACACGCACTTGGCCGGTATTTCTTAATCCAATTTTACATGTAAATAAACATTTATAAGGGGTTTACGAGTATTGATCGAGTTTATTATATAGTTTCGTGATGGCCCAGTGGTTAAGGCCTCGTCTCTCATGCACGAGGTTCTAGGTTCAAATCCGGGCAACTACCAATGTGACTTTCAATTCATATCTACTTTCTGAGTTTATATTGGACATTACTGACATCGGTGAAGGAGCTCGTGGCTAAGTAATAACAGCTGCACGGTTCGATCCATCAGGTTAAGCTACGCTTGCCGGGGTTGGTCTGTGAATGGGTGACCATCTTAACATACCGAGACTCCTCCGTGCCTCGGAAAGCACGTTAAGCCGTTGGTCCCGGCTGTCATTCGTGGATCTTTGACAGTCGTTACGGGTCGTCAGAAGCCCGAAAGTCTGACAACCAGTCTTACCAAGGGGTATCGTATTACCCAGTTACTGGGTTGTGGAGGTCAGATAGGCAGTCGCTCCATGTAAAATACAATATTCAGCTGCATCCGGTTAGACTGGAAGCCGACCCTAACATAGTTGGGAAAAGGCTAGGCAGATTGACTGATATTGGTGAAGGAAAACATCGTGAGGAAACCCGGACTTATATAGTCTGAAATCGCCAACCCGTCTTGAAGCGTGGTAATCAATGCTCGTGCCTTCTCTGTATGAGAAGAGGACTTTGACCTGCAGTGGGACAGTAACAAGCTGGTATTATTAATTTTTATTACGAGTATTAAGTTACCAAATTGTCATCCGAACTAGAATAGTTAGAGTGAATGGGAGATTGAGTTTCCATTCTGGTAATCAAATAGCAGTAAGGCGAACAACGAAATTAAGTGGCATCTGATAGAAACATTATGAAAACATTCGTTAAGTCAAACAAATTGATTTAAAGTTTCCGTAGGAGAATTGAAATAGTCCGTTCTCATTCCTCGAACTGGATAGCTATTCAAGCTATCGATATTAATCTGCTTTAGAGAGAATTTTAATTTCTTGTTTACACAACCTTATTGCAGAAAAGAGAAAGAAGAGCTTACGTAGACGAACTGTACTATTTTCTTTTAGAACTTTATATAGTTAATTCGAACGATAAACATAGGTAACTAATGTACCCTTACATAATTATACTAGTGGTCTTGAACGCAGCGTCAACTACCGGGTCCATATGTGAATCAAAATCACCGCGCCACCCAACACATTCAAAACATTTCATAAAAATTGGTCCAGCCGTTTACGAGGAGTTCAGTGACATACAGACGTACAGAAGAATTGTATATAAAGATTAACCCGAAGAAAATGTGAAAAAGTCCCCAGGTCTTCCTACATTTAAACATAAACTTGCAATGTTTCCTCAAAACAGAGGGCTAAGTTGTACCTGGGCTTTTATTAATGACAGCCCCATAGTGTACAGACCTCCAACTACCTTTTGCCGATGTTGATTTATTCAATACTACCTGACCCGATAGACGTTGTCATGTCCTCGCAAAAATCCATTCAAAAATTTCGTAGAAAAAAGGACAATCTGTCTTTCCCGAATCCGTGAAATTTCCAATTTTTCTTTCCATATAAACCTAATTCGGACTATTGCGCACATTTGAGACTTTCTGATTTTCCCAATTTTCCGGGTAGCATTTTCAATTTTTGTTTCCCTAAAACTTTATTCGGACATTACGAACATTTTAAAACAAAAAATAGCGTAATCGATCCAGCCGTTCTCAAGTGATGCTCTTACCAACGAACAGCGTGTCACATTATTATTATTATTATATTATTACGTGAAGCAAAAACTTTGTACCCCTTTTTACGAAAATTACGCGGACGGAGGAGTATGAAATTTGGCACAGTTAGAAGGAGTACAGAAAGCTAATATTTTTATATAATACACATTAGAAATAAATAAAATTAATTAAAAAAACATTACACACACTGCCATGCGTTTGACACAAGATGGCTACCTTAGAATCATGACATTTAAATGAATTATGGTCGAATTTCGACCTCTGGGCGACCACTAGTTTCTATAGATAGATAAACTATCTGACAGAGACGTACTGTAGAAAATCTTAAGTCGTGTTCTAGAGTTCATACAAAAATCGCATAGAAAAAAAGACGCCCAGTTTTGCCTGAATTTGTAAATTCCCAGAGAAACTTTACAAATTTTTCTTTCCATAAAAAAAGCATTTCAATATTATTCAATACTAACTATGCCCGGCGGTTTCACCCTCATAAGTCTCTATCCCATAGGAAAATCGAGATAAAAAGTATTCTATGTCCAAATCCAGGTCATGGTATACCCATGTGCCAAATTTCTTCTAAATCTATTCAGCCGTTTTAGTGTCAAAGCGTAACGAACAAAAAAACAAACTCACTTTTGTATTATGGTATTATATTAGGATATATGAAGATTTGTCTAAAGGAATACTAAAACATGTACCTACCTAGTTATTTACCCCAGCAGTAGAAATAACCCCGGATTGCGGTACCGTCTTTTCTAAAACAAAAGCACATTTTAGGTTCATTTTTCCAGACAATATTGGTGCCATATAAGCCCACACCGAATAACGCCCCAGTAGACCCTTTTACCTTTTCTGGCAGATTTATCTGACATGTCAGTCAATATAAAGCGGCCGTATTATGCGTCTCGTCTGTCACGCGGCCCTACAAACTCAACCCTCAAATGCTACTTAACCTTGACCAGAAAAACCGAAGCCTGAAGGTTACAGCTCGATTAATCATACGTGCCTATTTATTTGATGGGCAGTATACACGAAGTAATGATATGTAGTTTTGTAAGATTCGTTGTGGTAATATTAGTACTTAACTAATAATATTTGTATTCCTGGGTATGCTTGTACTTACGAGTTTGTTGAAGAAAAAAACGGCCAAGGGCTTGTCTGAATTAATCCCAAGAACAAACTTAACATTGTTGTTGAAAAACATGTTCTCGAATACATACATACATTTTAACTGCAAATGTAAGTTTGTACGCACACTATTGAGGGATTTACCATGTTATTTTAAGACAATAGACTTCTTTTAGGTGTTCCTGTAATTTATGAATAAAGAACCATTCAGTGCATTTTTTTCAAAATTTTAGGCTCAGTAGTTTCGGAGATAAGGGGAATGGTCAATTTTCATCCATTTTCTTAAATATCTTTGAAAGTATTTATTTACTATTTAAAAAAATGAGATTCTCACAACTAGCCTTTCATTTGATATGCCACACGGTGCAGTATGCAAAACTTTTTCTTTTAATTTGCTTAGTTGCCCCGTAAAAGTCATCCCCATGTTCAAATGTCATTTATTTACTTTACCCGTCCATGTTTGGGTCACATAAATACATGTGTGTACCAAATTTCAACCTATTCGATTCAATATATTCGGAGCAACTTGGCTGTGACAGACGGACAGACACACGAGTAATCCTTTAAGTGTTCCGTTTTTCCTTTTGAGGTACGGAACCCTAAAAAAGACTTGTATGAGCAAAAAGGACATGATAGGTGATCGCAGAGTTTGAAGTTACGTTCATCGCTAGACCTTCATCGTTTGGATGTTACCAATTTAACTGAACTACCGATTTTTTTGCTAGTATCGCTTATGAACTTCTAAGTTAGTAGGTATGTTAGATAGTAGGTACTAACCTATTAGGTATTACATAACAAGCATTCATACCAGTCAACCTAAGCTCCAGTATAGCACTAACAGCTATAATTTTAACTATATTTTTCCTTTAACGAGTTGTCAATTACAATAGATATTGCTAATCAATAGCTAACAATCAGTTCAACTGCACCGTTCTATTGTTTGACACAATAGCAATCAAACTATGAAATCGAGTAACCCTGCAAACGCGGTAAAGTTTACCAGGATCCAGTAATGTCAGTACATTTACCGGAGAACGTGTCACTAGGAGAGAATTATGGTTGAAGTTCCACTATAAGTTAGCTTCGGTGACTATGCATCATTAAAATGTATATTAGGATCTACTGCACCTTAGCATCTTGCATGTAAACAACACGATCGAAGCTGTTCATAATTTGCTACAGAAAGTGTTACCCAGCAGTAGGTAAAATTGTCTACTACACTCGAGTCTTTACTGAGGAGGAGACCTTTCGGTACATAGAGGTATGAGGAATAGGGTGTAAAGTTCATTATTCTTTATAGAAAAGGGAGCCCCGTCCGACCAGACGGGTGTCGTGTCTGGTGTTGCCAGACGATTGATTTCGGGAAGTTTTAAATATGCCGATCACGCGGTAAACACTTCTTGCGCGATGCAGGATTTCGCGTGTGAGGCGTAGCTCACTTGTGGCGATGTAGATGCCACCACAGGGAAAGTGTTTCATTACAGAAGACTGCAACGAAATTATTCTCTCGCCCCTATAAGGTACATGGGACTTAAAAAAATACTGGGGAAACGTAGGAGTACTGTGTACACGTTTCTAAGGACATACACATCACTAAACGCCATTGTTAAGAAAGCAAAGCAATCTGCTTCAGAAACAGGCATTTTTTTTAAACAAAGAGTAGGTACTTTCCCTAAAGCTTTTTATGCTTTCAGGACAAAAACGGCTAATGCGATTAACATGAAATTTTCATTACCTGGGTAGGAAAAAAAAGTCCTGATGCATGAGGACCTAGCTGGAAATCCAGTGGAAGAGCCTTTTGACTAAGGCTCTCTCCCTGAATCAAAACAAATCGCACAGATTGTACGGAATAAATACTCATTATTTAATCAAAAATGGACAGTGAAACATGCCAAAACTACACCTCCGCTCAGTGCTTACATGCTCACACGCACGCATTTACAACCATTTACAACAAACTACACCTCACTAAGTGCATACATGTTTACAAAACCGGCCTCACGTCACTGTTGACAGTGCTGTCTTGGTTTTTTATTTAATCTGAGGTAATAACGAAGAAATTCGTTTGATTGATTTCTCGCACTTTTTCATACACGTAAATATAATTCAATATTCACGTGTGCAAACTATTTTACTATGAATACAGTTAGTAAATGTTCATAGAAGTAATTAACATTGATTCTTAGTAAGTAGTGGTGGCTTGCGAAGGCCGCAGGAATCCGCTGGATACGGGAAACACAGAACCGGTCGAAGAGGCGGTGCTTGAGGAGGTCTATATCCCGCAGTGGACGTCTTTTGGCTGAAATAATGATGATTATGACGAAGAACTTTTAAGACGGTGTGAGAGAGATTTCAGCCAATGATTTTCCCTGAAACTATTTGACTTACAAATACAGATACATAGAGCGTAAAAAGCTGAATTTTTAATCTGGTAGCTAATTTTATGAGGTTGAAATAAGCAAAAGGAAGAAAATGTTATAGTGACTTTTGAAATATATGTTAAAGTTACCTTCATTATGTTGAATAGTAATAGTAGTATAGAAATCTGAAAGAAGAATGCCCATAAAAAAACCCAGCGTCGGTTAACCAAACTCATAATTATGTGCGATAGTTAAATATATGGTAGATATCAAATTGGAAATTCGTTTCTCTCAAAATAATCGTCATAAGCGCCACAGCGTGCACAAAGCGGCAACATTGCAAGCGTTGAATAAAGAGTTCCTGTGGTCAAAAAGAGATAGGCAGGGCGCCATGCGATTATGTTGCGCATATTCCACCCTCCAAACAATGTAACAAAAGTCAGTTAAGCACTGAGAGTGCTAATAACACTTATTTCAACAAAACAGCGACGAATGCAATGATTGACTTTACATAGAATCGCAGCAGCCCTCATATGCATATCGAGAACGCGTCTTTCCATTCTTCACAAAACCAGAACGCAAGGGTGTGAAACTAATCGCGTATAGATTGGAAATCACTTTTTTATTAAGGTCTTCCAATCTGTACAAGAGTAGTACGCAAATACTCGCGTATACTTCGTAGTGACCTAATTAACTACCTACCTTATTCCAAAATGCCAATACGCATACGGACTAATCGTGTATAGATTGCGACAAATTGTGAACTGGTATTCAACTAGTTTGCGAAGTAATGCACCTCTAAATAGCCTGCCTGGCTGGGAGCAACTTGTAAGTATCGCTCGCCGGCCACGGCCTCGGCACCGCTCACTACGTTCGCTCGGCTCGCACGCGTTTGGTCACAGTTCTAATCTAACCTAACCCATTTCATATTCCGTTATCTGTTAGGTGTTCCATTTCACCCAGTTCAATTTATTTTTATTTTTTAATCTATATTATTAAAACTCATGTCAAGCGTAAGTGATGTAGTATAGTTTGGAACCAGGACGCGCGCGTCCACGTTACCAATTATACACGAGCAGTACGCAAAATTCGTGTATACATTGTAATCACAGATTTAAAAATAGAATTACAGTGTATACGCGAGCAGTTTCCTATGACTGCGCATCATCAAATACGCATCGAGAATCCTACCCAGACTAGATGCTTCATTAATTAGAAAAATAAAAATAAAATTTCGGTCGTCGTACGTTGGAAAATTTCGCGCATGTAATCAGCATGTTGTTTTACATGTCTTTTTATATGCTTTTGAGATGGGGCAGTAAGGGCAGGTACTTTAACCGTTGTAGCTACAAGAAAACGGTCTTAGGAGACTGTCCGATTTTTTATGAGAAATGTGCATTTTCTTCATTCATAGATATTGAAAAAAAAATACATATGAAAACAAGCCTTTTCACAAAAACTATTTGTTGATGCCTGATCAATCCTGTATCTTGTAACGATAAAAAAAATCAACCGGATCAACTGAAGTTTGAGTACAAGAAAAATTAGAAAACGCAAAACAAATCCCATCATCACCATCAACTAATAATATTTTTTTTTTATTTTTTTTTTATTTTTTTTTATTAATAAAAATAAAAAATACATAGCCAGTTAACCATAGAGATATGTTTTAAAGAAAGTCTTTTAAAATTTGTTATCTACAATTAATGCCTTTTTCCCTCTCATAAATGAGCGACTCAGGTTTTTTTTACATACATTTTTGGGCATTCTCCTTTCCTATGATCACTGAAATTTAGATACCGATTTTTTTTTTTCGCCAATCCATATAGTTTAAGATAAAATGAAACATTATTGCAAAAAAATGGGTCATGCACTAGGCACACACAAAAAAAAATATTAACATTATGGTATAAATTAGTTGAAGTAAAATCCCTCTTCAGGACTAGGGTAAATGTTCAAATATTAAACATGTCCCGTATGTAAAATTATTGCAGCCCCAGAAATAAAATTACACGCATACGTACTCCGCCCGTCCTGACAACCCTATTACCGACCACGGTCTGCCTGAGCCGGTAATACGACAAATATTTGCTACATACATACTAATACCAAAATAATATCTGTTATAATAATGCTATGAGTTAGGAGTGAAAGAGGACCTATAAGAAAATGGGTATAACTTTCAAACCCTATCAAAAAATCGCTTATTAACTTCATACCCTAAAATGAATCCATAGAAGTCATCGTAATTAAAGCAACACAGCTCCGATATAACACAAATAACTATAATTTTTTATACCAAAATATCACTCAAAATACATACTGTTGATCAATCACTGATCGAACGTTCTATTCGTTTTCAAAATTTTCTAAAATGCGAGATTTTCACAAAAACTAATAACGAGAAATACGGTCATTCTTTCTCATCACAAAATACCCCAGCAACACGTCTCTGAGCTATCTGTTATGTTACGAATTTTAGGTACAGACGCGACAAAATACACCACTTCAGCTAAACGAGTAAGATCTTGATTCAATCGTCGGCGATATCCGAACGCGTATTGTTTTTCTCTGCTATTGTTCACGTAAACAATAGTAGTAAACGTGGCTTCCACTGCTGCGAGATATCATTACATCGTAGCCGGCGAGACGCGTAAGTGCAAACACGACGCGTCTACAGGAAGGTATTTGTCGTGCAGCCTTGTCGGTCCTTCCTTTCATCGTTATGATTAATGACACGTTATTTTTCATTGGAACAGCTGCTACGTATTTTTTCTACTTTCAAGTCTTCTGTTCCATGACGTTCACCTATTAGTCACGCTCTGAAAAGCGTCCGATGTGGATTTTAAACTTGTTTTTGCCCTCTATTTTCGACATTTGAACGCAGCACCTCGGTTTGATTTTGACTTTTAGGAGCGTTCCTCATTATTGTTCGAACCTTTTTATTTAAGAGTTGGGACTCTTAACACATTCTACCTGTAACACCTTTTGTGTTAAATAACTGGTTTCGCATTTTCGTGTTTTCAAAGGTGACAAAAATCCGTTGAGATAAAATTACGTAACATTTTTATGCGAGGTACTTATAGAAATTACTTGTTTCTTTTGTATATTTTCTAAGGACGCGAATACGACAAAGGTATACGTATAAAGCTTGCAACTTTTACGATGTCAAAGTAAAAATTTTGAAATCAGAAACAATATTTGAAACGGTTTATTTCTTTTCAATTGGCAAGAATGTAAAAGGAAATAGTATGTACAGTGTTCAATCGCATAAACATTACGGAAATTGTGATTCAAAGAACTATTTTTCCGCTGTTAGTTCACGTTGTTTCTTTATGTAACTCATGTGGCACAAAGACTACATAAAATGTTTGTACAAACCTTGTTAATCTCTAAATACATATTATAAAACAAAGTCGCTTTTCGCGTTTGTCTGTATGTCCGCGTTATTCTTCTAACATACGCAACGGATTTTGATGAGGTAGTCAACATCATTTAGAGAACGTATCCCGGAAGGTTTATATATATAATTATTTTATATTAAACGTAAACGTAGTACGGAACCTTGACGTTTTGTCAAGTGGTGACAAAGGCACTTTTTCGAGCGCTTACATTAGCGTTTCTGTGAATAATACATTAATATTTAACTTAGATATCGCACGAAATCTTGCTGTTTTGACATGTCACCACATCAGTATATTGCACCCGTGCGAAACAGAGGTTGGTCGCCAGTCAGGAATAAAGCGAAAGGAAGCGGTTGTCCTAGTAATTAAATAACATTTTTATTCCAACGCGGGTTCTATTTTACAGTACTCAACCCATATGTTGTTAAGATAATTAAATTATCTAATTACATAATTATATCGTTCACGAGTCGTCGACTGTGAAACATTGTTTAAATGGCTGATTTAAAAAAGGTTTGTTCCTATAGGTATCTCGTGGAGGGCCGGTAGGGTAGCAGGGTAGGTACGTGCTGGGCGGGCGGCGTCCGCCAGTTTCTTTCATTTCCGTTTTTGGAGGAAGTTTTCGACTCTTCCTGCCTGTAATGGACTCAACTCAACATAATTTTATCCACTGTGCACAAAAATATATCAGGTAGGAACAATGTTCGATCAAATAACGAACGGATCGCAAATAGATGATGGGAATATTTCATTCGGAGATCGCAATCGGATTTTGTTTGCCAGATGGCTAAGTCAATTAAGTTATCCCATAGTGCCTACTGTCTTTTCTTGGCAACCAGATAAACACGAGGAGTACACTTTCTGAGATACGTATATAATAATTTATACCTACAGTGTGAAGCATCTTTTCGGTAAGTAAGTATAGAGCCACATCATAATGGATGCCGTCACTCTATGCATGACATACACAAACACCGAGGCTCGATAAACTAGGGTCATATAAATATTTGCAGGAATCGAAACCTTAGAGAACGGTGAAGATTCACCACTTCGCTATAAAATAGTTATAGCATGGCGGTCCTTAGAAAGATTGAATTTTAAAAATATGGCACTACCCTTGCAATTTGAGCGACATCATATTAAGTTGGTCTGATATATTTTAAAATGGCGTATCTAATATATGATATTAATGGTATCGTTGGTTCATGAGCTTTGTTACAATATTATAGTCTAAAAAAAAAACCGGCCAAGTGCATGTCGGACCACGCACAATGAAGGGTTCCGTAGTTGGGAAGAATTTATGCCAAGAACAAACTTAACATTGTAGTTGAAAAACATGTTCACACATTCCAACTGCAAATGTAAGTTTGTACGCACAATATTGAGTGATTTACCATTTTATTTTAAGACCTATCATAGACTTCTTTATAGATTTTCCTGTAATTTATAAGCATAGAACTATATTTTTGTATTTTTTCAAAATTTTAGGCTTAGTAGTTTCGGAGATAAGGGTGGGGGGGAATAGTCAATTTTCATCTATTTTCTTAAATATCTTTGAAAGTATTTACATTTTTTTTAATATTCGTAACCCCGCAATAAGCCCTTTCTTTTGATATGTCACACAGTACAGTTTGCGAAACTTTTTTTTTTCTTATTTGCCCCTAAAAGTGACCCCCGAATTCAAAATTCATTTATTTACACACGTCCGTGTTTGGGTCACAGAAATACATAATTATGTGTACCAAATTTCAACTTAATCGGTCCATTAGATTCGAAGACAATTGGCTGTGACAGACGGACAGACAGACAGACAGACTCACGAGTGATCCTATAAGGGATCCGTTTTTACCTTTTGAGGTGCGGAACCCTAAAAAACATACCTCAATTAATCTGCCTAGCCTTTTCCCAACTATGTTGGGGTCGGCTTCCAGTCTAACCGGATGCAGCTGATTACCAGTATTTAACATGGAGCGACTGCCTATCTGACCTCCACACCCCAGTAACTGGGAAATACGATACCCCTTGGTAAGACTGGTGTCAGACTTTCGAGCTTCTGACTACTCTTAACGACTGTCAAAGATCCTCGAATGACAGCCGAGACCAACGGTTTAACGTGCTGTCCGAGGCACGGAGGAGACTCGGTACGCAAAGATGGTCACTCATCCACGGACCAACCCCGGAAAGCGTAGCTTAACCTGATAGATGGACCCACGCGGCTGTTGTTACTTAGCCACGAGCTCCTACAATACATACCTATTCTATCAATTTAATATCTGTGTCGGATACAACAATTTATTCTAGGTAACTCGTACTCCATGGCTATCTGGACCTTTACCTACCAAGACGTCTATCTATCTGTTGACCAGGGCGACCGACACTCCGCTCTACGGTTTGTGGTTTAGTTCTACAGCCATCCTGTGCCTCAGTCAATACTGGTACTATTAATAGCTATGAGGCCGTAAACGTGTAATGAACTCGCAAGTTCCTAGAACAAACATAAAGTAAATTTTCAAGTCAATTCGCACTAATAAGACATTCTTCGGACACCCACAAAGTTAATAATACAGAATTCTCCCTTTCGCATCTGACGGCGTGGCTAGGCAAACAGTCCCTCAGCTCGAATTTCACAAATTACTCCGGCTGAAACCGACCTAAATATATTGAGTGACTTTTGGCAACTGTAAAAAGGGCTCACAAGAATCTCTGGAGACCTAGTACCTAATTGTAGGTACGTACTTAATAAGTCTAGCGGTTTCTGCCGCTTGAGTACACCGGGCGACAATTTCGCAACTTAAGTACTTATCCGGCAATTTAGCAACAGAAACTTAAGTGGAATACATTAAACTTGTGTTTGTTTTTCTTTAATTGTATTACAGGAAGTGGTAAGTACCAAACATTTTAATGTTTGTTGAAGAACTAGGATAGTTATTCATAGAGATATTTTCCTACTTAGATACCTGTCTACGCATATTCAAATGTTAAACTTTCACGGAAACAAGGGCAATAAATTTAGTGTTATTTACGATCTGTAAATCACTCTTCTTTTAGGTGAAAGCCAAACTTGTGTCCATTGTAAGTCAATGAAGCAAAGGTTTTGGTGGGCGATACGTTCCGTTCGCTCCAACGCCGCCGTGTGTCCAACATAACAGACAAATGTCAACTATTGTTTTCTTTTAAACACCCGTGAATTTGTAAATACAGACAGGTGTTTATAAAATTTACCAACTACTTTAATTTGCTGTATTATATAGCCATTGACTGGCAACCTGTTATTTATAAACGAACGATTAAAATGGTAGTTTGATCACTAGGATGAAAGGCAACGGAAGGAACACGGGTGGGTTTTAGTCAGTAAAAGTCTGAGACACCCTCCCCGCCCCGCCCAGAGCGGGAGAAGTTATTTGATAATATCCCACACTCAAAAAAAAATTAATTGTTTATAAAACTACCATTTTAAATCGTTCGTTCGTAAATAACAGGTTGTCAGTATAACTGTAAAACATTTAAAAATTCAAATAAAATATAATAATTTCAAATGTTCATGTCTGTTTTGTTTTCAAAAAGCATTGTAAGTACCTACAGAACAAATGAATGAACACACAAAAAAGCAAAAAAAAACGACGGGAATAATGATATACATGTATTGTTAAGTCCTAGAAATTGTGCGAAGCAGGGGGGGTCGCTAGTTTTGTTATAAAAGATTTCATCCCATAATAAAGTTCAAACAAAAGTTATCCCTGTCAAAAACCACTACTTTTTAAGTAGATAGGTGAGTACTGTTTAAATACTTACGCAATGACAAGTAGATTGGCTAAACTTCCTCGTTTATCCTCGAGTATCTCGGTAGGATCAACTTTAAGACATGTCTGTGAAAACAAACAAAGTCTGGTAACACAAATACGCTCAGTTCCCGGACTCAGTAGATAGTAAACCCATTAGGTCGCCAGGCTAGCCAGCTTACGCTCAGAACCTTTGCGAGCTTTTCAATTTCCTTACTGTTTGTTGTGGACTAAACGAGGAAAAGAATATAGAGGATACTTTAATGCAATATCATTTATCGGATTAGGAAAATGTAGATACAGCTTTCTATATTACCGCTAACAACGGATGCTTTTACATTTAATGTTTAAAGAACGTAAAACGAGAATAACTAGGTAAGTATGTTTGTATTCAGAAACTTGGGCTCAAACAGAAAAACAGTACATTTATGTTTATAAGTGGGCGTTGTTCTGCCTACTGATGGAGGAATAAAAGAAATGCTTGTGGTACTAACACAAAGAACTCGCTACATTGTCTACTTTTACTGGGTATTCCAGAATACTCAAAGAAGATCTTCCAGTACAATTCACACATACAATGTTACATTCAAGTACTTATACATAAATATACAACGTTTATGTATATACTTTGCCCGTAATCTACACATGTATAAGTAGGTTTAATATAAACTTCATCTTGACTCACTGCCTCCATCTTTCATCTTAACTTTAAGAAAACAAAGTTTGCTACAAAGGCGTTTCTTGCGTAGAAACTACCGATTTTAACTAAATATTAAAACGTCTTCGGCTGTTTTTCAAAGAACCTCATAGGTATACCTACAGTAGAACTTCGTAAAATAATGGCTTTTATTTTTAATTAGCTTATAGGTTTATCTGCATTCTCTACAATCTGCAGAGTATGAATAAATATGGAACCTGCATCAATCAACCTGCCAAGTCTTTTCCCAACTATATTGGGGTCGGCTTCCAGTCTAACCGGATGCAGCTGAATACCAGTATTTTACAGGGAGCGACCGCCTATCTGAACTCCACAACCCCAGTAACTTGGTAATACGATACCCCTTGGTAAGACTGGTTGTCAGACATTCGGGCTTCTGAAGACCTGTAACGACTGTCAAAGATCCATGAATGACAGCCCGGACCAACGGCTTAATGTTCTTTCCGAGGCACGGAGGAGTCTCGGTATGTAAAGATGGTCAACCATCCACAGACCAACCCCGGCAAGCGTAGCTTAACCTGATGGATCGACCCGTGCGGCTGTTTTTTGGTATTTAACCACGAGCTCGTCCATATCCTGAAACCTGCATATCTATGTTAATTTGCCCTGTCAGACATATCGATGTAACTGCCGTATGAATGATATAAATGGATCTTAGTATCGGTGATGTATTGCACCGCTCTCAGTTAATTATTGAGATAGGGGAATGAGAATGTATGATGATGAAATATTACAGTAATCAGTCATTGGAATCTAAGAAAATATACCTGCTTTCGCATTGGTACGCAAAAGTGTCAAACAAAGAAATAAAAATATCTAGATACACAGTCAAAGCTGTGAACTCGTCGAAAAAACAGCGTCCAATTGTTAGCCGCTAAATGTGCGGACACTAGAATAAAGCACAATGACGTGGCGCCAGTTTAAGACGTGGCTGTCACGCACACCAGCATAAAAAAGTTGGCCTGAGTTCTTTTGCAGAGCGACAGCAAAGGTGTCAACATTTTTTTCATAAAACTAAAGTTGGAACGGGCAGTTGGAATCATATGACATACCTATTTCAATTATTAATTTAGAGAGCAAACGTGTTGCTGGTAGCATCATAACTCCAGACAGCAGGCGGTCTGTGGGGAAAACCTATGTTGAATGAGCATAATATATTACCCAGTGCCCCACATGATGAAACTTAATAAAATCGAAAAGGTTTTTTTTTTTGGATTTACGTTTCTACTCAATACGTTAACTTATTCTTGTTTATTATTTTTATATTGTTTTGGGACTAGGCTGTGTTCAACTACCTCAATGCTTACCTACACAGTCAGTCGTTCCTACTGTACCTATCTTGACGATTTTTATTTGCATGTTTATGTTGGACGTCCTCCGCTTCTGCTAGCATGTAGGTAGCTATACTTCTTTTGAGTCGCAAGAAGACATAAATTAGCAAGAAAAATAGCTAATCACCATAGTATACTTGGTTTTATGTGTAGTTGTATAATCGGTTCATATTTTCTATACTAATAATAAAGCTGAAGAGTTTTTTTGTATGTTTGAACGTGCTAATCTTTGAAATAACCAGCTGGATTTGAAAAAATCTTTTCGCATTTGATAGCACATAAATAACCGATTATCATTACTTTTTGATCAGCGTAGTACTTATGATTCTCATCATTTTTGCCGAAAGACGTCCATTGTTGTACATGAGCCTCACACAAGCGTCGCAACATCGACCAGTCCAGCGGTTTCCTGCGACCTTTACAAGGTCATCGATCACTTATGATAAGCTCCATTTAAATACAAAGCCATAGTTTAAATGAAATAGTCACGAAATAGTGGGAGCCGTGCCTAACAAAATTCGAGTTAAATCTCAGACGTACATAAATGCTCGCATGTTTATGAGCGTTCCCACGACACTGGCAAAAGGCTAGCTTATGAAACGCCCGGAATAAATAAGTATAAAGTGATCGCTTAGGGCGTTGCATCAACGTTTGATTCAGTACGCTTTTAATGGACGATAAGTGGAAGGACAGCCTTAACCTGTAACTGAAAATCAATTTGTATGGTTAATTTAAATTATAATCTTTGCTGACACTTAATAAACATTTATACGTAGGTAGGTACTACTACCTTAAAAAAATGCAGACTGTAGGAAAAAAATTATATAAAACATATTAAATGTTACCAACATTTTCCAGTTTTCAATAAACAATTATGAATTTTTTCATGAACAAAAATTTATAATACGCATGGAGTGAATCGGATTAATTCAAGAATTAATTTCCACATAATTGAACATAAGATTAATACTATCCGATTGGAGGTAGCTTTAATAAAGGTTGTTCACCAATTCCGCTATACCTACATCTAATTAATTTGACACTGTCCAATAAATGGAGCTCCTGTAATTAATCTGGGTAAACTTTATTTAATTATCTAGTACTAATTAAGTGTCTATATATATAAAAATCTATTGCCGTGCGTTAGTCTCGCAAAATTCGATAATGGCTCTAGCGATTGTTTTTTTTTTGTTTAGTTCGCCTTAATACTGGGCTGGTTACATTAGAATGGAAAAACCCAAAGGAACCACCGAAAATCAAAAATCGATACTCTCACGCGGTACGAAGTTCACCGGGTCGCATGAAGCCAATATCTGTGTATGAACCAGCGCTCTAGGCGTTGAGTCGCAATATTATGCGTCCCCGATATTAAGGTTATTATGAATTTTCTAATGGACAAATCTGTTACGAATTAACTCATGGTTACTGAAAATATTATTTTAAAGTATTATTTCCTTTCTGATATTATATGTCTTAGGATGATTTGATAATTCGAATTTTCGCAAAAACCCTAGGATACCCTAGGGATATTGAACCGGGTGAAATAGGTTAGGTTAGGTTAGAACTGTGACCACCCGCGCGCGACCCGAGCGAGCGTAGCGAGCGGTGCCGCGGCAGCGGCCGGCGAGCGCTGCTTCCAATTTCCTTGTCTAATTAACCGTGTCTTCGCAATATCCCTAGGGTATCACTAAGGTTTTTGCGAAGATTCGAATAATAACAAACAAAGGTAAACTATGATTCAATACACTTGTCTCGCTCTAACTCACTCCATATTCGGCACCGATTTATTCCTAGACGCCTTACTTTATTTAAGGGACAATCATGTTGCGGTATCGCGCGTAGCTTTTGAAAAGTGTTGAGAGCGAACATGATTGTCTTTTTATCTGTTGCAAACATAAGAGGGCCAACTCTGTGCGGTAAAAACCAATCAACTAAGGTGCTGGCTAGAAACAGATTTGTATGATTGTTTTCAAAATTATGCAGGACAATGTCTGTGTACTATTCAGCACCATCCAGTTCTGGCTCATATACAGGAATTGGCTTTACGCCACCGGGTCGTGTAGTATAAATATCTACGTACCATTTATGTTTCTAAGCAATAATTATGTTTATTTATAATTTTCTGTATAGCGTTCTGTCAACTACATATTAATTATTTACATGTCATTTAAAACTAGAGTCAACTATTTTTGTTTAGTTAAGTCGCGGAAGCTCGAGCGTAGTTCTGTAGGCAAGGCCAGTAAATTAAGCTACGAAGGCAATAGGCTCCTAATTAAGTAAACGGTGTTTAATTAGAGGCTTTCGGTTTCCATGATGCCGTAGGTTCTTATTCGCAAAGAATAAATAAAATAAACTATGATTTTCTTAAGGCTTTTTGTTAAGGCTTGTGGTTAAGACCTGGCCTCTCGTGCACGTGGTTGTGAGTTCAAATCCGGGAAGTGCCAATGTGACTTCTTCAATTCATATTTACTTTCTGCCATGCGTTTATCTTGAACATTACTAACATCGGTGAAGGAAAAACATCACGAGAAAACCTGGACTATAGTTAATGAATAGATAAATAAATAAAATTCATTTATTTCAGGTCCTTGACCCATATTAAATACAAACAACAATATACAATTTTGTCAATTTTATAGGTGTCACTATTTGTGCAATAAATTATGTGACAAATAGTTGAATGATTAATAACTAAACAAAGTCAATTAAAAGACGTAAAAATATGAGTGACAGATAAATTTCAAAAGCACGAAGCAAAAAATAAAAAAATAATTAAATAGGACAATTAATTAAATTAAGTAAATGAAGTTATGTCAGTTAGTGACGACGACGACCATACTCCAGAGGTGACCGAGGTAGATTTGAGAGTGGCGGTACGTAGGCTGAATGCCAAAAATACCGCCACAGGACCCGATGGCTTACCTGGAAAAGCCTGGGTTCTGGCCTTGGAGGCTCTCGGGCCTCGACTTAGGGGCTCCTAAGTGCATGCTTGGAGAGGGGCCACTTCGGGTTCCCACTTCGTTAGAAGACGGGGAAACTGGTCCTCATTAAGAAGCCAGGGCGCCCGGCGGACTCTCCGTCCGTTTACCGGCCCATTGTGCTGCTCGACGAGGTGAGCAAGCTCTTTGAAGAGGGCGGAGGGCGGAGGCTGGTGTGAGTGGGGCCGGATTTGGCGGAGAGCCAGTTTGGTTTCCGCAAGCTCTACGGTGGATGCAATCATGTGAGTTCTAGCCCTCACGATGGGGGATGCGGTTGCCCGGTGTGGGGTCGTCATGGCGGTGTCTCTTGAAATCGCCAATGCCTTAAATACCCTGCCCTGGAGTTGCATTAGGAAGGCACTCCGGTATCACCGGATGCCGACCTACCTCTGTCGAGTGGTCGAGGCCTATTTGAAGGACAGGGCCGTCATCTACCCCGGTCACCACGGAGAGTGGAACTGGCGAGAGATGTCATGCAGTGTTCCGCAGGGATCGGTCCTGAGGCCGCATCTGTGGGACATCGGCTACGACTGGGTACTGCGGGCCGGCCTCCCTAGCGGCGTCAGCGTAGTCTGCTACGCTGATGACACGCTGGTCCTAGTGCAGGGGAGGTCGCATGAGGCGGCGGCCGAACTGGCGACACGTTGGGTTGCGACAATCGTCTATAGGATCCGGCAACTGGGACTTGAGGTGGCCTTGCACAAGTCCGAGGCCATGAGTTTTTATTGTCCTCGGAACGCGCCACTGTCGGGTTCCCGGATAACGGCAGGAGGGGTTCACATCGGTGTCAAGACGACGATTAAGTACCTGGGACTCCTCCTCGACAGCCGTTGGAACTTTGATGAGCACTTCCGACGTTTGGCTCCCAGACTGGAGAGGGCTGGGGCTGCTTTGAAGCGGCTTCTGCCCAATCTAGGGGGTCCAAACGCCTCCTGCCGGAGGCTCTACGCGGGGATCGTGCGGTCCATGGCCCTTTACGGGGCTTCGATGTTGGAGCGTTCACTAAGGCAACATCACATCAATCAATCGCCCATCTGGGAGTGTCGCGAGGAGGCGAAACGCTGGGGCGTAATTCTGCTGCCGCGAGAAATCACGGCACAGCGGACAGCGCTCCGGCGGGATCTCATGGCGGCATGGAGAGGGCGATTGTCGCAACCCAGCGCTGGGCACGCCATAATTGTGGCGATAAGTCCCCTCTTTGAGGAGTGGCTAAAGAGGCGCCACGGCGTCCTCACCTTCCGCCCGACGCAGGTCCTCACTAGACACGGCTGTTTTGGGAGGTTCCTGTTCCGCATAAGGCGGATGGAAACGCCCAGGTGTCACCACTGTGTGGATCGGCCGGAGGACACGGTGGAGCATACGGTGGAGGTCTGCCCGGCTTGGGCGGAGCACCTCCGTGTCCTCACGGAGGCGATGGAGAGGCAAGATTCGCGCCCTCGCGCCCCTAGTCGTCGCAGGAGACCTCAAATAACCTCTCCCGCTCCGCGCAGAGCGGGAGAAGTTATTTGAAAATTACCAAGCCTCAAAAAAAAAAAATCTGTTGGTATTAGTCTGTAATCACCAACCCGTCTTGAGCAAGCGTGGTGATTATTGCTCATGCCTTTTCTGTATGAGAAGAGGCCTTTAGCCTATAGTGGGACACTTATAATAGGCTGGTATTATTGTATATGTTTGTATTTCTTTAATATGGAGAGGGCTAAGCTTCGAGTTTCCCCCGTGATCGAATCAGAAATGAACAGATCCGCAGGAGAATCAAGGTAACTGACATAGCCCGAAGAACTGCCAATGGGCAGGGCAAATTGCTTGTAGAACAAAAACCCGATAGGGCCGAAAGGTTCTGGAGTGGCGACTGCGTACAGAAAGACGTAGCGTTGGAAGGCCTCCTACAAGATGGGCCGATGACCTTGTGAAGGCCGCAGGATACCGATGGAGGCGGGAAGCACAGAATCAGTCGAAGTGGCGGTGTTTGGGGGAGGGCTATGTCCAACAGTGGACGGCTTTCGGCTGAAATGATGATGAAAATGTAGACAGATTCTATTTATGTTTTTTAATTTGTATAAAGGTACCTCGTCTGTATGGTAATGTGCCAGCTTAAATAAAACTTATTCAATTGTTAAATAATATTCCGTAAATGAAATACTTCTGTAACGAAACCGGAGTATAATATTGTATACCTGATTCCATCGAGACTTGCAATCTACTTGATTTGTCCTATAAATATTACTTCTTGATATGCGCAACGTGCCAGTGTTAAATAGCTGCACAACTTGAACTGTTGGACGGTAGCATTGTGCTAACTTTAGTACAATGTTACTTCTCCGTGTTTATATTCAAAAGTGCATTAAGTACTCGTAACTTCTGACTTTGTTACCTACTTCGTGAACTTTCTCTTCGGCGTCTATTTAAGGTGAACTTGCTTTCGGAATTATATTTTATATTAAGATAGCCGAGGCCAATTTACGGCGTTATTATATTCCATTATGTACATAAGCAAGTTCTTATTGTGGCATACTGGCTCGATGCCAGGTGCTCTTAGCGTGGGACCGTCGGGCTAATGAGCATTTACAAGCGTACAACTAGTCCCTTAAGCCATGATATAATGAGTTTCTGGTTATATCCTTATAGCCGAGCGATTGCCGTCTGACCTCCCAGGCGAGCTTTAGTTGAGCAACGAAAACAAGGATGCATTGATGCAACATAGCTTGTTTTTTCTCAGACTAAACCAGTTCATTGTGCTTTAAGATAATGTCACGGTTCAACCATGGCTGACATTCAATTATTTCATCGTCTAGTTTGGGGTCCACAGGCAAAGAATAAGTACTTTTTAGGCTTCCTTACCCGAAGGGTGCCAAACGGAACCCTATTACTAAGCCTCCGCTGACTGTCTGTCTGTCTGTCAGCCAGCTGTATCTCATGAACCGTAATACGTGGACAGTTTAATATTTCACAGATTATACATTTCTATTGCCACTATAACAATAAATAATAAAAGCTAAATAAAATAAAAAATTAAAGGGGTAAAAATTCAAACACTGGCTGGCATGTTTTTATTTTCATCTTCAAAAATTATGAAGTAGGGGGCCATAAAAATTGTCAGTTTTAGACCGTTTTTGTACGAGCTCTTTCTCATCAACTTAACAAGTTAGGAATTTGAAACTTCTGTATATTATGTACCATATAATTTTACATAAAACTACTAAAAACACAGTTTCATAAGGTATTTATTTAAATATGGGTGATTTTCTGCAACTGCAAAAATAACTTTATAATTCATAGTATTGTAGCGGCATCTACATTGCTACACGCGAACTACGCATCAAAGACTTGACATCACATAACATCCTGACGTCACACAAATCCTGCATCGCGCAATTAGAGTTTACCGCGCGATAAACATATATACAAGCTTCCCGACTTCAACCTCTGGGCAGTTGCCCGCCAGACATCACACCCGTCTGGTCGGAGGATCCTCCCTTTTCTATGGGGGATGAGTGAACTTTACACCCTGTTCCTCATACCCCTAAAGTATTATCATGAAATACAAATTTATATTTGCGATTTTCATTAAGATGAAAAATAATAATATTCTTCGTTTAGTATTTTCATATTTTTACTAAATAATATACTATAAATATATATTATTTTTATTAACCTAGTTGTAGTAATAATTTCAGTCACTCATGTTGTCTCAACTTGTAATTAACCGATGAGTTACTGTATTACCTACCTCGATAATAAACAATTTTCTATTTCTATTCACTTTTATGTTAACACCATACAATTTGGTTGATTCATCCAAACTAAAAGTCATGAGTGAACCGTGTCAAATTGCCATAATTGCATTACCGCATAAACCATAAAAGTTGGAGTTACAGTATCCCATCTAAAAACATGAGAAATAGACTGAAATCACCGAAGGACTCATGAAATGTCTCTAAAAAAGCCTATGAAGACCCGAGGACCACGCAGTACCTATAGGTATATCGAAATATCTGAAACCGAAATTATTTTGCTCCGTAGGCCTCGGTCTACCAACATTGTGCCATATTGCTTCGTCGACTAACTTTCTTCTGACAGTTTATTAGACCTGAAAATTTCGTTATTTATCACACTGTCTTAATATTTTTGCCAGGTGGTTATTGTACACAACGTTTAGTGGGACGATATATTTTTCTAAGCTGTGAAGATTGTCTTTTATGTCATAAATAAAAGAAATATTATTTTTGAAAGTACCTTTGAAACGTATTTTACGTGTTGGAGTAAATTGTTTGGGCAAATATGTTTGTATACTGTTGGTTTCTTCTAAACGAATGCTGAAGTGACAAAAAAGAATCGTTATGCTTACCAATGGTAGCTTTTTTATTGCCAAACTGGGAATATAAATAGATTCGTAAGCAAATTTTAGTGTGATACTTCTATATAGGAGGGTCTACTATACAAAACTATGAGGTCTTTGCTTCATTATTGGTAAAGTTACAAGAGTCTTAATTTTAACCAATAACGGTTCGTAAATTATAGGAATCGGCCATAAAGCAACACAAGAACCAATCCTACGTCTTGAATATACATTTCAAACCAGCTATCGGCTTCTCGTTATTATAACCTCACATTTTCCTACGCTATGATTTTTGGATTGGCTGTTGGTACTTAAAGTCAAGATTGCATTAACGACAATCGGAATAAATCAAAGGAGCCGATAGAAGAATATTGAAAGAAGAAATAATTATTACTACTGTTAAAACTCTCTTTTAGTTAACACCACGTTCACTTACAATATCATTTTAATTCAATTGGCTTACATTTAATAACCATATCGCTTAAGTGGAACGTAAGAGGGTGCGAAGAGTTCTCTCGCTCACAACTTGCTTATTCACTCACGGCTCACTTACAACGCGAAGTACTCACTGCGCTTATTACGGAATTATACTTACTCTGGAAAACGGATATGACACGAATGGAAAGTGCAAGTCTTGTGATAAGATGGAAAAATCTTGCCATTTCTTCTGAACCAATTCACGAAATTGGAAAGTGATAATTGTGACGTAAACGATGCAAAGGGTGAACGTCCCTTGACATACAACCTTTGCTTCGTTAGCCACCTTTGCCATTCCACCTTGCACCTTTGCCAATGCACCAATGTGCGGTACAGTGCGGCACTCTGCCGCTACACTGTACAGCACAAATATTTCTCTTGGTGGATTCGCGCGGGTGAACATTAACAAAATGTGCACGCACTCCGTTGGAAAGTTTACGCACAAACGTGAACTTTTGTTCGCACACTCGTTCAAGTGGTGGATTCGTGACAGCGCACATGCAGGCGACTTCACGCATGTTTTTTTTGTTTCCGCGGCTGGAGCGAAAACATTTATTTGTTCGCGTACATTCGGTGGCGCCTGGCGGATTTTCATGTCCATTTGTCAATTACGAATTGCCATGCAACGGGCGAATGATAAAATTGTTGAATTTATACAAGCGGCAGAAACATATCCAATACTATTCTTGTCACCCAGACTATAAGAATAAAAAGCATGATCCTACTCAAGAGTTGAGTCTAACGTCTAACTTTCAATTGTGACTCCACTGAGATATTGAGAAAATGTAAAATTATCTTGGCTTAGTACCGCAGAGAGAAGAAAAAGACAACTGACTCGAAATCATCGGGTTCTGGGATATCATATCGTCGACTGAACTGAAAGCAGAGCGCTCCCGCGGTGAACATGTTCGCGTACAAATGTTCTGCACAGTATATTTACAAAAGTGACGCACATTTTTGCCGGTGTAGACGAAAAAACTACATCTACAGCTCAAGTACACGCACTGCTGGGATTTTGCACAAAATGTTTGTCAACAAATGTGCTGCACACTTTTTTGGTGGAATGGCAATTTTTTTTTTTTTTTTTTTTTTGGATGGGAAATCATCAAATGACTTCTCCCGCTCTGGGCAGAGCGAGAGGGTGTGTCAGACTTTTACTGACTAAAACCCACCCGTGTTCCTTCCGTTGCCTGTGTGCCGGGGCCGCGATATCCCTTTCAGACAAACCCGCAACCCCAGCAGGCATTGGTCTTTCGACCCCGTCGGTTGGTGCTGACATCTCTTTGAGGCGCGCGTGGAACACAACGCGCCGTCGACACGGGCCTGGTCCTGATCGGACGGCGAGCTGCCCATTGCTCACCGTCCGCAGGCCCGCGCCTACGGTGGCCGGAAGTCGGCTCTTGACTCCCGACGCCCGGGGCGTCTCCTGCGGCGACTAGGGCCGCGAGGGCGTGCAGCTTGCATCTCCCTCGCGCGCCCCGCCTCCTCCTTCGCGAGCATAACTGCTTCGCAGAAGGAGGTGACGGCCTCCCATGCACTCTCGCGCCGAACCATGGCCTGAACCAGGGCCGGACGCGAGAGATCGCCGCCGCCGATCGCCTCCGTGAGGACACGGCGGTGCTCCGCCCAAGCCGGGCAGACCTCCACCGTATGCTCCACCGTGTCCTCCGGGCGATCCACACAGTGGTGACACCCGGGCGTTTCCTCCCGCCTAATTTGGAACAGGAACCTCCCGAAACAGCCGTGTCCGGTGAGGACCTGCGTCAGGCGGAAGGTGAGGACGCCGTGGCGCCTCTCAAGCCACTCCTCAAAGAAGGGACTTATCGCCGCAATTGTGGCGTGCCCAGCGCTGGGTTGCGACAATCGCACACTCCATACCGCCATGAGTGGAATGGCACCTTAAGGATCGTAGCAAGTGGTGTGCTGTAGATTCTGCCTATCCCCATGGGAGGAAGGCGTGAGTTTATGTAAGTAATTTCCAAAATCCAAAATGCATATCCATTTCTTTTTATTAGGATTCTGTACGTCCGAATGAAAAAAACGGAACCCTTATTGGATCACTCGTGTCGTGTCTGACTGTCCGTCTGTCACAGCCAATTTACTCCTAATCTAATTTATTATGGCATTCCAACGACTAGATCACAAAAACATTTACAGAGAGCATATTATATAACTTATTAACTACAGCGAACTTGTCACTTAAAGGTGTGCACATCACTCACATAGTTTGCCTATAAATTACATATAATTAAAGTGACAAAATCAATCAGTAAGTTAATAATACTAAATTTAAATGAATTAATAATAATAAGATCACATAAATCAATAAATCGAAAATAATCAAATATAATCCCATATAATCGAGGTTGTAGGTTCAAATCCGGGCAAGTACCAATGTGACTTTTTCAATTCATATGTACTTTCTGAGTTTATCTTGGACATTACTGACATCGGTGAAGGAAAACATCGTGAGGAAACCTGGACTTTATATAGTGAATATAAGTCTGAAATCACCAACCCGTCTTGAGCAAGCGTGGTGATCAATGCTCGTGCCTTCTCTGTATGAGAAGAGGCCTTTGCCCTGCAGTGGAACAGTAACAGGCTGGTATTATTATTAAATCAATAAAAATACAATCAATGAATCAAATTAAATTAAATAATTATAGTAGGTAATTAAAAAGTATAACAATAAACCGACAATACAACAACAAACAACAAACAAACAACAACAACAACCACCAACAAACAAACAACAATACAACAACAACAACAACAACAATATACCGATTAAGTTGAAATTTGATACATCTAAAAATGTCTGTAACCAAACACGGACGTGTAACGTAAATAAATGAATTTTGAATATGGGGGTCACTTTTGGGGGCAAATAAGAAAATTTTAAAAATAAAATTGTAAGCTCTACCGCGTGACATATCAAATGAAAGGACTTACTGTGATGGTCTCAAACTAATTATTTTAATCATTTTAAAATAAATTTTTAAATAGTTAGGTACTTAAGAAAATAGATAAAAATTTAACATTCCTCCCTCTTATCTCCGAAAATACTGAACCACAAATTTTTAAAAAAATACCGAATATAGTTATATACTTATAGATTACAGAAAAACTTATAAAAAGCCTATGGTTTTAAAATAACATGGCAAATCTCTCAATATTGTGCGTACAAACTTACATTTGCAATTGGAATGTATGGAAGAGCATGTTTTTCAGCTATAATGTTAAGTTTGTTCTGGGAATAAATTCATCCCAACTACGGAACCTTTCATTGTGCGTGGTTCTACACGCACTTGGCCGATTTTTTTTATTACATCAACGTAACCCTATGTTTTCTACGATCGCATGCACGATAAGCTGATTGTTACAAAAAGAAAGATCAAAAAAGTATTATATCTAAAAGTCGAACGAGAACTTTACGAGTACTAAAAACTCAATAAGAACTGCACGATAAATAAAATAAAGACTTCATGTTTTTTATTCAACAAGTATTTTATACCCCCAATACGAGTATATTACTCGAGCAAACACGAAGGTACTTCGAATGTTTACGTTATACGAAAAAAACGATTTTTACAGGAAACTGTTTAATAAATACTAAAAAAATTGATACCAAATAAACAATAAACAGTATTCAAATTGCTTTATGATGATGCTTCAGGGAATAAAGAATTGATTTTGCATGTTTGATAACAGGCCTTATGGTTGCAATTATGGTAAACATGAGAGTCCATTATTTGAATCGTTATCGACGATTATATCGGTAAGCTCTTCACTTACCATCTTACATACGCTCGTAGCAATGGCGTAGCTCCATGGCTACGGCGTAGGCTCGTAGGCGTGTTTTCTATAAAATTTTAAATATTTATACGCTTTCACCTCTCTCGACATTTTTCTCTGTACAGACGACGCATGCATGCTATAACCAATTTACAAAAAATAATACTATTTATTATTCTGTGTTGTCAAACACGTTTAAATGTTATGTAGTTTTCTATTTGTCACAATTAACTATTTTGTATGTTTTTCTCAAACAATAGATTCCTTAAGACTTCAGAATACTTCAATCTTCCATAGTTATCCTTGTAAAGGTAAAGCTGTGTATAGTGACTATTGACCAATTTTCTCTCCGCACTACAACGTTGTCCCGCACTGTATATGCCATTAAGTGGCACTGGGAGTTGACAAAGTAGTTTGGTATACGAGCGACTTAGCATCGCAATGCTTATCCAAAGCGCTGCGGGACTGCCATGGAAGACAGGCTGTGATTTAAGGAGAATAACTTACCTGAGCAATTTATTGTTACTGGTATAAAGAGTAGGTACACTAGCGACCTTTCCATGCTTCGCACAGGTGCAATCTTCTGATGCGGTGACCTGTCAAAATATAGATTTCTGTGCTGTATCTAACCTAAATATAAATTTATTGTACGCATAAACTGCAACGCATAAACCGCAACGCAACGGATGTACGGGAACGTAAATCCGTTGCGTAGTTCAGAAGTTCAATACGGTCACACTGGCCTACACGAAAAGTGACTTTCATTTATAATTTATATGTATAGAATAGAGGAGTAGCCCGAATATGATCCTACCGTTGATCGCTTATAGGAGGTTATTCCATAATCAATTGTCAGGCAGTCCTGTGTTGATTATAAAAGAGAAGATCAACCAATCCTACTTAAATATATATATATTATATTATTCTAATTAATCCTACTAATGGAGGAACTCGTGGCTAAGTAATAACAGCCGCACTGGTCGATCCATCAGGTTTACACACCGAGACTCCTCCGTGCCTCGGAAAGCACGTTAAGCCGTCTTGGATCTTTGACAATCGTTACGAGTCGTCAGAAGCCCGAAAGTCTGGGTTGTGGAAGTCAGATAGGCAGTCGCTCCATGTAAAATACTGGTATTTAGCTGCATTCGGTTAGACTGGAAGCCGACCCCAACATAGTTAGGAAAAGGCTACGCAGATTGTAATATTATAAATGTGAAAGTTTGTATGTTTGTTACTCAATCACGAAAAAACGGTAAAACGGATTTGGATTAAATTTGGCACACAGATAGTTTATAACCTGGATAAACACATAGAATACTTTTTATCCCGGAAGTATGTTCCCGTGGGATAATTTCCGACCTCCACGCGAGCGAAGCCGCGGGCAAAAGCTATTAATCACATAATTCTCTAGACGCCTCATAAACCACTTTTTAACCCTCGACGCAAAAAGACGGGTGTTATCAGTTTGACCGCTATGTGCATGTGTGTCTGTGTGTCTGTCTGTGGCACCGTAGCTCTTGAACGGGTGAACCGATTTGAATGCGGTTTTTTTAATTTGAAAGCAGGTTTTGGCATATTTTATCAAAATCGGTTCAGTCGTTTGAAGATTATCAGGTCTTTTCTAGTTGAATAATGGATGTGCCCGTCTTCCAATAGTCTGATCGATTCGAAATTTGGTATTCTGTTACTTCAATGATTTTAAAACAACATAGTAACCTTGAACTAATGCTGCAGCATCACCTGGAATTTGCAGGATATCCAACTTCCTTACCAACTTACAGCACAGGGTATCTTATTTGGGCTCCTTGGAATGGTGTCAATGTATAAGTTATAGATAGATGATTAACAGGGTCTCGTGATGGAGTAGGAAAGAAAAATGAGGAAATATTTGGGGAAGGGGCTTTTTAAATATTAATATAATTTTACTTGTTTGTGTTTGGAAATCATCATTAATGTCCTCCGCCCTAGAATGCATCCATCCATTGTCTCAGGTAGCATAAGTATTATTGGCCTATTACGTTCCCACTGCTAGGACATAACCTTCTCTGTGTATCTTAGGTAGCGTTCAATAATTTGATTCAAGCTTTATCTATTACTACCCGATCAATTAATTAACTAACTGCGTCCCCCGGTTTCACCCACATAAGTCGTGATTTCGTAGGAATATCGGGATAAAAGGTATCCTATGTCCTTCTCCAAGCCATGGTCTACCCATGTGTCAAATTTTATCCAAATCCGTTTAGCCGTTTTAGCGTGAGGGCGTAACAAACAAATAAACAAACTCATTTTCGCATTTATAATATAAAATAAAATATATAAATGTATTTGTTAGGATGAACATAAAGTTCAAATTACTATCATTTACCGAACCTTTTCCATCAGCCCGTGTCAGTTTCGAATTAACTTCAAATAGACAATTTAGAAATTCCAAATTGCTTTTAGTTGGAATAATACAGTGCAGGCTTATATCGTTTTAAGTTTATTGTTTGTTATTATCAGAAAATCTATTAACTTACGTAAGATACATTTTGATTTGACCATACAAGTGTTTTTTTTGTAGTAAGTACACAGTACCTAATACGAGTAACATATGGCTTTGAATCCAGACAGGCACACTGACGAGAAATATCACACCAATGCATGGAAATCCTTACAAAATTCGAAGACGTCATGTGACATCCACCAAATCGCACTGGGCTCACGTAGTGGGCTTTTCACTTATGGCTCAATCCCAGCAATTTAAATATCAGAAGTTTTGTTCGATACCAACATTTCGCCTGCGGCTTCGCCCGCATGGAGGTCGGCCATTGGCCCGCGGGATGTACTACCGGGATAAAAAATATCCAATGTGTTAATCCAGATTATAAACTATCTGTGTGTCAAATTTCATCCAAATCCGTTCAGCCGTTTTTGCGTGATTGAATAACAGACATACAAACTTTCACATTTATAATATTAGTAGGATATAATTATATGTATATATTATTAGTAAGATATATATACATATATTCTGCCAATAGATTTCCGTCCTATTAAAGAATATATTTTATGGCCACACGAATAATAATTAAATTTAAAATGATTAGCTCATATGAAAATAGGCTGCAAACGATACAAGTTGATTACAGTGTAATTGCTCGTGTAATTTCTACCGCATTGCGTTTTTAGTCTGAGTTATCGACCAAACGTTTATTAATTTAGAACTGACACATTATTTATGATAATTGCCCCCACAGTTGTCCATTTTGGCGAATTCAGTTCGATCTGATAGAATACTGATCACGTAGAAAGTTTTGAACTGTACAACTATGGCAGCCGAACTTATATTTGAATGGGACTTGTTAATAATCATGCAGCTCAGATCTGAATTTCAATGGAAGAGAATTCCGTAGCCAAAGTTATCAGATTCTTTATAGCACCTAGATGTTACGATATACAGCAGCACACATAGAAATATTTTGCTATCAAGTATCAACAAGTTCAACAGTAATTTCAATACATTTTCTAAATTGTTAGTGGTTACTAGAAATGTACAAAATCTAAAAATAACTTCTAAATAAATATGTTAATTAGCCTGCATTACGTAGGTACAGTAATCGTAATTAAGTACTTAAATATATTATTTTATTATGGCAAGAGAAAATAAATTCCAGAAAGTCACCTTTATGTAAGTACCAAAAATAGAAATAAAGCCCTTCAATAATAAGTTCAGACTTCAATAAAATATTTAAATGTCTGAGGTAGTGAAGTCGATATCCCAATTTACCTCAAGAACAGCGGGAGTGTGAGACTCGGGGTACACTATCGGTTTTAATGTAGTCTACGTACTCGTTCTCATATAAATTGGCCTTATCACCTCCTAGTATAAGGCTGAGTAATCAACATCAAGCTTTACTGCGCTGTGCTATGAGATGCTCTATTTTATTTTATACCCACTTCGTTGAAATAACCCAAACCTGCTGCGCTGCATTACCATGGCAACGCATTGTTAGAACATTTTTTAAATTCTTTTTTATGGCATCTCGCTGGTCAACCTAGGCGGTTGTCAGCTGCTTAACCGGACTTTTCTGTGGCTGTCTCAATAAATTATGGCCTCCAGCCAGGGCATAAAACTTAGAAACTAAGCAACTACACGCTAAGGGCATCCCCTGTGGGGGTACGGACCTCGGCCTGAGGACAGCAAGGGAAAGACTGCATCGGATTAAATTCTGTTAGAATACAGGAGAACGGCAATTTCCGTATTTTTGAGAGCGTTCGCATTCAATCTGTCAAAAATACCTCTTATTTACAATTGATTTAACGTTGATTGTCTCTGAGATGAGATCACGAATAGATTTTGAACGTTTCTAATTACGGGAAATGGCCTCCAGGGATCTCACTCCGCATCGCGTGTTCTTCTGCTCTGTTTTCTGTCTATCTCGCTCACACAAGTAACGTTTTGTCACTTACTGACTTGCAAAGCACACCTCGCAAAGCATAGCACAATGTTGATTATCCACCCTTTAGCTGTCTTTCAACCAGAGATGAGCGAGGATGCGTAGCGAGGGATGTGTGTGAAACTAACGAATAACATCGCTTCACTGTCATAGCTTGAACTAAGCTAGCGCTGTTATTGATTAGTTTCACACACATCCCTCGCTGCGCATCCTCGCACATCTCTGGAGGAAACGCAGCCTAAAGCTGTCTTTCCACCAGAGACGTGCTAAGTCACGCAGCGATGGTTGAGTATGTTAAGAACCAATCGTTTGATTTTCATAGTGTAGCTTGTCTTAGCTCTCGTGGAAAAGGGTTCAAAGAAGACAAGCTTTTTACATACGTCCCAAGTGCATCTCTATCAGCATCTTACTCGCTGCAACCAATTAACTTTGGTAGAGATAGTTTCACATAACACATAGTTTCGAAGCTTAGCTCAATACGTCCAAGGACTCCGGTGGAAAGGCAGCCTAAGGAGAGTACCATACATTTAGCGCGGGCTGACACTCGCTCATGTCTCACTCTGGTTAGCAAACCAAATGACGCGATATGAACCGCGCTTATAAATGACCCGCGTTCGGCAAGGTAAACGTACATACTAAACTTTCTATGCAATTGATGTAGGTTTCGCTGGTGGTGTTATTAACGGATTCCGGATACTTAATTTTCATTTTTAACCGACTCCCAAAACGGAGGAGGTTCTATGTTCGTAGCATGTTTTTTTTTAATTATGTTTGTCCGTTGATTTCTCCGTCAATCGTGGACCGATTTTGAAAATATTTTTTTGGTTAAAGGGTACTCTGAAATTCGTCCCATATAAATTTTATTAACTTTGCTTGCTTTTGAGTTAGCTTCAATAATACTTATTTTTCCCACTTAATATATATGTGGATGATATGATGATCGAACTTGTGTGGGGTAGGTCCTACAACAAAAAAAAAGTGAAAAATAAAAACTTTTTACAAAAAAGATAACAACCGACTTCCAAAAAAAACACTACAAAGTGAAAAATAACTTTAATTTCGGAAGTCTGTGGCAGAAAATGAAAATTCAAAACCAAAGACACCGACTTCCGAAATTAAAGTAATTTTTCACTTTGTAGTGTTTTTTTTGGAAGTCGGTTGTTTTTTTATAAATTTCGTATATAAAATCAGCGATTAAAACGCCATTTTGGACGTTATATACGAAATAAGTAGCAAATAGAAAGAAGAAAACCCTTAGTACTAAAAATTATAATTATTTATCGGTATCTATTTTACTGTGTGTACTTAAATGAATAAAGAAAGAAAGAAAAATTGTTTTATCTGTCACAGAAACACGTGCATACTAAAAGATAAGAGAAATCAGAAAAATTTAACAAAATAGATCTATCAAATGTCTTCATCTAACTGTACTTGCTTACACAATCGAAGGTTTCTTCAAGTTTTTCATCAGTACCTACCTAAACTAGGGGTCAATAACCGCTTAGCAGTAAACAAAAAATACTTATCTGAATTGACAAGACTTGACGATAAAATTGATTCAATTAATCAATCCAGCTTTGGCAAAGTTTTATTTACTAGGTACCAGTACAATCAGGGACATTAATTGATAATCAATTTGGCACCCAACGTCAATTTGCCGAGTTATAGCCATTTCATACAACTGTCAAAGAATGGCAATCGTGATTAGAATATACAGACAATTTAAGCTGGCAGTCAATTTGCTTGACAACAGTTTCCTTGACTTTACCTACTGATTCATCATCATCATCATCATTTCAGCCGAAAGACGTCCACAGCTAGACATAGGCCTCCTCCAAGTACCGCCACTTCGACTGTTCTGTGCTTCCCGCATCCAGCGGATTCCTGCGACCTTCACAAGATGATGCGGTCCACCTTATGAGAGGCCTTCCAACGCTACGTCTTCCGGAACGAGGTCGCCACTCCAGAACCTGTCTGCCCCAGATTTTTAAAGCCGCCCATGGGCCTCTGACTTGGCTGCACATGCCTTCGAGAAATATCTCTCAGGCAAGCCGGTTTCCTCACGATGTTTTCCTTCACCGTTTTTGAAGCAAGTGATAATTATACAATACGCATATGAATCCGAAAAGTCAGAGGTGCGTGCCTTAGGTTCGAACTCGAGACCTATGACTTGGCAGGCCATCGGTCATACCACTAGGCTATCACTGCTTTATTCCTCGGGCTATGTCGTATCTACTGATTATCGTCATAATAATGAACATGGACGTCTAATACATCGTTACAATGAACAGCAACTTGGCAAACAGATCGGTGATAGCAGTATGTAGTTACTAGCACGCTATTGCCCATTCAATTGACATAATCGGTAACGACATACATGATAAGAGAATCTCTCGGGAAAATATCACATAATAATGTACTAATTTGTGCGGTAAGTAAACAATTGTGTTATGGCCCAGAAAATTTTTCATTTCAAAAGCTACCATGCTATTTTAAGATCATAGGGATCTTATAGATTTTCCTGTAATCTATGAGTATAGAATCATTATTTTTGACTCAGTAATTTTAGAGATAAGGGGGAGGAATGAATTTTTTTCTTAAATATCTTTCCAAGTATTTATTTTAAAATTATAAAAAAAATTGATCCTCACTTCAAGCCCTTTCATTTAATAAGTCACACGGTACAGTTTGCAAAACTTTTATTTTAATTTTCCAATTTGCCTCCGAAAAGTGACCCCCGTCAAAGATACACGTCCGTGTTTGGGTCACAAAAATTCACATGTGAACCAATTTTCAACCAAATTGGTCCAGTAGATTCGGAGAAAATGTCTGTGACAGATGGGCAGACAGATACACGAGAGAACCCATAAGGGTTCCGTTTTTTATTTTTGAGGAACGGAACCCTCATCCTCAAAAAACATCTACATCGTAGCAACACCCAAATATGTGGAGATAATTTTTTCTGAGTCCTATTTTCATTCTAAAAAAAAGGAATAAATATTGAGTGAACACAAGTACGGTATCGCACTGCAGTCATGAATACGAGAATGGACTCACAACAATAAAAAAATGATGGCGTTGTCATTGAATTCCATTGCAAACAGAAAAACAACAAAAAGCATAATAAATATCTCATAAATAAACTTTATATCGTATTTACAGACAAACTTTTGTCGATATTATTTGTACGTATTGCTTACGTGACGCGAGTAAGTTAGCAGTATCAGATATTGAACACCGCAAAATTGTTTGCTCTGAAAAAATAAGTCGTGTTCGGTCTCGGGATACCATTTGTACATTATTACGTATATTAGAGGTACGCCCTAAAGCGAGGATCGTAATTTTTATTTCACTGGCTAACAACTCGGCGATAGTAAGCCGTCGCAACTAAAAGCTCCCGTCTTTTACCTCGGCTACACAAAAAAATCAGATCAACATTGTAGTTTACCGACGCTTTACATATTACGTACATTGACTGTGTATTTTATTCATAACGATGTAACTTTTTTATTAAAGCTGGCCTGAAAGCGCAACATAATCATTGAATTAAATCAGTACGGTAAGTATGTCAGGGGCAACAAGCTATAAATCAGAAGTGGAGAGCGTCTCGCGGCCCATAACATTCAATCGTCCGCACGGAGGGAGAATTTTGATGACCTCAAGGAAAAGTTTGCGTCAGAACACTCTGTATAAATCCGGGGAGTCATGTCGGGATTTCCTAAATCGTCTTTTTTATTTATTGCACGGCTACTACAGTAGGCAGCCGTTTAGGGACTGACGTTGTGTTACTCCTACGTGATACTTTTTCCTAGCCGGATGAAATACGTGTGTGGGTACGTCTTTATTTCGCGTGCGCAACTAACCATATGTCATGGAAGGAAATCCACATTTTCTTCTCGTTAAGACATTAGTGTGTCGGCGGGATTAGCTCCGTCTCATGCGGTGAGACATGATTATTTCATAACATATGTTATTTCGTTTTAAATGGTAATTTCTCGTTTCGAAATGTCGCTGGTAATGTTTGTTTTCTTATGGATGTTATGAAATTAAATTACCTAATTGCGTCGTGCTAACACAGCTTTGTTAAAATTAAGTTGTTTGAAGGTGGTCATTCTCTTATATTTCTCTGTAAGAGTAAATAAATAACTATAGAAGTTATCATTGCCTTGGACCAGTTGTGGCCCAGTGGTAACGGCCGACATTTCATCAGCACTGCTCTCAAAATGGCGAGGAAACCGGCATGTCCTAGAATCAAAAATTCGAAGACATGTGACATCTACCAACCCGCACTGGATCCGCGTGGTGAATTATGGACCACTCCCTCTCACAGAGAAGAGGCCTGTGTCCCAACTGTGGGAACATTATATATAGGCTAATCATGATATTGTATTGACTGGACCTACTTTCTATGGTTGTTTTATTGAATTTTCACAAACCAGATTTTTGTATGCAGGTAGGTCCAATAGCCAACCAGTTGAACATGACGAAGGTAAAAGTCTCATATTATAGACACAAACTTTTCCTGTCAGCTTTTACGATACCTAAACTCGAAAATATGTTAAACTCAAACTCAATTACGTTACATTACATTTATCCCGAAATTACATCCCAAAATGTATTTTAACGATAAAACTAATTTCTGAAATCTAACCTAAACAAATAAAATAAATCCATTCAAGATAAATCCTTATTACATACAATATTCAAGTCATGTACACAATCGGTCTTCTTCCTGTTAGCCATTTCGTTTATTTAACCGACTTTCCTATTTGTTGTTGTAATGGTGTATACCTCAGGTAAACAGAGGTACGATATTTACACGTAAAACTGTACAAACTTTGCCGATACCAACGTTTTTCTTTTTCCGTCGCGACTTGCGAACGACGGAAAGAAGTGATAATTGCGAGAATTAAATGATCTGAATACGTGGGCGAGCAAACAGAAATAATAAACTAACTGTGCCCCGCGGCTAAGTCCGTGTCTATAGTTAATTTTTGTTTTTCAAAGTGTAAAGTATCCTATGTTTTTTTCCAGATACAAAGCTAACTTTCAGTTGAGTCGTGTGGAAATGAATCAAACCAACGCTCTGACTGAACTATAACATTTGGACAAGTGGGTTAGAGAATGTATTATGGGTAGGTAGGTAGGTACAATAGATTTATTGTGCACGGTGTAGACAATAAATCTGTTAGACATATCATGGGTTACTGTGTAGACTCTGCACGGTTGCCCGCGGTATGGGAAGCCATCTGTTTCTTTGGTAAGACCTTGGTAAAACATTTCTATAGTGCGAATAGAAATAAGTTTTACATTTGAGTTACTTGAAAACCTTCATATAACTCAAATGTGAAAAAGCAAGTAGAATTTTCCTCTGAAAACAGTGGCTTACAACGCTTGTGACAATTTCCATAAAGGGATCGCAGAAATTGTTATAAGTTGGTCAATAATGCTCCATTAAGAATACGGTTCGTAATAGTTTTTTTGTACATCCCACGGAAAATAAAACAGTAAAAGTCACGAGTTATTTGTTTGATACTTGAGTCTAAAAGTTTTCTTGTTGTAATGTGGTTTCAATAACATGCTTATTCTTCTTCATTACGTGTGGTTAGTGACTAACCTGGTGTCAGAGTTTTAAAGCCGCCCATGGGCGTCTGACTTGGCTTCACATGCCATCGTCAAATATCTCTCAGGCATGCCGGTTTCCTCACGTAGAAGAAAAAGAATGACATGCTCTTGCTTCTTGCCGATGATACAGATTGCTTAACCACCAGAATAAAACGCAAAGCTAAAGTTTGAATTTTGTGAGATAGAATTTGCTATCATTTTCTCGTAGGCACTCGGTGCTGCTGGAAAGCCTTATGAAAACTAGCTACCGGTAACTATTTATCGGTAGCTAGTTTTCATAAGGCTTTACAATTCGTATGTTACCCCTACCTGTGGGAAAGTCCGAAAGGGTTACCATGGCCCCTGGCAACACACAGGCAACTGAAGGAATACGGGTGGGTTTTAGTCAGTAAGAGTCTGACACGCCGGGAGAAGTTATTAGATAATTCCCCCCCCAAACCCCCTACCTATATCTATGTATCTATAGGTAGGTTGTACTCTTTTACAAGTAGTCACAACATAATAATATCACACCGAGATAGCTTTAATATACATAAAGTAACTTTCTCAAAGCAGCGCGCATGAAGCCTCATTTGCAAGCAAGAGTACGAGTATATTTTAATAAAATTGAAATGAAAAATATAAAACACTGCCAGAAAACATTTTGCTCTCGCATCTAAAAATAAGACAAAAAAAAACTGCTACACAATTTAATGTGAAGAGCACCTGTAACGTAGAACCGATACAAGTTCGAATATGCCATTCGTTATTTTACCTCGGGAGCTCTATTGATAATAGTGGAGCTCTATTGAACTTGCTTTTCGCACATGTAGCAATAAAAAGCTTTGCATCAAAGGCCCTTAATGTAATTGCTGAGTGGGAGCTCGAATAAGCTCTTACTGGCGTTAAAATAATTCCCCTCAGTGCGGCGGATGTGACGACGGCGGCCGGCACCGGTAGCGGGCGCGCAACGGCACGTCCTTCCGGCGCCGGTCGGTGCGGCTCCCTTGAGCCTCTTAGGTGGCTTTCATGCTACATACTACGAGAAAATTATACGAACACATTTAGAGCACTGTGACGATGGCGTCTTTATACCACAAGTGCTGGAGTGGAATAACAGATCATAGTTTTTAATAGGGATGACGGGAACTGTTACTGCTACGGAGAACAGTTTAGTGGTTAAAGCGCCTTTGTTTATCCAGTTTTTAGTTAATTGTATAAATTCAATATTTCGATACATTTACTTCACGCCCGTTTACCCCGTTTACAACGTAGTAGTAGCAGATAGCCTAGTGGTATGACCGTCGGACTGCTGAGTCATAGGTCTCGAGTTCGAACCCAAGGCGCACACCTCTGACTTTTCGGATTCATGTGCGTATTGTATAATTATCACTTGCTTTAAAAATGGTGAAAACATCGTGAGGAAACGCCTGCCTAAGAGATATTTCTCGACGGCAAGTAAAGCCAAGTCAGAGGCCCACGGGCGGCTTTAAAACTCTGACACCAGGTTAGTCACTAACCACACGAAAGGAAGAAGACACCGTTGGGTTAGGCAGAGGTGTGTCTAAAGCTTTTCTCATTTCGCCATTGATGTTCAAGTGAGTATTTTGCCAAACGCCGAGCACAGACCCAGACTCCGGGCTGCTACTGAGAAATTCCTATTTCCTAGGGTGCATTCCCATTACAATTTTCTGCAAATCATAAACCTAGGAATCTAATTATTTCACGTAACGACAAAGCTTGATCAATTTGTTTCGATCAACGCTGCTTTGTTTTTTTCTAAAGCTCGCCCCCGCTGAGACGTGCTTGTGGTTTGCCTAGACTCGCGTGTAGGATTTCTTGCGAACTAAAACTTTGTGTTCAGAACTAAACTCCTGATCGGACCCAGACAGACTTAGTTTTCTGACATCTCCCACACAAATATTATTGTAGGACTGTGACTGAAGTTTCCTTTCTCAATTGGAACAGAAACTGATTTAGTTGTTTTCATAAATAACATTTACTCATAAAAATGTAAGTACCTATATCCTTTAAAAGTTCTATTATTTTATACAATGTCCTGACAACTAAGCTATTTAGTTCTTATTTTAGACATAATATCATCTGACCTCGTATATCAGAGTATGATTCCTCGAATCAATCATCCGAAATACTCACTAGTTACTGAAAAATTGCTAGCACGCTACATATTGTTAGAATGAAGCAAAAGCTTATACTCAGCTGATCACAAATGAAATATTAAAAATCGTTTGGGTCCTTGCTATCCTACTATCCTACTTTATTATAAATGTGAAAGTTTGTATGTTCGGATGTTTGTTACTCAATCACGCAATAACGACTGATCGGATTGGGATGAAAATTAGCACACAGATAGTTTATAACCTGGATTAACATCTATGATAACTTTATCCCGGTAGTACATTTTCGTGCATCCACGCGGGCGACGCTGCAGGCAAAAGCTAGTATTTTCATAAATAACTAGCAGCCCCCGCGGTTTCACCCGCATAAGTCTCGACCCAATAGACATATCGGGATAAAAGTATTTTATGTGTTAATCCAGGTTATAAACTATCTGTGTGCCTAATTTCATCCAAATCCGTTAGGAAGTTTTTGCGTAAAAGAGTAATAAACATCCATCCCTCCATCCCCACAATCTTTCGCGTTTATAATATTAGTAGGATGCTGAAAAATCGAGTATGACTTCCTACTCGATTTTTCAGTACGGAAGGATCAATCGGGGAATCGATCATAGTGGTGAATAACTCGATGTTCCCGCGAATAGAATCTGCACCATCACGATACCGCTTTTCAGACCGAAGCTCGGATCAACATCAAAATGCTACGAGTAAGTAGGATCTCTTGAACGGAATAAAAATCATGCCATCTTTGGAATATATTTAAAAATTCTTACGACGTTTACTAATGGAACAAGACATCCGCCGACCCCAAACAAATTGAAATAAGGCTATGAGAATGATATATATATGTTTTTTTTACGGTCAAATTAAAAAAAAAATCAGTATTGATTTTCGTAATTTAACCTTTTTTTTAATATTTTGACTGCAAAAGGTATCTACTAGGTACTTAGAGACATGCCATGCATCAATTGTTTCAGAAAAAAATAGCAAGATAGGTACACTTAAGTTTTTTTTTAATTCTTTATTTTTTACACGACATTTATAAAAAATCTGAATAAAAAATTGAAGGAGTATTCATTAACTCTTAACTATCATTTTATATATAATTTTAATAACAACAGTGTTATTAGACTTGTTGGTGACTGTACCTACAAATGAATGCTACCTTTAGGTAATTACCTACAGGTAGCATTGATTTCTGCTGGGGTTGCGGGTTTGTCCGAAAGGGATAACGCGGCCCCGGCACACAGGCAACGGAAGGAACACGGGTGGGTTTTAGTCAGTAAAAGTCTGACACACCCTCTCGCTCTGCCCAGAGCGGGAGAAGACATTTGATGATTTCCCATCCTGAAAAAAAAAAAAAAAAAAGGTAGCATTCATTTGCATTTTAGGTACAGTGACAACATCAGCGATCATACTATACTGTTATGTATAACCTTTACCAATTTAATTAATAACACTACTTACTTTGATCTGAATCAAATATTATGTAGAGTCTATCGGCTAAACTATTTCCACGAATGGTTTCCCTAAAAAGCGTTTATAAACCAGTGTTGCGCACGCAATATGATGGTACAAAGTCAAATGAGTTCTCTCTTTGATGTTCTACCAATACATTGAATTTCTTTCTTTCAAGTCGGTACAGACTTGAAAGAAAGAAAATCAATGTATTTGACCCAGGTTTAAGGCACACAATGTTCACACAAAAACAAAACACAGAAAAAAATTAAAACACTATTGTGTGCCTCACGGCTGCGCCAAATAGGCCCAGCTATCTAATTACTCAACACATTTTCGTAAACGATAACAACTAATCTGTTTAATTTTGACAGTTCAAACAACATTCATTGCGTTATTTACGTTGTTGAGCAGATTTTTTTTTCAAACTAATGAATTAATGGTTAAGCAATGTTTCAAACGATTCAGATTCCGATTGACCGTGTATTACGTAAATAGGGTACTGTTCAGTATAAATGTCAGACAACTATTGCCTAACGCTGGTTTACAACTGGACCTTATGTTACGAGTACGTCTTACGGATGTAAATCAGTTTTATAGTGTACTAGCTGCCCGCCCCGGCTTCGCACGGGTAGCACTATGTACTTATCTACGGCGCACCTACCTACCTACCTACCACCCTACAAACCTACCCTACCTACCTACCCTACCTACTTACCCTACCTACCTACTTACCTACGTATCTACATATCTATATACCTACCTACATACCCTACGTAGGTAGGTGTAGACCTACCTACCTTGGGGGTATGAAAAATAGATAGTAGCCGATTTTCAGATTCCTACTGAATATGCATATAAAATTTCATAAAAATCGATCAAGCCGTTTCGGAGGAGTATGGTAACTAACATTGTGACGCGAGAATTTTATATAAAAGATGTAAATATTTAAATAAAAAATAAATAGTTATCTGTAGCAAATAAGAATAAAATCAATTAGATTACGTTTAAAATAATTAAAGATGTATACAGTGGTGTTTAACAACATAATTAAAATGGTATGGTTGCACAATAAACACAGGACTGTTGTCAATAAAATAGATAACTAAATAAAATAAAAACAATGAAAAAAAAATGAATGAATTAAAATAGATAACAATGAAACATTCAAATTGATCATGTCTAGATTCCATGGTTCTCGAATAGGTGGTGGCAGGTTATTCCACACTTTAGATGCCGCATAACGGAAGCTACCTCTAAAAGCTGCTGTACTATGAGACTGAGTCGAAAATTGCTGCGAGCATTGCCTTCTTCCAGATTCTCATCGACTCGCTATCCAACACAACTCCGTCTTGTAATATTGAAACTGACATGACGAGCGGAACTAATATGATATCTTCAAAGCACAAATAGTACAGCTATAAATACATATAGGTAAGGTCTGTTTAATTAAAATCCTTGTTTCCCATTGAATTTATTTCCACTTAACAAAAACATCAACTTTATGCGAGTATAAATACAGTTGATTTTAGACTGACTAGTACTGCTGAAAAAGTCATAAAAAATATGAAGTTTTAGCGCAAACTGAACCTTATGTGTATGCATTACAGTCGTTTTTTTCCTAAAACTCGTGTTTGTTTACATGTTTGACAAATAAATAGCGAACGCAGATTACATAAAAAATATCAAAAGTCAACCCACAGTTTCCATTAAAGGTAACGTCAGTAATTACGTCAGATTTAACAATATTCTAATGTTGCCGTTCCCACCTCATGTAAATAACAGTTAGAGTTAATGTAAATACGCTCGTTGGGAAGCAAGTACACATCTAATGAAAGAGAATATGGAATGTTACACATTCATTACGCGGAATTAACTAAATTCAACTACTCTGTGTACAAACGTTCGTAAAATATACAAATAAATTAAGTAAGTAGGGAGAAAAAACCGAAGCATTTTTCAATTTCGTGGGAGCGCGGAATATTCCTCTAAAATATTTCCTTTGATACGAATCAGTTATCATCATCCCAGTATTTATCAAAGATAATATCCGTGAAGTTTCCAGACTGCGAAAATAAGTGCGATATCTGATCGAAGTTAAAAGAGCGAATACGAATGTTCGATCTTTGAAATCTCGTAATGGACAAAAACGACATCGTGAGTACAAACCGCCGTTTGTCACATCACTAATGGTGCGGAAAATCGCGAAAGTCCCGCTTTCTAACAACGCCGAAGTAAAATCGATAGATTGAAACCGAATAACGCATAATATATTAGGCACACGAGTTTTCAGGGACCCTACCCATCTCCGTACATTAGGTGCTACTTACTTTAATACATTTATCTAAATACTAGATGGAGGATCGAAACCGTAATGGAACAGAATGGAGTATGGCCCAACTGTGAGCTTATGTAGGTAGGTAAGAAGGTTGCCATGATAATGATGATACCTCCCCGCATTATCCCACAAAGGGACAGGGATAATGATTATAGGTTATATCTAAAATAGATCAATGGTTTCTAGGGTAGGAGCGACGACGTATAAATCCTCAGGGGCTTAGTTAACGAAACTAAATCCTAAGCTCTAAAATTCGGAGGAACTTGTAGAAGTTTAATTTTTTATCCCCGTGGTTAGAATTATGTCAAATTGCTATTACTTAGGGCATGGTTCAAATACTGAATTGTAGCTCAGCTTTAAGTAGAACAGGACTTCGACAAGTATATTAGATAAGACAAACGCTCTTTTCGTTCTTGACGTTACCTGACATAAGAGACAAGCACTGCCTACGAATGATGGAAAGTAGCTGGTTCATTTCCCCAAACGTTTATATACTTACATTGTTAAACTGACGCACTCTAACCAGATTTAGGAGTACGTAAGTACCAGCATTCAACATGATTACAAGGAATGTTACAAACCAGATCGGAGCTATAACTGTTAACGTTCAATCCGAACCAAAGGCTTTATAACATGTTATCTCTGTTGGTTTTACGGCCTGCACTAGTTGAGAATGGGATTAATTCTGTGAGCAGTACTCCTTATACATTCGTTCGTTAGCTGATTTGATTGAGTTTTACATTATGCGTGTGGAACTGGGGGTAAACCCCTTGAATTCATAAATGTGTTTTATTATTAACCCCGGACGTACAAAGAGGAGTGTTAAGGATGATTTCCACCAAACGGCTCGCATCGCGTCGGATCAGAAAAGATACGAACGAATGCGGCGACAGCCGATAGCGTCCGGGAGGATGTCGACGCATCCGATCGACTCCGTACTGTCGCTTGCGGACGTATCCGTTTCTGCGCCTAGTCAAATAGTTTCATTCCTAAGACGACACGCGAACGCAGCCGACCGCGCGTCGCAGCATACTTTCGGCTACGATCTAGTGTCATGGAAGACACCCGCTGTCAAGCTGCTGTGCGCGGGGCTTGGTAATATAGATATTAAATACTGTGTACACGATTTAATATCGTTTAACGATTGTAAAATCCGTGCCGTTCCGATCCGATGCGATGCGAGTCGTTTGGTATCATCCTTTATAAGTTTAATTGTAACACGGCATTGGCTACGGTGTTCGTTGTGTGAAACAATTGAAAAACACAGAGTTGGTTTTTAGTGGACTGCAGTGGGATGAGTCCATTGATTTAATTAAGGTGGTCAAAACTTGACAAGCAAACTCTAAGTTACCTTAGTGAATTGTATGACTCAGAAATTATATACTGGACTTTAAAACTGCTGCGAAGGTAAGCCTATAAGTATCGCTGACGGCTCCATTAAGAGTAATACAATAATTTCTCTTACAATATCTGGAACATAATAAACCGTGTTCAATAATACACCAAATACACTTGCGACAAAAACCACTGATCCATTGGAAAAGATTTGTTAAAGAAAAACCAAAAAAAAATGTTTTGTATCCATACGTAATTAAACAATGTTTTAATAAACTCACGAAAAATTTTAAGTAAAAATTGTCAAAAAAAATCTAGAGTTCCGTACACAAAACACCATGTAGCTTTGACGGGTGCGCGTACCTACCACAAAAGCGTACGGTACGCTAAGATTATACGCCTGATTAAATATTTTCGCTCCAATGCAAATAAAGGCTGTGTGTTGAGGAAAATTTTCCCGCGAACATTTCGATTCTGCTTTATACACTGTGCTTACTTGCGCGTCTGAATTGTGTACCTTGTATATGTACATACCTATATTTGTGGGATATAGTCTATTATTCAAATGTGCGGTGGGACTGTATCAAAGCTGGCGTAACATTCAGTTTTATTTCATGGAGTTTATGCGTCGGTTTACGAAATACTTTACTTGATTATGGTTATATTGTCTGTTATCTCTTTATCTGAGTCTCATAATTTTAAATAGTTACAGTGTAAAATTCTGTAGGTAGGTACGTAGGTACACTACCTAAATTACGGCAATATATTTCTTTTCAGAAATATTGTACAAACTACAGCCAGTCGGAATTATTTTTTACTCGCATGTCCCGTAAGTTAGTCTTAAATCTACATGAATTATAAATGGGTCACGTTTCGTACGTAACCAGTACGTAGTCCCAATTTAAATAAAAAGCGGTCAAGAGCGAGACATAATCACACACCAACAATTCTAAGCACACACTTTTTTTGGGGTACCGATAACACGGCTGAATTTAGCAAAAAGTTAACGCTGGCTCTAAGTTTATGATGAGGAATTTATTCATTTCCATGATATATTGTCACAAAACCTTAGGGACGTTATGTTTAACTGTGCGTAACGAACAGACGGACATCACTGAGTTGCATAAAGGTTTCATTGTTCAGTATTTTTTGTCACAGTACCCTAATTATTTATCAAAGCGACATGAATGTAAGAGCTGACCTAAATACGTACGTGACATCTCCCTTTAAAGGGAGGTGAGACTTATTAATGTCACATTATTTAGCACAAAAAACCCCAATGCAAAAAGTGGACCTTTCCGCCTGTCCAAATGACGGCATTAAAACCGGACCAAGAATTTTTCGTTGGTCCTGGGTTTGTGAAAATCTCAGGTGCGTTCGTGTTAGAGCGGTATCCTAAATGTCAAGTTAGATTAATTTTGCCGGATTGTTACTTTTTTGCCTGACACTAGGTTTATTTCCTGTATCGTAACTACTTAACAACCATTCTCTTTCAACAAAGGTAACTCGGGAGACACTAAAACATTAAAATAACTTCTCTCACGTCGAATTCAACGTCACATTTATAGGTCATTAATTTACTGAAATCAAAGGCGACGCGTTGGAGCGGAACGCTATTATTAGATGGATATTTCTATTGTCAAACTCTCGATAGGGTTACTTGTCGATAAGTTACCTTATCGTAGAGAAAGCATTTCGTAACACAGATTAAACCGGAATATACAGGTCTGACGTCACTGCTGCGCCCACGAAATTGCTCACTCAACCGTTAGGGCTGTCGTAATTAACTAAAAAGTATTTAACATTACAATGTGAGGGTGTACGGCTACTTTACGAGATGAAACATGTTTGCCTTTTCGGAACAATTCCCAATTTATGCGCGACATGCACACTAATTTCGGTTCGCTATAATATTAAACTTACATGTTACGGTAACTTGATTAATGAATATTTGATGAATCGTTAACAGCGAAGTTATTGGGGAACTAGTCATTAATAATTGTAATTAGGCCACTTTGTCCATGAGTGTCGTTTGGAGGTTGATATTCTACGAATCGTACCGAATATAACAGCCATGGACGTTGGTAGCTAATTGATAATTGATGTAATGAATCCTGGAACACCAGCCCAAAGGGCTTATTTTTAGCATGAGACTAACCGACCTAACCGAGGTGGAACGAGCAGTAATCCTATATAAGTGGGGTCGTCGGGTGGTGTGGCTCACACTGCGTTCGGCGTTTGACGTGGCAACACTTCGTGTCCGGGTTCACAACAAGTCAATCGTCATCCTGAGAATGCCTCGTTGAGAAGTGAAACACGTTTCGACTTCTTACAGGATTCTTTATGACTCTTTAAGAACAACTAAACGGATTAGGTTACTAAATATACGTTGTCTATTGTATTTTATAAAAATGGAATTTTATCTAATTTTTATCTAGGATGTGTAAAAAAAAGAGTAATGTTTATGATTGTGATGATATTATTTTGTTACATGGATAGGTTTGAACCCTGTGCAGCTCCGTGATATTGCGCTTTATTCAACTTTGTATATTACCCCGACGTTTCAAGCAGTTTCAGCGGCGCTCATTGTCGGGAGCGAAATTCATTTGATACATCAACCGAGGTTTACCGAAAGTGACTTATAATAGCCGGTATAAGCGAACTATACAATTTAAGCTACATTAATTTATTTCTTACTGTTTAAATTAAAGTAAAGTAAAATATTTTTTTTCAACATTCAAACTATCAATACGAAGGTATCGTTGGCCCCAATTTAAACACAGCCTCTATCTTGGGCACCATAAATATCAGTATTTTAATGTGACTAGGCATGTCAATTTGAAAATAATCCAAAAAAAAACAAATAACCTACTTGTCTCCGATTCTCAAAGAAAATGTCTGTTTCAAGCAAAAATAATGTAAGTATACGAAATAATATAATAACGTAAACAATTTCGAAAGTAAGTCGTGGCTAAGTAATAATAGCCGCATGGGTCGATCCAGCCGCCGCGAACGATCAGGTTAAGCTACGCTTGCCGGGGTTGGTCCGTGAATGGGTGACCATCTTTACACACCGAGACTCCTCCGTGCCTCGAAAAGCACATTAAGCCGTTGGTCCCGGCTGTCATTCGTAGATCTTTGACACTCGTTACAGGTCGTCAGAAGCCTCAAAGTCTGACACCAGTCTTACCAAAAGGTATCGTATTACCTAGTTACTGGGTTGTGGAGGTTAGATAGGCAGTCATCCATGTCTCCATGTAAAATACTGGTATTCAGCTGCATCCGGTTAGACTGGAAGCCGACCCCAACATAGTTGGGAAAAGGCTAGGCAGATTGCTTTGATTGAATAACGAAAGTAAGTTCGTTTGTTTGTTACGCTTTCACGCTAAAACAGCTGAACGGATTTGGATGAAATTCGGCACACGGGTAGACTATGACCTGAAGCCCAATTCTCGTACACAAAAAATGTTCACATCCAAGCCGCAATCTGTCAAAAATGTTGGTATATTGATTGTATTTTTGACAGATTGCGAATGAGGTGCGAATGTGAAAGTTCTTAAAAATTACGGGAATTGCCCCTCTGGAATAGGACATAGGATACTTTTTATCCCGATATTCCCACGGGAACGAATCTAACGGGTGAAACCGCGGGGCGGGAGCTAGTGTAAGTATTCGAAAGTTAAGTCTGTTTATTTTCGTGAAAATAGTTTGCGATGAAAATCCACTCTTGTAACAAAAAGTCACAATATGTCTGAGTCATGTCCTAAACCCGAGTATAATGGCAAGTCTTTCGTGCAAGACTATTATAAAGAGCTATCGTATTGTCCATCTCACAATGTTGGCCGATGATATACGTCGATGAGAAATATCTCCACTCAGCCGAAATGAGGGTCACACGAATAGACAGGATTAGGAATGAAAAGGTACGTAATATATAAGGAAAGTTTTGAAATGGTGCTTGTGACTATTGAGTGTATTTCAGGCCTAAGGACTCAGGCTAAGGTGGAAGCCTGAAGAAATGGTGTTTGAAGTTGAAAGTTATTTTTGCTCTGAATATTATATGCTCAAAATGTGTTGATATCGTATTGTCGGGTCTGTAGAACGAAAAAATTGTTTATCGAGTAGGTACGAACTGTTTGAATTCGTATTAGGACTTTGTTTTTGTAAAAAGCTATTTTGCATGTTCAATACCCGAATTCTACTAACACATACAAATTGCAATTGTGTTCTATTTGAGTGGTTTGCGTTGCCAAACCATTAATGTCATTTGGTAATTAGTGCATTTTTTTATTATAAGCTATGTATCGTAATGGCTCTTAGCTTTCGGTCAGTTAGAAATATTAAAAAAATAAAGATGATAATGGAAATAGGAAATCCAATAAATCGACGTCGATAGGAAATGCCAACAAGACAGAAAATTGTAGTCGAACGACAATATTATATTTACCAACCAACAAATCTGCTTTTGCTCTTAAAATGTCGGATAGACATCAGTATTATGCGGAATGCAAATAAAGAAAAAATATTTCCCCAAATTTTCTTGACATGCTGATTTACCCTATAACTCTGGCGTTTAAAAAGGTTATTACAAAGCGTTTGTTTTGAACCCTGCGGCGTCGAGCATCGTCTCCCTTCTTAAATATTGCGCCATAAATCAGAGTCTCTCCATGTCGGATCGCTGTCGCCTGTCGATTATCGCGCGGGAAGCGATTTCGCTCCACGCCGTTCGCAAATTGCGAAAGATAGCGATCGAGAGAAAATTGAACGACTGCACTGATATCGGGAAAAAATTGTTACGTTGCTGTAAACTTGTATATCTACTTGCGACGGGAGTATTAAATTATTTTTAAGAGCAAGTTACAAAATGTTGGTTTTTAGTGTATTTTAATCAATCAAATATTCTTTTATTTGGTACCTACATAATATGTATTAAGTGTGTAGGTAGTTTGCGAGTACATGGAGGAATATAGATCTTATATTCAGGAGCAGGTAGGCCTATCGCGACCAAGGTAGAGCCTATAGAGCGAGGCTATAAGTATAAATACCTACCTATTCTTTAAAAAACTAAAGGAGTTGAAAGCTTGAAGAAATAATATTGAATGGGATCAAGTTCCGCTGTACCACTCAAATAATGTTTTAGGTGCTACTTCTATTCTTCAATGAACCCAATCTATTTACCGATTGCTGCGCTTAGAAGATAAAGTAGGCTTTTTACTGATACCTACCCGTACCTACATGTGTCGCTTTCAGCTTACAACTTAAAAATTCCCGAAATCGACGCGTTTAGAATACATCCCCAAGGTAATCGGATAGCGGCTTTCCGCGGAAATTTTGCTCTCTATTTATAAATTGATGTCGAGTTTGTGACTCTTCTGGTGGGAGACGCGATTTGGCTTGCCTACGCTATTAAAAAGTACCACTAAATCAAAAGTATTCAAACTAGGCTGAGAATCAGCACTTTTCAAACGTCAAAATTACATAATATTATATAAACTTTATTATAGGCTTCAAAGGCCCATAGCGTGTTAGTATTACAATTTACTTAAAATCTATGTTTGTACACCAATTAGGGACACACACAATCATGTGGGTCTCAAACACACAATATCAGCTGTTTTACACAGTGCACGCACACAGTTCACCGACGTCTTTACATTTTTCCAATTAAATGTTATTCAGTTCATTGTTGAAATACTATCCATTATTTGCCTTTGTTCTTTCCGCGCTCACAGAACTAGTAGTATTTTTGTCTTCTCTTCTGTTCTTGAAGTGTATAAAGCGCCGAAATATGACGCCATCAGGCCACATAAGACAGTCCCCCAAAACGCCCGCCCTTTACCACTTCCTAGTGCTTTAGCTGAGAAGAAGAAGTGACGCAACAAACTCCCCAGCAGCCAAAACCTTACCACCCTTTTATTTCGGCACCTTCTTGTCTAATAGTCACGAATTCAGGAATTTCGAAAATCTGAATAAAATATACATAGGAAATGTTTTTGTATTACCTGCGTAAAATTTATTTCTTAGGGATTTTGGATGTGGAGCTTTAGATCATTTATACACCCACAACTATTATCACTATAGCTTCAATTGTTGTTACTACTAAACCCGTCTTACCCTATCTGTAAAGGTTCGTGAGGAAAATCAGCTCAAGCAGGCAACAAAACACGATTAGGTTGACATTATAGTTAGAAAATATAAAGGAACATCAACGTATAAGTATACTTACATAGATTGCTAAGCAACTTTGTTGAAAGCTTATTATACAGTCGGGTTTGACAAATTCACTTAGATTTTGTTCATGACGCTCGCTTCCGGCAAGTTCCCAACTCGGTTAGTCACACAGTTGAGTTTCTCAACTGACGCAAAGAAGATTGTAAACATGTCGGAAATAGGTTTTACCGAGATAGGCACGGTAATCTAATTGGGATCGACCCGCGGAACAAAGTCCCTAACTACAACGAACAACAATGGAGGTAATTTAAGTAGAAACAATCATCCAGTATACACAATGCTGGCTGAGGGGTAATTTATCAAAATATTTTAGGTTAGCATATCTACTTTTTGTAATGCTAATGTCATTGGGAAAGTTAATGACAAGTAAATTAATGTAACATGCACAAAATAATTGAAGATTCTAATTCCAACATTCCGACACGTGTAGATGTCCCTACAAAGATTATGTATCAAGGTTCAGAGTCAACCCTTTCAAAGAGAAAGGAGTGTGAAGACAAGTAGCGTGTCGAGAACAAACTAAAGGACTGCATAAAGAATGTATTGGGTGACCTAGTTGTGGTGAGAGAGCCCATGGGAGGGCAAAGGGGCACTCGACGACGTGGCGGCTGCCGTGAAAGCTAACAGTCGCGCTATCGAGGATACATTTGAAGGGAAACCGGGCAGCCTATGGTAAAACTTCACAAAGCTACATGAATGAACTGTGAACATAGTACACGGAACACTGCACGATTTCGATACAGCGAATTTTTCTGACATGATGGCCATGTCGTTTTCCTCAAGAAGTAAATCCCAAACGGAGTGTATTGATAACGTGATCCGAAAGTCAATAACTTAGAAATTCCATTACAGATGACCACTCGTTTTCCATTTCCGGCATAGTTTTATTTTCGTGGAAACAAAAAACGAAGCCGTCGATCGAATGCGGAAATTCATTCGTATGTTCAGTGATGTTTCATATAATATATTCACCTCAGCGGTTAACTTTGCAAATTTTAATACAATTTTATCTCTAACTAGCACAGTCATAGTGGCACAAAATCACGGTCGTTGCCTCTCCATTCAAACGGGTCCAGTTAAAGCGATCCTGATTGCGCATTATACACTACATCGCAAATTGTAACAATTTCAACTGAATGCATACATTTATGTAAACTAAACCGTGTGGACTGGTCAAGCTACGCTGTTGATTATTAGTAATTTGTAGTGTTTTGGTAAGCGATATGCTTAATTCAGTTGTATTTAATACCTAATGCATAAATCAAGAATCGGCAAACAGTACGTAATCAACACGTTACGTATCCTAGATGCATAATGTTAACCATTGTTGAAAATCAATTTGCCGGGTGTTTTGACGCGTTTTGAAAAACGAACAAATAAAATTTGATTATTGTTTTTCATATGAGCTGAAATGCAGTTTTCAGAAGAAGTAACCTAGGTCAGTAATTTCAAAAAAAAACTTATGTTTAATGTTACAACAAATACGTGTCGCTTCATCAGTCGCGAGGTTTCAAGCGAATAAAAATAAAATTGAGCGAGAAGGCGGAATCCAAAGCTTTAAACAAAATTCAAATTTTTGTTCTCACTTTTTACCAATTGACCACAGCCAAAAATTTACTTAAGGGGAGCGTGCCTGAATAAGTGGATTTGTGTCACTCCTTTTTTCTGTCCTCATACAAAAACCTTTATTATTAAATATTTCTAAAACAAAATCTATCCCGTACCTTTGTTTTATTACACTACAATGCAATACAAAAAATAAAGCCAACAGGTATATATTGCTTCGTGCCACATGGAGATTAGAATTTCATTACTCGAGATTAGATTCCATTATATTCTGCGGCTCTCGTGGCCTCTATTCCATATCGTGTATGTATATGTATATAACAGGGAAATTTCAATCTTTTAGTTTATGTACTACTGTTTGTTTATATAAACTTTAGCAGATAGTTTCTTGGTGCAGCTTGGCTCAACAAATTGAGATGAAACTCAAATAATAGATTCATCAACCAAATGTTGCTGTACGATCGATTCGAGGAATATAACGTGAATTTGACTAATATTTAGTACCTAGTTAGTGTATGAATAATTTTAATTCATCAAATGGTATCATTTCATAAATCAAAATTATCGCAGCAGTCACGAAGCTCGAAGGCTTAGGAGGGCATCAGATGCAGAGCTTGAGAGCTCTATGTTTCCTTGAGTGGTAGGTAATTGCCACAAGGAAATCTAATATCTAAATAGAGCTTATTCCCGACCATTTATCGAATACATAAATACACAATTAATACAAATGAAATTAAATCAATTAAATGAATACACAATTTCATTATCAATATACCTACCTGACGTTATAATAAGTAGAATGTTTTTTTGCTTTGTATAATATATATAAATAATCAATATTCTAGTTCCCTAGTTAGCCATATTTCTTATTTCCATACAGTAATATTGCCAAATTAATCAAAACAGCGAAACATTTAACAGCTATTAGCGACGCTGAAAAATAATATGAATATAAATCTTAAAAAAAACGCGATATTTCGCGGGTTAGAGTTAATCTAAAAAGCTAGTTACAAACATGTAATTAAGAACCTATTTATTTCTGCCCTTTATAAGAACTGAAACTACTTCAAAGCCCATAGCAGCCTGATTTGCTTCAATAATGCAATTTGGGGATTTAAAATGTTCCTGACATAATTTACGAATAAATATATTTCATAAAATAATAAAAGGAAGATGAATTTTTGTCCTTACACGAACAAAATTAATTCTGATTCGTTAACTTCTTTCATACTACATCAAGCTGAATGTCGAATTTACCATTAATTTTCAAGTTCAGAGTTTCGTGTCAACTTGCTGAATAAAAGTTACAGAATAGGGGTCCCGGCAATCGATTTTGCATGGTGGCTTTCAGGTCTTAGACAAGGGATAAGACGGAGTTTTACGAAACTCCTCAGGGATCGAAGTAATCAGGAGTAAGTTTTCAAGACTCGCGATTGTATTTTTTTTCCCGTTCAACCTCAAGGAGCCCTTTAAAATAAACCCAACATTGTTGAGTTTTTTTTATTGCGGCCGTAAAATATTTTGTAAAACGCCTAATGAAACCCGTGTCGTAAAAATCACGAAAGCCGGGTTAAATTAAAATTCTGGAGAGAATAACATTTAGTTTTTAATTAGTTTAAGTACTTAAGTAATAAGTGAAGAGTTTATTTTAATCCTTCCTTGATAAATCCGGAGGGTGGATAGCACATAATTAAACACTACTTTAGGAGCAATTAACTTAATGATTACAAAAAATACGAAAGTATTTTTTATTGTTCACGTCTGTGAATGCAACCTGAGAGTTTTTATGGCGTAACAAGCTCTTTTTTAGTGTTGTTAAACGGCTGTTTAATTAAAGCTATATTATTAAGTTTTGGTGCAACCAGCTCTGAGAGTTCAAAAGGATTTAATCCAGCGCTCTGTTGTAGGCAAGTTAAGAAAGAAAATTAAGTTTTGGTCCCGTACAAGGGAATAAGGATCACAATTAATCTTTACGCTTTTATCTGGGAAGCGCGTTTTATATACGAGGGTTGTAAAGCTAAAATTTGTAAACAGCAAATACGAGATAGTCCGTAGGTATGCGTAAAATTAAGCAATGTATACCTACCTACTATAAACGTTATACAGGGTGGCAGGAACATCGACGTTACTGACGAATCATATCAACGCAGGGGGTTCAGAATCATGTACTGAACCCATGGTAAAAGATTTCTCGTAGATGTCCCTGCCACCCTGTATATATAATACTGGTATGTTTATGTTGGTTTGTATCTATAGCTTCTATACGTATGTTAGTTTAGTCGTCATCCCAACTATTTCAAAGCCTATTGCAGTACATCCACTTTGCGTAAAGTCATTACGTAGCGTAGTGCCCATCAGTAGAGCTTTGCCTCATTTCATCAACACTAATAATTGAGAGAGTGAGTCTCTCCATCTAGTACGTTGCATGTACTAACGAATTTTTGATAATTAGAACAAAAGCCTACCTGGTCCTCGAAGGATATAGGTACAGTACGACACAACTTTGATGTAGCATAAATTTGAAAATTTTCATTCATTGATATAAATTTTACGAATGTATTTGGTTATATAACTTCACAAGTTATTACGTTTGCGTAAATATCATTTTCGCCTAAAGCAGTAATAAATATTGGCGATTTTGAAGGTGTACTCAGTTCAGATGGTTATCGGTTTTACGAATTTTGCCGATGCTACATCTAAGTTGTGTCGTATTGTATTCTAGTGTCATTCTTCTTGCAGAATGTTAATCTTTAACGTATTTAACCTTTTATGTATTGTTGAGTATATAGTTTCTAGTGGGACTGGCCTGTGTCTTTCGTAACTGTTTTAGAACCGAGTTTTCAGACTACTGTTATCAAAATTAGGGTCGATCACACTAGCTTTTTGCTGGTATCACAACAAGCTAAGAAAGTCTGTGAAAACATTGCAATTCGTAGTAGAAAAATAAGCCAGAGCGGTCATGACCTAGTAGAGCCATGGTAGCCTAGACAGTAATTGAAAATAAGTTATTTATCATTTTCAATTGTTTTTTTTTTAATTAATATTTTTTTTATTAAAAATATAATAATTTATAATATTAAAGATTAATAAAAAAAAAAATGGTATTATTTGTGGGGGTTACGGCCCCGACTTACGACTTGTAGATTGTGAGCTTACCCGGCAGGCGCTGTACTTTGTGTAATTTATTTCATCACCACTGCTCTCACAACGATGAAGAAAAACATCGTGAGGAAACCGGTATGGCCTAGAACCAAAAATTCGACGACATTTGACATTCACCAACCCGCACTGGGTCCGCGTGGTGGATTACAGTCCCAAGAGTGGGAACACTATGAACTGATTATGCTTATGCCAGGGAACGCTAGTTACACTTAAGTAACTCTACTACCGCTTTGCCAGTTAAATCCTAATCCATAAGTCAAGTCGTCTCTTGAGACACGGACGAAGGAGAGGCGGAGTTACATGATTTAGGTTACAACACGACTTACTTTTTATTTACGAGCTTCTATGAACATTAACTGGCTGGATTCTAAACCAAACGTAAGTACTTAAGTTTATTTTAGCAATTTTTTTTATTTAGCAAAGGGCGTATTTTTATAAAAAACAATATTTTTTACCAATACATTGTAACATAAACGAGGAGAGTATTACGGAATACAAAAAGATAAGAAAAAACGATGCGGTTTGACCCGTTAAATCCGTCTATAATACAGTTTCGTAGCGAACACAATCTTCCCGCAGCCATTCCTCTGACACGGTCCAGCTAGTCCAATACTTCATAACACACATTTGTATTATACTTGTGCTTCATATTCTCAATAGATGAAACTATCTATAAACAAGATCACAAAGGGAAAATAAATCGGAACCATTTTGTTAACAAATGAGGGTAAGCTATGTTCCAATCTTATGTTTGGTCTGACATTCAGAATAACGGCATTTTTCTTTATTGTTCAACGCTATAATGTCATACCGTGATATTAAGTATGGTACACATACACATACCACCAATATTAACCTACTCAAGAACTTCAAATAGCTTTTTAATGTGTAATACTTAATATATGAAGATTGTTTATGTACTTAAGGTTCACTTTCTTGGAACGGTGTTTAAGAAAAACAAATAAACGTCTCTACTCGATGTTGATTAATTTGCGACTGTTTCTCTATATTTAACTGCATGCATTAAGAGTCTTAGTTCATAATACCTCAGCTGAAATTCACTCTTTATCTCGCTCGCATATACTACTGCTCGCGGGCTGAGTGAGAGTGAGACTGCGGTGGGGAGAAGACTCCAAGGCGCCGATAGTTTAGGTAAATTCTTTTTACGGTGAAAATAATACAAAATAATCTGCTTTATATTTAGTTCAATTATTATGCAAAGTTTAATGGTCTATTTTGAAGTATTTTTAACACTAGCGGTTTATTTTCACTGAAAAAACTGCCGAGACAATTTTATGGAATCGTGTTTTCGTCAATCATAGTAAGTACTTAACATTAATCCTCAACTTTACCATATATTTATTAAAAAAATTATGCTGTAGTATTTTTGATATAACGGAGGATCATGCTAATTTCTGGTATCAAAGACTCCTAATATAGATAGAATTGGACCAAAATCGTTAGATTTATCAGTACAAACAAAAGTTTGTACTGACATTTAGTATTGGCGTTTCTTTAAGTCACTTTATATGTGCCTACAATCGATAAAAGTACCAATTTATCTAACCCAAATAGGCATGTTTTACGTTATCAAATATTTATGTAGGTAAGTGTTAACAACAACAGTTTAGATTTACAAAACGCACTTCTTTTAAAATAACTGAAAAGTTCCATTATCAGGAACAATGGTGGACATTTATCATTATCTGTTCTCTGTATCCGAATTTCACACAAGACATAACATTCATGAATCAATGCCTGAATGAAAAGAGGAGTTCAGGTCGGTAAGACTGATCATGATCAAGCATAGCAAACAGCAAGCATACGAAATTTTCAGGAAATGGGTATTTATAACTTCAAACACTACGAGAAAATAAGATTAACATTGTTTCAGGCATGTTCTTCATCTTCTAAGCGGCAAGTTTATCCACTAATACCTATTAAATCATTCAGTGTCACGTCTCAGCTGAGGAGAATGAATATTAGGTATATAGGTGTGCCCAATGTATGCATGAATACAATTATTTAATTACCATTCAGTCCAGTTAGCGTAACTTCGTCCTAAGTTTGATATATAGTAGCTGTTCAGATATAGTTGGACCACGGTCAACAGTCGGTTTCATCGTTTTTCTTCGGAAGAGCCGAAGTATTTAATAATTATATTCGGGCTAGTTTCAATTTATCAGTAAAATACCGTAAAGTACAAACTGTACCACAGTTTGTCTTTCCATGTCCTCACTGTCCGCCTCACTACATTTGTATGCTTAAAGTATTCAATAAATCAGTGTATTTATATTACTTTCAATAATCCTAGATTAGATCCGGAATTCCGAACTGAAATTAGCTGTCATCACTTCTTCCAAGCATAATTCAGGAAAAGGCTAAATAAATAAATAAAAAAGGTCTTTTAAGCTGTGATGTTGATTACTCTAGAAATCCTTGAGATGCGGTCCTTGAGTTAATTTAATTAAATAGGTAAATGCATAAGCTGAAAACTAATAAATATCAGAAAATCCACAGGTTAAGAAAAATTTCGACGAAGTAAGTAATCAAGTATGCTCAGACATCTTTAAGGAAATTATTAAATTCAACCTAATTGAAAATGAATTTTTAATAAAATATTAGTTTCCTACGAAGAATGTTATGAAGAAATATTTTAAATGTATAAAACATTTTTATAAACAACCATAATCCAGTATAACTAGATACCTATACCATACCAGGGTATCTGCCTACACGGTTTAAGAAAAATGCAGAATAGGTACCCAATGAGATCTGTTCGTTATTAATGCAGGAAATGATTACAATTTTACGCTTAATCAAACACGTGTATAGCTAAATAAACAAACAATCCCTACCAAACAAGTTAAAATCACGTAATGAAAATAGTGCTTATAAAAACATACGTTCTTTGCATATCGTGATGAATGTTACTTCATTAAATATCAACCTCAAAAAGCTGTGTAAATAAGTACACACGAATTATTTTTCCCCGCGAATCCGAATTACGCCCCGGAGTTCTCTCGCACCGCCATCTGTATTTGGCCTTTAGAGGTAGTATATCAACGCCATCTATTAACTGTATGGCGAAATAGAACATTGCTCGTCTGGCTACTGAAACTGAAAAACATGGCATAACACGAAGCGACGAGTTTTGCAACCAGTAGAGCAGTTTACTTTTTAGTTAACACGATTGCCACTAGAGTACCTTCCAAAGATTTTTTAACAGGCCAGCCTACTTTTTTTTTTAAATCAGTTATGAAATATAATTATGAGAATCTGTAATATTTTTTACAATGCATTTGCTCGAAAATAACGTTTCCAAGCAGTCAAATTGTGCGGAAAGTGTCACTTTTTTTCACTAGTGCTTTTTACTTTTCTGTTTTTTTTTAATTTTTGAGGCCGTCGTCAGCCCGTCTCGTCTCAGAGATTTTATTATTTGAGAAAAGTTTTTCACAAATTAGTTTTTACAAATCAGATGATGATGATGACGATGGCGATGATTATGACGATGGTCAAAATCAAAAAGTCAAAGTGAAAGTCGAAGTCGTTGTTGAAGTCGTTGTCGAAGTCGAAGTCGAAGTCGAAGTCGAAGTCGAAGTAGAAGTTTTAGTCGAAGTCGAAGTCAAAGTCATGAATTTTGTTTTTATCATTTATATTCGTCGTCATATGTTAGATGTTACACATCACAGGCGATTGCCAAAAGGCTCGCCCGTTTTTTTTTTTTTTTCCTCGCACAATGCATAGTAAAACGTTGTATGATGCACGTGCGTAAGATGATTTCCGACTCGTGTCGACTTATACACTCGTTCACTTCACTCGCTCGTGAGTAAAAATGCCACTCGTCGGAAATCACCTACCTTCCGCACTTATAGCATAAATAACTATAATCTACTCTCTTAAGGTAATATTCGAATTATAAACTTCAAAACGAGTTTAAATTGACGTACATAATAAACACAATATCTATAACAATTTTTCTCTAACAAAATAATGCTATAAAACATTTTTTTTCTATTACGATACAAGGCAAATCCAAGAAGTTAATATCACCAAGGAGTTTCCATCTATTTTTGCAATGTAACGTTAGCGGGGACAGCAGCATCGCTCTAGCGCATGCGCGGTGATGTGCTGGGTGCAGGCGCCATTCATACGTTTTGTTGAACTGAATTTCGTGGGTTTTTTTTATTCTTGATTTTTAACTTTGATCTTTTATTAAGTAGGTACAATCCCAATGTATGAGAGTAGATAAAGTAGTGTATGAAACTGCACATAATTCAACCACTCGTGTGATACCCCTCTTTACTTTCATAAACTACAATTGTTTACCATTATTAAATGACAATGCTCTTTTCGCAAATCAATAAACAAATAAAAATTCATACCTTTCTGCTTGAAAGCAAAATATTATCAGTGGGATAAGCCCTATAATAGATTAATAATATGAGCTAGTAATAAGTCCACTGAACCTGAGCTAAGGAATAAAGAATCACGCCATAGTAAAAATGCTATCGATCGAGGTTGTCCTTGTTTAACGCTAAGCTGACTCAAACTCCGTTTGGGGTGGCGCCACTTGTAAATAAACAGTACTAACACCGATGTAGTTGATACTTATTACCTATATTCATCGATTTCTGGAAAAAACTCTCCAGTTTATTATTATGTTTTGAAAATGTAGGTATTGCTGTATATAATAGAGTATTCAATCTTTTTCCCATAGCATACAGGATTTGTAGGTATGTTTGGAAAATGACATAAGTAATTTTATTGAAGAATACATTGACCAAAAGCCTTTGTTTGGGCGAAAGAAATTCCCTTGACTACTGGTACTTATAAAATATTGCAAATTTTTATGGAACCAGTGACGTGACTGGGTACCAAATGGAGTATCATTCCAGACTATCCCTAGAGAGCCATTCATCGAATCAGAGTAAAATGTCAGTTGGTTTGACTTTCTAACCGATTCTGGTAAGTGTTATAAAATTGTTTTGTTTTAATGAGCGATTGCATTTTCGCTTGTTTTTAAATAACCAAAGGAAAATTGCGTTTTTTAAATACATGTATACGTTCTTTGCAATGCATTAAGACAACCTTTTTTTTCAAAAAAGATAGTTACTTTCCTATTATACAATCACCATTATTTAAGCTCAGGCTATTGTCATTTTATGGGGTCTAATGATGCGCCTTAACCACCTTATTGTAGTCCAATCCCATATCAATTGATAGCACTAAGAAACCGCAAATTAACGCCTACCTCAAATAGAACTGAACATTTTTTTGTCTTCACACGGTCAAACGGACACAATTTTCAATATGTTTACAAAATATGCATCGGATATCAGATTGGTGCTTAGCTGTTTTATACTACAGTACCTGGTCGACCGAGCTCTGCTTTGGTAAAAATAGAGAATGCTCATTTAATAGTATAGGATAGTCCATACTAATTCTATACTGCCATGATTGTGGGTACTTATTAATTCCATGCTGCGATGATATTAGGTACATAAATTCAATTCGTTCATTGGCATTAGTAACAAAAAACACCTCAAATTTAAATAAAATACCTAAAGAAAATAAATACTCATTGCCTAAAGGTCCTCAGCTCATGTCAGATGGCAACATCGTAGATACCAATACCTAACGCTAATTTGCTGCCCACGAGTGCAATACGCTAGAATAAATTTAATAAATTCATAAATTATATTTAAACAACAAATTTATAAAAAAAACTAGCTTTACCCAGCCCGACTTCGACTAAACCCTACCTACCCTACCTACCCTACCGACCCTACCTACCCTACCTACCTTAATTTTCTCACCGTTTAAACCTTCCCTGGACTACGACAAACATTTCAAAACCAAAATCAGCTAAATCGGCCCAACCGTTCTCGAGTTTTAGCGAGACTAACGAACAGCAATAGATTTTTATATATATAGATATAAACATGGTCAACAAGTATAAGCCAGGATGTTCACGCAGTAGATGCCTAAGGTGAGGACCTTAGGCATCTACTGCGTGAACATCCTAGCATCGTAGCAGCCACGCCAGTGTTTTCTAGGCACGCCTAACTGAGGAGTCAGGCGTGCCTAGAAAACACTGGCGTGGCTGCTTGGATTTATACAGGACTGATTGGATGGATTGACATGAGGGAGATGTGAAATTCTTTGGGACAGACCTTCGCCTAGCAGTAAGACAGTAATTTTAACAGAAATGTGTAAAATGACTTAACATAGAATTTACATGAATATTCATTGTAAATAGGATGGCCATGACCGAATTAACTATCTACGGCGACACTTCGGATTGAAAATTTATATTATTTTATCATAAGCTAGCTTTTACGAAAGATCTTTTTTCTAGTAAATCTTTAACGTAAAATAAAGACAAGCTCCGAGCACGTTTCAAGAACCTAAGAAGATTAGTAACGTTCGGGGAGATGGATACCTACTTACAGCCATTTTTTTTTTAATTTGTTTTTTATGTACCGGGTTTTTGAACCGAAACATCGTAAGTGTGGCTTGGCAGCAGAAATAAGCATTTCCATCTTACTCTTCCCAAAAGCTAACTAGTTAATCGCCTAAAATTTCGACTCTACATGCATGTGCTTTAACTACTTTTTTCATCTTTTTCCTAAGTACCTACCTAAAAAACCCTGACATAGTAAATATATTGATGACATTGGAAATGCGACGTTTCGCACCAGAAATCCTTCTATTTCAGTAGGTGAAGGTTCTACACAATATACATGAATAAATTCTAAGCTAAAGTTGCGTTCTTCTAACAATCTTCTCCTACTCTGTCCTTCTCATACTTCTGACTTTGTTCATTCTTCCTTTCATATTCAGTCCATTCTTCTTTGGAATGCGCTTCCTCTTGATATCAGGACGGCCACCAGTCGGTATGCATTTAAGCGGAAATTGCGGAGTTATTTTCAAAATAAATAGACTAGAGTCATTTCAACACCTCTCTCCCTTGAATTCGTATATATAGGTATATACTATAGTAAATATGTATGTTTGTGTATATAGTTTATAATCTATTTATGTACTGTTGTACCTTTTTTAGTTATAATGCACTATTATATTTTTTTTTCTTTGTTCCTCTCGAACAGAGCACCTGACATCTAATCTCTTCACCACCCTTGGTTGACTGGTAGAGAAGGCCTAAGTCCGCCTTTGTACCTTTTTGAGAGTGAAAAGTTTAAATAAATAAAATAAGGCCCGTATTACAGAATCTCACTCAAAACTCAAGCATTACTTCAAACTCGTTTAAAGCTTTTTGATTGGTTACAGAAGAAGTTTTAAATATACTGCATGATAGTTTTTATTGTAGTAGGTAGTAATTCCTCAGAAAATTATTTATGAGTCATTCATAACCATTATCGTCATCACTCGTCCACTGGACACAGGCTTCCCTATAAGCATCTCATTCGCATTTGGTTAGTTTAAATTATTTTGACCTACGATTTCGACCTTTAACTTAATGACCTCCAGAGAAGGACCTTCATCAATGTAATGATATTTGGTTAAGGTTTCGAATGAGATCTGATGATAAAAACTGTTTGAAAATCAATGAGGTTTAGCAATACGGTGTCGACTGTTCTCTACGCAGCCGCTACAGCGCTTTTGTACCTTGCACTATATTTTATTCGCTAAACTCATAATTCGATTTTGTATTCTTGTATTTCAAAGTCCAGGGTTTGTTCTATTAATTGAACAAATTTTTAAATATCTGAAAATCTTCAAAAAAAATTGAAGTTTATTGTTACATCAAAATAAATGAACAGTAATTCTTAGTTTTTATGAAAAAGAATCATGCATAAAAAAGCATTTACTAGCATAAAAATAACATCCTACTAAATTTCGTTAAATATATAAAACCTGTCAAATCTTACATATCAAAACAGCTTTATCATAGAGATATATACACAAAACAGTGTATTGTTTACTTACCCATAGAAACCCACACAACTTATGTAGAAAAACAATTCAAAGTATCCCATAATGAAGCATTATGATTTATTATGATAGAGTACCTAGCAAAAAGTCATCATAGACCGCTGAACATAGTCCGCTAAAGCCGCTGTAAGCCCGCTGCAGGGGCGCGAATGCGACAACAGCGCCTCTGAACTCAGTCCAGTTTCAGGCGCAAACCGCGACGCTACTGTGAAACTGCGCTGAAAAGCACATTGTGTACTAAACCAATTGCGTGATGGAAATAGCCAGTGCTGGTGTTTTTCATATTTAGTGATCTATAAACACTCGGTAAGTTTTTTTTTTTAACTTTATTGTTAAACACTTAAGACGGCTCTTTAGAAATTGAAATAGAAAATTACATGTGTCAGTGCATAATTATTTTACCATCCATTCGTTAATTAAATGTCTATTCATGATTTAAAAGCAAATGAAACTGCCATTTTATCAACAAAGTTAAAATAAAGGATGATACAAAATCTTTATCAGCATAAATTAAAATACCAACGACCGAAATCGTCCATTTTACATTTGCCTCGCATTACAATGACAACTTATCGGGTTTCCTGTGCTCATAATATTTATATTTACACAGAAATCGTAATGAAGAGACGTAAAATGAGTGGATGTTGGTTACAAGTGACACAGTTACCACGGGGGGGGGGGGGGATATTATATTCGTACAAAAGGTACCCTTTTCAACAACCCTTAACTTTCAGGAGCCCTCCCTTGTAAACACGATTTCTGGCTATTCATACTTACATACATACATACTTACTTACTAAAGGTCTACAGTGCCCATCTGATCTACATACGTACATAAGTATATTCTTATGTACAGCTACTTATACATTCATACTTATAGCTACAGTAGACATACATAGTGCGTTACATGAGGCAATACCTACACAAAAAAACATAATGTAATTAGTCATTAAAGAGAGCAAATACCTACGCGTTAACGAATCGATATATTTTTGACCTACTGAAAATATACAGTACTTATGTGACCTTTCCCGAGAAAAAAGGACGGGTTCAGTGTAATTATGTAGTAGGTATATAGTATATAGGTAGAGGGATGTTGACTAAATTTTTTGTTTGTCCTTCAGGTAGATTATTAAAAAATATTGGACACATATTTTTTCTTTCGTTACGTAATAAAATATTACGACAATACTTTGAGTGAAAATGTGGCATTCGTCACTCTCCGGTAGATTTTATACTGACTTGTGACGTAGCGACCCCCACTCCCCAACTTTAATGCGTTTTATCTAAACCACTTTTTATTAATATTATAAAGCAAAAATTACATGTCTAATATTTTTTTATTATTTGAGTGACGGACTAATTAGTTTTTTTTTTCCCCAGGCAACATCCCTATTGTAGCTAAAGTTTAAAAGATGTTGTAGATATATTATATATAATTTTAGGTATATAAACATTACTTGTCAGACTTTTTAACTTAAACGCTACAGCTGCACTCACACAACTTCGTCAGCGCGCTATACGGTAGCCCGACGACTAAAGTATGACCGTAATATCTATTTTCACAGTTACAGAGCATTAAATAAGGTTGAAAATCGAATAAATATTTGGGTTCACGATGTGAGTAAGCTGCGAATGGTATTTTACGGGTTTATTTAGATTATTCAGAATATACACATTCAATTAAATAATTGTCTGATTAAAGTTATAAAATAAAGTTTATTCTAAAAAAAATGTTGTTTAGCTGAAAATACGGAGATATTCGACGCCAAAGTTTATTTTTGTTAAGTATTATTATTTATAGTATTATTATTTATTTTTGTTTAGTATTTTTTATTGGAAATATCAAACTATTTTCTACTATTCTATTCGGTTAAAAATTTTCTTTAAGCCCTTCTCTGTCTACTGTATTTTTTGCGTCGTATATTTTCATTGCGTTACGTAATAGTCGACTACCCAAGAAACCAGTTTTTTGTGAATATTGAGGTAACACCGCGCCTTAAGTTAAAAAGTCTTGAGAGCAAAGAGAGCTGCAAAACAGTTTCAGAAAGCTGACAAAACAAAAGCACCAACTATCGGAACTGCTTCATATTATATACATAGGTATTATTTTATTATTTTTGAAGTTGGTTTTCCTATTTTCAACGGGAATTCGTAAAGCGATAGAAAGGAAAGAGATTTCATGAATAAGGCATTAAGTCCTAGGTAGGCGCAACCTTTTTTGTGCAAAAAGAATAAATAAATGAATAATTCCAAATCAATAAAACATCCCTTTGCCAAAGTAAACGTTACTAAAACACAAGTGTTTTTTTCATTTCTTTATACGGTAACGTAATAGGTTTATCGTCATCTGTGTTACTATGACGTAAATCCTAACGTCATTACCGCGTCAACAAGCTACCGTTTACGGCATTAACTAGCTTTATTAAACTGCTTTTAGACTCCATTAAGGCACTTTCAACCTTACACTTGCATCACTACGTTGTTATGTAATGAAGTTAAAATAACGTGGCTTTATATTTAAAAACATAACATCACGTTTTCCTACTTTGTTATGTTTGAGTCATATATAAATTGAGGTGAGCCTGTCGCCATCGAGCACATATCTGGAATGCGGGTTGCTAATGGATAAATTCCTAATTTACCTATAGTTATAATCACCGACATGTAACTTGGTATGAATCGTAGATGCGCAAAAATCGTTATCGCTTTTTTTCTTAACAGACATGTTCAAAATTTAATTATTGCATTAACCATAGAATAATGACATGCAATAAAAATAAAAATAAAATTGTTGGGCTAAGTGTACATGCGCTAATATACTCCCAATACGCCAAAACCCTGCCAAGTTACGTGCTGGCGACTGTACGACGGTAAAACTGGTAGAAACTCGATTGAAACTTAACGTTACGTTACGTTTTAAGTTAGGTAGGTATTGTACTTTTTGTACCTAGCTTTATTCCACTTAAAACAGGTTTTCGACTCGACAACTCAATTTTGAAGTTACGTTTCGACACCTTTTTATATAAAATTACATTGTCAAGTTGAAAAGTTGTCCGTATCAGATGGCGCTTTTTTTAATATTTAAAAAGTATTTGCAAGTCAGATAAGCCATTTTCTCTTGGAAGCTTGAGGCTGCTTGAGCTTGAACTTCAGGTTATTCGTCGTCTTCATTAGATACCTACTTAAATACTTATCAGTCACTACATAAATGGATTTCTTTTGTTAATAAATATATATTGTTGGTAGTATATGTCTTATGTAGGTATTTTGCGTACCTATTTATCAGAAGTCAAAATATCTGATCTTAAATTGGTTTATTACCTTTTTTAGCTATGTATTATTTTTAAAATTTATAATAGGCATATTTTTAGTTCTAGATTACAAGCTAAATTTAATTATCTTGTTATCCGTAAAAAAATCATAGCTATAATCTAGAATCAATTTTCACGCCTCTCGCTTAGACCCAGGCCAAATATTTTTTGATATTCGGTTATCTCATAACTCATAAGTCATAACCTAAGGAGGTAGAAATATTTTTATTCATATTCTTTAAATATGAATAAATAGCTTGACTAATTAAAAAGTTATGCAAACAACACGAAATTTCGCGAAAATAGAGGTAGAAACCAAAGTCAAACGTTTATTGAACTCGTGCGATAAATAATCTGCTATGCACCATAATCCCCTGTGCCTACATCATTCCTAGGTACATACACCCAGTATAGCCTTTTTTGTATCTATGGTCATTGAATATTTCAGTCATATTATTTTTAACTAGCTGCGCCTCGCGGTTTCACCCACATAAGTCTCGATCCCGTGGGAATATCTGTTCAGCGAAGAAAAAAAAACACAAACATACAAAAAATCTAATCTTTTCTCTTTATAATATTATACTATATATTATTATAGTTCAGATTAGATTAGTTTAGATAGACTAACAAATAAATAGGCTTATTTTATTTATTTTCTGCGACGTATTCAGTATTCACTCTCTAAGTAGATAACACACTGCCTATCTTAGTAATCTGTTGCTGAGGTTCCACGATCCACCTCATTGCATCATAAAGCATATTCAATTAACTGCAAATTTTACTGAAGTTGAAGCATCCATTGGTTCAATTACAACACAGCTACTTAGCTGTGTACTATTGTTGCTGTGTAATGTGTATCTTACGTACAAACAATTAGATCTCAACTTCTGACAAACAGGTATAAACTTTAAACAAGGTACCTACGAGTACGTGTTGTGTACCGCTACCGTCTAACTGATCGTGTGAGCGTGCGATCGTGTGAAACATCGATTTTATCAACTTTCGTGATTGTACCGTGTACCACAACCTTTATTATCACACGTACTCTGTGAACCGAGCTGGGTGAAAGAAATAAGTTTGCACAACACGAGATGTTGTTTAGAAAATAAATCTGATGTAATTGTTCTATTGCAAACATTGATCGGACGATGCCAGGAGATCTCCAGAAAACTGTTTTTACTACTGTTTCTGGGTCTACTAAACTGTTTTATTTGATATCTATAATCATAATTACTATTTTGTGAACAGAAATGGCAGATTTAGACATTATTATCTACATATAGTAAATCTTGTTTAAAAACTTTAGGTACCTAAATATTTATGTATATAAAGAGGCCTTCGTAGTAAAAGAGAAAATCCAGCCAACCGTGATTGGCAAACCTACATCTTTCGACGGTTAAAACATTGCTCTTTATTAAAAGATTATCCAAATTAAGTTCGGCTCAGCTTAACTATCAGGAATTAAGAAGTATTTATCCGTTTTAATTTTTCTTTGCTTTTTCTCCGAATCCTGCGAAGTTTTTTGGGGCCTTAGAGTTTTTGATACCTGTTTATTTAAGACTCTATCAACGTGATTTTTTTATGATCTAATCTGGTTCGGGGTTACAATAAACTTCCTGTTTACCATTTAGCAACGAAAGTATAATTCTACTAGCTTCTGCCCGCGACTTCATCCGCGAGCCTATAACTCCTTCAAGAATTGGGCTACCCAATGCAAAAAGATTTTTTCAAATCTGGTAGGTAGTTCTGGAGTTTACCCCCTACATACAAACTTACAAACAAACATTTTTTTGCTGTTTATAGTAATAATATTAATAATTATTATTATATTTCGATAATTTAATCATCATTTAGATTATTTTTAATTTACATTTTTAATTTTTTTTTTTTATAAAAAAAACATTAAGATAATAATAAAACAATTTGATTAGTATAGATTGTTCCCTGCAAAAAGTATCCGAATCACTCCGGTATCTGTCTGTTATATACGGTTGTCTTCGCCCTGAGAAAATTCAAATAGGCACAAGTCGTGTTTGCCTATTTATGAGCTAGTAGGTACGCAAAGATCTATTGATATTCTTCTTCAGTTTAAGAGCTATGGTAAGGAAGTGCTTCGTCTTGGATGTTAAGTAAATGAAAGCTTCTCAAAGCTTGAATTAGCATATTTTATTAATTACATATGTAAGAACACGCTTGTAATACACGAAGGGAGTTGTGCCTATATACAATGCCGCCCATGGGCATGTGATCGCCCGTATATTTCTGAATGTTCATGAAAATTAACGAAAATTAACTTTAAAAAGGTCTATCTTTAATATTTTTCATGTTATTCAATTTTAACTTTTAGAGTAAGTAGCGTTTATGACCTTGCTTTACAAAAGCTTAACTCATATCATAAGCTTCTAGAAATAATAAACAGAATCCAAATCGACCCAATAACATCGGACTTATGACAAGAAATGTTAAGCAATGTCACAAATGCTACTCAATTTTTTTATTATATAAGATAAATTATTAAATTAATAAAGTTAATGTTCGATAATGTTTCATGAATATTCAGAAATATACGGGCGGTCACATGTCCATGGGCGGCATTTCGTAGTACACACAGCTACCACATCAAGCTATACCTTTCCGGTATAAGCTGACCTCGCATTGTACGGAAATCCTATACAATGCGAGATCAGCATAAACTGCTACATTTCGCCGAATAAGTTGAAGTCTATTCAATGGGACTTAAATTCAACTAGCAGAAATCTAGACTCCGGGCTACTACTGAGAAATTCCTGATGGAAAAACCCAATAACACTTTACCCGACCTGGGTATCGAACCCAGAACCTTATGTTCAGCTGTATCGCTTGCGCCCACTACACCAACGTGGCAGTCAGATCTATAAATTATACAATTGTCTTTGTATCTAAAACAGTTTACTATCTACGGTGGTTATAATTGAAACCTTTTAAACCATTAAACATACTGCACCCTTACATGAGTAACATGAAAGTATATCAGCAGCTTGTCGACTTATAACGCGCGAGTTCTAAGCGGCTATTCACGGAAATAGGTTACAGCCAGCGCTTAGACACGGGTTAGGCCGGTATCACTAGGTACATATGTACGCAAGAATATAAGCACAGAGCCCTAGCCAGCGATGATGACGATGTTTCAGCAATCTACGCATAGTTGATGAGATGACTTGGTATTTCATTGACAATTTCGTTAAGAGACCTAAGAAAAAAAAACACATTTGAATTTTTGGATTTTGTAATGCAATAATGCTAACCTAAGTATTATTAGTTATTGTATTTCGTACCTAGTGTTAATAGTTTGTAAATAATTTATTACTACCTAAGAAAATATGTTTAAAATAAGTGTAAATAAAACCTCAGACCAACCGATTACACTATTGTTTTCATATATCTCTATTGGTTTACGCGACGCACGCCAGTAAAGGCTTGTGCAGACCACCGCGACTTGTCGAGCGTCACGACACCGGTTATTGCTATACTGTGAAGTTTTCTTAGAAATTGTATTGTTCGTGTCGCGTCGCGCGACAAGTCGCGCTGGTCTGCACAAGTCTGAAAGCTCCCAGTCGACATGATTTTTTCCGGCATCTTCAACAATCATCCTCATATTTCAGCCAGTTTACACAAAATTGTAATGAATTATACACCTAAACCTTCCTCACGAATCACTCCGTCCATTGGTGAAAATCGTATGAAAATACATTCGGTAGTTTTTGAGTTTAATTCGTTCAGACATACAGACGCGGCGGGGATATTCTTATTGGGGTGTTTGGTGGTGTGTATTAATCCTGGGATATGTTGTATAAATTACCTATTTAATAATTATAAATATATAGAAGCAGTGCCGAGCTAAATACTTTTCTACGCGTTTATGAATTGTAATCTAACGCAAACGCAGAAGACACACGAAATGTGGGTGTACCTATAGTACACCCACATTTCGCCAGTTATGTTTAATTTAAATCTCATGTAATAGGCGAGCCTCTTGCCATAAATCCAGACCGGGCTGCTATTAAGAAATTCCAGATGGAAAAATCCAATAACACTTTTCCCGAACTAAATAATGTATTATTGTAGGTATTAATTAACGCGAATAGTAATGTTATAGTAAGAAACACTGATTTTTCATTCAGCATTTAACTAAAACGTGCCTCCTCATTATCTCAGCTGTCCGGAGGCTCTTATCGCTTTACATAAATAATACTATCTTGCACACAAGCAAATATAACATCAGGATATCAACCTTGTGCACATTTTGTTTATATAGACCACCCGTGGGTTGTTCCTTTAATTTGTTGAAGGCACGAGTACCGTTATCAGTGCTGTTTGATTTGTATTATCAAATTAAATACAAAAAATAACAGGCAAATGAGAATTTGTACTTCCATCGTAATAAAAAAAACAACCGGCCAAGCGCGTGCGAACCCGCGCGTGGTCCGGCACGGGTTCCGTACCTAGTTGGTACACGCAGAAAAAACTATAATAATTTTATGATCGTTTATTTATAGATAAAGGGCCGCATTTACAATTAGTAACATAACAATTAAAATAAAGCACAGTTGCTTATTTGCCTGAACTAGGTTGAATCTGTGTGTGCCTAAGAAGTGCGTATGAGTATAAGGTAAAAACTAAATTAAAATTAGGTAAATAAAAGTAGAAAAGCATGTTAGCGGTTCTATTTGCAGACAACAAGTAGATCTTCTGTCTGTGCATAATCTATGGTTTGTAAATATTTAAGTATTTTTTTTTTACAGTTATAGTAATTTAATTTATAAATACTATGTTTTCTATTTAATCTATTGTACAGAAATGGGCCTAAGAATGTAAAAAATCTTTCAACAAAGACATGTTTTAAGGTTGCATTAGATGTGCATACTATGTCATTCCGTCTCTTGTTTATAGTATTGTCAGCAGTATAGGTAGCATAATCTTATTGCATAATAATAATTATTATTATTTATTCATTTTCAGACTACAAATGAGGTCCATTGTGTTAGTAACAATCTTACTTAGCCTATGTTAGTACTTAATAACTAAAACAGATCTCGTTCGATCGGCTAACGCCCACACAAGCGGACTATCTGCCCGGGCTGCTATCGAGTGCAGAATTATATTGGGACTGTCACGCAACAATGAAAAGTTGACGAACAGTCAGCACATATTGCATTTTTACGAGATTTTTACTTATACATTTCATTATACAGTTCATTGTTTTATTACGGAACCCAATTTTTTTTTATTACCTACTCGTAGACCAACTTTTTTTTTTTGAGGGTGGAAAATTATCAAATAACTTCTCCCGCTCTGGGTGGAGCGGGAGGGCGTGTCAGACTTTTACTGACTAAAACCCACCCGTGTTCCTTCCGTTGCCTGTGTGCCGGGGCCGCGATATCCCTTTCAGACAAACTCGCAACAATGGCAGGCATTGGCCCTTATGGACCCCGTCAGATGGTGCTGACATCTCTTTGAGGCACGCGTGGAATACAACGCGCCGTCGACCCGGGCCTGGTCCTTATCGGACGGCGAGCTACCCATTGCTCACCGTCCGCAAGCCCGTGCCTACGGTGGCCGGAAGTCGGCTCGCGACTCCCGACGCCCGGGGCGTCTCCTGTGGCGACTAGGGTCGCGAGGGCGCGCATCTTGCCTCTCCCTCGCGCGCTCCGCGTCCTCCTTCGCGAGCATTACTGCTTCGCAAAAGGAAGTGACGGCCTCCCATGCACTCTCGCTCCGGACCATGGCCTGAACCAAGGCCGGACGCGAGAGATCGCCGCCGCCGATCGCCACCGTGAGGACACGGCGGTGCCCCGCCCAAGTCGGGCGGGCGGCCGGGCATAAGGCGGGAGGAAACGCCCGGATGCTCCACCCTGTCCTCCGGGCGATCCACACAGTAGTGACACCCGGGCGTTTCCTCCCGCCTTATGCGGAACAGGAACCTCCCGAAACAGCCGTGTCCGGTGAGGACCTGCGTCAGGCGGAAGATGAGGACGCCGTGGCGCCTCTCTAGCCACTCCTCAAAGAGGGGACTTATCGCCACAATTGTGGCGAGCCCAGCGCTGGGTTGCGACAATCGCTCTCTCCATGCCGCCATGAGATCCCGCCGGAGCTCTGTCCGCTGTGACGTGATTTCTCGCGGCAGCGGAGTTACGCCCCGGCGTTTCGCCTCCTCGCACAACTCCCATATGTGCGGGAGGACTTTCGCCTCCAGATGCCATGGCGACTCGTAGACCTACCTGCTAGTAGATAATAAGGTTTTTTGTGAACTAATGGGTATAAAGTTATAGAATCAGATTTCATATAAAGTAATACCTACCTACATAATATATTAACTACTTTATATGAAATCACATTTTATAACTTTACTAACTGCGCCCCGCGGTTTCACCAGCATAAGTCTCGATCCCTTGGGAATATCGGGATAAAAGATATCCTACGTACTTCTCCAGGTCATGGTCCACCCATGTGCCAAATTTAATCCAAATCCGTTCAGCCGTTCGAGCGTAACAAACAAATAAACAAACTCACTTTCGCATTTATAATATTTTTATATTTAGGATATTGGTTCACTGAACACTTATTAGTCTGGTTCTACAATTCCCAGCTCAATTGATCTAAGGACATGCTTATCTAAATATAAAAGATTTCCTCTAGAATATTTTATTACAGTGAAAAAATGTAAGTTCTTTGTGATTTAACATATTTATTGGTATCCAACTACAAAGGTGTCGAAGTCACTTCGAAGTATTAAGTTGACCGCCCACTGCTATGTAAGATGAGCACGGAGAGGTTTTCCACGTAAGTTACAAGACTCAAGACTAAGCCCTGGGTCGCAGTGGACAGTCCCACCTACATTTTCATACAACGCGAAGCTAAGTACACGGGCATAGTTTAGTCGTGGGCTGCTGTAGAGCGACGCCTTTAAGGTTGCACTAGTCGATATTTTTTCCAAACTTTACTCCACTGTTTGACATTATACATCCAAACATGATATCGTTTTGTCACATTATTAATTTTGACTGTGCGGAAACAGAATAGTAACATAATAAGCCATTAAAAAATTAGGAGCCAACAAAAATTCCTGTTTCTTGCTCATTTTAACGCAACTTTGAGCGTAAATAAGTAATAAAAGAAGTGTAAAATCTCAATTGTTTTTGAGATTTTACACGTCTTTTATTCTTTTAGTCGGCAATGACAAAGTTCAATTATCGAAGAATTCAATAAACTTTATTTGTTTTTGAATTATGCAGTGGTTTTTTTCATAAAACTCGATTTTCCAATGGACTTTTCATAATTTTTTACACGCTCCTTTTACTAAAATAGTTCAGAACGGTGTTTGTGTGCGTGCGAACTAAACGTTGCGCATGTCGACCAACGTTTTGCTGCTCATCATTTATCAATGATGAGCAGTAAAACGTAGAAGAATAGTATCCTATTCTATTGGTTACGATGCCAGGTGAGCCAGCCTGCTTTTTGCCCATGCCCCTCCGGTGAGTTTGAGCCCGCGACTAGTTCAACCTTAAACTTTTAGAATTTTTTCACCCCTTCAGGCACTCCGTTTTGCACAGTCGCACGACATAATTTTCAATATTTCATTCGTTTACTTAACTCGTGCCAACTACTTACACGCGTTGCTTACACGTGCAGATACAAATGATGTACGGTTGGGAAAACTCGACTCGTTCTCACAAACCTTTGGAGAGACTTACTACGTAAAGAAATGATTTAATATGTGTTAGAAAAAGAGTAAAAAGTAGTAATAGTCTATGCTAGTTGGACCTAACACCATAGGCAAGCACCTATTTCGGTGATGGCGTAATTTCAGCTGTGTCTCTAGAATGACATTACAGATGTCTGTAGGCGGTAATGACCAGTTATCATCAGGTTTACTGCCTGTTTGTTTGCCATGAGATAGAGTTAATACCTACCTAATATTAACACTTTCGACTCCACCCACTTTTCTTAGAACTCCTACGCCATGCCGCCATACATATTGGAAGTGAACCCTCCGGGTGGGTTGCCGGCATTACGTTTGCGCTATAGTTAACCATCGCGGACGGTCAACGGCATTAGGTTTAAAACCGTGTTATCAAACACTGTAAAACGAAGTAAATTGTGGTTTTAACACCCCCTGTGTTGTAGTCACTATACGTAGTTTCCAACGTTTGTGTGAATATTGTAACCGTGAAAAAAATATTTAAAGAAAATAAAATGCTTGGATTTTAAAACCAACGCGTATACACATAAATTTTGTTAAATTATGCATCAGATTTTATTTTCACGGTTTATAATGCTGTATTCGCAAAAAAAACCTATATTTAAAAGGAGCCCTACGCGAGGGCTCCCGGCATCCCATATCCGACTAGGTGAACTCTCCAGGAGGGCTTCTGGCACTGAACGTGACCAAGACAAGTGTTCACATATTGAACACGAGAACGGGTCCACTCACACCAAAGTGCGACTCCGTTCCTCCACAAGGTCGTTCGTCGCCACTCGTATCCGCATCATTTGGAATTATTCCAAGCTTTTTCCAATATCTAGTTTTTCACACAGTGGCGAGTAAGCATAAAATTTAATCTATCCACGTTTTTGCGGACTTTTCGTGATGACGACGGCCAGTTGATGCCAGGCAAGGCAGAAATATATAAGAAATAACTTAGAGAAAATGTCGTCTTATCTTTGTATCATATTGAAAAAACATAATTTACATTTATATATTATCCTTTTCGTCGCCAACATACCTACTTAATTTAGCCTTGTCAGTTCAACGGCCCAGATGAACAAAAACTTGGGTCGACTATTTCGCTAACCGATCTCCTTCGCAATTATATGAGCAGTACTCGATTTTAAATTTATATTCAGAGCCTCAGTGCAATGGGATTATGCTGCTAGTGAGATTTATAGCAGTTCTACTTATACGTAGGTATGAGCTTCTTAGTAAATCGCTGTTGTTTACGAGCTCCCTGGCTTCATTTCTACATGTAGACCCAAATAAATACCCTATTTTTTCAACTCGGCTTGTATTGGTCGTAATAGGTAACCGCTATTGGCATTAGGATCAGGTTTTCAGTCAATATTGTAAATAAAACTCTGCAAAAAGATTTTTTACTACATTTACTAGTAGCATAGTTAACTGATAAATAAATAGCTTAAGTATGTAGACAGGAACCTATTCATGTTCACAGTATAATAAAGTAACAGTATTATGTCTCGGCAGTGACCTTCAAATAATTACCTACGGACGCTCAGTAGACAAACTGCCGCGCACTCGAGACTGTTGCATATTGAAAATGAGATTTCGAAGCGTATCATTTCGGCCGTTTTATAACAAGGCCGTTGTATAATACTGTTACTTATTTGTACTATGGTATGGTATATGATTCATGACGCAAGCCGCTAACAGTCTGTAGGTACATGACCTATTATCGAAGATCCCAGACGGCTTTCAGTCATCTTAAATTTCAATGTGGAGACGCAAATACCGACCAGACAGATTACTATGCATAGTTATTTAGTTAGGTATATAACAGATGAGTCCACATACCTCTACTAATAGGTTATAGAAGATTATGCTAGATACACACAGAAACCATACCTGGAATTGACATTTCAAAGATAGGTGGTGAATAGGAAACTCACCTACCTACTTGAGTTCATCATCCGCCAGCCATTATCCCCTGTACCTGGGCGACCGAGCTCTTCTTGGGTGAAAATAGATTAACATATCATCCAGGTATACCAACGTTGAATCACATTCCCGGGGCTGTGAAAATAGAGAAAAAAAAACCCAGATAATAGCCCTAATATCCCAGATATGAGACCTAGCTAGATTGATTTTACGCTCCCGTAAACCCTTACATTGCAACTTTCATCGAAATCGTTAGAACCTTTTTCGAGAACGTGATTACAAGTATATATATACAAATATTGCTAATTTAATAGTACTTATAGGATTTATTTGGGGTAGGCGCAGCATAGGTAAATCTTCCTCAAATCCTCAAATCTTTTAATGCACGTATCTTACTAGGTACCCTTGCGGAGAACCCTATAACCTACCTACATTCGATTCTGCGGCATACTTGGCATGGTAGTAAATTCCTGATTAACCGTCTCCTCACGACCCTTACACCTCAACTTAATCGGTTTAAATGCCATTGCGTAGGTAGGTACCTATAGTAACTATACTTACAAGTTTTACGTAAGTACTTATATTTAAAGGTCATACGCAGAATTTTAAACATAATTTTGTATGATAATAATCAGTACCTGCGCGGCCGAGCTCTGTTCTGGTGAAAATCAAGAATGCTCATTTAATAGGAAAGTTCATACTAATTCCAGCTGGCAGTATCATCACAACGGTAATGTTTTCCCATTGTTTGTCTTATTTGTGTTAGTATATTCGTGTATTTATGTGTATTTATCTGTTCTTGTATTTATTTATATTGTATTATATATATAATGGTGGTTAATAGGTATATGTATATCCTTATATTTAAATAAATATTTATTCCACAATGTTCGATATTGCACCTACCACTGTTTATCTCTGCATCACCCAAAGGTTGACTGGTAGAAAATGCCTATGGCATTAAGTCCGCCTCTGTACATATGTGTGTAAAGTGTTAAATAAATAAATAATTCCATGCTGCCATGACAGTAAGTACCTACTTACTAATTCTATGCTGCCATGAGAGTAGATATATTCCTTGCATGTCATTATTCTAAGGTAGCCATCTTGTTCTAAACTTTGGGTGACCGAGCTCTGCTCGGGTGAAAATACGGAGAAAACGATAGACCTAGCTAGATCGACTTTTCGTCCTAGTAAAAACCTATATCGCAACTTTCATCGAAATCGTTATAACCGTTTTGCGAGAACGTGATTACAAATATATCTCTCTGCCTAGCCTTTCCCAACTATGTTGGGGTCGGCTTCCAGTCTAACCGGGTGCAGCTGAATACCAGTATTTTACATGGAGCGACTGCCTATCTGACCTCCACAACCCAGTAACTGGGTAATACGATACCCCTTGGTAAGACTGGTGTCAGACTTTCGGGCTTCTGACGACTCGTAACGACTGTCAAAGATCCACGAATGACAGCCGGGACCAACGGCTTAACGTGCTTTCCGAGGCACGGAGGATTCTCGGTATGTAAAGATGGTCACCCATCCACTGACCAACCCCGGCAAGCGTAGCTTAACCTGATGGATTGACCAGTGCGGCTGTTGTTACTTAGCCACGAGCTCCTCCGATTACAAATATATAAATCTACAAATATTGCTCGTTAAATAGTATAGGATGGACGATATAAGGAAGGTAGTAGGTGAAACCTACCGTTTCTGATGTTGGACTCAAGCTGTTCATAGAACTGTATAAACCTGTATGACAATAACATGTAATTTATAAAGTAGTTGGGTATTTTTACTTATACTTCTTTCTCGTTAATTAAAAAATGTGGGTGGTTCTGTTCTGTTCTTTTATCTCCTGACGTCACGATTGTGGAAACCCATTCATAACAAGTGAACTATAGATATGTATATTATTTTATCTCTGGGATAAACTGCGAGGTTCGTTGAACGTGTATCAGTCATATTTTTCACTGTGTCGTTTCACTTTTAGAACTTTTGATTAAAGGTCCCGCAGACAAGCGCGATGCGACGGTGCAACACGATTCTGATAGAACAAGTTCCATGAATTTTTCATAGAAATTGTTCTACTAGAGTCGTGTCGCGCTGTCGCGTCGCGTCGCGCCTCTCAGCTCCCTTAAAGCTACCTTATTTATTTTGAATAAGAAGCACATTTTAAAATCAATTACAGATGATACTATAATTCTTATTCAGATTGCTTGCTTTGTCGGATTTTGAAACATGATTTAGGTCCGCACTTCTGTAGACTAGGACGACGATGCGCCCGTCTTAATTTTCGTTTGCAGTTTGACAAGATAAAAAAAAAACCTAACTCTTTCACACCGATCTACTACCAAATCGTAAATCAATTATACCTAACCGAGTAACTTACATTTGTATTGACTAAAATCATAAATGGTACAAAATCGTCACTCGGTACCTAGTTATAAAAATAAGGTTTTATAAATATATTTTCAGAACTACGTGTCAAGATATCAGATACTGTGACGACACAATAATTGTGGAATGAACCGTCATTGTCCTAAGCTCATGCGTAAGGGTTGCCAACACTACTATACTGGGTGGCAGGGACGTCGACACGAAAACTCATACCATACATTCAGTACATAATACCCTTGCGTTGAAATTCTTCGTCGGTTAGTTTTTTTTAATCTGCTGTTCCATAGAAAAGTAAAAATGTAAAATAAAATCTATGGAACAGCTCAATTTTTTTTAAATAACCGACCAAAATTTCAACGCAGGGGCATTCAGGATCATGTACTAAATCCATAGTATTAGTTTTCCCGTCGATGTCCCTGCCACCCCGTATACATATAGTATCCTGCTATATTAGAGGCCTAAATACTACAATTTACTGAAAATATTTTATAGGCGAAACTACTATATTTTCATTTCCATACAAAACGGCGAGATGACCATAGTAGGGCCAGTATTAATCTCGTAAAAGCTAATTATTATGATTTATATCGTAATATATATATATATATACATAATTATAAGAGACATTTATATCAAATAAGTAACTAACTGCTAATAAAGGCTCCAAGTAGCAAAAAATATGCTTTTTTTTATTATACCTACTTTACTTTTTTTTTTCGTTTTCTACTATATTTTTCAGGCAATGGCTTCGAAACTACTATATTTGATATTAAAAAAAATTGGCATCCCTAGGCGTATGCGTGGGCGTGGAGGCGTCTCCACGGGTTCCAAACGATGTTATCACAGCAACACTTCTAATTTTAAAACTCTATATTAGACTACATTATAATGGTTGACGTCTAACACGACCTTTCAGAGACACAAAATCTTCCATAATTGAACCTACGATCGTGAAAGATTAAAAAAGCAATTTACTTTTAGAAACACCTTTTTGCTTGATCCTTTTCAAGAGATAAAATTCATCTAAATCTAAACTTACAACTAAATACCTTGGTGTAGAAAGGTTTCCTCGCTAAACAAAGTCTTTACTGTTACGAAATTCTCCAATGAAGTCAAAATTAATCAAAGCAGACGAGAACGAGAATTTCTCGGATACGGATCTTCCAGTTACGTGTTATATTATTTGAGTAATTTAAAAGCACAACTCTTCAGGCAAATATTTCAGTGCTAAATATTGTTTTATTATAGTAATGAATTGTATATAATTACCTTTTCGACCGAAAAACTACAGTGCTACGAATACGTCTACAAACATTATTTTATAACGTAAACAATCAATAGTTTCGGACTCATAAAATAAATGTTTTCGACCAATCTGTGGTAGAATTGTCGAAACATATCACTTTCGACTCCACCCATTTTTCATAGAGCTCACACGCCATGCCGCCATACATATTGCAAGTTGACTCCAGGAGGGTCGCAGGCATTATGTTTACGCTAAAGTTAACCCTCGAGGATTGTCACCGGCATTAGGTTTGAAATCTTGTTAAAATATACAGCTGATTTTGTTTTCACAGTTTATAATGCCGAATTAACTAAGAAAAACCTACATTTAAAATGAGCCCGCCGCGAGGGCTACCGGCATCCCATATGCGACTTGAGTGAACCCTCCAGGAGGCCTTCTAGCACTGAACGTGTTAATCTCTATTTCGGCTTCTGGTTCGGAACTAACCAATATGGAATATGAACTTAATTACCAAACAAAACCAATGATGAATGCAGGATACCAGCTGCTTTGAAGTTGTTTAAATTACCTACTCTTAACGTTTATTGATTTATTACTTTGCCAGTTAATACATACGAACATTTTAATATCAACTAATAGCGTAAACTCCTCAGTAGCAATAAATTATATGAGGGACAGCTATTCTTTGCGTGACTTTCAATAAATTTTACCAAAGATACAGCTTCGACGTACATTGAACCATTAACATTTTAAGCTTGGCCGTCAATGTACGCAACTAGTGACGTAAACATCGGGACTTGGCCAGGAACTGAACGTAGAGGCATCGCATCGCGCAGCGGCAATCGATCGCCTGCGCGCGCAGCTTCGCCATCCTGGCTTCAGTACCCAGTCGTGGTTCCAGTCGAATACAATATTCGACAGAAATGTACCAAACCCGTGCTAAGTGACTACAGAAATAGTAATTATTAGATAAAGTGACAACTAACTGAATAGAGGATCAAATATAAGGTCAGTGGTGTACGTCTCTCTTTACCAAAGGGCGCGATCGAAACTGTACGTCGAGCACTGCAATTATTATTTCAGTAATGGGTTGTTTCTGACAATTTCTGTCGGTATTTTGTGCCGGAATCTGATTTTACACACCCTTTTTGCAAATATTCAAACTGCAGTACAGTGTTACAGTCAAGCATATTAATATAACTCAAGGCGTTCATACATGGCCATAAATATCTATAGGTGTACAATTGTACATATATGTGAGTTTGACAGTTTGTTCAGCCTCGGCCCTCGTCGAATACCATGCGTAAGACGAAGTCGCTTGTAAAGAAATTATTAGTTAAGTAGAATAAAAGCCCTAGAATTATTAATTCCAGAGACGGTTTAATTAATGGGTTGTAGTGCTTACCCCGCTACCCACTCAATTTATAAGTCAAGGAAGTTTTTCAGGGACAAAGACTAACAACAGAAACAACCTTAGAAGCTTTATGAAATGTTACCGCAGATGGCGTTAACTACAGTTAACGCCGAGGATAGCATAAACTAAAATGATAATAGCAGTAGATAAACCAACAAATATTATCGAAATAGGAATGAAGAAATTACAATTTTAGACATGGCAATATCAATCAATAAAAGTATCTAATATTTTTAATTTAATTTAATCTTACTCTTAAAAATTATCGGTGCTCTTATAAATTATAAACGTAATCACGAAGACAGCTCCCAAATTCTATTTCAAATTATCTGAGATATACCGTAGAGAAAATACAGTACTGGTCGTATATTCATCATACTTGTGCCAACATATAAGATCAATAACAGTTGAGATATGTAGGCCAGTATTTCTGGTTCCAGTTGGTCTAGTTCGAAACTATAGACAACTTTTAGCATGATAGCTTTTGAAATGAGATAAGTCAGCAATTACCAAACTATAATTGTTTTTTATTGGCCCATCCTTGGTGACAAATCGGATCAAGGATAGGTTCGACTAATTAAAAGTTCTTTCGAACCGGTGAAGCGTACCTTCATTTTACAGTAGCTAGTGTATAAGAAAGACGGTACCTCCTAGGGCGACTAGAAAGGATTAAAGATCTGCTTTGACTAAATTAACGATTTCTGCATTTCTTCAAGGATAAGTAGCCGACAATTTACATGAAAAAGTATTGGCTGACTAGTGAGTAAAAAGCTCACAAAGAGATATTTTTTAAATAAACTACTAATGAGTCAGTTTCTTTCAAAACCATTGTGATTATCTACAGTGAAGTAATTGCTGTCACCCTTCCTTGAGAAAGTACTAGGCAACTATAAAGTGTACAGAGATGTTTTACTAAAATGTATTATTTTTATTTTTGTGACAGACAATCATGTCGCCACTGCTGGAGACGCTGCTGCGGTGGCGGCGGGAGGCGGTCGCGGAGGTACTGGATGAGACATCTACGCCTACATCGAAGAACTTCAGTAAGTCGATGCTAATTATAGCCTTCTTTTACTTAAAGACTACTGAACAATATTGATATATCTCTCGCAAATTACAATTTTAATAGCTCTACAAAAAGCTTTCAAATGGGATAGTCATTTGTGTTAAAATTATTTTAGGAAACGCGATGTAACTGCAAACATTTGAAATAAAGTGTTACGAAATTAGGAGGAATTAGGAATACTTCCCATTAGGCAGATTTACAGCTAGACTAGCAAAGTTTTTTATTTTTTTACTATAATGGGTATTGGTTTTAGTCCAGAATCTTATTGAGAGCATATTTTAACAATTATTAGGATCGGGGATGAAGTAGTGATTTTCCTAAGACTAGCAATGAAAATATTTCCTGGACGTAAGCCAATATTACTGGTTGGTTGAATTCATCAACCTATAACCGAACCTATAGGAAGAAAACAACTAGCTTCATCTTTCTGACTGACCGACCCCTTGACAGTTCAAAAGTGCTTGTAATTGGTTTATTTGAAATAAATGCTTTTTGAGGTTGAGTTTGAGTTTGAAAGATATTAACAAGTTCGTATTAGATAGTAAAAAAAAAGAATCAGAGGACGTCCAAAGGACAGATGGATTAACGATATAATAGCCATAGCACGAAAAGAATGGCAAATAAAAGCAAGGGACAGAGAGATTTGGAGTAAACTGGAGGAGATATATACCCTGCTGGGGTTGCGGTTTTGTCTGCTGGGGTTGCCGGTTTGTCTGCTGGGGTTGCGGGTTTGTCCGAAAGGGATATTGCGGCCGTCAGTAAAAGTCTGACACACCCTCTCGCTCTGCCCAGAGCGGGAGAAGTCATTTGATTATTTCCCATCCTCAAAAAAAAAAAAAGGAGATATATACCCACACTGGGGTTCCAACATCAGAAAACTAAGAAATTTATATTCAAATAAGTTTGCATGTAATTCGTATAAAACACTAGATTCCAAGTAAAATTTTTTTTTTATGTTTGTTGGAAACAAATGGGTTTATTACCACTAGGCATATCTACAGAGAACACTCTTTGGTAACTAATAGGCATACGAGCAATATAGCAGTCATTATTCTCACAAAACAATATTTCTTCAGCAGCCACAGAAGGAGGCACCTCCATGCCGATAACATCCTCAACAGTGCCGCCGACCCAGGAGACCATCGGAGAGAAGACCGCAGATATAGCTCGCAAGATGAACATAGAACCATGGCAGCTAGTGGCTATACTAGTCGGTAAGTGCCTTACAAATAACCCTTCTTCTTTACATATCGATTTGACAAAAATGTTGTCTAACCAGAAACTAGCCACCTGGACAGCTCGATCATTGACTTCGCTTAAATCCTGCATGGTGCAAGTAAATAGACAGCTATGTCACAAATTCTGGATTGCACAAGAAAAGCCCGACATGAAACTATCATCCGTCAGGCCGCATTCATCCAGGCAATGACGCTCTTACGGTTGAAGTGCCCTTCCTTTGAGCTGGATAAACGTATGACCTCATTTCTCCACAATTTTAATTAGTGATTTACTGCTTTGGGCTATCTAGGTATATGAAAACTGTCATATGGTTAATACAGTTTTCATGTACCTTCTTGTGGATGGAGAGCTTAAGACCTCCTAAAAGGCACTCGAGTCATTGGTATCTGGATCACGTTCCTACTTCTCTAGCCCTTTAACTAGAGAAAATGGCGCTTACTGTGTTACATAAGCATGGTTCAGCATTTCTATGGTAATATAGAACCCCGTAACGTCTGCTATGAATATGGGGCTCTGCCAAATGCGAAAGACTTTAACGACCACCCTTCATTAGGTCCCTCGTGTCACTTCAGAGAAGATGTTAAAGTTCTACTTATGTTGTAACTATTTAGCGAACATCTTTAGCCTGAAACTAATTTAGGCTAATGATTATGCTAACGAGAACGTCAATGACAAAGTACCCGACCACGATCTACGTATAAGTCAGTCGTGATGTCTGGTAAAACAGTAATTTTGTAACATTATGGAGGTTTACTGAATAATTAATATATATATTAATATATATATATATATTGATATATATATATATTAATATACGATTCCTACTCGTGACTCAAATAGTGCCTTTATCGCGTTATATGCGTCCTATATGTAGATATTATTTTTAAACATGAGTTAATTATACACGCCATTTGCAACGCAAGCTTGTAAACAATAGGATTATGGTACTGGATTATCCTTTATGTAGCACCAGTTACAACATTATAATAATTGTAATAATAATCGTTTTTGCGAACTCTTCATTCATATTATCTGAGAATGTAAAATTTGGCTTAGATTGGAAATCATTGAGCCGTTCAATTCTCATTGACTTTCTTTGGTAAATCTTACCTTCGGTAGGTAGGTGCGATAAACCAAAGAAAGTCACCTACTTGATATTGATATTCCCCACGTTCTTTTGTCAAGGTGTGGGAGTGGTGGTCCTCGGCATATGCTTCTGCTGCATCAGGAGGTGTTTCCGCAAGCGACGCTCTAAGGATGGCAAAAAGGGCATGAAAGGTGTAGACCTAAAATCCGTCCAGCTACTCGGTTCCGCTTACAAGGAGAAGGTAATGTTTTGGTACTTTTACACTCGATTATCCAACTTAACATTCTTGATAGATAAATAGATTTGGTGAGATCTTGGTTAATAAATACTCTACCGACGAAGTGTGTCTGAACTAATGGAAAAGATATTGTCGCCTAAGGGGCACCCTTAACCACCTCTATCAGACTCTCTCAATTTTTAATATAGAATCAATGAATAAAATAATGAAAATATGCAGTATATTTTTAAGCCAATGAGAAGTAAAAGTTAGTATAAATTGAAAAAGTCTGTGGGCCTTCATAAATCAAGGAACGGATTCATAGAAAAAAGAAATTGATAGAAACTATTTTTAAGATATACGATATTCATATGAAATTTGCCGCGGGACGTGCATGTAGGTTCAGCCTGACATGGAGGAGCTCACGGAGAACGCAGAGGAACCCGATGACGGCGACTCCAAGAAAGAGGAACAGAAGCTAGGAAAACTTCAATACAAGGTATGAATCAAACCAGTATTCTACATGGCAAAGAATGACCCGTGAAGATAATGACAATAAACTGGTTTGTGAACAAAAAAACAAGTGTATTTTAACATTCCATACAGTGTCAATCTAGTAGATTTCAGTAGCTTATCAAACACCAGTTAACAATGTTAACATTTCTTTAGACTGTGAGTTTTTATGTTTCGTAATTAACTCATTCATTCAACTCATTAATTTGTTTTATGACCTCATCGCCACACCGTTGCAAAGTGTCTTTGTGTGCCGCTTATGGCCAATTAACAAGAATTAATTGCATTATTCAACCCTTTATCATCAGGATTCCCAATAGTTGCACTTTCACTATCATGGTCGTACAATCTTAACGCCTACTTTCATGTAAGTTTTTGTTTGCAGCTGGAGTATGATTTTAACAGCAACAGTTTGTCTGTGACTGTCATTCAAGCTGAGGAACTCCCTGCCCTGGACATGGGTGGTACATCTGACCCCTATGTTAAAGTTTATTTACTCCCTGACAAGAAGAAGAAGTTTGAAACTAAGGTTCATCGAAAGACTCTGAACCCCGTTTTCAACGAAATATTTGTGTTCAAGGTAGGTCATAGGTGTCACACAGCTGGTTTTCATACATTTTATAGACATTTTTTTGCTGATTCTCAACTTGTTTATACAGAACGTGCCCTACGCTGATGCTATGAACAAAACTCTTGTGTTTGCGATCTTCGACTTCGATCGATTCTCAAAACACGACCAAATCGGTGAGGTGAAGGTGCCGCTGTGCCAGGTAGACTTGGCACAAACCATCGAGGAGTGGCGTGAGCTGCAGAGTGTTGAAGGAGAAGGGGGGCAGGTGCGGATACACACACACAAAAAAAATCTCAAGTATTATCGTCCACCTTGAAACATCCAAGTATCTTGTACAAATGTAAATGAGTCTTTAAATTACGACGTGTCGGTCAGAAGGCACAGAAGTTATGGACTACACTTGCTTTACCTCAAATAGCCAATACTTCATAGCTACAATCTTCATCTTTATAAAATGAAAATCAAAGTGCCTGTAACAAGTCTGTATGCATTGTAATGTAACATAATTTCTATAAGGCTTTACTTTTCAGCAAATTATCATTTTGAATTGGAATGAAATTTTATCTAGCAATATAGCATTAAATTCTCATGTAAATTGATTGGCACTCGTAGTCCAATGTTCCATACAACATATTTTTACATTAAAGATGAATTTATTTTCTACAATAATAAAGCTTTGCACGTTGGGCCATATAAATAAGTCACTAGAATTACTCGTTGCTATGTTATGACTAGAAGTCTTAGGGAATATTTTCTTATTGTCGTAGGCAGATGTTGCAACAAATCACAATTGGTAAAATTTACAATCTTTACTATCACACCCAGGTCACATCAACATCATTTGATTCACAAATAAATACCAACTAGGAACATTATATACCTACGAACAATGAATGCACATATAGAACTAAGACTACAACACCAACGGAATACGTATCTGAAACATATAAACCAAGGAGACCATTTTATCTTTTTTCTTAGCTTAGGCTAGACTGGCAAAACACACAAGACAAACATGAGTTTACTCGTACACACGGCTACACATCAAGCTATACATTTCCAGTTTCGGTTGATCTTGCATTGTATAGGATTTCCGTACAATGCGAGGTCAGCTTATACTGGAAATGTATAGCTTGCTGAGTAGCCGTGTGTACCTACATCAAACTACAAAATTCTTTACTTTACCAGAGTTGTGTTTTGGCAGAACAGCATTATTTTAATTAACATTTCGCCATTCTTTCAATCAATGCATTGAATCAAACTTGCCATTTATCCTCACCCATTTATAAATATTCAGTAAAAAAAATTCATCAGCATTTCTTAGATTTTTATCTTTCTCGATTTTTAATTTAAGTATTCATTGGAAGAATGGTCTACATTTTTACAATTTTACTGCACTTTTTTAATGCGAGGAACCTTGACGATGTTAACAAATAATTTATTCATTTCATAATGTGTTGGAGGAAATCTCGGCAGTCAAGGCACCTCAACATGGATGAGTCGTCATTTATTTTTCTGATAAAATTAATTTCGACAGCAAAAATGTATTTACTTGGTTTTTCTCTTTTTCTCCATATTTTCTCTGCTCTGCTTGGCTGTGTTTGATTGTGTCCTGAACAATCTTGCATGCCGCTTCAAAAACGAAATGATCATTCACGTAAGTATTATTTTGAGACACATCAAGATTATTTACTGTTAAATTAAACTGTACTCAAAATGGCGTGCTGGTATACGAGACCGACCAATGGTTAAAGGTTATTTATTTAACCAAATCATAAGCAAGGTTCAATTTATACGATGGTTTGTAAAGAGAATTGGGCCAACATTCAGACCATTGCGTTGTTTGTTCTAGGATGATAGGCAGCATTGTTGGAACATAATATTTGATCCACATCTCAAATTCTGAAAATTATTCACCTAACCTGTGATCACCCGTCATACCACATAATTTTTTTATTTTTGTTATTACGTCTTATTATTTATATCCATCCGACACTTTGATTTTATTTTATATTGCGGCTGGGGAATGTTGCATGTTTGTCATCTTATTGTGCTCGTATATTGTCTGACTTGCCATTTTGTCTCCCCATCACTGTTCATACCTTTATACCGTATCGGCTATGAATACGAACGAAATGACAAATCAGAATTATTTGTGATACACATTTAATTGGCTATGTATTGGTGTTTTTCACTCGTAATCCAATTTAAGTACATTGGTTCCTTCACTACTCAGACATGTCAAAATTATTGAAATTACAAATTCTTACAAGCAGTCGCACAAATATTTCCCTACGTGTGTAATTTGATGTTTCCCATGTGATTACATCTCGTTTATGATCCTCATAACATTTTCATGAAATAAAATTTATTAATGATTAATGGAGCATTTATTCAAGTATGTTGCAGGTCACCTTCTGACCGACGAACGAAGAACTATCCTAGTAATGTCCTACCGAACCAATATGTACTTATTGCATGTTTGTGGTATTGGTGTAACCAAGGGGAAGCACATTGTGAAGGTCGTATAAGTAATTACTAAAACGATTAATTACTTTTAACACGTTTCATTTTTATCAAACACCACTACAGTGTGGTTCGCCCGAAACTATGTTCTTTAGAAGCTGTATATGCCAGGAATTATCTATCTCTTCTTTAGTATTCTGTACCTATTTAATAGTCTAAGCGTACATTTCCTTCGAGAACATATTTTAGCTACACCTCTATCAATAACTCACAAAACGCAGCTTATAACTAACACCGTCATTACACTAGAACGTTATTTAAATATCTGTGTACTGTTTAGTGTGCTGTATTGAAAGCACCTATCGATGTATGTATGTATATATAGTCCTATACTAAGAGATCCATTGAAGAAATGTTACATTACAATCGACCATGATACTAAGTTTTCACCTCTATTTTTATTTTGTACCAGGTAAGTACGTACACTAGATTTTGTCCTGTAAGCTTATATAATTCTTCAATGGTTCATTGTTGTTCGTTGTATGTGTGTATTGTACCTATATGTGTATTATTAGCTAATTGCGATCTGTTCCTAAAATGGTTAGTCTCTGTTGCAGACTAGGCACATCGTTCAAGGTAACATGTTATTATTAGTTGTTAGGAAAACTCAACGTGGTAGGGCTCAAATCGTAGCAAATTTTAGGAAAGGTGAGCTAGATTAACTACATCATTCTCGCATTTTGATGATCTGAGCTGGGTGTCACAAAAAATTATAAATTGGCTTCATTTCGGCAACAGATCGTAATAAACACACTCCTCGTCTTCTATCCTCCTACCTACCAATATAAATTTATATATTTCAGCGGAAAATTGCTTCATATTAGGTTTGATATGAACGTTGATGTATATATTTATTTTATTCGTCTAGATCTGTCCCAAAAAGTTATATGTATCGTGTTTAATTTATGTTATTAGATATAAAGTGTCATTTATGTGCTAAAACGTTATATGTAACGCAATGAAAGTGTTCGTCAAATGTGCGTATGATTAGCTGCAAAATCCATTTTGTTCGAGGCTATTAATCTCAATTGTTTACGGGCTATCCTAAGCACGTGGCTCGGCGCAGTATTTCAGTTGTTTTGTATAATAAACATGCATATAAATTTCATTAAAGCTAAATATTTAAATCCGTAGTGAACTGAAGCCCTGTGCCGATAAACCAACAACCATAAATACGCTTCTAGGTGACTACACGGAGCTATTGTTATGTTCATTTGTTTTTTTATTTCGTGTAACGAGATTTTGAGTGCCCTGGTCCCGCCCTAAGCCGCGTTATTTATGGCCCATATTATTTGTATGTTTTATAAATAGCTTTTCAAACCCGTTCTCTGAACGCTATATATTCCTTACACAACTTTTCCTCTATTATCTTCCATACAACTCACATCCAAATAAACTATTTGTTCAACTCTGTTTATTGACAATGGTAATTTTAAAAACACATTTACAACGAGAAACATAACTGTAATATGTTTTACGTCAGTGATAAAAGAATATCCTTTGTACAAAGAAACGATTACATTGACAAATAATACAGGTTGTTTATCTTTATATTTCACTACCGTGGGGATAGGTCTTGATCTCTGCTGTAGTCAGGACAAAGAGTCATGCTAATTGTTGCACATTGCAGGACAACAAGTTGGGAGACATTTGTTTCTCATTGCGTTATGTACCGACGGCCGGAAAACTGACAGTTGTTATTTTGGAAGCGAAGAATTTGAAGAAAATGGACGTCGGCGGTCTATCAGGTAATATTATATGCATCATTCATATTCTATATTGTTTACCTTATAAACCAAGTACACTGATAACACCCATGTCTAATTTCACAGGGATTTTAGGGTAAACATTTGTTATGTACCTTTTTATTATTTTTTGTAACTGCTTAGACATTTGTATATAAACTCTAGGGTAGTAGTATCACTCAAAACAGTATAACCAATATTACATTGCATGTCTTTAACACTCCTACTATTCACAAAAACCATCCCATGTAATATGTAGCTACAATATCAATTCATGGTAACATAACCTAATATTGTCTAATTTCTTCCTCTTATTGAACTATCACTTTAGTTTCGTTTATTAAAAAATCATTACATATAAGTGATTAACACAATACTATTTTACAATTTACGTGCACGCATATCAATCAGAACACATAAGGATAAAAAAGTCTTAAGTAATCAAGTGATGCTCAAATATTTCAAACATTGTTTTTTAATCTTCACCACTTATCAATTTATAAACTCAATATTAACTGTAAACTAATCGATGCAAAATTATCTGTTTCATATTCTACTCCTGATGCGGCGCCTGCACACAGATCCGTACGTAAAGATAGCACTCATGCAAAATGGCAAACGTCTCAAGAAGAAGAAAACGAGCATCAAGAAATGCACACTGAATCCCTATTACAACGAGTCATTTACTTTTGAAGTACCATTCGAACAGATACAGGTGCGAGCCGAGATTCATGCAAAATTCGATGTCGCAGCGCATAGTCTGGACAAACCAATCAATGAAAAATACATACGGAAAAATCATTTCCTCAGCACAATATATCTTTATTGTTCTTACATATTGTCTCGATATGTATTTTTCATTAAAATTGTCTTAACTGTGCACGATTTGATGTTGTGGACTAATTGTTGTGAATATATGAATTATGTACACCACTTGCATCCATACCCGTTCCTTTCCTATACATAACATTTGTGTTGTATCATTTTATCTGTTCTTATGTTTGTCTTAATTTAAGAAGCAATCAAAGCCTTCTGCAATCACTGGCATACCACAAATCTTTATGGAATTCGTTCCTCAAAAAAAAATCATACTACGGAAATATTTAGAGTTGGTATGCAGTTAACTGTTTGTAGTATGTCCCAAGTCATTTATTGTTTGGTATGTTCTTTTGTGTTTCTATGGATGTTGTCTAGTTAGATCATGTGTAGTATCCCTTAGTATAGAGTTCCGCTGTTTCATTTGTCATTCTGTCATCTGTCTCTGCTCCCATTTGTGTCCTGCCCTCGTCTTTTCCTTTTTTATATTGTTCAAAGTCAATATCTTATATTTCGGTAACAATAAACTGTTGACCTTCATTTGTAACTTGGTTGCTGTGCGTGTTTCAATTGAAGGTTTTCATTTTTCGTTTAAATATAATCTGATTGACTTTAATTAATATTGTATCCCCCTCCTTCAAATCTGAGTGGTGTTAGCAATCTCCCCTCGTGACTGCATTGCAATTTGGTTACTTCAAACTGTAATTACTTATGGTTTAAGGAATCCAGTTCCTCGTTCTTCTTCTGCATTCTTAATAATCTTTCCAAATTTTCGCATATTTTATCCGTATGAATGCTTTTCCCTTGTTGCGTTAATTTATTTATTGTGAGGTATGTATCGACCTGTTGCTGTTACCTTATATTTATGCTGTTGTTTAAGGTTTGCTCAAGTAGTAGATACTATTTGTCTTCACTGTGCTTTCGACATCTAACTTATGCTATCACTGTCTCATGCGTACATTATCTTACACATATGTGATGTTATATATCTACCTACGCAGGTTAACATGTGTCTACTAAAGGTATCTACTATCCTAATGACAGTAGATTCATGTTTCGCTATAAATTAACTGATCAACTAATTTTAATTGGGAATGATTTAATTACGTTTGGGTACCTATATAATTTCAAATACCCAAGATGATATCATTTTAGTATTCGAAAGAATTGAGTTTTTGAGAAATGTATATGGCTCGCAGCACTCTACGAAAGCCAAATATTGGGAGAGATTTAAATTCTATGGCATAGCTAGTAGTTGGTCCATTCAATATATTTCTGTGAATATTTTCGACACAACTTCATCACATACCTAAGTAGATAGTATTGCTTTACGAGAGCTTATGAAAAACCTTATTCTAATATGGTTTTAAAATGATACTGTTTTAAGGACAATTTTGTGGTTTACTCAACTTTTTACCTTGCCCAGTGTTTAATCAATTGTAACCACATCATTAATTATACACTGAAATTACTAAAACCTCGAGGAATGTACAAAGTAAATTAAATTACAAAATAATTTTCGAAACTACTTAGTAGGTAGTTATAATTTGATGTCGTGCCTAAATAATAACAGAATTTACGGTTTTGTACCCGGTTCCTAAAGTAATAAAAATTAATCGTTTTATAATAGTAACCAGTCGTGATTATTTACCTCAATTGCTCATGCAAATATTTCAGAGGCATAACCTGAAAAAGCTGTAAAAGCTTCAAAAGGATGGGATGCACTTTATAGTATCTACCTAGGTACTAAGCTACATACTCGTTATTATAAAACATACGCTTTGATATGGGCGAAGTTCGAAGATTCCTACTATAACTAACGATAAACGGTTTATAATACTTTAGGAATCGTGTATAAAACTCTTGAACTGCCAAACATTTGGTAATTTTTCTCAGCTCTCGTAGTTTTCATGAAATGCTTTCATTGTTATGTCATTAATCTGAATCGCACTGCAGAAAGTAAACCTAGTGGTCACTGTGGTGGACTACGATCGCATCGGAACGTCGGAGCCTATCGGCAAGGTCGTGTTGGGGTACAACGCGTCAGGCACCGAGCTTCGTCATTGGTCCGATATGCTGGCTAGCCCGCGGCGCCCGATTGCGCAGTGGCACACACTCAAAGACCCCGATGATGGAGAGAAGAAGGATTAAACGTTGAACTGAGGTGCGTCTGTTCGATATTAATTTTGTACGGAGCTGTGGTATGTGATTTTCCATGACTAGGTACATAAAGACAGCAGGAAAGATTCTCTATAATAGGCAGGTATGATTTCTTTTTTACCTCACCATCACCCTAGATAAATGTAGGTTCCTAAAGTAATTTTGTTTTGTCTATAATATATAATAAAATGTCTTCTATTTGTTATGGTTTCAGTATGAAAAGCAGAAATTACAAACATGGAAGTACGAGTGTGATGAATAAGCGACTTATATTTATTTATTCTTACGTTAGTTAAGTATATTTGCTGTTATGTTCTATTCAAACCAATTCTACGTTGGATCAACTATGTGTCCACTAGTCCTGAACTTTTATAGTTAGCGCTTCATCAATGTGATTTGAATGTTGTCTTTAATCGTTTTCAATATAATATCTAATGAATATTATGGTAAAAATTGTAATTGTAAAGAAATTTAATATTGTTCTTCAACCCCAAGACCTAACTGATTTGCTAATTTGAATGTTGCTTAACAATTCTATGCTAAATTATCGTCCGATAAGTTTGCGTCTGCGCAGTTTAGACGCGATTGGTTCTGGATTGTCGCACGGTTAAAGTAGATGGCACAACCATTGATTTAGGTAGTTAACTTGATTGCATTAGCGACTGCATCGGCGCAAAGTATATCGAGTCTTGTTCTCTCATTTCGTCTCGACTAACTAATACTCGTATCTTGCTAAATTGTAAAAATGTTGGTTTAGCAATATGTAAGTTGTTGTGAGGAGTGTAGGAATAATTGTTAGAGTTCTTTTGCTACTTCCACATTCTTAGCGTCTATCTTATAAAAGTTTATTTTAAAATTCTCGCTAAGAAATAATTAGCTTCGTTTAATAAGTGTGCTTTGTTATCAAAAGCCGTTACTCGACGTTCATGTAATCCAACATATATTTCATTTAAAAAACATATTACATGAAGCTGTGTAAATAAGTTGTATCCTGTTAAATTTATTACATTCTATTTTACTATCATATAAGTGTTATAGTATTGATACCCTTTTATTATAATAATAACATTATGTTCCTCGGAGAAGAGAATGAAGCGATTAAGTTTAGTTTATGTTTAGATTATTAATTGGTTTATTATTAGGCAACAAAATATATTTTGTCGGGAAACTGTTATTCTCTTCTTTTGAGGAACAATAGGCCTATCGTATAGGTATCTAAACATTCTTACTTTAAGTCATGACACTTTTATTAATTAATTGAAATCTTCTGATGTCCAGTGTCCATCGGTTAATTGGTATGATTTGTTAATTGAACGTCTTATTTTGCATTAAGTACTTATACAGAAATACTTGTATGATTTAGGTTAAGTAGAATAATTTATTTTAATTTAATAGATACGAAATGGACACTCAATATACGTGGTATCATCGAAACTAGTCAAACGTATAAGACTACCTACAAATAAAAATACTTATACTTTAAAATTATATTGTTAAATAGTTCCAAATCGTTTAAATGGTTCTTTACGATATAATATTAAATCGTGATTAGACTGCTGTTCGCCTCGTCGCGTCGGTAAGTGGTTCGTCTAGAATGGTTTATAAATCTCGTCGCAAGTTATTTAATACCGGTTTCACACGGTTCTATTTTAGTTGACCAACTAAAATTGAACCATGCAAACCCGGAATAACATTACTATCGGTTCAAGGTACCAACATCTTACTGTTAGGTAGGTATTTAATATTCGCAACATGTCATAACTTCGCGGTTCGAGTAACTATTTATACCTACGTACTTAGCTAAAGCTTGACTGTTGTTGATCTCAAACATATGTGTTATTGTGTATATAATGTAATCACATGTTAAATTCCACAATCACATTATACTTATGTACTTATATCTATGTACCTATAGGGGTAACAGAGTCGGGCTTCAAGTAAATTTAGAAGTGCACCAACACGAAACAAGTAGGAATAGACTTGTGGTTCAAGTACTGTATTTAACAATAAATATAATTACTATGTTAATATAATATAGAACTTATTTATAGCAACAATGCAACAGATTCATTTACAGTCGGTAAAATTCAAGTTTACATGTCCCTCGCGTTAAGGATGGGAAGAAATTAATTTTCTGACTGTTTCTTCTATAGAACATTTGAGTTTCAGCTAATCTTAATTGCCTATCTCCATCTGCATAGCCTTTTGCCAACTATGTTATGGTCGGCGTCCAGTCTAACCGGATGCAGCTGAATACCAGTATTTTACATGAAGCGACTGCCTATTTGGCCTCCACAACCCAGGTACTGGGTAATACGGCTATTATTACTTAGCCCCAAGCTCCTCTCTCCTCTTAATTACCTATCTACCTATTTTAAATAATAATTTTATCTAGTGTAATATGGGCGACTGTGTGAATCTGTTGTAGCTCCACTCAACTACTTTATAATTCCTGACCGCGACGATCGAGCGGTCGAGGCTCGGTAGAATTGACAATATAGATATTTCCAACGCTATTTATTATTAACATTTTGTAATATTAAGAACAAACGCCAGGAAAGATGTGAATAATCGCTAGAATATAATATTAAGAAAAATAGGAACTATGGACATGACATGTACTCCACCATGCTGTACCAACCTAATTCTCTCACTGTAGTCATCACAATTCCCATAACTCTATATGGACGTACCAGTCACTCCTAACACCTTTGAAAAGGCTGTACAATAATCTATTTAACCATTTAAATTAAAAATAATTGCAATGAACTGGTAAACTAAGAACTGTGGATGATTAGAGGCTAGACCAAAGTTATAATGGCATAAGTAAAGAAACATATCCATGCAATAACATAAATATAATAAATATATTATATATATTATTATAATATTCTATTTATAAAAAACAACAACAATGGACAAAATAGTGAGTTTTTATTTATGTCATTTAACTTTGATAACGTACACTAGAAGTGTCTAATGGAAGCAACCTATCGCAATCACAGGTTGTTATATTTTCAACCAAAACCTGTATTATAGCAATTTCTACAAGTGAAATATAAATTTTAATCACACTTCAAGTGTAAAATGTTATATCATCGGATAGTTAGCTTGTATACAAAGTGGTGTTAATGTGTTGGGCTGTTGTAATCATTGCTGTTTGTTACAAACTCCTTTGCTAACTTTAGAATCGTAAAAATGTAACCAATGTTAAATGAAACTTTCATTTGTAGTTCAGATATTCACAAATATGCAGGGTTTATCTGTATCTCTTCATTGCCCATCTCTTGCACCAACTATATAGCATATACTTGTAATTTTGTTGACACAAAATTGTTATCATAGATATAATGTATATACCTATCTCTGAAATGGATTGATAAAAATAAATTATCATATCACTTGCCACTTAAATAAAAAATCATTGTCTCATTATTGTGTTAAAGATTTATTAAGATTTTGTTTAGAAATATTAGATATTTTATTTTATTATTACACAATATAATTTTTACTAGAGTTTATAATAGTAATGAATTATGTAAACTATAAAAATGTCTATAATACATAATTACATAGACAATTTGTTTTATTTGAAACTGCTAACCTTATAAAAATTACGCATAAGATATTATCCATACCTATGTACATATACAAGTAATTAACAACAATTGCCTTTACATTTTTTTAAATAAAATCTATTTTTATTAGTTGCATCTGCACTGCTTGCAATAAAATTCTAATCAGTGAATGATCAGTACCTAAGTTTACATCGCAACATTTAGCTTGACTTGAATTAATGACCATGAACACTAAAGGTATTATTGAAAACACCTTAAATGGTATTGTGCATAATGATTGGCTTTACAAGTACCTACATCATAGTTTTTGACCTCTTACCTTCTTAATTTTCATCATAATAGCGTCTTTTCATTGCCCTATACTTTTTCAACATGTACAGTGCTTCAATTTCTTTGACAACGAAATCTCCATGCTTCAGCATCATTTTGACCTTTTCGGGGTTCTGCTCTCCACTGTTCTTTAAAAAAACTTTGTGAAGTCTTGTTCGGAACAGCTCGTAACCTTGAGGCCAGTCTTTACCCAGATGTAATAACTAAAAAACAACAAAGATTTGTTAAAATAAACGAGCAGTTGTGCTTAAATATCTTTATTATAATATTTTGCTTGTGTTATCATTCGCAAGGTCGCGTAAACATTAAACGCAAAAAAAAGAAATTAGATAGCAATAGTACTTTACGCATACCGTTTTATAGAGATTCAAAACTGCTATACGATGTGGTTGTGACATTTTTAACAATAACTTTCACAATAATTTTAAACGTATTTCTTCTAACCCAAAACAAAGTTCATAGTCCGAAAAACTAAAATGTTGTGACTAAATATTTATCAATTTGACAAATCGTAAAATGACAAGTAAGAGACAGCTGGCTTTTTGACATTTATGAAGTGCTACCAACCTAACACAATACACGCTGATACCGAGGCCGCTTTCCGAATCAGAACATAATCGCTCACAGCGCTGACATCAATAATTGGCGTTCCGTGTTTCATAACACGATTAAGACAGCTGAGGGCTTTCAACTATTCGGAACGCTCGTGAACGCTCTCACGGTGCTCGCTCAACGTCAAAACTTGCATAGTTATCATATTTCTTTGTGTTTAAACTACACATTTCTTCTTCTTCGTTGGTTAGGTGGTCACAATTTCGAAGATGCCACGTTTGTCTAAAGTTATGATGCGACTCAAAACAAAAAATCACAACTGTCATCTTTGACAGCGCTCACGGTGATATTAGTAAAAGGCATGGTCGGCGTTATCGCAAGATGGCGCATGTCATGACATCATCTATGACGATTCACAATACATCGTGATCGCGCTCAGGCTTATTCGGTACGGGCGGCCGTTAGCACGCTCAAATTGATTACAGCGTAACTCGGAATGCAGTCCGAGTTATCCTACAGTGTGTCCAGTATATTTTCCCAAAGTGTGTAAAACTGTTTTTTTCAACAATTAAGCACCCTATTAGACTGCCTGTCCATTGATGCGGAGCGAGGCAGCGGAGCGGAGCGAAGGAGTAATGTGGAGCGGAGTTGTGGGTTGGAGTGAAGCCTTAGGGGCGCTATCTATGTATAGAACGAACATTTTTTGGGACTTAAAATAATGTTCATTTTTTTTTCGGAAATGTTTCTATTTTATTACAGCATCGTATTAACCACGTTCATAAATATCATTCAGGTTCTAAGAAGCATGGCCCTACGACGCACCGTTTTCGAATTAGAAGGTTTTGAATTATTCTTTTTTTTTTAAACGCTCTATATTTCCAAAATGGTAGCTCAGATGAAAATCTTTTCTGGAAAGAAATTGTTGCTCTAGTCGTAACCCATGAGATGATGTAAAAATAAAATGGGCACTGTCCTGCGCCCCTAAGAATACCCAAGCTGAAGATCGATCGACAGAATATATTTGAGTATTTTTTTTTCTATAATTTGTTTGTTTTTTCTACATCATCAAAAAAAAACATCCTAATTCGGAAACGGTGCGTCGTAGGACCATACTTCTAAGAACCTAAATGGTTTCTATGGTCAAGTTTAATTAACTTGTTTTGTGCCATCCCACTACTTTCTAACATCCCAGCAATTCATCACACGCTAGGCACCCAAGTCGTCGTGACCGGGTCACAAGTCGCGGAGCGGCTTTTGAGTTTTTAACATGACTCACGTTCTACTTGCTGGTCACTGTTCAGTCGTCCCTTAATATGCGTGTATGTGTATAATGTGTGTGTGTATATAACATACAGCGTACGTACAGACGCAAATAGCTATTTAGTGACGAATTCTCGGAAATTAAAAAAATACATAAATTTAAATTTTCTCGAATCCCATACATTTTTGCCAAAGGTTTAATAGGCAAAAATTGCTTAGGTGCTTAATTGTTACAAATGGGTCACACAATCACGTCTTAGAACGAATACGTCAAATTACAAGTCACCTGCATAGTTTTTAGGGTTCCGTAGTAAACAAGGAACCCTTATAGTTTCGCCATGTCCGTCTGTCTGTCCGCGGCTTAGCTCAGAGACGGTTAGTACTAGAAAGCTGTAATTTGGCATATGTATACATATTAATCATGCGGACAAAGTGGTAAAATAAAATCTAGTTTTTTTTTTTTTAGTTAGTTTGTAGTGTACTGTACCCTACACGTAAAGTGAGGATGTTTTTTTTTTCTCGTCCGCCCCATGTTATGGGGTATCGTTAGAAAGATCGTTCAAAAATTTCTCGATCGATTCTTTGGAACAACAGGCGAGGCAGTGCAACGTTGAGATAGGAAATATGCCGGAAAGGCGCGGTGAGAATTTAATTACTATATTGCAGTCAATTGGTTCAGCGCTCAACATGTCTTTAACATCGAAAGATATCATTTCCATTCACCGTGTTCCACATGCACATTCGCAGAATAATCGTCCGAAGAATGTCATAGTAAAATTTACGTCTAAAATTATGCGTGATAATGTTCTCAGTGCATACCGGTTATCTAAGGGACTGACTTCGGATCGTATAGGACTGTCTGGTGCACCGTGTCGCATTTACATGAACGAACACCTGACGCTGCGCAACAAGGATATATTTCGAAAATGCCGTGCAGCCGCTATGTCAAACAAGTTCAAGTTCGTGTGGGTCCGGAATGCAACTGTCTTGGTCAAGGAATCTGAAGACTCCGCTACGTTCGCCATACGTACAGAAGATGACATTTCTAAGAAGATCAAGCCAAATCACGTACCTACAACTACGGCTACGGAATAAGCGTGATAAACGGGTTCAGCCGCCTGTCCTTACTAGATATTTCGTTATGTATTTATATGTCTATTATGTATTTTTATGTTTTTTGGTCTCACTTTTTATTTTTATATACTCTGCAACACACTTTAAATGGTCTAAAACATTAATTAAGCGCCAAACATCTTGTGGCATTAGGTGTCTATTTTATTTTTGCCATTATTTGTGTGACACATTGATCTTTCTATTTTCAATCCTTGTTGCTTTATTTTTGCATACTTTTTGTACACTATTATTACAGTGCTTGTTAAATTTATGTTACAAATCTTCCAATTTACCACTTATAATGAATACTCAAATGTCTACTAAATTTCAAAATGTTGGATAATCTTTCCATTTATTATCAGAACTGTCGAGGGATCAGGACTAAACTGAACACATTGTACATTAATATATTGTCGCATGCATACGATATCATAATTTTGACTGAAACGTGGTTGACGCCGGATATTTCCGAAAACGAATTCATTGACTCTCGATACACAGTTTTCAGACACGATCGCGATCGAGCAGTTTCAAATAAAAAAGACGGGGGAGGAGTCCTAATAGCTATCTTTAAGGATCTTATTCCATCTTCTCTCACACTGTCTCCCCCATTAATTCTACCAGAACATCAAATAATTAAAGTCCACCTTTATGATTGTAAAAATCTACTTCTTTGTGCCACTTACATACCTCCAAACACGTCAGAAGACATTTATGTAAACTTCATGAATTCGTTATCGAAATTATTTGATGATCCTTACATAGAACACATTATTTTAACAGGCGACTTTAACCTACCAGAACTTAACTGGATTAACGCATCGTCATACATGGTGTGTGCCACTAATAACACCTATTCGGATACAAGTAGGCATCTACTAAACTTTTGCTCACGATTTGATTTGAATCAATTTAACAATGTTAATAACAGTAACGGACGTATTCTCGATCTGTTTTTTTGCAATACACATACTGTGGCTTGTAATCCTAATACTCCTCTCTTACCTATAGACAGTCACCATCCTGCATTTTATATACAAATACCATTTAAAAAACCCTCACGAATGCCTAAACACTCAAATGTAAAACCACTAAATTATCACAAATCTAATTACAATGCAATAAATACAGACATTGAAAGCGCTGAATGGAACATGTTACTCAATGATTTACCACCTGATGAAGCGGTCTCTACTTTCTACGAAAAATTATACGAAATTATTAAATTACATACTCCCACTCACAAAACCAAAAACTTTAAATTCCCACACTGGTTCACTAAATCTCTTTTGCATTTATTTAAAATGAAATCTCGAACGTGGATTAAGTGGAAGAAATATGGAAACATTAGTGACTACGAACTATTTTCTATTTACAGAGCAAAATTCAAAAAACAGGCCGACATATGTTATAAAAAATACATGAATTTTATAGAGGACAGCGTGGAAAAAAACGTTAAAGCATTTTGGACGTACGTTTCTAATCGGAACTCCAGTAATAGTATCCCAGCTACAGTTCACTATCTCCAACAGTCTTCCAATGACCCTACTACTACTTGCGACTTGTTCTCAATGTTTTTCCAATCTGTTTATGAACCGTCTACTTTCGATCATAAGTCATGGGTACCACCTCCCGCTAATCCTGATAACGATATTAATCTTTGTAATTTGCACTTTCCGGTATACAAAATTCAAAAAGAACTTAAATCATTGGATGCTTCTAAGGGTCCCGGGCCAGATGGTATTCCCTCGATCTTTTTAAAAAATACTTGTGACACATTGTGCTTTCCGTTGTTTATATTATATAATAAATGCCTTGTCTATGGCGTATTCCCTGATGTGTGGAAACGAGCAAATATTGTTCCAATCCATAAAAGCGGCTCCAAGAGTGATGTATCTACATATCGTCCAATCTCGTTGTTGTCGGGGCTTTCAAAACTTTTTGAAAGATTAGTGCATAGTGAGATATATCCAATCATTCAGCGTGTACTATTAAAAGAACAACATGGGTTCGTCAGAGGAAGGTCCTGTATAAGTAACCTCCTTATTTTTACAACACATCTGTTTGAAGGCTTAGACAAGAGGCAGCAAATTGATGCTGTTTATACAGACTTTCAAAAGGCGTTCGATAAGGTAGATCATAGGCTATTACTCAACAAAATCGCATTCAACGGTATTAGAGGAGATTTACTGCGTTGGTTCGTGTCGTATGTCACTAATAGGACTCAGAAGGTTGTCATTAATGGGTTTGAGTCTCATACAATAAAGGTCACTTCAGGAGTCCCCCAAGGCTCAATTTTAGGGCCCCTTCTGTTTATCCTATTCATCAACGACATCAAAGATTGCTTTAAAAGTTCAAAGTTCCTACTATACGCGGACGATTTAAAAATTTACAAAAATATTACCCTTCAAACCGACTGTTTAGACCTTCAGAAGGATCTTGACTGTTTCTCGAAATACTGCTCTGTTAATAAGCTTCACCTTAGTATCTCTAAATATTACAGCATTACGTTTACTAAAAAAAAACATGTGCTGAATTTCAATTACATTCTTGGAAACACTGCCCTAAACAAGGTTTCATCCCTCCGTGACCTAGGCGTAATTCTTGACTCAAAGCTCCATCTTGACACCCATGTGGACAACATAGTCAACAAGGCTTATAAAATGTTTGGTTTCGTTATGAGGGCGTCTAGAGAATTTCATCGGCCTTCTACCTACTTACATCTATACAAATCTATAATAAGGCCACAACTTGAATACGCAGTACCCATTTGGAACCCTTATTACAAAAAGTACATTGAGATCATTGAGTTGGTTCAACGTAAGTACCTCCGTTCCATGCATTACAGATGCTGTAAAACCAAAATGTCCTATAAATTATTACTTGAAAAATATAACCTCATGACCCTACAATCCCGTCGCACCCTACTTGAAATGATGACTCTGTTTAGTATATGCCGCAATAAATTTGATTGTACTGATCTTGTGAACAGTCTGTGCTACCTGATCCCTCGTACTGTAATCGGTCGAGAAGTTCGTTCGAGACGCCTATTTGCTACTTCATTTTGTCGAACGAACTCAGGCGCTCGCTCGCCGTTACATCGCTTGGTTGACACCTATAATAAACAGTTTGGCTGTACTGATATTATGTTTCTCAGCAAAGCTGTATTTAAGAGTGAGATTACAACTATTTTAAGAGATAGCCCTAGTATATAGTATATAGTTAATAAGTGCTTTTTTAACTAGCTCTGCTAACAGCTAGCTATTCTGTATTGTAATCTGTGGATAACGTATTGAGTAGTGTATTTGTTACTTTTATTGCAAGTTTTATATTGTATGCCTACTGTGTAATATACTGCTGTTTGTTATTCCTATCAAATAAATAAATAAATAAATAAAAATATTGTGAGTTTGTTAAAACCATTTTTGGATTCAGGGATCCGTTTGCAAAATTTTCAGTTCCCTGCCAGCTAAATGGTTGTACTTGGATTTACGAGGGGTGTTCAATAAATAGTGAGAATGAGTAAGACGCAATTATCTTTTATTATATGTTATTTTATTTTTCGAAGTAGTCACCTTTCAGGTTTATACACTTTGTATATCTTTTCTCTAATCCTAAATTCCCTTTCTAAAAAAATCTTCTTCCTGATCCCTTAAAAAATCATTTACGGCAGCGACTACTCCGTCATCATCTTCGAATTTCTGGCCCCTGAGATGTTCCTTTAAGCGCGGAAATAGGTAGAAATCACTAGGAGCAAGGTCCGGTGAATATGGAGGATGTTCCATCAATTCGAAGCCAGCTTCTTGAATGGCAGCCATCGCAACTCTGGACTTGTGCGCAGGGGCGTTATCTTGGTGAAACAAAACAACTTTAGCGAGTTTGCCACGACGTTTCTTGCGTATTTCCTCACGCAACTTTGTTACTTGTCCTGCGTACATAGTCCCCGTAATAGTGGCTCCATGATTAAGATATTCGATCATTACCACCCCTTGGCTGTCCCAGAAAAGAGAGCCCATGATCTTTCCGGCGGATGGAATCGCCTTAAATTTCTTTGGAGTTGGAGATGACGGTCGCTTCCAAGTCATGGACTGTTGTTTCGTTTCCGGGTCATAATGGTGAAGCCATGTTTCGTCCATAGTTATAAATCGAGCCAAAAATCGGTCAGGATTTTGTTGTAAGAAATCCAAACAGCTTTGTGAAATTCTCAGTCGAGTTTGTTTCTGCGCGTCAGAAAGCATTCTGGGCACCCAGCGCGCTGACACTTTTTTCATACCCAAATGGTCGTTAATAATATTATGGACATTTCCTATCGAAATCTTTACTTCTTCAGCTATAAAACGAACAGTAACACGACGATCCGCCAAGACAATATTTTCAACTTTTTTAATCATTTGTTCAGTCACTGCCGATATGGGACGTCTCGTTCGTGGGTCGTCGTTAGTGGAAGTTCTTCCTCGCTTGAACTCAGCACACCAACGCTCAACCGTAGAATATGGAGGAGCATGAACCCCTAATGTTGCTCTCAAGTTTTGATTTACCTGCTCCGTAGTAAAAAAAATCAAGCAGAGATATTTTATTACCGCGCGAACTTCAATGTTATCCATTTTTAAGAACACGTTCCGAAACGACGCAAACAATAGACTTTTAAAAACAAAAGAGAATTAATTGCTTTTTTTATTATCATCTTAACTAATGTCTGGGCTATGCCTGCCAGTATTTATTTTTTTTCATTCCAAGGAGAATGTATCGCATTCTCACTATTTATTGAACACCCCTCGTATATAACGAAATTAAAAGGAAAACTATCAAAGCTAAGTAGGCTGTACAGGTTAACGAGTACCAACCAATCAACCAACTTAAATTTGCGGCTTGAAAAACAGGATCTCCCATACATTCCGTATGGGAGAACATGTTTTTCATCTACAATGTTAAGTTTGTTCTTGGGATAAATTCATCCGAACTACGGAACCCTTCATTTTGCGTGTTCCGACACGCACTTGGTCGGTTTTTATTTATCTGTGATCTCGACAATACACTAGGTGCCAAGGCGCCAATGCAACTTTAAATCTGTATCCTGGCAACGGTGATTTGTTAGTCAAATATTGACAAAGCAAACTAAAGTTAATGGAATATTATAATTTATTTACTATATTATTGCGGTTTGAAGAATAAACGAGAAACTCAAAGTCATAGATAATGCCTGAGAATCCTGGAGAAGGCGGAGAAGGAGGTACAAAGGATATTGTGTTATTCTATAATAATAATATATGTTCATTAGTATAGTAATAGGTAGTAGTAATTATAGGCTTGTGCTATCATCGACTTACATCAATGCTATTATCCTATTATCATGTTCACATCAAGTGCATAATACAACACTGAAGCAGCAGTCGCCTAGCACGGTGACGGCTCATGAGCACAATCATTAAATAATTTGGTACCTTTTGGTACCTAGAAAATTATTTTTAGTTTTACTATAGCATGTGTAGGTTTCAGAATACAGTTGTTCCACATTCTAAGGGGTATGTAACGAAAACGAACAAAAATACGTTTACCTATGTATTTCCCAAAGGGGAAGGTAGCGATAGTAGTAGTATTAGGTATGTTTATAGGGGCGAGCCTATTGCCATGCTCATCAGCTGCACTTGCGAACAAAAACAGAAATTAGTTTTATTTAGGGAACATCCCAGAATCGCAGACTAGCGACTAAGGGTCGAGGAGCATTTGCCATATTAATGTTAAACTAATCCTTAACACAGCACAGCGTTATACTTTCTAGGCATTAGACTGTAGCTAATAGGCAGGCCCGAACTAGCAAATGTATGATAGCGGATATTGTAATAGCGCTTTCGTTCAAAATCATTAACCAGTCTCAAACGGACGACGACGACGTTAGAAAAAAAACGTGATTACTATAATTATATACGTATGTACCAAAAGTTTTAGAGATAAAACTCGGAGACACAGATAGACGGACTTAGTGAAACTTTATGGATTACTTGTTTTACTACGGAACCTTACTCACGTGCTGGCCGAATAGTTTCGGCCTTAAACCTACATAAATAGGCGATTTTGCAGCGGAAAGGAAAATGAACATAATCATGTTTTATGTCACAGAAGGGGAAGAAGAGGCTCAGGACCTCGAGCAACTAGAAGAATTAGAAGGTGAACACGTGGAAGAAGAATCCGTCCTCTCAGAATATGACCCTGACGACTTCATTTCCGGCGCTGTTACTAGCCCAAAATCTTCGATACCGGTCGATATGTTCGATTTTGAGTATCCTTTTCATATTTTTTTACTTATGTTGGTCGTAATTAATCTTGATTTGTCCTAATTAGGATTCCGTAGCCAAATTTTGATTTTATATTTTAGGCATCTTTTAAGAGAGGATTTTGCGAAAATGAAGCTTTAACGGGGTGAAAACGGGGACTTCGTTTGTATGAAGAATCTATGTGCCTACCTAATAAAGGGTCACACAGATAATGAAGAAACGACAATTTATAACTAGTCGAGATTTTTCTAGAACTCGATGGTAAGTTGTAGTGTACCTACCTAGTTTCTTACAATAAACCTGCTCAATCATAGTAATTATTATAATATTAAACAATAGAACCGAACGGAAGGGTACCGAACGGAACCCTATTTATGCCTCCGCTGTCCGTCCGTCTGTCCGTCTGCCTGTCAGCGGGCTGTATCGGTCGTCTCAGTGGGTCGTCTTACATCTCATGAACCGTAATAGGTAAACAGTTGAAATCACAGATTATGTATTTCTATTGCCGCTATAGCAACAAATAATACAAATTAAATACAACACTACATATTTTTAGGGTTTCCAAAACAAAATAAGTTAAAAATTTAAGGGGGTTTGGAGGTTGGGGGGTTTAACCTTTAAATTAATTTAAGGGTTAATTATTACTATTATTTAATTTCATAGAAGAATCATGTGTGTTTTTTTTTTTGGCGTTTTTTTGCTAAATATTGTGCGGTGGTACGGAACCGTTCGTGTGCGAGTTCGACTCGCAGATGGCCGGTTTTTTTTCCATTTCCTTAACAGAACTAAGATATTCGTACGGTTACAACTGTCATAAATATTTCAACCTATGCGCGTGCGACGATACGGTCGTGTGCTTTTCGTCTGGCAGCATGATTACTTTTCTCGACGTCAATACGAAGCAGACATGGTTTCGACGAAGCTCGACTGGCGGAACAGTTGGGAGTATTACAGTAAATAGAGACTATTTTGCTATTTAATTGCTCGTCAATGTTATTCTAGATAAATGTACTTACGTATGGACATCGGCATCCTTTAGTTACCCCCTTTTCTAAGGTAAAGTCAACCGCACGTCCACAATTACAGCGCCATTATGTCGAAGCAACCGCACCTCAGTGGAACTACACACAAAAAAAAAGCACTAAAAGTGAAAATTTACTTTAATTTCGGAAGTCGGTGTCTTTGGTCTTTGTGGTCTTGTATTTTCGTTTTTTGCCACCGACTTCCGAAATTAAAGTATTTTTTTACTTTTTCGTGTTCTTTTTTTGAAGTCGGTTGTTTTTGTTTTGTAAAAAGTTTTTATTTTTCACTTTTTTGTTGTAATACCTACCCCACACAAATTCGAATACCACTACCTGCTCTACGTAAACAACAGTGTCAGGGACTATAGGTAACATCATCCATATGGACTAAGTGGCAAAAGTACGTATTATTGAAGCTAACTCAAAAACTACCCAAGTTAAATTAATAAAAGTTATGGGACCACCTCTGACATATGACCGACCAAACAAAAAAAGAATCATCAAAATCAATTCATAAGTGGCGAAGTACCTATTTGCGTAACAAACCTCCCCCTTTTTCAAGTCGGTTAAAAATTGTTCTTTATTTTTGTAGTTCAACTATGTGTTACTACTGAGGTGCGATTGACCTTACGAGATATCTACTTGAAAGCTGAAGGTGCTAAAGAATGTTTGATCTTCTTCGAATATTATCAGATCGCTTCGCCGCAATTAATCATTCATAATAATTTAATTCTTCATTACAATCTGTAGTCCTTCAGAAAAGACCCCAACTACCGGATAGCGATAGCAGAGGACAGGGAGAGCGAACGGGAACCATTGATAATCTTGTATACATGGCCTCAAATGGAAATAGACGCAGTTCTTCGCGATGGAACTGCCAATGCATATGCCATCCTAGACTTCAGGTAATTATAACGCTGTGACCCACGAGATAAGATTTTTGTTACGGGTATATACAGGGTGTTAAAGAAACTGCGTGCCATAGCTTCAGGGTGAGTTCAGAGTCGATAAAGGAACCCGTAAAAAATAAAAAATAAATACCTTAAAAAAAATGAAAATTATCATAAGATGAACGTAATGTTTAGAATGCATTAAAAAAATTGATTAAAATAAGTTTTATTTTGTTTAAATGCTAATTAATACCTAATTTCCTAGAGTTATTACCTACTATCGAAAGCAATGAAAGTAAATAAAATTAAGTGGGTAGTTGGCAAATCGACAGAATAGGTTTTTTTTTGTTGTAAGAGCTATATTTATATTTTTGGTATATTTTTTCCCCGCACTACTTGAACTTTAACCAAATGTGTGTGTCTCTCATCAACCAATGGAAGCACGATACTTTAAAATCAAACCCCAGATCTACAATAGCACTTTTCCATTTATTAAGATGGAATTCTTGGAGAATATAACGTTCCGAAATCGAAAGACATCCCAAACTATGGTTCAATCTCAAACTCGATTTCAAACCTCAAGTAGAAGAGGTACCGTGTGTAAAAAAATTTGCACATCTGCTTATGTCCTATTCAATTTGGCTAAGACAGTTAACATCACCACAACTTTGATTGCACACCATGGTCTCGCAGCTTCCATTCTAAGATACGGTATAATTTTCTGGGAAAATTCTTGCCAGGTATTCAAAGCCCAAAAACGTTGTTTGAGGTCGATGTTAAATATGAAAACGACTGATAGCTGTGTTCTAGTGTTTAAGTCCTTAAAGCTATTAACATTTCCGGCAATGTAAATTTTAGAAATGGCAATTTTTGTTAGACTAATTAGAAGCCAGTACAAAAAATTTTGAAAGAGATGCAATAGTGCGTTACATAAAATAAAAAAATATTAGTATAGGACCTACTATATAACATAATACCTGACATAATAAAAGATGAACTACAGAATAAAAAAAACAAAATAAGATGTAAGAAATAGTTTGTATAAACTATTTCTTACTGTAAGTATCTGTTTAGCTGTAAGTTTTCCTAAAAATGAAATGAATAAATAAACGACATATGTTTCAAATTCAAAAGTCATTTTACAATGCATTTGCTCGAAAAGAGCGTTTTCCAAGCAGTCAATTTGTGCGGAAAGTGTCACTTTTTTTCACTAGTGCTTTTTACTTTTCTGTTTTTTTTTAATTTTTGAGGCCGTCGTCAGCCCGTCTCGTCTCTAGAGATTTTATTATTTGAGATTTTTTTTCACAAATTTGTATTTAAAAATCAAATGATGATCAAAGTCAAAGTCAAAGTCAAAGTCAAAGTCGAAGTCGAAGTCGAAGTCGAAGTCGAAGTCGAAGTCGAAGTCAAAGTCATGAATTTTGTTTTTATCATTTATATACGTCGTCGTACGTTAGATGTTACATATCACAGGCGACTGCCGTAAGGCTCGCTCGTTTTTTTTATTTATTTCCTCGCACAATGCATAGTAAAACGTTGTATGATACACGTGCGTAAGATGATTTCCAACTCGTGTCGACTTATACACTCGTCGGAAATCACCTACCTTCCGCACTTATAGCATAAATAACTATATTCAAACTAGGCTTAGAATCAGCACTTTTCGAACGTGAAAATTACATAAGACAGTCCCCCAAAAACGCCCACCCTTCACCACTTCCTAGTGCTTAAGCTGGGAAGAAGAAGTGGCGCAACAAACTCCCCAGCAGCACAGCTGTCTGTTCAGTTGAAAAAAAACTTGATTCTATATAATAGTGCTTATGCTAAAATAATTTACATTACCACAAATTGCAATACAACTCATAAAAGAAAAATATTTTAATGAGCAGATTAAGTCAACAATAAATGAAAATAAAATTAAAATAAATTGACTTACAGTCGAATAAAATAATGCAAACAATTATATTCTCATATAGTATCATGTAGTCTAAAACAATTGTTTGTTGCTTGGGGTACATTGGAGTAGCTTCATTAGTCCCAAGCATTTTTGTCGTCTAAGTAATCTTTAACTTTATACAAACCTTTTTGACATAGTTTCTGTTTAAATAAATGATTAAAATTTATTTAGGCTCAGTTCTTTGACATGACTTGGGAGTTTGTTGTAAAAATGTATACTTTGGCACTAGCCTAGTCCTCGGCACAATAAATAAATCTTTGTTTCTAGTATTTAAGCTATGAATGTCGCTGTGTTTAGAATATAGTTTTATATTCTTTTTTACATAAATCAGGTTCTCATAAACATATTGAGACGCGATTGTCATTATGTTTATTTCCTTAAATTTATCCCTCAGTGAATGCCTACAACTTAGGTTATAAATTGCTCGAATGGCACGTTTCGGCAGCACAAAAATAGCCTGAAAGTCGGCTGCATTTCCCCACAACAAAATGCCATACGACATTACACTATGGAAATAACTAAAGTATACTAATCGAGCTGTTTCTACATCAGTCAAATGACGGATTTTATACACCGCGTAGGCTGCAGAGCTTAGCCGCTTTGACAATTTGGTTATATGTGGGCCCCACAAGTGAAGCTTCGAATCCAAAGTAATACCCAAGAACAGAGTGGTGTCCACAAGATCCAATTCTGTCCCATTTAGTAGTACATTGGTTTTCACCTGTTTAACGTTAGATGTTAGAAATCTAATACATTTAGTCTTTTTCTCGTTTAAAAGTAAATTATTAATACTAAACCAATGCATTATTTTAGAGAGAGCATTATTCACATAGTCAATAGCTGTCTGTTGTCGCTTAAGCTTAAATATAAGTGACGTGTCATCTGCAAATAACATTATTTCATGACTGTTCTTTATAAGGCAAGGTAGGTCATTAATATATACGAGAAATAAAAAAGGGCCGAGAATTGAGCCCTGCGGAACTCCCATAGTGACAATAGAACCCGGGGATCGCTTGCCGTTAACGTCCACTCTTTGGATCCTATTATCCAAATAACAAATAAGAAGATCCAAGGCAGTGTTTCTAAGACCATAGTGATGCAATTTCCTGACCAATGTATCATGAGAAACACAATCGAAAACCTTAGTTAGATAAGTCACAAAAAATGCCTAGAGCATCATGTGACTTCTCCCAGGCCTCAAAAATATGTGAAAGAAGCTCAACACCAGCGTCGGAAGTTGAGCGACCTCTTGTGAAACCGAATTGCTTACTGTTTAATAACTTATGTTTATTAAAATGTCTTTGTAATTGATCTAGCATCAATTTTTCTAATATTTTACTAAAAGTAGGAAGCACAGAAATAGGTCTAAAGTTCGTGGGGTCTGATGTGCTGCCCGATTTAAACAAAGGTATTATTTTACTACTCTTCATTAAGTCAGGAATTACACCACAGTCAAAACATTTATTAAAAATAATTGCTAATTCAGGCGCTACAGTGTTGATAATGCATTTTGCAACCTCTACGGAATGTCCCCATAGATCAGCAGTTTTTTTTAACATTGAGTGTATTGAAAGTTTTAATAATATCTCGAGCACTAACATAGTCGAAATTAAACTCATGGTTATAAATATCACCATTTTCTTTCAATAGGGACTCGGCAACAGTGGGTATGCAATTTCAAAAAGAAGTTAGCAGCATTATTGATTGAAAAATGTTACTAGGTACTCGATTAACGATTTCTTAAATGAAAATGACTTATTCTAGTGTAAATTTCTAATTTAAGATAATTATAATAATGTATGCAATTTAACGACATAACAACTTATTTTAATGTCCTCGTTTTGAACTTACAGTTCGTGATTTTGTATTTTGACACAATTTTTTTTTTGATCACCTGCTCGTTTAATTCATTCATTGTTTGCATGCCTAATCTAAGGAGATTGTACAAGGATCACAATTTTTTTTAAAATATTTTTTGTCCTACAATCTTCGCAAATAAATAAACTTTACTTTACTTTACTTTACTTTAAGGGAAATCCTATTAATTTATGATAAGTAGATACTCAGTTTTTTTATGTCGAAAAACTAGTCGGTGTATCTGTCCGCCGCGGTCGGCGCGTGCGCTTTGTGAAATTGTGAGTGCACGGTGCACGAATCAATCTGGCTAATCGCTAAAAACAGGTTTTGCTTGGACAGTTCTTGTTATTCTCGTATTTTTTATTTTTGTAATTCTTTTATTTGTTTACTAATTTATTTAGAAGTATTATAATTATGTTTTAGGTATGTTGAAACTGTCTGTACTCCCCGTCACTTGTCCATAAGGGTTCATTAGAAAACCAGCGTCAGGCAGCATTTGTCTGGCATTAATGCTGAAATGAACCTTTTTGGCGCAGCCGTGAGGCACACACTTATTGCCAAAAGATTACTTCCACTTTTAGTTTGTCTTTTTATTTTGTGTTTCACGAACTGTGTCCAAATAAACGTTTTCTTTCTTTCTTTAAATATTTCCTTTTACAAATTCAACAACCCTTCAATCCACCCTAAGTTATGGCATATCTACTGGACATATCAAAAATTGCCTTTAGAATTCTCCATTTTCCTTTGCAGTCCCGACGGTGAACTGCTAGCGTCAGTGGGCAAAGAACCAGATTACAATCTAACCATTTGGAAGTGGAAGAATCACAAGATACTTCTGCGCACAAGCGCTTTTACTTACGATGTTAACGCCGTTATGTTCTCACCTTACTGTGAAGGACAACTCACTACAGCAGGTTAGGTATTTACTGAGAAATATAGGCGTTATTTTTACTTCATGACTATTTAGGGTAAAATTCAAAAATTCAAATTCAAAAGTCATTTATTCTAAGTCATTTATTATATCATCCCAATAGTCATAGTGCCATAGTCATTTATTATATTCACGGTAAATTAATTGGTAAATTATGAATATCTGGATGTCTGGAATCGCCAACGAGCACCCTTATTGCGTAACACACGCTCAATGACAGTCTGTTTTATTTTGACAGTTCAACAACATTCATTGTGTTATTTAAGTTGTTGAACAGACAAATTTTTCGAACGTATGAAGCAATGGATTAGCAATATCCTTCAAAATGATTTAGATTGTGATTGATCGTGTATTACGCAATTAGGGTGCCGCTCGCGAGTAGGTTTACATTTAGCTTGATTATTCTCTGTTGAGAAGTAGCCTCTGGCATTGGGATGATAACATGCCGGTGTAAATAAATATGTATGGAAAGCTGAAGGCGTTTTATTTTACAATCGTTTTAGGTGCTGCTCATATCAAATTCTGGAAAATGGCAGTGACGTTCACTGGACTTAAATTAAAAGGCGAATTGGGCAGATTCGGGAAAACAGAAATCTGCGATGTCCTCGGCGTTTATCCAATGCCCGATGAAAAGGTTAACAATTTAAATATTTACGGGAGCAACCATTTATATTTATGGTTGAACAAAACTTATACTAGATGATTCTGTATTAAAAACCAGCTTTAATACACACTTCTCTCTCAAAGAAAAATAAGAAGAAAGTCGCATAACGCTTTTTCCTTACGTGACGATTTCTACCAGTCTATTCTTACCGCAAGCCGCGTTAAAGAACTTCGTTCCAAAAAAAGGCTAACATTTTGTAGAGATTTCTTCTTAAGTAGCACAAAATTTATAGAAAAATACGGATTTATTATTAACAATAACATTGTACCTAAAGGACACGTTTTGTTAAGAAAAAACGTTCAAACTGACCTTTAAGCTATTTGCTTTTAAATACTGGAGACCTACGTTTGAATAAATTATGAGGGTAGAACGATTTCTGTAATAGGTGATAAAATGGCTGAATATTCAATATTTCTAGGTTTTATCTGGATGTGAATGGGGCAACATATTAGTGTGGGAGGCTGGCCTCGTCAAACTAGAAGTCACACAGAAAGGAAGAAAAGCCTGTCATAAAGCACCTATTGTAAGTACATTATTGGTGTTAGATCTTCTTCTTACGACCCATTACGACCGTCAAAGATCCACGAATGACAGCCGGGACCAACGGCGTGCCTTAGGAGGCACGGAGGAGTCTCGATATGTAAAGATGGTGACCCATGCACGAACAAATCCCGGCAAGCGTAGCTTAACCTGATGGATCGACCCACAAGGTCGCCGACTTGAGAAAACAATACATAAAATCCCATTGCAAGGGTTATTGCTACATCAGCTATCTAATTACGTAACCTATTTTCGTAAACGATTATGACTAATCTGTTTCATTTTGACAGTTCAACAACATTCATTGCGTTATTTACGTTGTTGATCAGAGTTTTTTTTTTACGATCGCAATCTGTTTCAAAACGATTCAGATTCTGATTGATCATGTATTACGCGATTAGGGTACAGATCTAACGAGTTCGATTTTTATTCGGGTAAAACATAAACTATATATAATATTAAGATAGAAGAACCTACGAACTTCTAGCGACATCAGGCTTCCAAGATCTATACCTGCCAGGGTTGCGAGTTTCTCTGAAAGGGATATCGCGGCCGCGACACACAGGCAGCGGAAGGAACACGGGTGGGTTTTAGTCAGTAAAAGTCTGACACGCCCCCCCGCTCCACCCAGAGCCGAAGAAGTTATTTGATAATTTCCCACACACAAAAAAAAGGATCTACTTAAAACGGCTTATTTTATATTTCTAGGCGTTAAAGTATTTGAGTTTTTGAGCAAATGTCTACTCTATTGTGCTCCAACTTTATTCAAAAACGCGTTTTCAGATTCAATTCATGTTGAGCCCAACTTATGACGAAGTGACGACGATAGCTCGCGATGGGTGCATCCGTGCGTGGTATTGGGACACGGTAGACCAAGCTGACCCCCCTGAGGAAGACCCTTACGTCGAAATCAATCCTGTTGCCGAGACATGTGTACGTAATTACGTATCCTAATTTATATCGCAGAAATATAATAGTAATGGACCTAAGTAATCAGCTATTTAACCAAGATTTATTTGTCTATAGTTCTTTCTTTGAACTTGGGGCTTTATTTGTAGGTACCCGATTGCGAAATCATGAGTCTTAAGCACAGGAAAGACCTGTTTTGGTATGCGCAGGTGAGTATAAAAATCAAGTAGGTAAAGTAGTAGGAAAATATGAAATGGACACGCTCAGCTAACTATGCTTCTAACCTTATTATTTCTTCCAAGGATGGCAACGGAGGCATTTGGATTGTAGACTTAGAAATTGATAAATTAGAATGTGATCATCAAAAGGTTATAACCTGTCATGCCGGGGGAGTTGTTGCTATGGCAGCTTTAAGGACACATCACATACTGATAACGGCAGGAGAAGACGGAACATTGCAAGCTTACAATACTGATACGAATAAACTGCTTGCTCGGTATCTTTTCCCGAAACCGATTTCATTTATGCTTTATCCACCTTTGGACGTAAGTACAATTACGCCTTTTACCTTCCAATATAAGATATGTTGATTACTTTTATTATTGAAAACCCTTCTGATTCAATTAAAAGCAATATTCACTTTAAGAGGCCGTCCACGAAATCGAATGATTTTGATCAATTTTATTCATTAGTTGAGAGAAAGGGAAAAAGAATTAAAAATGATTTGAAAAGTCGAGTTTTTTGTTTTGCATGTGGCTGAAAGGTATTTTTCAAATAAGTATTCATGGAAAATTACAAACATTCGCAACAAGTATAAGAAACTATTTTTGATTTTGAACATTCAAAAATATCATCAACATTGATATATGGTATAATTGCATGAGGCTGAACCACTTTTTTCAACTTCGATACGAAATAAAGCAGAAAAATAATGTTGCATAAAACATTGTTTTTTTAAACCCTGTTAGTAATGTATATTATCCTATTATTTAGCAAAATATAATCAACAAATTAAAAAATCATATATTAGTCTTCAGCTATCCTTATTAAGTAAATCAAAGGCGAAATAAACCATATTTTCGAGATCGCAAAAGTGATGCAACTATTAACGGGTGCTGTGACTGACACGAATGGTTTAGCACCACGAAAACTGTATTTTTATACTTACACAGAGTTAATGTTTCAATTATTTCGAGCTTTCTTACAATTAGATAAGTTATTGACTAAAAAGGGTTTTTTTTCGTGCACGGAGCCTTAACTTTCTAGCCCAAAAAATTTGCAATTGATATTTTATTTAAATCTCCAGGTGGATGAAACGTCGTGCGTTTTAATAGTGGGTTTTCAAGACGGTATAATGCGTACGCTAATGCTGCACCCAGATATACTTGAGACTCAAAAGGTCATGATCGACATACGAGTACATTCGACTCTTACTATCCATAGCGCGGACTCTGAACACCCTGACGCCCTAGATATCATTTCGGTGAGAAAACCACTTTCTTTACCACAAAAGCGTAAAATATAAATTGCGAGTGATCAGACATACGGTGAATAGAAGCACACGTCGACATAAAAGAGTCTGACGTGGTGACATTTGGAACAAAAGCGTCAAAGTAGCCCGCGAAATTCATTTTTTTTTTACATTTTTTGCAATTTGCAGGTCAGTATCATGTTGTATGTTGATCTAAATATGATTTGCGGCCGTATCAAATGTTTACTTATAGAATTATAATCATAAACATTATCAATACAACTCTCTTAGTTCATACAATCGCATTGAATGACTATTTCGTGAAATCATGACATTTGACGATTGTGCTTACTTATGGAGTTGAAAACGTAAGAAAATTTGAATTTCGCGGGCTACCTTAGCGCATGCCCCTTATTGCAGACCGATGATGATAACACTACTTTTCGACAAGTATTAGTGATTGTGTGTGTGTGTGTGTGTAGTGATTTGAGTCACCCACAAGCAGCGTTTTTTGTTTCACATTTATTTTAACAATTTGTTTCCCATTCAAAGTGACCTAAGTGATAGCGATAGTGGCGCCCTCATTTTATTCAGACTTTTTTTTGCCAAGCCGTACCTAAATAATTTTAGATGAGCAGCGAACTCTCTGCTTTCACAATAAGATCAGATTTTAATTATCTGTTAATGTAGGTAGGTACCTAGCCACCTAGGTACTGTCGACTGTTGTCGTAATGGTTCCTACCATTACGACAACAGTCCAGTACCACATATAAGAATGGGTAATAATGAGTCAGCAACATTCCTTGTGTTTTCAGATACTAAAACCGCACTCGAAAGCAATAACTCAAATATCAATAAACGCGCAACGCACAATGCTGGTAACTTGTGGGAAAGATAGCACTATATTCATGTACCAGTTGAAGTTAGGCACTCCGTTCAAACTCGAAAGAATCGGCTTCATAGAAACGCCGAATAACATCGCTTATATGGCCTGGAAACCTGAAGAGGTAAGTGGTTTGGTACTTTTGTCCAGTCAAGCTATCATGCGCAACGCGATAAAATCGTTTAACCGCAGCAAAGAATTCATGATTAAGTTTGCGCATAGATGTCTGTGTTAGGGCGCAAGGCAATTCGAGGACAAAACCTTCTCCCACGTATATGTCAGCGCCGGGGCGCTGAACGTGTTAAGTAAAAAAGAAATGGGCCTGGAGGTTCCTGGAAGGTTCACCTAGTCGCTTATGGGATGCCGGGAGCCATCGCGGATGGCTCATTTTATATGTAGGTTTTTGTTAGCGAATAGCGCCAAGCATATTATAAGTTGGGGGATTACATCGACGACTAAAATGCTTGGCTCAGCGCTGGTCCAGCTCCACAAGGGCGCATAAACTAATTGATTAGCATTCAAAATATTGTTGCAGCTGCTGAAGATTGTAAAACTATCTTTAGATTGTATAAATTCAATCTCTTAGTATTATATAATTGCATAGCACATGTGTGAGCACTATGTCCCTACTTTACAGTTACCATTTACTGGGTACGTCTTTCATTGACTTGAGTTTGCCCTGGCGGTTGTGAGTATGTCATGCTCACTCAAATGTCTCGCTGGTGGTGGCGTGTGTGTTGGATCGTTAAGTTCCCTTCAAAATGGTTGAGCTAAATGGTGCTGATGCATGCGTCATGTTCGTGAACGGGCGCCGTCAGTGGGGACTGGTCATCTCTTAGCTGCCACGGCTTATTTGAATTTATTTTAATTTTTGAATTGTTTTTGATTTTATTTTTATTACTGACGCTTTTAACGTGCACGTCTTTTACATTGTTCTCACATGTATAATTACAAAAATGGATGATGTAACCAATATTTTGTAAAAATATTCTGATTGAAAAGAGTGTCCGTGGAGTTTCTTGCCCGTTCTTCTCCATAGGAGCCTACTACTCGTTGGAATGGGCAACTAGCTTCATATTTCTGACAGACCGACCCCTTGACAATTCAAAAGTACCTGTAATTGGTTTATTTGAAATAAATGCTTTGAGTTTGAGTTTGAGAATACAGCCATATAGACCGTTAAAATTAAATGTGACGTATACATTTTTTAACAAGATTTATTATATTAGCATATGCGTTGGTTTCATAATCCAAGTATGTTTTTATTTTTTTGTTCACGGTTACTAATATTCAATAAAAAATTAAAAGATTGGAAACTATAGCGATAAGACTCCCTTTTTTGGGTGGGAAATTATCAAATAACTTCTCGGGCGTGTCAGACTCTTACTGACTAAAACAAAACCCACCCGTGTCCCGTTGAGTTTTATAAAATGGTTTTAAACCCAATGCCGTTGACCGTCCGCGATGATTAACTTTTAGGCCAGGGAAATTAAGTTTGAACCCTGCACTAAATCCTAACAGTGATTTTTTTCCTGAATCATGTTTTTGAACTTAGCTCTTCAAATAATATAAAAAAAATAAACATTTTCCAGGACCGCATCAAGGTAAAAAAAACCAAAAACGCATTTTTGTGAGTAAAAATTGAGGCAAATAGTTAACAGGAAAATTTTGGTTATATTATGTAAAAAAATCGTAAAACTAATATATTATTTCAGAATTAAACATCTACCTCCACGGAAATTTAAATAAAAATAAAATTACGAATTTTTTAAATTGTACTTCAAGCAAAAATACTAACCGCAGTTTTTTTGCATTAAATTACTTAATTAAATATTTGAATACGCTATTCAACAAAATTAAACATATTGTACTAGCGCAAGATATTAATAAAAGATTTTTTGCAGTTAAAGTTAAACTAAATTTAACTCTGTTACATTTTTGCCTGAACCGTTACTGCAAAAAATCTTTTATCTTATATCTTTTAATATCTTGCGCTAGTACAATATGTTTAATTTTGTTGAATAGCGTATTCAAATATTTAATTAAGTAATTTAATGCAAAAAAACTGTGGTTAGTATTTTTGCTTGAAGTAAAATTTTATTAAAAAAAATCGTAATTTAATTTTTTTGGCAATTTCCTTGGACGAAAATGTTAATTTTTTTGACCTACTTGTGATACCTAATCTCTTCGACAAACAATCCATACAAACATATCTGTTAATATTTTTTTCTACCACGTAAAATTTAAATTAGATGTTTTCTTAAAAAAACCGTACATGCGGGGGTGAACTTTTCGCGGTATACAGTTTAATATACTCCCTTGACCATACCCTACACGTTAAATGACAAAAGTCACTGTTTTAAATTAATGCAAAGTTAGCCTTAAATTTGGCGTAACTTCCCCGGGCTATTTAGCGCAAACGTAAAGGCTTGTGCAGACCAGCGCGACACGAACAATACAATTTGTAAGAAAACTTCACAGTCTAACAATAACCGGTGTCGCGTCGCGCGACAAGTCGCGCTGGTCTTCACAAGCCTTAATGCCGGTAACCCTCCCGTAGAGGTCACTTCCAATATGTATGGCGGCATGGCGTATGAGTTCTATGAAAAGTGGGTGGAGTCGAGAGTGACGATGATTAGCTATCATCGCATTATAATTAACTACACAGCATCTTCTAGTTGATTAATATTTGGTTTTGGTAAAAACTATGTTTTTTTTCTAGAAACTTCTTGAGTCTCAGCCTACCTTTTGTTTGCCCTATTTTACCTTTAAGCTCGAACTTCATGTTTCCAGGAACATGTGCTCTTGCTCTGTGGTCAAGTAGGCCTTATAATGGAAGCAGTGCTGCCGAAGCCAATAGTTCGCAAATACACAGATATAACAACTTTCAAGTTGGATTTTGTATCCTATAAAGAGACTTTGGTGAAGAAACATTAGTAAGTACTGCATTTATTCAGCATTCAATACTGAGATCTTATGTGTTGATGATAATCAGTGATCGGAGTAGGTAGATTGAACTGGGGTCATTGATCCGAAACGTATATATTACTATGGACATTCCTCCGGAATTGGTGGATTATTAAAAAAAAACCGGAACTTATGTAGGAATTGTATTCTGCCAGAGTGGAAGGAGTCATTTGATGATTTGCCATCCTCAAAAAAAAGGTAGGAATTGTAATAAAATGAGCAATTTTATTCTTTATTATTCTTCTTCTTTATTATTCTTCCTATTTTTTTTTTTTGTCACGATTTGACAAAACCCAACGACCAATCAGAACAAAGGATCGTGGGTGGTACAATAACCGGTTATCAGAACAATGCGTACGCCCGCCGACGACTCCGAATCCGGAAATACCGGAATTACTTTCCGGAAAAATGGCTTATCCATGTTATTCTTTCTGTGTGCATTTATGATACAAGTACTAAAAATCAATCTACCTACTCCGATCACTGATGATAATGTACCAATTTCATAACAGTATTGTCATCTAAGATCAATGAACTTGGCAATGCCAAGTCAATTGGTCTTAAGGTGTTATGGTTCAGGTCAGTCTTCAAGTCAGTATAATTGCCCATTGCACTCGTTTTTTATTCACATTCGTAAAATCGTAAGCCACTGAAAAGATATTCATGTCCGTAACTCATTATTGTTAATAAAACATACAAACACTGCGCCCAATAACCCAAGTAGCGGATGTTGGAGAAAAACCAGCCAGACTGAAGTGGGAGTGGCCCGGATAAGTCGAATGAATGCGCCTGGAGAGGCGGGCAAAGATCGTCATTCATTGGACGCCTGAGGGCGGACATCACCGTCGATGTAAACCACGGCGAAGGTGGTGTGACGATCTGATAATATTTGCAGGGCCAACATGGCCAGAGATTGCACAGGACAGGGAGGTTTGGAAATAGGGGAGCCCTTTGCCCAGCAAACATAATAAAAAAGGCTAACAAAAAAAATACTGACACTAACTGAGCTAAAATACGATTCGACATTCGTAGCATGCGCCACAGACCTTTCCCTGAAGAAGAAGATCTTGCCAGCATAGACGAAGAGACTTTGAAAGCTAGAGAAGAGGCTGCACAAAGAGATGATGACGAAGAGGAAGGAGAATGGGTCGGCGAAATAGAACTTAGTACGTACCTACTGTTTCTTTACTCCATCGCTTTCCGTCAGGCGAGATCGAGATCAAGAGCAGGCCCGTCCAGAAATAATATAAAAAATAAAAACCATGACGGCAACGTGGTAGGTATTGGCTATACATTTAATAGCTGTCTAGCTTCTACCTAGTAGTTTATTGTACTATAAGAAGGGTAGGTTGGTTTTACTCAGATAATTATATACATACGAGTAGATCAGGTAATTTTATCCTAGTTAATTGATTCAGGCGTGAGTTTGCGGAAATGGTTCCCTATCCATTTGCATCTAAATTTTAGACATAATATAGCATACTTTTGTTTATCCTAATTATATTTACGTATAACATTATTTTCGCATAACAGCTTACGGATATATTTTTTTTTGCATAATTACTCTAATCATAATAATGTCATAAATTTGTTTACGCATAATGTTATTAAAACATTTTTTTTAAGCATAACAAATACGCATAATAATTAACTCATAAAATGTAACTATGCATGCAGCAAGCATGCAGCATGCAAAAATATGTAAACAAGCATACACCATGCATGGATCAAGCATGCAGCATGCAGCATGCAAACATGTAAACAAGCATACAACATGCATGCAGCAGGCATGCAACATGCAAGCAAGCATGCAGCATGCAACATGCAGCAGGCATGGTTTCTGTCACGGCTCCGGCGCTGCGGGGCTCCGGCGATCCCACGCGAGCTGCTCATCGCAGATGTGTTTAACGCTCAGCACCGCAGCTTCGGCTCAGCCACGGCGGCGGCGAGCGTTAAAACCACCTACCCCTCAGCTCGCGGGCCGCCTCGCCCCTCCGCGCCTACGCAATTTTATACACGATTATTTTTAAATCGTTCTGGAGCCAAAACACAGTGACTCCAGACGATTAATAGGTACTATTAGCATTGTTATTGTTTTTTTAAGACATCTAATATAGAAGTTAGAAATGTATCACTTTTATTCTGTCATTCGAGTTAAATCTTAGTAGCGCTTACACTATTTCATTCATAAACGCAAGATCGTACGCGATCCGCTCGGTGATGACGTAGCGCGGCACAGCTGTGCGTGTGCGAGTCCGGCTGCAAGTAAGTACCTGCAAGTAGGTATTTCATTTCTGGTACGATAGGTTGGTGTAAGTTCATTCACCTCGTTATCTCTCGTTTGTATCGGAAGCACGGCACGGTGTTTACCACTATCACATCTCCTCGTAAACGAGAGAAACTAATTGAAATTTCATTCACCACTCTCGCATCACGAAATCACTAGTACTCGTACCTTTTCAACTAGACACGACGAGTACGCTTGGGAGTTGTATTTAAGGCCTTGAATCGAGTGTCGACCAATCGAGCTAATAGGTACTTAATAAGCATACCTACCTACCATATTTATGATAAATAAAAAGAATACTGCCTAAACCAATTTTTATACGACAATGCTTGCTTGCGAGTAGCTACGCGGCTTCTACAAAGGCAGGCAATGTAAACAGAAAAAATGAATCGTTTTATCTGTCGAATAGAGTTCATTATAAGATGGTGGTGCCCTTTTCTATGAAAATATTGGACCGAATTAAGACCTTATTTTTATACACTTAACCGCGGAATTCGGTTGTGCATCCTTTTGAAGTCCGGTCGGACACTTCTCAGAATAATTTTAGTAAACTGCGTACCTACTTACCTTGTACCTAGTTTGGTGAAATTTCTATTTGTTACCGTTTACGGTTAAGAAATAAAGTCTGAATTCGCTTTTCGTGTTTTTATTTGTGTACCTATTTATCTATTGCGTATGTGTTTTTATGCTGTCTGATCCATGAATGGATTTTTCAATGGGTACCGTTCGCAAGTGTTGCCGTTCGTCGATACGTTTTACACACATATGCATTGATCGCAGTTACTTCGAGTTCTCATTATTTCACAAAAAAAAAAAAAAAAAAATTTCGTGTTTTTTTTTTAATTGTAATTTATTGAAAATAATAGTCCCAATCGTTTCGAGTTCGATGATCGAGTTTATGGCTTTTCGTTCCAGAACGAGCTAAAATTAACCGTGTATAACACTCTAGGGGTAGGGCGGACATGAAGATAAAGATAAAGATAAAGATAAAGATAAAGATAATTTTATTTTGCAAACATGGGTAACATTAAATGGTGACAAAAAAAAACATATTGAAAGTTCAGCCATATTTTACCACGTAGGCATGCAAAAGATATAGAACATCAACTTATAACTAGAGAGTAGGTACAATTAAAAAACATTACACGAAAAAGTAGGTACACAAAATAAACATTATTCTAACTTAAAACATCTTTCTCAGTAAGGTATTCGTTTAAATTATAATAAGCTTTCACCACTAAAAAGCTACGAAGTCTTTTTTTAAATAATTGGACTGGAAGCTCTTTCCAACTCTTAGGCAAGTGATTATAAATAACTGGAGCCATGCAGTAGACATTTTTGCGCATGAGTGCTGTCTTAGCTGGCTCCTGACAAAGCAAGCTATTGTCGCGTCTATTGCGGGGAAACACGTCAGCTATACGTCTGAAACGACTCGGGTTTGCCTTCACAAACACAGCTACTTCTAGTATGTATAGACAAGGTAATGTTAAAATCTTATAACTTTTAAAGTATGGTTCACAACTATCAGTGGGTTTAATTTTAAACATCGATCGAATGCATCTTTTTTGCGCCTTGAAGGCGGTTTCTTTTTCAGTAGAGTTTCCCCAAAATATGATCCCATACCGTAAATGTGATTCTACTATGCCATAATAAGCAGTAAGAAGAGCATCTGTGTTAATTATAGGTGATAATGTATATAGAGCGTATGCAGACTTACTCAGCTTCTTACATAAGGTATCAATGTGTGATTTCCAATTTAATTTGTTATCTATTTTGAGACCCAAGAATCTTATACTTTCAACTTCTTCTATGATATCATTATTGTAGTGTATATTTAAATTGATAGGAGAGGTCTGTTGTCTAAAATGGATAACTTTAGTTTTACTCAAATTTATTTTTAAATTATTCGCGTCTAGCCAGGTTACCATCTGTTGTAAACTATTATTAATGTCATTCTCATAATTATCTATCCTTCTACAAGGTATTGTAATCGTACTGTCATCCGCAAATAGTGTTACTGGTCGATCAATAGATTTCGGTAGGTCATTTATGTATAGTATAAATTCAAAGGGTCCCAAAACGCTGCCTTGCGGTACCCCAAATAATAATTCACGCTCTGAAGACCGAAATATTTCTTCACGTTTATTAACTGTATTAACTTTATTAATTTCAGTAATTTGTTTTCTATTTTGTAGGTAAGAATTAAGCAAATTAAGGACATTGCCTCTTATCCCGTAGGCTTCGAGTTTCTTTAAAAGAGTAGTATAGTGTACATAGTCGAACGCCTGGGTCATGTCGCAAAATACACTACATACAGGATTCCGGACATCAACGTTTTTTATGACATTGTATAAAAAATCATATATAGCCATATTGATAGTCCTATGTACACGAAATCCTTTCTGTTCCTCGCACAGGATGTTATTTTTTTCTACGAATTTATAAAGTTCCCTATAAATATATTTTTCAAAAATTTTTGAAATAACGGGAATTAATGATATTGGTCGGTAATTTTCCATCCGTTCTCTATTTTCTTTTTTAAATAATGGCTTTATAATCGATATTTTTAATGCGTCAGGGAAAACGCCTGCGCTAATACTTAAGTTAATTATGTGACTTAAATGGCCACTTATTTCCTTAGACACATATTTCAATATTTTTGTAGCAATATCGTCATACCCTACACTATTTGTATTGTTTAATGATTTGATGATTCTCTCAATATCTTGTGGTATACTAGGAGCCATAAACATTGTTTTATTACAAGTGTCAATTCTGTTACATTTAGGTTTGCTAGTCACATCAAGTTTCCCTTGTACTTTGTCGATAAAATAATTGTTAAAAGCTTCGGCAATATCGTTGGGATTAGATAGAACGCTGTTATTATTTATAATTTTAGTAATATTAGACTTAGGTAGGTTAAATTTTGCACGATTTATAATTTGCCACGTGGTTTTAGACTTATTTTTAGATGTTGTTATATTATGATTGTTCTGGGCTTTTTGTGTTAGGTGTATAATTTTTTTGTGTAAGCGAGAGTAGTTCTTGAAAGTATATTTATTATATTTGTTTGGGTTTAATCTGAATTGCCACAAAAGTTTTCTTTTTTTTTGACTGCCTAGTTTAATACCTTTTGACAACCATTTAGGTCTTTTTGTGACATCTACTTTGATCAGTTTAGTTGGAAAACACAAGTCGTAAATTAATTTAAATAGATCGAGAAATTTATTATAGGCTTCATTCGGATCGATTGTGTCGTAAATCTCACCAAAAGAGAGATTTTTAATGTGGTTTTTAAAATACAAAATATTGTCTACACTGTAGTCTCTTTTGACGGTATACCAATACTTTATGAGACACTTTGTTTGTACTGGACAGTGAAGCAGCTGTGCCGTATGATCGGACAAAGCCAGTTCGATTACTGACATGACTACGTGGAGTCGGTTTTGCAGCGATTCGGTTCTTTCACAAACTTTTGTAACTCAAATTTGTTTCCGTTATTCCTATTAATTTTTATGCCTTAATACTATTATGCTAATAGTCATTAGGGCTAGTAACATTATGCCAAAACAAATTAGCCTTCAAGATAATTATGCCAACATAAACTGTATGCCAAAAAAAAAATGGCAAAACAAATTATGCCAAAGCAGTTATGCCAAAGTATATTAGAAAAAAGAACATTTTGCGAAAAAAAGGGATCCCTGCGGAAATCCATTATAAAATACAATAAACGACGTATAATTAGTAACCTAATCCGCTCTCGACGCTGGACGTGTCCACACGTCGGGTCCGGGTTCGCAACAAGTCAATCGCCATGCTGAGGATGCCTCGTTGAGAGGTAAAACACGTGTCGATTTCTTACAGGGTTCTTTATGACTCTTTAAGAACAGTTACGCGGATTAGGTTACTAAATATACGTCGTCTATTGAATTTTATCCTAGTAAGTCGCATAATACAGGGTGGCAGGAACATCGACGCGAAAACTGTTACCATGGATTCCGTAAATGATTCTGAACCCCCCTCCGTTGAAGATTTTCGTCGGTTATTAAAAAAATAATCAGCTGTTTCATACATTTTGATCGCGTAGGTATTGCTTTTCTATGAAACAGCAGATTTTTTTATCGTACAGAATCCATGGTAACAGTTTTCGCGTCGATGTCCCTGACACCCTGTATATACATCATGATCTCTCTTTAGTCCCTTTACTCTTAAAGATTTACTGAACTGAAAACCAACAATTCAAAGATTTGTGACATCCACCAACCCCATCCACCAACCATTTACACGATGCAAGTTTGTTGCATGTGACATGCAATAAAATTACAGCAACAAACGACTTAGTTGATTCAACTTATAGAAGCCACAGGCAATTAAATTGTACCGTGTAAATCAAGGCTCGTACAGACCAGCACGACGCGACGACGCGTCGTGACTCAAAGAATACAATTTCTAAGAAAGCCTCACGGTATAACAATAACCGTCAACACGTCGCGTGTCGCGTCACGTTCAGGCATTAGGCTGATTATACTATATGATGTTAATATCACCATTATCATTTTAGTTGAAAGCGAGAGTGAGCTGAGCACGACAGTCAGTTGGGCCTACTATTGCGAAGAAGGCGTATGGGTCGTTCAGCGCGGCACCGGTGCCTTACTCCTGATCCAGCCGGGAAACAACAAAATCCTCAAGTACGCCCCGTTCCCTGGGGCTTGGTGTGAAGACTTGACGACATTACAATTTGTGTAAGATAGGATCTATTTAATACGCACGACGATACATCAGTGCTCAGGGACACGACCGCGCCGTCTCCGCGCCACCACCGCGCCGTCTCCGCGCCGCGTAATCATGTAGCCTGAGCCGCCGCCGCGCCACTGCCGAACCTTCACCGCGCCGTCCGCGTCGCCGCTTGATTATGCCCTATCACTCTATAATCCGTGGCGGCGGTATGGCAGCGGGCTGGCAAGTAGTAGTTAGTTGCATATACACAGGTTAGACGCAAAAACCAACCGGCGACGGCGTCTACACGAGCCCTCAAGCGACACATTTTCATTTTGGCATTTTCAATCCTATATCCGAGGTCAGCATATATTCCTTAAGGCACCGAGCTTATTGCAAAATAATTGCGTAAAACTGCATAACACCCTTGCTGCATCGTTATTACTTAACCTTTAGTTAAACAATTAATATGTAAGATATTTTTTAAGGATTCACTCTATACATCATACACTTTAGCAACACGATTACTTGTAGTTTCCTATATAGAAAAAAAAAAGAAATGTGTGCTGGGGCACATAGTAGAAGTGAAACTTCAACGGACAAGTGGAAAAACGAATCGCAACGGACAAGTGGAAAAACGAATCGCAACGGACAAGTGGAAAAACGAAACTCAACAAAATTTTACCTTGAAGTTTTACGGGCAGATTGTTAAATGTACATGTCCAATTTGAAAACCTGCCCTTAACCTCAAGGTTTACTGCAAATTATGATTTGGTTAGGTTAGGTACATTTTAATAAATGCACTTCTTATTTAAACATATCTTATTTTATCAAACAAAAAAATGAATTCAATCCGGAACCAAAAAAAACATCCATAGTCTACTCTAAACTTACAAAGGAACATTAGCAAATGCACATCTTTCGTCATCAATCTCGGTAAGAGAACAGATAGACTCGCTTACTGAACATGCAGGCATTGTAGACATTACCAAGTCCAAAATACGGCCTGACCAATTCTTTACACGATTATACTGCACCAACTGATTAACATTTATGAAATCCAGCAGGTTTCGGCAAGTTGTAAGAAGAGAATTGTTTAATGCCAATGAGTCCCAGTCAATTTTACCCAAGTTAAAGTCTCCCACAATACAGACAGGCGTACCCGTAGAATCTATCACTCTGTTGCAGTTTTCAATAAAATGATCAAGCGTTAGAAGAGTTACCGGTGGAAGCAAGTAGACAGCACAGAGAGCAATTTGACTAGAAGTACTTATATTAATTGTGACCCAGAGGTCCTCACAGCTGCTATGCCAGCGGTCGATATGCACGGAATCGAAAGTTCTCTTAACAGCAATCAACACTCCGCCCCCATCCTTATCGCAGTGAAACCCAGTCGATTCCCTATCACGTCTGTAGACTTCATAACGATCATCAAAAGGCTCACCACTCAAGATATTACTGTTTAACCAGGTCTCAGTTAAGATCACTACATCGTAAATTCATACTACGTAAATTACAATAAAACAAACACGTTTTAGTTCTCGAGCCTCTACAATTTTGATAATAAATTAGAATTTCCTTGAATTTTATAAATTGAAGTACAAAGAAACATGCATTGAATTAAACTAATAATAGATTTATAACAAAAAAAAATAAAAACCTTACTTGCTAAACAATTTTAATGAGGGAATTATTGCTCTTGATTTGAATAGACTCAGCGCTCCCGGTTTTTCGCACAAATATGCTACCGCTTCTGACCCAGACATATTTGTAGCCGTTCTCCTTGGCTTTAATCCTTGCGGCTGCATGGAGGGCTCTGTTCGTTGGGGACAGATGTTAAGTAACATAGACAGCAGAATTAGGTCCACCGTAACCAAGGTGGGAGCTGTTTAGCTTTTCCTGAGGGTTAAGTTTGTTATAGTTTATAGTTGCTGCTAGTATCTGATCCCGCATTCTAGGAGAAGCCAGCTGCACAATAATGGAGCGAGGGCGATTACTAGACGGGTTAGCCTTAGCGACACGTGCACACTATGATAGATACACATTATGATAGACAGACTAGCCAAACAGAAACAAAAAAATTGAACTTCGAACGAACACGCGTTATAATTTTATTTACTCTACGAACAAGATAGTTTATTGCTTGTGATGTCCGACTTTCTGAGAAAAAATCCAGCCAAGTGCATGTCGGACCACGCACAATGAAGGGTTTCGTAGTTGGGATGAATTTATCTCAAAAACAAACTTGTAAAATTGTAGTTGAAAAACATGTTCTCCCGTACATCGATATACGTTACGGTCAATTCTCTGCAAGTGTAAGTTTGTAAATGATTTTTTTTGTGTGGTAAATCTACAAATTACCGATTTTCGGCCCCTTTTCCCTTTACTTGTATTATGAGACCTTGCTTCTTGCCTAATTTCATAATTCTAAGTTAGCAGGAAGTACCCTGTAGGTTTTGATTTATTTGCGAGTATCAAAATAAGTATGTCGTATAAATGGCCATATCTTTTATTGCGTTGACTTAGAAGCTTGATTTTTTTAAACTTCAAGGGACCACAGACCTACGTATTTGATATTATTTCAACTTGATAACTCCACGCGTTGCTGAGAAAAAGGGTCGTGAGAAACTTATGGACGGACAACGATGTGATCCTAAAAGGGTTCCGTATTTTCTTTTTGAAGTACGTAACTCAAAAAATTACCTCAAATTATTTATAACTTTCAGACTTGTTTGGAAAACGTTAAAAAGACTGTCCTCTACAAAAGATAGAAATTGCAAAAAAACAAACTACCCATGCAACAAAGGTTGTAAATTTTATTCTCTATTCGTTCGAAATTTGAAGTTCAATTTGTTTTAGTTTAGTTTCGGCCAGTCTATCATCGTAAAATAATAAGATGGAGTCACATTTCCTATGAAATGTACGGGAAAAGTTTTTTGCGATTTCTCACTTTTCTAGTACTCAAAGCTCAGTTGGTCCAAAAGAGTTTTTTGATCCTTATAAGAAACAGGATCGATTGGCATCAAAAAAAGTTTTTGTGACAACTGCCCATTTTCTTGCTGACTGTAAATTTTTTTCAAAATCTGTGAATGCATGTCGAAATTTTTCAAAAAGTTAAGGACAGTCTCTTAAGACCGTTTTCCTGTAGCTACAACGTTTAAGGTAGCTGTCCTTACTGCCCCATCTCAAAAATCCAGCCTGTATAAGTAGATAGATAGTCTTAATTACTCATACTATAATCAAATTAATCTGAAATAAAGACATTTATTTGGTCTCATAAAGCCAACCGGAAAAATTGGAGGAATATTATGTACAGGTAGGTAGTAGGTATTTATTAAACTTTGACAGAAAAAAATATATACGTAAGTACCTAATATATATATATAAATTAACACAACACTACACACAACAACACAACACTATTAAAATAGATCTACGATTTTACTTTTCGCGACTGTACCAAAACAAAATGTATGTAGAAGTTTACGTGGAAGTTTAACGTACTTCTACATAATAAACCAGGTCGAAATTATCATGGTTGGAGACGACTATTTATTGACTATTTTTTGACACCAAATTCAAATTCAAAAACCTAGGCGTTCCGCGGTAATCAGGTGAGGATTGTGGCGAGAAAGGCTCACCACGTAATCCTCACCAAGACCCCTTCATATCTCTGGAATCCCTTATTAACTATTTTCGAGATTTGGCATAGCGTTATGACTATTTCTTGACTATTTTTTGGAATTGAAACCAAGTCGGTACTCCCAGCCGTTTGCTTACACTGACGTGAGGATTGTGTGGAGACGTTCACCCCACAATCCTCACCAACTTATAGCTGTATCTTCGGAATCATAATGCGACAATTTTTTTTAACCTTGGTGACTATTTATGACTATTTCTTGAATATTTTTTGAAGTTTTCAAGAGTGAGGATTGTGTGGTGAAGGACACAGAAGTTTCACTTCAAAAACCAAAGTGATCTCTAAAAAATAACATAAACCCTTAGTACGGCGTAAATACTCCACAGAAGGTCATCAGTTTTTTATAGTAACAAAGCTACATGTTTTCGATAACGATAACATTTTACATTTTCAAAATGTATCGTTGTTTATTATTAATACGAAGGAAATTCCGAAATTAGCGCGCGAACCGCCCATTCTTTATCCCTCTCTATCCCATTCATTAGCGCGCGGCAAAAGCTCGGTGCGCCCTTAAATCAACCCTCGTACGTATTCCTGGGCTAGATCATGTCACTGTTTATTTTTGTTCATATCTGACTTCTTTGAAGAGGCATAGATATTGCAGAGGATGCTATGAAATGGAATTGGTCGCTTTTTTATTTAATTTACAATCAGACGCATCGTACGTATTACAAAAGTACCCAGCACCCGTTTTTTACACAAAAGAGTTTTAAGAATTATGTAAAAATGTTCTATACTTCTGTACTTACTTGCTTTCAACCATTCTCCTGCAACTGCGCTTGTTACGGCGAGACTTATCAAGCCAATAGGGATGACGACAAAAATTTTTTTTTGTCCGTCTTTGAGATTATAAAAAAATATTGGACACGTATTTTTTCTTTTTCTACGTAATCTAAAGATTACGGCGATATATTGAGATAAAATGTGCCATGATGTCACGAGTATGTAGATTTTATACATACTAGTGACGTAGCGACCCCCACTCCCCAACCTAAAATGCGTTTTATCTAAGTAATTTTTTATTAATATGATAAAGCAAAAAATACGTGTCTAATATTTTTTTATTATCTGACTGACAGACTAATTAGAATATCATTTTTTTTACCCAGGCATCATCCCTATTGCCATAATAGAGCCTGTTCACACGATGCGTTGCGGCGCTGCACTGCAAATATTTCGACGCATTGGCGGTCACACGGTGAGACTGAGCGGTGCCGCTCCTGCACGCGGCGCGTCGCCGTCGCAACGCATAGGTACACCCCTCCCCGCCTCGTTTCGCGGGTTGCAAGACCGGTGTAAGTGCGGTGCGGCGCTAGAACGCACCGTGGCATACCATGGATATTTGTATGTAAGACGCCGCAGCGACACCGCTCCGAGGCCGCGCCGCCGCCGCAACTTATCATGTACATCGGTTCTAATCTTTCGTATGCCGCGTACATAAAGCGCTGTCTGCCGCGGAATATGTTACGCGCGCGAGTGCAATAAAAACGCGTAGACATGCGCTCCGGCAGCCTACTGTAACTTATTTTGGAGCGTTATTCTGTTTTATTCTTGGGTCGATAAACGTTTGATGTTGAAACAGATGCCAAGAACGCTACCTCGTAGTTGGGACAAACACGGGAATTATCCGAGTAGTACGTATGCCTACTGAAGAGGAAGACAACCCTACTCTTCATCACACGGTGTGGATAAATTCGATAAAGAAGCTACTGAAACAACTTAAAGGCAGACGATTGGCTAAAGAAGAGGTCAGCTAAGTATAATTCATTTTTAGAGTTCCGTATGTCAGAAAAATTGAACCCATATAGGATCACTCGTGTGTCTGCCACTGGTATACAGATCAATTTCTTTGACTTGGCTGTTTAATTTTATTTTCGTTGCCTTATCTGAAAGCTAATTGAAAAATACTATGATAACATGATATTGAATATAGGGACTTGGGACACTATTGTGACAAGAGAGAGAGGCTGCATGCTGTCTAATACGCATACATATAAACTTTTAGAGTAATGAGGAACAGGGTGGTACCGTATTAGACAGCATGCGGCCTCTAAAATAATAAAATAGAAACTCAATCGAAGGCAGTCTACTGCTGGATCGAGGCAATAACCTAGATAATAGATACGTATAATTAAAGTAAACTAACTAACTAACTAGTAAATTTTAGAGGTATGAGGAACAGGGAAGTTGCTCATACCTATAAAAGTTTATATGTTCACACATTCTCTATAGAAAAGGGAGGATCCTCCAACCAGACGGGTGTCGTATCTGGTGGGCAACTGCCCAACGATTGATGTCGGAAAGTTATGTATATGATAATCGAGTGGTAAACTTTGCTTGCGCGATGCAGGATTTGTGTGACGTCAAGCCTTTGATGCGTAGTTCGTGCGTGATATTCGAGATGATCGTTTAGTTCGATGTAGATACCGCCAAAAACTATTATTATCATTGCCTTAAATTTTCAGAAACAACCAGTTCCTCGAATAGACTTCAATGATTTCTTCTATTTACCGATGCATGACCGTTACACAGGGTCTCTCACCTGCCTAGAACTTAGCCACAATTCAAGGTAAGAGCAATTACGGTGTCATATGTTTTTAACGTTAAGTGCATTCAAACATTGAGCGGCAATCGAGCGCGGCTGCCGCGCGCGGGCTGCGCGCTGTGTTTGGACTACTGCCGCATGCCGCGCGCGAATGCTTCTGCCTACCTGCCGCGCACAAACATTTCTAGAAAACATTCGTCACTAATTGTGTCTGGACGATTTCTGCGGACTAAGGGCTAGGCAGATTGAAATTGCCAACTGAAGTGCGCGGCGTGTCTCGGATGCGCCGCGTAGTACTGCCGCGCAAACATTCGTCGGTTCAGTCCAAACTAGAGCGCAGCAGAAATGTGTCCTGCAAACGCCGCGTGTCGCTGCCGCGCTCTTGTACTCTGGTACTTGACCGATGCTTGCATCTGCAATGGCTGGAATTGCTAATAATGTTTCATGTGACCGACAAGGCACCCTTCGAACCGAAACACAACAAAATTGCTTGGTGGCTGAAACACATAGATATTGTGCTTGAACTTCTCCACGAGATACATCACAAATATCTTATTAACGTAATATAACATCTCATCTGTTTTTCCCGCAGGGTTAGGCAGAGGTGTAGCCTAAATAATGAGAATTAAATTAATATTAATTCGTTCTCATCATACCATTGTTTCAGGCGTCTATACTCTTCTGGTGCCGATGGAAATATATTCGCTTATAAGATCAACTTCCCAGAAAGATTACTCGAAAAAAAGCCGCTTCCGGAACCTCCAGAATCGCTTGTTTGTATTTTTTACAAATTTATATTTTATACGAGTAAGGGACATACAAAAACGGCGAGAGGCGCGGGCGTGGCGACGGTGTGGCGCGGGCGTTGTGTGTAAGCTCCAGAGAAATATAAATATATCTATGGTAAGCTCGCTAGTTAAGGGCGTTATATCACGTCACTAGTTACAATAACTGGCTACTGGGCATATAGCCAAATAGTTAGTTTCGAATCAAACTGTAAACACGTTATTTTGTATGTAGTTACAATTTCGATACTGCATCGAAAAAGTGACTACTTACAAAATAACCATCCTAAGCCTGAATAAAGTATGAAGGAAGGTTTTTATGTAGCTACAAAAACTTATTCCTTTCAAAAACCAAAATCTTGTGATATGTAACGTATTACGTAGGTAATCATCAATATTTTCGTTTTGCAAATAACTGTAACACTTCGATAGAATCACCATGTTAAATCACCAAATAGAATTTAAAAAATAACTAGTACTAAAATCACTAGTTTTCAAAACAGGTGACGCCTTCAAAGTCACTAGTTACGTTACGTTTCGCAAAAATCACGTGACGACTTATCCCTAAAGCTCGCGCGCGCCTCACCGTCGCTCGCCACGCCCGCGCCACTCGCCACTCGTTTATACCCCGTGCCTAACAGAAAAAGTGCAAGTATACCTACGTGACTTTTTGTAACTAATTGCCGAAACTTCACCTAGGACCTAAAAATATACTAGAGCACGGATTTAATCCTAATGCAGGCTACACACGTTACGATCTTGCGCGTGCTCCATACGCACTTGCACAAGTATCATTACCGTGTGTGGGATGAATTAGCACAAGTATCCGAGCCATTCGGTGTCATGCAGACTTATACAAGTCTAAACTTGCGCAAGTATATCCTAACGTGTATGGCTACCATAAACGATTTATTTATTTACTTACTTTCATTTCTTTTGATATATGATAAATGATTGTTTTTCTATAAGTAGTTTTATACAAACTCTTTTACACGTGAATCATATTTTTAAAACTGGATGATGTCGGCGTTTCCTATCTGAGTACTCTGAAAAGAAAACCTTAAAGAAATTCAAACGTCTCTCTTAAAACTCCAGACATAATCTTGGTTAGATCATGTGAAGACCATGTAGATTGGTGTCTGTAATGGTTTTTTGAGAAAAGCACCATACAGATTTGCGTGGACTAGTCCAGTCAGTGCATGCATTTGTCAGTAATCATGCAGCTTAACTCACAACTTAAGGAGTTTCGACGAAAAATACCATAGAAATAGAAAGGACATTGGGCAAGGCCACAGAAATTACTCAAACTGTCAGACCATCATTAAATATAACTGAGAGAAAAAAACAATGACCCACATGTCAAAATCAAACTTCCGTATATCAAAATTAAAATTAATATATTAAATAAGTCGAAATGGCTATCGCGGGGCGTTAAATTATGTAGTAAGAAATAAAGGAATCTTCTGTGGCAATTAAGATTAAACCCTACCTATGAAAATAAAAATAAATTTGCAATATATTCTAAACTTTACAATAAAATTATTAACATAACGCAGAGAGCACAAAATATTCACAAAATACAACAATCAAAAAATAAATCAAAGACTACATGGCAAGTAATTAATCAGGCAAAATACAATATCCCTAAACAACAAATTGAAAAAATTAAGGTTGGAAATGAAATTATACATAAACCTTTACATATCGCTAATGCTTTTAATGACTATTTTGTTGATAAAATACATTCAAAAATAGATCCTAAATATAAGCCAAAGCCAGACATGTCATCTGCAAGGAGCCAATCAATGTTTATGGCACCTAGCACACCACATGACATACATAAAATAGTAATGTCATTAAAAAACACCACCAGTGTAGGTTATGATGGAATTACAACTAAGGTACTGAAGTCAGTGGCAGCTGAAATATCCAGAAGCACTCAAAATGTCTATCATAAAACCTTTATTTAAGAAAGAAGATAAGGAGTTGATGGAATATTATAGACCCATATCACTCATACCCGTCATTTCAAAGGTATTTGAAAAATACATGTACAAAGAATTATATAACTACATCGAAAAAAATAAAATACTGTGTGAAGAACAAAAAGGATTTAGGCAGCACAGGACCATTAATATGGCAATTTATGATTTTCTATATAATATTGTTAAAAATATGGATAAACACTCTCCAATATGTGCCATATTTTGTGATATGACTCAGGCGTTTGATTATGTCCATTACAATACTTTATTAAGTAAATTAGAAGCCTACGGCATTAGAGGTAACGTTCTTGATCTGATAAAATCATATTTAGAAAATAGAACACAAATAACTGAAGTTAGTCGCATTAATGTAGTTAATAAACAAGAAGAAGTATCACGGTCACGAGAACGTAAAATTGCATTCGATGTACCTCAGGGAAGTGTTATGGGCCCTTTTATATTTATACTACATGTTAATGACATGCCCCTTTACATTGAACAACCTTTGACTATGTTTGCTGATGATAGCACCATAACGATCCCTTGTGAAAACCCAATTACATATGGGAATGACATAAATAATTCTATTGACTCTATAATTAAATGGCTAGATAAAAATAATTTGATTATCAATTTCGGTAAAACAAAGGTAATGCACTTTAGACAATGAACATCCGGTGTGCCGAACCTCCACATACATTATAAAAATGATGATATTGACGAAGTAGGCGATACCAAATTTATAGGACTACAAATAGATTACAGCTTAAATTGGAAAGCGCATATAGATTTACTGTGTAAAAAATTTAGTTCATCTTCGTATGTTTTATATAAATTATCATCCATAGTAGAAGCACACTCCTTACGGCATATCACGGTATAGTTGAGTCTTACTTGCGGTACGGTGTAATTTTTTGGGCGAACTCAACTAACAAAGACACAGCATTTAAAGCTCAAAAAAGATGTCTAAGAGCAATGTTTAAACTCAAAACCACTGACAGCTGCGAGCCATATTTTAAGCAGTACAATATTCTGACACGCCCTTGTATTTATATTTTGGAAGTAGCTATGTTTGTAAAGCACAATCCAAGTCGTTTCGAACGTATGGCTGATGTTTATTACTTTTTCGGGTAAATTATTAAAACCAAATGAACTACTAACTAAGATTGAATTTGCAGAAAGTAGCAAAAGTAAGAGAGTATAGCACTGTCGAAGGAGAATTGATGTCTCACGAACAACTGAAGCAAAAAGAGGAATTCGACAAAATGATGGCGATCGCCAACGCACATAAGAAAAGAGTTCGCGACCAGCTGGTTGAACTTACACTTGAATATACCAAACTAATAAAAGCGTAAGCGGAATTTTATTAATTTATTTTGTATGGCGTTATTTATAACGGCTTTAGCGCAGGCCATACTGGGAACGAAGCTAAGTTCGTTTAGCTCGCTCATGTAGCTACCGCATCTTTTCATACTTCTGTTCATACATAGTTCGCGGTGTGAACCGAAGTATGCAAACACGTGGTAGCTAAGTTCCCCGTCTCGAGAAGCTATACATTTTGTAAACAAAGAACTTCTTTCTGCTAAGTTATGGAGCGACAATTCAATCAACAACCAATAATCCCAAATTCAATCAACTCAAAGTAACGAGCGAGCAAAGGTAATACGAAACTAACGAGCAATTTCACTTGGTCGGGTTATATTTTAGCGATTATAGCCGGGGAACGGATGTAAGAGAAACACAGGTGCTTAGGAATTACACTTTATTCACATAGATCACACAAGTTACAATCTGACAGAACTTTTGAGTTAAAGCGCGCGCACATTCGCTCGCTGGTGGGTAGCTTACACAGAGTAACTGACGATAGTGATGGGCGTTGAATCAACGAACTATATAGTTGAATCAACCGTTGATCTCCTATCAACGTATTAACGTTAACTGTTTATGAATCAACTAGTTGAATTCGTCAACGAAGTTTATGAATTTAACTCGTTTATTATTCAACTAAATTCGAGAACGCAAACGCAACGAACTGAGAAAATTAAAAAACCTTCCGTTGAAAATGACATCATACATTGCGAGCGACGGTCAGGTCATAGAATTTGAACTCTAAGTAACGCATGAAAGAGTGGATTTTGACAAAGTATGACGATATTGGTGGACTGGCGCGCGCCGCTGGTACCGCCTGAGAGAAACCGGTTCATACTGGTTTGACAATCAAATGTTTCATAATTTAATCAAAATGTTTCAAAATTAGCATTATATCAGATGTAGCTCAGAGACTAGTTCAACTCGTTGAACGTCGCGGCGTTGAATAAAAACCGTTGAATGAATTATCGGTTTACTTTGTAAGTTGACATTAGTGCACGTTAACTCGTTGACGAATTTAACTAGTTGACGAACGTAAATCAACGTTGACGTTTCGTTAACGGAAAAACCTTCAACGACCCATCGCTAACTGACGATTCCAATGAGAACCTACTGGAGCTTGCGCGGGCGCCCTCAGACGGGCGGCCGGGTAACCACTGCGGGCTGCCATGGTAGCATTTACATTCTGCCGCACGCTATACACTCCCACCCCACGTTGGGCGCCACTTATAGCCGTGAACGGGTGTAAGAGAAACGCAGGTGCTTAGGAATTACACTATAATCACATAGATCACACAAGTTACAATCTGACAGAACTTTCGAGTTAAAGCGCGCGCACATTCGTTCGCTGATACAGCTTACACAGACTAACTGACGATTCCAATGAGAACCTACTGGAGCTTGCGCGGGCGCCCTCAGACGGGCGGCCGGGTAACCACTGTGGGTTGCCATGGTAGCATTTACATTCCGCCGCACGCTATACGATATAAATCACTGTTGTCAATTTTTTTTTGGTACTGGATCTCAGTACGTAACTAAGTAGAAGTTCTTTGTTTACAAAATTTATAGCTCCCCATTAGAGGTCCCCCCTTACATGAGCGAAGCTAAACGAACTGACCTTCGTTCCCAGTGTGGCCTGCGCTTTATGATAGCTTCAAAATTATCTGAAGACAACGGTAACTTTTTATCATGTTATTTTTTGTTTGTAAAATGCAGTGATAAATGAAATAATAAAATATGAGTAATAAGACTAAAAACCACCAATCTAGCTATTGAAGTAAATCATAGTCTAATTACTTACTAATTGTAAGTAATTCGACACTGCAATCATTCTAAGGAAAATTCTGAAGAAACCCGATTCCGATTCTGACTACGACTGGCTATCAAAGCCAATTAAATAGTACCCGAGTGATACTATTATAAGTTCTAGGAAGACTGTCAAACAGGTATAAGAGACGACGCTCTACAAAGCAGATGGTTTTCTAAGAGCGCTAACACACTGGGATGTCGCGACGTCGCCGGCTACGTATCCAAACAATTTGTATTGAAATGTTAACAGTTAACTCACTTCGCTACGGTCTGACAACGTCGCCATTTTGGAAACGTAGCCACGACCGACCGACCCCTACGTGGAGACTGGATACTTTGGTGACCTGGCGACGCGTGGGCAAGTCGCCAGTATTTTGTATACAAGTAAGTTACGCCTCCCTCACTCAGTGGCCAAATGATCGCCAGGATGGACGCCCGCGTGCTACTGGCTATTTATTTGGCAACCTCATTTAGCTACGGTAGGTAGCCAGAGGTCTCCATGGTTACATAGCCAGCGACGTCGCCATAGCGTCCCAGTGTGTTAGCGCTCTAGCTTGATGTGCTGTAAGCTACCTACACGATATCAACGAAGGTCATGATGTAAAAAATATACAAACATCTGCAGAAACCGAGCACTTCCCTACTCCCAACAAATAGAAGAAACCCTAGACCCTCGACCTTTAGAAGTACAAGAAAGAGAATTGGCCGATGCTAAAGCACTGACTATAAGGAAATTGGCGCATCAACTCGAAGCTTCTGATTTGGGCTTACATAAAATGCATTCATTGGACATTATAATGCTGGATGTGTACCCTTTCACCTTGAGAGCAATCAGGTTGGTTTTAATTACCAATATATATAAAACATATTCAAGAATGTGAACTAAAGTCCTCGTCACGAGAAGCTATAAATTTTGTAAACAAAGAACTTGTACTAAGTTACGTAGCGAAACAAATAATCCCAAATTCAATCAACTCAAAGTAACACGTGTAATACGAAACTAACGAGCAATTTCACTTGGTTGGTTATATATTAGCGATATAAAGCGCTGTCGTCTAAAGTTTTGTGGTACTGAATGCATCTGAGTTCCTGAATGCATCCGAGTTCCATTTTCCTGATTGAATGTGGTATTATTTGTTGGATTGTCGCTATGTAACTTAGTAGAAGTTCTTTATTTAAAAAAAATATAGTTTCTCATGACTGGGACTGTAAGTATAGTTATAATTAGGGTTGTAACGGAACTTCGCAACAATTACAACTCCGTTTAAACTTGCGGAGGCGCCGCAAGTTGAATGGTATAATGAAAATCGACTCCAAATAAGCAATGTGGTGCAGAAATAACGAGAAAATTTAAAATTTTTGCTCCCAAGTCACCGCCACAGCCAGGTATAGTACCAAGAGAGGAAATGTTTAGTGGAGCTAGTAAAATTTATGAACCAATAAGAAATCACCAGGAAGGTAACAAAGCTGCAAAACTGTGTTTTGCGAAATATAGTTTGCTCATTATAAATTTTGATTACCAATAACTAGTTCGTTTTTACGTTCATCCCAACTACGGAAGCTTTCATGGTGCGTGGTCCGACACGCACTTGGCCGATTTTCTTTTCCTTTAATAATTCTTTATTTTTCAACCTGCGCCTCCGCCTGCGTTGGCCATGGCATCCGCGAAGGTCAAGCTCTGCACCTCTGCCTCCGCTAAGATCGTCTCCGTTACAGCCCTAGTTATTATTAAAATGTAATTCTAGTTCGTCGTGGAAGACGTCAAAAACGGCGAAACGAATTAGACTGCTTTATAAGAGATTGGACTTCAAACAGCTGTCAGAAGTGGACCCAGTGAAGGAAGGCCCCCCTTCACTCTGCTCACTTTTGAAACTTTGACCAGCATTTGATTCCCTCAGACCAAATAAAAAACCAAGACAGAACGCTGCGAACCATACAGTGAAGCATGCCAAAACTACACCGCCGCTCTGTGCATACACGCTCACACGCACACATTTACAATACAATCAAACTACACCACACAAAGTACACACATGTTTACGAAACCGGCTTCATCTCACTGTTGATAGCGCTCTGTCTTGGTTTTTTATTTGGTCTTAGTTAATTCCTTCCAATACTATTTTTATGTTTTCCGTAGGACTAATGTATTTCTGTTCAATTGTATCATGCAGTGATCCTGCATTAAAATTAAGACCTCTACGCCAAAAAAATCTCTCGAAAGAGTTTTACGCACAACTGGAGGAAGTATACCAGAAGATGGCTGAAGCAGCTTTAAGGGGAAGGTTTGTATATCAAATCTCACGTTGCTTATTTAATTCTATAGTGAATGACAATTCCATCCAAGGGTTTTGAGAAACTGATATTGTGTCTAACTTGTATTTTCTAAATGTACATGCTGCTAGGAATATGAATTTATTGGAGTTAGCTGAAAAGGAATTGAAGTAAGTAAATCATTATAATCTCAGATTCCTATTAGGTAAACCCACGCAGTACACTCATGTTGCTATGGGCTTTAGCCGGCTTCTACTTAAGCTATTTTTAACATGGTTTTGCGATTTTACGACCTCATCAATGTAACATCGTTTTGGCGATTCTCTGCGTTTCAGCAATAATTGTTTCGATGTTGCAGCGTGTGCGCGTGCGTATGCGTGAGTTGCAGCGTTCAGTTGCTGTATCGTACTCCCGAAGAGCGACTATTCACTGAACCTCAATGCTCAAATTAAATTGTATTTCTGCTAAAGCCATAATCAGGTTAAATAAGAAAGTGGAATTACACTTTATTATTTAACCTGATTTTTACAAACAGACATACAGAGTCAGCTATTCGTCGCGTAGGCGCACGGAAGACGTCCTACGGACCTCCCCGAGTCGCCTCCTTCCTACTAGGCTTGCCGCCAAAGCCACCGTATCCTCTAAAGAAAGCTCTCAGGAACTATCACATGCGCCTGAACAGACATCATATTCAATTTATTGAGGTTTGTTTCTATTTACCTACATTTGTAAGTTTTTTTCATTTCCTTCTGCTCTTATTCCAATATATATACCTATTCGACGCAGCACGTCTTCATTATTCTTAGAATTTACTTCCTTGTTGTCTAAGTTATTGTATACATTTAAATGAAGATCTAGATTAGATACAGAGGTGCTTTGTGAAAAATGAATAAATAAACACGGACTATAATGCCTAATTACCAGTGATCGGAGTAGGTAGATTGAACTGGGGTCATTGATCCGAAACGTATATATTACTATGGACATTCCTCCGGAATTGGTGGATTATTAAAAAAAAACCGGAACTTATGTAGGAATTGTATTCTGCCAGAGTGGAAGGAGTCATTTGATGACTTGCCATCCTCAAAAAAAAGGTAGGAATTGTAATAAAATGAGCAATTTTATTCTTTATTATTCTTCCTATTTTTTTTTTGTCACGATTTGATAAAACCTAATTTATATCTATCTATAAAAGATCTAGCTATCTAGCTATCCTAGGCTAAAAATAAAAAATAAATATTAAAGCTTCGATCGGAATTCGATTGTTTTTATTATTCAACAGATAAATAATGAATTAATTTAGTTTTGATACCTTCCTCTAAATTTTGAATTGAGTAGTAATAATATCACTACCAACATTAACAATATTTAATTGAATCCGGAAATACCGGAATTACTTTCCGGAAAAATGGCTTATCCATGTTATTCTTTCTGTGTGCATTTATGATACAAGTACTAAAAATCAATCTACCTACTCCGATCACTGCTAATTACCTACGTGTTTCCATAGCCCCTTTTCTCACATTTCAGCTAACTGGTGGTGGCAAAAGTACCTATAGATTATAAATGAAATTCATTTGGCGGTAGGCGTAAAAGCTTTCAGCTTCCCGGCGCCAAAAATAAGACGCCAAGATGGTGTGAAAAGGGTCTTACTTATTACACATAGTACGTTATATTTGCAGTGGCAAGAGCATCTGAATCGTAAACCGGACCCAAACGCCATGCCTCCTGGAGCGGCTGAGGCTCTGAAGGAAGCGGAGGCCACCATCGGCAACCGCGTACTAAAGACTCATCCGGACTACGTTGCGCCGCCCGGACACAACACGCAGATACGTGTCTGTCTCATGAGGAAAGAGGTTAGTAGCCGTACCATATTAGGTACTTACTATCCTCTAAGGAGGTTAGTTCCTTCCTTGTACTATATCTATTACTATTCTCTATGTAGGTTAGCTTAAAAAATGAGTAGGTTCTCACATCGAGTTTCAGAAAAAGTTCAGCTTTGTAGCATGTCGTCTCTGACACTCAAATTTATACTTGTGTACAATCAAAGTAAAGTTTCACATTAACTCATAATTAGTATGAACTTATTTAGCAAGGTTTCTTTCAAAAATTTACAGGAGAAAATCAAATAAAACGATAAACTTACCAAGCAAATATTATATTGCACGTAACAGTTATTTTAAAATTCTCATTTTAGATCTACGACTTAAAACGCGAATTTAACGAGAAAGTATTGGAGCTGCGAGAACGAAAAGTTGAAATGGTAAAGGTTATGGAGGATATTGGGGAGCGACTGTTGGAGATCCGTGTAGAGATACCGGCGAAGCTTGTTAGGTCCCCACCCGCACTGCCGCAGTTTGACGAAGACCTTGAGTTCCCTGAGAGACACCTTGAGGTTAGTACAGTCAAGTCTTCAACACATTTGTCAGCTTTCAAATTCTTTCCTTTATCAAATTAGGACACAATACCTTTTGTAGCTACGGTACCTACTGAGCAGACTATGGCCCTGAAAACTATATTTAATTACTTGATAATAAAGATCAAAATAGCTTTGGACTATGTCGATCTGAAATCAACCTTGCGGGAGTTAGCTGCTCCCGAATATATGAAATCACTGTGATCCATAGTGATATCCATATACTACGTTACTACTGAACGCGTTTGAGTTCCAATACCACAAATCATTAGACGACTGCGCTTTATATCGTTAAAATATAACCCGGCCAAGTGAAATTGCTCGTTAGTTTCGTATTACACGTATGTTACTTTGAGTTTATTGAATTTGGGATTATTTGTTGTTGATTGAATGGTCGCTACGTAACTTAGTAAAAGTTCTTTATTTAGAAAAAATTATAGCTGCTCGTGACAGGGACTTTACCTATATACTCAGTAAAGTTTCAATATATTTTTGGTCCGTTTAATAGGCAGAGATTATTATTGACTAATAATCATGCAAAATAATTAAGTAAATATCAATGAGTACTATATTCGCTTAAGTTTTCAGAATTTTGGTTTTCACTTACTTATATTGTTATTGAATGCTAATACCAGTAAGTTTACAATGGAATTTAACCCTGTAGAAACCCACTTCAAAAGCTAATGAGTATTCTATGTCGAATATGATTACTCAGACCACTGTTGAATCGTAGGTGAAACCAGAGTCAATAACAACGAGTTCCAGGGTGCTTATGTCGAGGAAATCGTCACACTTCCAGGGGCGCAAAAAGTCCTCTGGGATATATCAAACCGCCAGAGTGCGGCAAGCAAGGGTTCAGAGATTTATGCCCATTAATGGTAAATATTTTTTTAATCAGAAGCCTTGTCCGTAATGGAACCGAGACATCCTGTTAAGTGAATGCATATCAGAACATACGCACAAGTCGACACAACTTATATGTAGCATCGGCAAAATTCGTCAAACCGAACACATCCGAACTAAGTGCGCCTTCAAAATCAGCAATCTTTATTACTGCTTTAGGAGAAAATAATCTTTACGCAAACGCAATAACGTTTAAAGTCATATAACCAAATACATTCCTAAAGTTGATGCGTAGATTGACATGTACTTTCTTGCAAAATAAATTATCACGTAAATAAAGTCGAGAAGATTCGATTTGAAGGATACAAGCCTAGAACAATGAATATCACAAATCATACTTTCAAGGCTTCGCTTAGCGTGCGTTTAGAACGCTAGCCAGACGCTACGCTTTATCACCGAATTCTACTATCTAATTACGCAACACATTTTCGATTTGCAATTGAGTCAAATTTGTTTCGTTTGACTAGAATCGCTTTCAAAAGTTGTAAATTGAAAGCAATTCTAGTCAAACGAAACCAATTTGACTCAATTGCAAATTGAGTCAAATTTGTTTCGTTTGACTAGAATCGCTTTCAAAAGTTGTAAATTGAAAGCAATTCTAGTCAAACGAAACCAATTTGACTCAATTGCAAATCGAAAATGTGTTGCGTAATTAGATCGCTGTTCTACTATGACGTACGCTGCAGTTCGTTACGCACGTTACGTTACCGTGGCGTTAGGCTAGCGTTCTAACGCGCGCTAAGTACGCGTTCTATTTGGCGAAGTCTTTAGAGATATTTAAAGTTAAAACTTTAATATTATTTCGATTATTTGTATCATTAAATTATTACATTATTCTAACTAATATTATAATTACGAAAGTGAGTTTGTTTGTTCGTTTGTTTGTGTCCGCTTTACACTAAATGCTTTCACACTAAAACGGCTGAACGGTTCGGTTGAAATGGACTGGGGACATGGGTAGACCATGACCTGGGTCAGGACATAGGATTCTGGTTAGTACGTTCCCGTGGGATATTTTCCAACCTCCACGCGCGTGGGCAAAAGCTATAAATATAAAATATATTTAATATAAATAAATACTACCCTAAATTATATAAAAAGGTTCTACTCTTGTACACACGGCTACACATCAAGCTATACATTTCCAGTTTAATCTGACCTCGTATTGTACGGAAATCCTATAGAATGCGAGATCAGCTTATACTAGAAATGTATAGCTTGATGTGTAGCCGTGTGTACCCTCCAATGTAATTCATAGAGATATTAATAAAAAGTTATTATTATGTATAATTATGTAGACATATTAATAACATTATATATTTTTAGTCATTATAATTAAGGGCATGCAATAAATGGAACAGGTAATATTTTAAAAAGCCAATATGTTTTTATGGGCCTTGAACGACGTAATACCAGATATTATAAAAATAGTTTATTCTTATTCGAATGGTTAATACCTTCGACATTCATACTTATATCCCCAGTCTCAACAGCTCCACTAAAGTCGTCAAATGATTCTCGCTGTCTGATGATGAGTACTTAATTTAAGTTTATGATAAATTGATCCAAATATTGGTCTGTTCTATGCTTGTATCGCATATTATACTCTTTTTCGCATTTTATCGCGTGATCGACTACTTTTTCCCATACGGATAGGCCAATGGGTCGAATTTCTCCATTAATAGTTCTTTGACTTTCATGGCCTTCTTCACTTGGGCCCAAATATTCTCGTTTGGGTTAAAATCTACAGGAGCAGAACCACGAGTTGAACTAGTCAAAGCCGAGGTATTGCCATGAGCAGAATCACCGGTTCAGCTAGTCGAAGTCGAGGCATTGTCATGCACTTTCGAAACAGCACTTATTGTTCTACGTGACACACCAGTTGCTTTCGCAGTTCGCTTTTGAAGGTTTTGAAAGTGGTATTTCCCAAAAAATTTATTTTTAGACACCGTGGCCTCTTGACTCATAAATTGATAAACTTTAAAAATGATTTCACGACTTTGGCTATTATACAGTTTATCACGTTTCAACGAAGTCATACTGAAAAAATATATACAAACAAAAAAAAAAACTTTTACGCTAAATTGTCACGAAGTGTACGTTATCATTCACTCACGTGCATTCACAATGCTGTCTCAGGTTGAATCATAGATAATACACTGAACAGATGCGGGAATATATAGCGCGAATAGCGTTGAATGGCACGATAGTCGGCTATTTCTATTGGTTGTGTAAATCGGAAATGATCGGTTTTACGACTTTTGTCGATGCTACATATAATTTGTGTCGTACTGTAAAGCAGATATCAGACGTTTAAATTATTTTTGTGTTTCAATCGGCATCTCTCAATCAAAGTGAAACATCTTAACACAAATGAATTCATTAGTGAACCGATCCAACAATGGTGGATTACCTACTTTTGCACCGTTGGTACCTACCTAGGCGAGTGAAAGATGCCTAGTGCCGACTCGGCATTTTTCACTTGCCAATAAAAGGAGCAGATGAACGTTCATTCCTATGTAATTCGAACAACAATGAACCTTTACTCGAATGAAGTGTCTGATATCGGCTTAAGAGTGATCGTCAAGTTTGCAGGGAAGACTTAACTTTTAAGACCAATTTTTATTACGATTAAACCTAAAGAGAAAAAAGGTATTCGACTACTAACAAATAATTTCAGAAACACGACCGCTACTTGCCACTTGGGAACTTATGAGAATAAGGCAAGATGAAGAATCGTCGCCCTTAGAGATTGAAGTACGTGAAAGACGCATTGACAGGTGTGTTTAATTCATACAAAAAATATTAATATTTTACACGGTTAGAGCAACAAAGTCTTAAAGTATGTTTATTTAATATTATTTATTTATTTCAGACATTATTCTAGTCCATAGTTTTACACTCATACATTATAAATATAACAACCATAATGGAAGCTATATTTTTGAGCCGTTTGGGGTCGAAACACTGGGGCCGTGGGGTCCGAGTGCTCATCGAGTATTTCGGGACATCGCCAAGCGGTTGGTCGACTCATCACGTGACCAGAGGGCTGGCCAATTTTTAGGTCAAAGAATCAGCATTTATTTATTTTATTTATTTAAGGACAACCAACAAAGCATACACCAAAAATACATGTTAAAATACCCATGTTACTTTTACATTTTGCAGTGTAGCCTTAATTAAAGGCTGCCATGGCATGCATTGAACATAGGAGTAGGAAATGCAGTTACAAAAAGATGGCAGTATTGCCATCCAACGTGGCAATGCTGCCAGCCTTTTGGGCACTTTTCCCACTGACAGCGATGCGGACGAATTTTTTGATGCCCAATGAGCTCGTCCTTTATACTGTTTTTTTTTCTCTATATACATGTACATAATTTATATATTTTAGTGTTAAATGTATATTATAATAATGTTTAAATAATTGTTTTAACCTAAATTAAAACGTTATTAACGTTAAAATAAAGAGTACTCATACATTTAAATTAAGTATAAACTATTTTAAATTCTAAACACATAAAAACCTAAAATAAAATTGTGATTAATTAAATTTAAATATTACACAAAATCATTAAAAAATAATAATTAAAATTGACAAAAAATTAAGAAAATGTCAGAATCGTATCAAAAATAAAAATTCAATTTGTAAAATGTTGCAAAAAATGTCAAAATATTAAAAATAAAAATTATATAAATTGCAAACAAAATAAGCAGATAAGATGGTTCTAACTGCGACATAAATACTATTTTAATTATCCTTTCTATATTTAGGTAGGTGCTATTGCAAGTAAAAGTACTGAGTACAGAGTGACTGACAAAAATGCTACTTCTTTTCGAACAATATTAGGTTCCGCCCGCAGCTTCATCCGTTTCCTCCGCGTGAAATTTCAGCCCTCGACGCGACCCACCGCGTCGTATCCCATCGCCAGCCCGCGCTATTACTTTGTTTTGCTCGGGTCCTAAGGGTCGTAGCGTGATGTTACCTATAACCTTTCTCAAGAATTAGGCTACCCAATGCAAAAAGATTTTTTCAAATATTAGTTAGTAGGTAGTTCCGGAGATAATCCCCTACATGCAAACTTACAAATAAACAAACAAAGTTTTATCTCTTTAAGTATAATAATTATGTCGTGGACGGATGGCGCCACAGTACAGTGGACAGCGCTATCTAACAATTTTATTCGTAAACGAATAATCATGTGATCGGAAATGCAAGCGAGCCCTACCGCTTGGACACGGTCGTCGCTAGAGAGGAGAGACCGAGTATTGCGGCAGCCTACACTCGACAGTCGAGCTCGTACAGTCATGACGAACTCTCAGTACCAACGCACGTGCTTGTTTCCGACGCACTTGTTGGTTTCGTTCGCTATAGTTTATCAAAGTTATTTTAAATTCGAGTTATCTTTTCGTTCGAGTACCCACTACAGTGCCCACACCTACCTAAACTATGTCGGATTGTGAAGAAGACCCGATGTTTCGCATCTTGGCCACCCATGATGCGACGTATATTATATTATGAGATAGATTGTATACATAATAAGAAGAAGATGACAAATAACCAAATCACTAACAAATAAGTAATCTACATGGTCCTCTTATGGCCTGACCAAGATTAAGTCTGGACTTTAAAACAAACTGCGAACTCTGAGTTTGTTTCGGCCTTTCTTCTCAGAGTCAGATAGGAAACGCCGAACTCATCTAGTCTATTTTTAATATTTTTTTTTTAATATGACGTGTAAAAGTGATTCCGATACCCTATTTACAGAATAAACAATTTCATTTCATTTCATAACCAAACTTTCAAAACAGTATGCAAATGTAACATGTTATTAAAAGCTACATTGATATTGTATTTTTAGCAGAAGTCACATTATTTTACAGACATCTCTTTGAGCAAGACATGCTGCTCATGGAAGCGGATGCGGAAGTACAGAAGTTCGATTCCCGCCTGAGAGAATTGCAACGGGAGCGGATAAGAGTGCAGGTATGGATTTTTTTTCAAGTTTGTTAAAAAAACACGTTCATTATTAACCGATGACTTGTGGGGAAAAGACAATGTTGATACCTATTTGTAGGTAATTAGAATTTTCTTATTTTCAGGAAAAGGACCAATTGTTGCAGCTTCACTTACACCAGCTGCTCAGAGAAATGAATGTTTTAAATAAATTCGAGATGCATGAAGACCGCTTAGCTGAAAGAGTGTATACTAAATTAATGCAGGTGAAGGCAATACAATATTCAATTTATCAAAAAAAAAAACAAGATGTCCGAACACAAAAATACAGTTCCAAAACGGCTACAGTTAGGAAAATAAGAGCTATAAGTACCTAATCAGGCGTCTACCAAGACCACCTTTATTCTTTATAATTGAAAGTGATCGACCGCGGCCCTTAGGACCTCTGTGCACAAACCTTCCTCATTACCTATTCTTAGAATATGTTGTATATTTTTTTAAACTAAAAAACCCGCTATTTAAGTTCATTTAAAATTATTAAATTGATTTGTATTAGTAGCGATATAAATAATTAAAAAAAAATAAAAAAAGATATAATTATTATGCAGTTTGTCACTTCTTTTATAACCAATGATTAAATCAAAAAGCGTGGAGCGCTTTGTTTAAATAAATTAAAAGAAAACACAGCTAAAAATAAGTGAAAAGTCGGCGAAATTATGACTTGACCGGTTTACTATTAGCCACTAAAGAAATCCACTATTCACCTCCTGGCTCCATCTTCAGACCCTCAACCCTAAGTGTAATCTATTGGACTCATCAAAACGTAACATACACACATATGACCCGAAATTCGAAGGGTTTACTAATAACCACTGAAGAGTTCCACTATCCACCTCACGGCTCCATCATCATACCCTGATTACCAAGCCCAATCTATTGGACTCGTCAAACCGAATCATATGAGCCCAAACTCGAGGGGTTTACTAGTAGTAGCCACTGAAGGGTTCCACTATCCACCACCTGGCTCCATCATCAGATCAGCGGTCAAAATTATGAAATTATTGTATTGTCATCGATACTCGATACGTATGCAAATTTTCAAGGTATTCATTCGGACGTCTTGAAGTTGGTGAAAATTACGTTGAATCATCCCGTTACAATTGATAGATAGATACAGGTTGAGCTAATAAAAGTGAATACGCGTGCAATAACTTACTTCTGAACAATGACGACAGTAGTGACGCCGTACGAAGCGCCAGGCAACCTGCCACATCGCTGGATGTCCTAATGAGATGCCCTCATTATCCCTCCCCAAGCACCCTTTTTTAAGGGTGAACGATGTTTGAAGGTATATTTGGGTAAGAAACGCACCCCACAATGTATGTGTACCCTTCATCCTGCCAAACAATACCCACTTCTCTAACACCTGGTTCACCCGCTCAACCCTTTTGGAAAACCCTGGCCAAATAAAAAAAAAACAACTCCAGTTTTAAAGAGAGTTCCTCGTGGCGCGAGACCATCCGTGGCTTCAAGTTTAGCGCGTTGTATCCGCCTCGCCGCCAGAGAGAACTCTCAAAGTGCTTGGGAGCAATATTGCTCACCTTCCCGTTCAGAATCCTACATGTGCAAAAAAATTTGGCTAATGAAAAAACGTTAACAGCACAAATAAAGGATAATTGTGTTCGGCTCAAAGTCTTGACCCCAAATTAACAGCGACCAAAGAGATTTATTGCACCATGTGGAGTCTAAACTAGTGAAGGGTGATATCAGAGGTGCAGCTAGGATCATATTTAGTAGCGATGTGGTTGCGCTGTCCTCTCCAGAGACACTTACAGCTCCAGAGAGCAAACACCCTGCCCCGGCAGATGCCCTTTCCTTCCCTGCCCAACCCGATCCGGAATCCAACTCACTCGAAATTAAAGCTCAACAAGTATGTGCGGCCGTCTGCTCGTTTCGAAGTGGTTCCGCCGGCGGCTTCGACGGCCTGACACATCTGAAGGATTTAATGTGTTCAGGCGGAGGCTGGTGAGTTCCTTTTGAAGGACCTGACGGCCCTCATCAATCTCATGCTCTCCGGCAATGTGAACAAAGCCGTCGTCATTGATATTTTGTATGGGGCAAACCTATGTGCCCTGCGCAAGAAGGATGGTGGCATTCGTCCCATTGCCGTAGGGTCCACTTACCGTCGTACCACAATCAAAATTTGCTGTGCTTTCTACAGCGAAACACTGGCCAGCAAATTCCGGCCCCTACAGCTAGGCTTCGGGTCTAAAGGGGGCTGTGAGGCTGCGATACACGCATTATCCACTGTACCTCAATAGCGGTAAAGGTGAAGTCAACCTAAAGGTCCCGCTATTATACATTACTTATGTGATTATAATATATTATAATAAAGCGTACATTTTGTGACTTAAACATTAAATATTATGTGGGTCCATACTAAGACTTGCACATACCTAGTAAAACGATGTACATTATTAGATAATTATTATTCATGTCAACGCAAATAAAATAATAAAAACATGTTTTAATATTTGTAAATGCGAAATATAGCGTATGTAACAAAATTATTCACGATTTGTGTACAAATAGAATAAGATCATTCGTAAACACCATCGTAACAACCTTTGCAGTAATAAAGACCTTGAAAAATAAAAAAATAAATCAAATCATCCTAAACGTTGACATTAAGAACGCCCTCAATTCCGTAAACACGTAACACCTTGTTGACAGAAGTTCAAAAAGAAATACCCAAAATGTACAGTTTTCTTTATCAATGCTACAGGCACCACTCTAAATTACTTTATAAAGACAACCTTTTCGAATCAGCCGTTGGATGTCAACATGGGTGACCCCCTTTGGCCAGTCATTTTTAGTTTGGCAATAAATCCTATTATTCGACAACTAAATTCGGAATTCAACGTATGGTATGGCCTGACAACCCGTCCTCCCAGAGACGGTGGAACTTGCCACTCTGCAGTATTATACAGAATACCCTGGTAAACACGTCACCTAATACTGTTAGCGTACCCGTCTGATAACTGTGGGAGAATGGGAGTCAGGCCTGTGGCTTCAGGCGCTCCCGTCATCCACCATAGGCACCATGATAGATGACTCATCGTTTCGGCTCGCTATGTGTCACCGCTTTGGCGCTTCTTGTGTTGCTCCGCATCGGTTTCACTGCGGTGAAGGTGTAGACAGTCTCGGGCACCACGGCCTGTGCTGTTACAGGACCGCAGATCGCATTGCACGGCACGCCATCATCAACGATATTATTCGTCAAGGACTTGTCACCCCCGGCTTACCAGCGGTATTAGAACCAAACGGCTTGGTACGTGACGATGGGAAGAGACCAGACAGCATGATGTTGTTGCCTTGGATGGTGGGTAGGTCTCTGGTGTGGGACGCAACCTGTGTGTACACCCTTGCGCGATCTCATGTTCCTAGCACGGAGGCATGTGGTGGCGCCGCTGCTGCGGCTGCTCAGACCCTCAAACGGCGTAAATACTGTAACCTTATGGGTTATTACAGTTTTGAGCCGTTTGGGTCGAAACGCTTGGGTCGTGGGGTCCGAGTGCACGTCTCGTTTTAATTAAATTTCTCGCCGACTGGTCGTCACTTCACGTGACCAGAAGGCTGGCTCGTTCTTTATCCAAAAAAATTGCATTGCCATTCAACGTGGCATTGCTGCCAGTTTTCTGGGCATGTTTCCGGATGACAGCGATGCGGACGAATTCTTCGACGCCTAAGTGTCCGTTTGTGTAGCTAGTTTATTCTTCGTAAACAGGGACTAAAATAGCTTTTTAATCCCTGGGGACTGACTATAAGTGATTTGAATTTGGAATGTGGATATTGTTAGTAAAAGTTCCAATAATCAAATAAACCAATCACGAACATTGTATGAACAAGTAACAGGCTGGCTAGAGAGAGAAAAAGTGTGAATTCGGTCAAAATGTAAATCCAAGATGGCGACTGCGATAACTTTCAAATTAATCGTCTTTGCGTGGTTTCATCGTTTTCGAGGGTGCTAAAGCCGATAGTGAGGTCAAAATGTTAATCCAAGTTGGCTGCGGAAGTCGGAGGCTGTTAAATAGCCTTCCTAGAATTGGACTACTCGTATCAAGACATTTATTATTCGTAGACTACTCGTATCAAATACAAAAATATTTTTTGAAATCCGACTGATAGTTCCAGAGATTAGCACGTTCAAACAAAGAAAAAAACAATATCTTCCGTTTTATTTTAATATAGAGTATAGTTATATGAACACTCAGGGTGTTCATAATTACTTATGGCATATCGAGTTCAAAAGAACCCAGTATCTCCCTGTCTCTCGATGACAGAGAATACACTATAGTCGAACTATTTCCATCCATCAGTTAGCCCAAGTACGCATGGGCGATTTATTCCCGTGGCGATTTTTTTTTGAGCACTGGGTTTTTAACACTCTTCTTATTGCCGAGAGTTCAAAATCCAACAGTGTGTTTTTTTGTCGCGCTGAGGTGCACTTTGTTGGATTCTCAATGCTCGGCTCAACATCAAAAGTTGAAAATCCAATGCGCCATAAAATTCCGCCGCGATATTTTTAAGCCCGTGCGAACGAGGGCTTAATATATAAAGGGAGCATCTAACAATCATGGCCCTACCAGGTCCGTGGAGTACAAGAACAGATCAGTGACTGCGAGCATCGCATTGAAGAGCACTTAACAGAGAAAGACGAACTGGCCGGGCAGTGTGAGGAACTACAGAGAAAGTTCAAGCGGCTGGTGCAAGACAACAAGTTCGCTGACTTCCTGCGCCGTATATTCAAGAAGAAGTATCGGCCGCCACGTATCCGTGAAGATGATGGTAAATCGGAATAATGGTTTCCCGACGGTTGACAGCTTCGAGTCTAGGTCCACTGTGTCTATATGGATCCGATCCAGCCTTTTCCTTGCTGCAGTTGCACACCGTTTTTGCGTTGGCTAACGGCTGGGGGTCTTATTTATAAGGTCATGCAGCCGATAACTTCATCGGTTGACCTGCGAGATGCAATAGGTACATAAAACAAAAATCTACTGTGTCTACTAGGTGAGAATGGGTGCCGTTGTAAATCAGGCATATAAGACTTTCCAGCATTGTCTTTGGTTCAAACCAAAGACAATGCTGGCAGGCCTATTATGTCTGGTTGACTGGCAACAGTCAACGCACTCGTGAAGTGATCTCTCTGGTATCTACTGCAGCTGTCCATAGCCTGTGGTTATCACTTATTATCAACACTCAATACCCTACATTAAAAAGTAAAAGAACGCTTTGCTTGAAATAAAAACCTAACTTAGGTGTATGTAATATTGTGTTTGATAATTTTAAAGAATCATCGGAGTCCGAGTCTTCAGAATCATCTAGCGAGGAAGAGGAGGAAGGAAGTGTCGACAGTCGTGACATCGGCCCAATACGCCTCGACCCTAACATCTGCCCCGAGGGTTGCGAAAACGAAATCTATGACCTAACATACGAAATGAGGAATACCAGGTTAATAACGCACAAAATTTGCATACCTATTGTTAATTAGTTCAACCAATCTAAAAGGCCTTCGACATCGAAAGGTCAAAGTTTCATGATAGGCCGACTTCAGCTTTGCCTTCAACTGTACAGGTTCTATTTTTCCAATCTCAGAACCCATAAAAAAATTCTAATATCCAACATCCAGAAATGTACCTCTTAAGGTGAATATTCACTGGTCCGCATCGACCACAACGCACGCACGGCACGCAACATATTGAACGGCTTTGCCGAAGACATACGACCACTGTATCCAGATATATGTCTTCCTTGCAAATTTTTACATTGTCGATGTTTCAGATTATACAATTCTTCATATCTTTCTAATACTCGTAATAGAATTGATTAAAAGTGAGTCATCCATTTTACTATGCTTTTTGGGTTCTCACCTCAATTATAAACAAAACAATGTGTGGCAGTGAGCGATGCACGCGGTGAACTAATCCATTTGACGTCACCGGGACGCAACGCATTTTTTTTTCATATATCCGGCGCTCGGTGCGGGCAGTAGTGTTAGTGGACGCAGTGCTATATGAATTCATACCAAGCAAACCAAAATCCGTTGAGTGCCGTGCATGCTGGGCGGACCAGTGGACGTTCACCTTTAAACTTACGTTTTCATTTATCTCTTGTATGTATTGAACGGTCTGGTGTCCGCAACTCTACACGTCCAAGCGCGTGTTTAGTGCACGATTTTTCACTTGTCTCATAAATACCTTTACATCACGACGGAATACGGTTCTTTCTGGAAGAGCTTGTCAGTGATTACAATAGATTACAAAAATAACTTGAAAAATGTTCTACAGCAAAAGGCGTTAACTAATGTATGTGTACAGACATAAGCATGAACAAGAAATGTTGGAGCAAGACCGGATGGTGGAGCTTCTGAAGCGAGACATTGAAGCACTCAACAAGATCAAACGCAAGCTGTCGGTACAACTGGAAACGAGGAAGAACGAGCTCAGGGAATTTATGGTAAGATTCGGCAATAGAATTATCTAGAAAATCCACAGAATAATACAGATGGCGCACTCCACATGTTAGGTATTAAGCTACAAGTACGTAGCGGACTAGTCGGGTCAATTCAGTGAGCGTAACGTAGTCGAAGACATAAGAGCTACGCGATAGAAAGAGGGCAACTTCTAGGTGAATATAACTGTAGGTAATTAGCTTTCTGTGACCTGAATTGCACTTTATTGTGTCGTAGTAAGAGTCGCTTTTTATTTAAATGATTTTGCGTACACGATGCTAAATCAAAAGGATTTAATCTAACTTGCTTGTATTTTCCGATTACAGGGCAAAGGGCTCCCTCTATTCTGTTTTTTCCTAATGTGGGTCAGTCCTTTCGGTAGGAGTCAAGCTCGTCCCGCCATCTTCGCCTTGGTTTACCGCGACGTTACCTAGCGTTTGATTTAAATTATATTGCCTCTTAATAAAAAAAAATACCTTCGAAAAAAAGGAGGAGGTTCTTTAACTTTAACACATACGGTCTTCAAGGAAACCATCAATAAAAAATAAAAAATATCCCTGAGCCTAAAAATACAAATGTTGCTTCATTCAGCTGGAGAAACAATCCTGCCTGAACGAGGTGGAATCAGTGGTGATACTTCGGTACGATCAGATCAGAGCAGCGGCTATCAATGGCTGCACCGGGCCTAAGGGCCTGTCGGAGACCGTAGTGTTCCCCGAAGCGTTGCTGGCTCGGCTGAGGAGACGAGTGCTTGAGATACAGGAGGAGATCAGGCTACAAAAGCTGAGGCAGAAGTAAGTTCAAATGTAAAGCAAAATGAGTGACAAGGCACAGCGTTTTTTACCCTACCTGCGATTAGGTTCCTGTTTACTTACTTGGCAGATTTCGTTTTTGAATTATTTATCCTGTGAGTAGTCGCTATAAGGAAATCTTGAAATAGGCCTTACAGTCACAAATGTTGATAAGGGCGGGTCCAGGATTTATTTCTGGGAGGGACGGGCACATAGGCCAGTTAGTTAAGAGGTGTCTCCGGGATTCCCATATCTTAATTGGACTATGCTGTTTTTGGGATTAATTATTTTTCAATGAAGATACAGTAGCCTACTTCCACTTTGAATAAAAGGGTCATTTTCAATTGGGTTGTAGTTTCTATAAGGCTGTAAAGACTATAAAAAAGAAGATTTTTTCGCAAGATACAATATATTACATTTACATGCAGCCCCTGCCGCTGCTCCTCGCGCTGCCGGCAATAATTCCCTAAATACTGCTGTAGCAGGATCGAGAGAAGTGTGTGTTTACATTCAGCAGTGCCACTCACATCGCTTTCGACTTCCGGCAATGGCAGACGTCGAAATATTTACGGGGCCCATGCTGTCTTCTTGCAATACATAATTATGTTCAATATTTAAAAAAATATCTAATTCGAAAAAAGAAAATACGTCGTCCTATTTTATCTTCCAGGCGTCGCGAACTTTGCCCGGAGGACACGGTGGAGCATACGGTGGAGGTCTGCCCGGCTTGGGCGGAGCACCGCCGTGTCCTCACGGAGGCGATCAGCGGCGGCGATCTCTCGCGTCCGGCCCTGGTTCAGGTCATGGTTCGGAGCGAGAGTGCATGGGAGGCCGTCACCTCCTTCTGCGAAGCAGTTATGCTCGCGAAGGAGGAGGCGCAGCGCGCGAGGGAGATGCAAACTGCACGCCCTCGCGGCCCTAGTCGCCGCAGGAGACGCCCCGGGCGTCGGGAGTCGAGAGCTGACTTCCGGCTACCGTAGGCGCGGGCTTGCGGACGGTGAGCAATGGGCAGCTCGCCGTCCGATAAGGACCACGCCCGTGTCGACGGCGCGTTGTGTTCCACGCGCGCCTCAAAGAGATGTCAGCACCAACCGACGGGGTCGAAAGACCAATGCCTGCTGGTGTTGCGGGTCTTTCCGAAAGGGATATCGCGGCCCCGGCACACAGGCAACGGAAGGAACACGGGTGGGTTTTAGTCAGTAAAAGTCTGACACGCCCTCTCGCTCTGCCCAGAGCGGGAGAAGTCATTTGATGATTTCCCATCCTGGAAAAAAAAAAAAAAAAGGCGTCGCGAACTTTGTTTTAATTTGTGTTTTTTATCGTTTATATCCCATATTGTTTTTTCGGATTCCAGCAGTTCTTAAAACTTTATAGTGTTTACATAACTTCAGTCGAAGCGTGTTTTGGCAGATCGTAAAAAAACAAGGCGGCACGCACGTCCTATTCGTCCAAGTGCTCGGTGCGAGGTGTGGGACGGAGCTGAATGTAAAAACGCACTCCCACTCGCGCTGCCTGTCCTTTGACTTTCTCACAAAAAACCGCTCATTTGGGGATCACTGGGCAACGCGAATAGCAGTGGCAGCAGCATACGAAGTATCGTGTTTACATTCCCGTCCTGCCCACTTCTCTGCCTACTTCCCTGCTCACTGCCGTAGAAGTGAGCTGAGTGTAAATGGGGTATAAAAATTATAAATTTTGTAGGTTCTGCGTACTAGCAGGAGTATAACAATAGAAACCATTTGCAGAAAGGAGGCAAAACAATTTTTTCGATTGCAAAGCACTCTCTAATGCTTCGCATTATGAGTCGTGCAATAGTGGCAAAGTTATATCAATTTGCTATGTTAAACCTAATTTACTGAAACACAATTAAATTAGAATTAAGTAAAATGATGGTACTTGATGGTGATATGATGATGTTTCTCTACAGGATCAACCGCACGCACTTATTCCGCATGAACGTGGACCTGAAAGCGATGGAGGCGGAGGCGGAGAATCTGCGCGCGCAGATGCGGGACGTGCTGACGCGCAAGCTCGGCAAGCCGCGCAAGGTATCTCTTCCTAGTACCTCTCCCTAAGGCGCGCACACAGAAGGGACGTGAGCTGAGGATGGGACGCAGACGCTGCGTCCCTTTCACGTATCTTCATTATTCTTCATACAAAATGTAATAACGCGATCTGGCACAAAACATACAGGGCGACATACGACAAGCCGCATGCGGGTCGTTTTTCCATCTGGATACTATTGCCGCCTAACTAACCATACGTATAAGAAGAAGAAGATTATTGCCACGCCTGCGTCCTGTCCTCGTCTCACGTCCTTTCTGTGTGGCCCGCGCCTTCCAAACCATTCAAGCATCTAAAATAACACACATGCACACACACAAATAGACTACCCAGGTTTGCGTAGATGATTTTTTAACGTGACGATTTTTATCGCGCACTGGATTTTTAACTCACGGTTTTGACCCGAGCATTAAGAATCGCAACAGAGTTCATCCAAGTGCGAACATACTCAAAAATACGCTGTTTAATTTTTAACTCTCGGCGCTAAGCAGGACGCTGAAAATCCAGTGTGCGATAAAAAATCGCCCGTGGGTATAGTATTTTTATCTTACAAAGCGGCGCGCGCTTAGCTTGTGCTAAACAAGTGTACAAACAAACACTTTGTGAATGTGTGCGTGAAGAGGAGTAGCGACAGCACATAACACGCACACGGACACACACACTGCCAAGTTCGCCCGTGTCTCCCTGCGCTTACACACACTTTCATGACGCCGGCCGGCGTGTTTGTACACTTGTACACCACAAGTAAAGCGCGCGTAGATTCGTGAGATAAAAATACTGTACATTTCGCGCAAAAGAATTATGTACCTAATGTTGTAGAACTATCAAACTAATTTTTTATTCTTGGTATATACTTTTATTTTTGGTGTATGAGATAGTTTCTTTTGTATTTGTGATGTGTAACATCTTTTCTCTCGCTTTCCTGCATACTGTGGCAGTGATTTCGTGAAAAGTGACGGAAGTTTGTAACAGGAAGCCGGGATAGCGCGCATTTTCAAACTATATCACAATATACCGAATTCGCATACTCGTTCACCAAAAAAACACTTGATTACGACAACAAAATATGTTTCACACAATTTTTTTTTTTTTAATCAGTCCAAAAAAAACATACGTACGCTACGAACATAGACGTCCTTCTCCTTTTTGAAAGTCCGTTAAAAATGTAAAAAATTGTAGCCCAACGGCATCAGGAACAAAAGCTGCCGATGGTCAGGGCTCTATTTTATATTTACAGGGTTATATTGTTATAATTTTAGGTGGACCGCACGCTGGATGACCTGCTGCGTCTGATGGCACGCCGCCACAAGTACTCCGTGACGTATGGCACGCTGCCACACATCGTCGCGCAGCTCCGGAGCTGGCGAGTGAGTACTCTATACTAACCAGGAACATTGCTTCTTTTTTAAAATTGGCCTGAATATGTCGCCAAGGAAGACACAAAACGGTGAAGAGCCGAGAGGAAGCGTGTGTCCCAGCAGTGGAAACATTATTGGCTAATTATGATATGTCGGCAAGGAATAGCAGTAGTATACTACACTATAGCAGTACTATACTACACTATAGCAGTATTATACTACACTATAGCAGTACTATACTACACTATAGCAGTGTACCACTGTAGCAACCCTTAGTCAGCGCCGCCTTCCCAGGATCACCGAGCATTGAATTATATACCTTACTAGCTGGCCGTTCTGGCTTCGCACGCACTACGTACTTTATCTACGGCGCACCTACCTACCCTACCTACCCTACCTACCCTACCTACCCTACCTACCCTACCTACAATACCTACAATACCTACCCTACCTACCCTACCTACCCTACCTACCCTACCTACCCTACCTACCCTACCTACCCTACCTACCCTACCTACCCTACCTACCCTACCTACCCTACCTACCCTACCAAATAAAAAATATTCTCTGTTCGGGTCTGTCTATTTGACCATAATAGATTTTACCATAATTTTATAGAATCACTTTCGGGAGGCTTAAGTGTACCTGCCTATAATGTTTAAATATATTACTTAGATACAGGGTATAAAATATGCATTATGTAAGTAGGATCAAACTACAGAATAAAACCTTTTTGTACATTCCACAAAATCATTTAATTAAAAAGAGACTCTTGCTACAGCACAATAAAGTGCAATTCAGGTCGCACAGCGCTAATTACCTACAGTTATATTCACCTAGAAGTTGCCTTTCTTTCAATCGCGTAACTCTTATATCTTCTGACTACGTTACACTCACTGAACTGGCCCGACGGCGGCACAGGAGTATAAGTTAAGTTGTAACATTCAAAACTTGTTTTGTATGTTACAACTAGTAAAAAAAGTTGGAACTTTGACCCTCAATATCTCCGTAACCATAAGGTTTCCAAGTACAGTCCATAACAAAAGAATGATCACAAACGGCGGGGAGTAAGTACAAGTACAGTATCAGCTTCTTTAAGCGTCTTTTTACACCCGATAAACCAGCACATATATCTCGATGTTTTGAAATGTCGCCACATCAGTTTATTGCACCTGTGCGAAGAACCCGCCCCGGGTTGCTAGTCTTAAACTAAAATAAGACATCGAAAAGTTCCTCCGTATCGCTGTCGAATGGTAGCGCGTCCAAATGACTGGCATCATTTTCACGTCGAATGCCAATGCTTAGCCTCTGGCCTAGATATAAATCAGCCCTTTGGTCACGGGAAGTGTCAAGCATATTCTAATGAATCCTGGTTCACTGTAATTTCCGGCGATAGGTAAACCTGATAGGTTCCAAAAGTTAAATCTTAAAAAAAAAACATATTTAAATGCGGAAAGCATGATATATGCGCTGCAGTGAATCTAATCTAACTAACCCATCGTGCTCTCTTTACTCATGTTTGTACGACGCAACACGATTAAGCATCGTAGTTACTAGCTGTTCGTCTGCATTTGGCATTGTAATAATTCCATAATATTTATTCATTATGGCTCCAGCGATACGGAGAAAATCGCTTAAATTCTGAATATGAGACGAGTATAATTATTGCCATTCAACGTGGCAATGCTGCCAGTCTTCTGGGCACGTTTCCAAATGACAGCGATGCGGACGAATACTTCGACGCCTAAGTGTCCTTTTGTTTTTTGTATCTATTCGTGTAGTTAGTTATTGTATTTCGTACCTAGTGTTAATAGTTTGTAAATAATTTATTTTATTATTGAAGAATTTGAAAATATTTTTTAGATTGCCATTTCGAGATTCCACTATCTATCGTGTTTTGGTTACATTTATTATATTTCACATCGATTTGCGAAGTTGCCCATTTTCAGAATGCACGCTCATAAAGTAATACCTTGTTAATAGTCTGTAAACTTTTTAAAGATAAATATATATAAAAATAGAGTTTGAAAATTTATCAACTTCAAATTCTCAATTTGGAAACCGGGTAACTAGTAGTCCGCGAGTCTGACTTGGGCTTGACCTGTTTTTATTCGAATAAACCGGTAGCAGTGTAGCCCTCTTAGAAGGTGTTTGTACTTAATAAAATGACGACAACAAATCTTTCAGGAGCGCCACAGTAGCCTCGAAAAGAAATATCTTGCCGCCTTGAATCAATACTCTGATCGCCTCCGTTTGGCTGCGGCACTGGAAGCAGATGCTTTACCACCAAAGGTAATAAATCCAGAGAGTGAGTAAAACCCTTTCTCAATGAGAAATACCAATCCATAACAGATTTTCAGTCTTGCCCAAAATCTGAGACGTTTTTATCTGTACATAACCTTTTTGTTTTGAAAAAGTTTCCTTGTAGCCCAGTCAATAACAGCATCGCAAACGTGCATGTAACTAGATTATTTTATATGTTGTTAGGACTGAGAGTAGTTTATACCCAAGTTTGCAACCCTGAAAACCTTGTGCTACTCCCATGGTGCTCGAAAAACAGCGAAATTCTGGTACTCGTTTCGGTTTTTTTTTAAACATATGTTTTTAGGTATCCCTGTTGTATATTTTTGTGAAGCAAGCTAAATGTGATACAATCTGAGCCCAACCCAATCAAAGATGGGCTTTTTTATTCCAAAAAGTGAAAAAATATCTATTAAGGGTCATTTCCTAAGACACGTACCGGCTGAACGAATATCCTAGAGAAAGTGCAGTGCAAGAGTGACTTGAGTTTTATTTCCACAGGCCGCTAAGAGCCCCGGAGAGATGCCCGGTGGTTACAACGTAAGACAATACCAGCGCGACGTAAGTCGTCTGCTAATAGTGCGGGCTCGGCAAAAACAACAGATAAAGGTATCTACAACGGTACAAGGAACTTTTGGCGCGTGGCTAAAATCAGAACAAACGCCGCCATCTTGATTTTTCAATACAATTTCTCCTGTCAATGTCATTGTATCGCCAAAAGATCCTTGTAGTACTCTAACCTTCAATTAAAGAATATTTAATAATAGAATTGGCAAGATTCCATTTAGGTATAACCAGCGCTTTAACGCTACCTCGCTCCTTGGATTTCAGTTTTTCGCATAAGTACAACCTTTAACAACCAATTTCTGTTTCATAGAGGTTGATTTATAAAAGTGTGCCCTTGTTATTCCTCTCAGGGTTCTAAATATCATTATATCAAAATTCATCAAAATTGGTTTAACGTGAGAACGTGATATACTTTCACAGTAAAAATATGGATATCGTATAATACAATAAAAACGTCACATTCTACAATGCCTTTTTGCCTTTACTTAGAATTAGCATTGACGCAGTTGATTAATTAAAACGATGTTAACAGCAACTACAAGAGGACATCCATATGCTTCGTATGAAGCCGTTGTCAGAGTTGCCTCCACTACCAGATAGCGCTAGGCGCCCAATTCAGCAGGAATCAGAAGTTAACCTGTGCATGGTCCCGAGGTCCTACTTCGATCACCGTAAGAAATACTTCCCTGTGTGAGTGACCCATAAAATACAAAAAAAAATTAAGTACGTTTATTTATTGAATAAAGAATAAATAATTACAATTATATGTGAAGACGATGCACCAGGGCCCTGTTTAATTTATTTATTATAAGGTAGCTTCACAGCTGACAGTTAGTATAACATTAAAATTATTCTAAACATTACGCCAATTACGAAGAACACAGAAACATATGAAAAACAGAGAGTGACATAATTATTAATATTTCACGTGCGGGCGTGTATCTATGCGGTGTAGGTACAATTTTACAATTTTGTAAATTTTCCACCAGGACAAATTTGCAACTTGTAATTTTTATTAAACAGAAACTTGTAAATTGTATCATGTCATCTACAATTTACAATTTGTAAGTTTTATTAAATAGGGCCCTGGAATAAAATTTCCACAAGGTAGTTTGGGGTAAGTTCATCGATATACAGGATAAGACCGAACGAATCAAATTCTGCGTCACTTCATTTTAAAAAAGAATTGTCGTGGTCGTCGTCGGGGCAGAATAAAATGGCGCAGGAAACGATGTTCTCCACATAAAAAAATTATTGCTTAATTATCCGCGAATTTGATTCATATCTTCTTTGGTCTTATCCCAGCGACGAACTTACACCAACACAATAGGTACAAACTGTAAAAAAATAAGCAATGACAGATAAATTATCTAAATATGTTAAAAGATCCATGGTGCTCATATTTTACAAATATTATAACTGTAGACGATTTTTCCTAGCAATGTAACAAAAACTACAGAATCAGTGTGTGACTTAAGCTTATCACAGAAAGTAAAATTAATGTCATAAAAATAATAAGTCTGCAACCAGTTTGATTTTGTCTAAGAATATTATAATAATTATAACATGAGGCCGCGTGGACTTGAATTCAAACAAAAATCACGCAAACCTTGAGGTTCATTCGATTTATCGAGTCTGGATAAACCACACTGGGATTTGTGCATTTCATTAATTCATTCAATCGACTGGTTTCGATTTCCAAGTACTTACGGCCAAGTGTTGTTTTTCCATCAGAAATTTTTCAGTAGCAGCCCGGGGTCTGAACTAGTACTTACATGGGATTTAAAACATAACTAGCGATATATGTGGGTGACTGGGGGTCAGTTTCTCGAAAGCAAATATCGCATTATGTAATACATTTTCAAGCGCGCGCAAACTGCTATTATTGGTTAAATGATTTATCAACAGTCATTCGCAGTAGTTTGCGAGCGGCTTGTGGCTAAGTAATAACAGTCGCACGGATGAATCGATCAGGTTAAACTACGCTTGCCGCGGTTGGTCCGTGGATAGGTGACCATCTTTACATACCGAGACTCCTCCGTGCCTCGGAAAGCACGTTAAGCCGTTGGTCCCGTCTGTCATTCGTGGATCTTTGACAGTCGTTACGGGTCGTCAGAAGCCCGAAAGTCTGACAACCAGACTTACCAAGGGGTTATCGTATTACCCAGTAACTGGGTTGTGGAGGTCAGATATAATAAGCAGTCGCTTCATGTAAAATACTGGCATTCAGCTGCATCCGGTAAGACGGGAAGCCAACCCCAACATAGTTGGGAAAAGGCTAGACAGATAAAGAAAGAAAGAAAAAGTTTTTATTGAGACTCGCACAGGAAATCACACATTAAACTAAAAACACACTAAACATAAATAAAAAACAAAGTAACATTAAAATTTAAAGAAGGAAGTCCTGTACGATGATGATGATTCGCAGTAGTTTGCTCGTGAACAATTTGTCACATTAGCATTCCGATTATTTTAGTTCAACAAAGATATTATATAGATATAGGGCTGTCATGTTATGATGTATTCCGATTACAGAACACCCATAGGCTCGAAAATAGATATTAGAGGCGAAACTAACGTAACGACGCTGTTGTTCGACTGCCTCGACTCGATGCGCGTGACACGGGATGACGCGGGTATCCTTCTGCGTGAGATCATGGACCACCTGCCTGACGTCATGACTGGGTATGTTTAATTTCACTCTCCGTCAGACGCCATATTATCCTCCTGTCCTTTTCTTAATTAATCTGAACTCGCCGCACCACGTCTTTTAAGGCAGAAAAATGCTTTAAATGCTAGACTTGCCACACAGCTGTCTCATCTTGCCTGGACAAAGAAGAAACTCTTTCGTTTATTACCTTATCTGTGGGAGGAACGCTTTTCCAACTCGTGATCGCTGCGGTCGACTTTGACAAATAAAACTTTTCATTTTATCTTTTAGAAAGTTGTCCCGATATGAATTGGTTGACAGTATCGTTAAAAAGTGGCTGCTGAAATTTGGTGGTGATCCGAGTCAGTATAAGAAGCAAACTCGAGCATTCGATAATCTTGCAGCTCTGACCGAGCATTTGGTCAAACAACAAGTAAGTTATTATCACCATTATTCTCTTACTTTAACTAGAATTATCAAAATACACTCCCGGACTTCTAAATCGAGCCACCGTGCATTTTTTTGTTTAGGCCTAAAACCATCGATTTTCATCGACTAAAACATCAAAATAACGATAAGTCCGAGAAAAAGTTTTTATGAAATTATAGAAATGAAATGAAATGAAATTGTTTATTCTGTAAATAGGATATAGGAATCACTTTTACACGTCATATAAAAAATAAGCTAGATGAGGTCGGTGTTTCCTATCCGACTACTCTGAGAAGAAAGGCCGAAACAAACTCAGAGGTCGCAGTCTCTTTTAAAGTCCAGACATAATCTTGGTCAAGCCATGTGAGGGCCATGTAGATTAGTGTCTGAAATGGTCTTTTGAGAAAAGAACCACACAGATTTGAGTGGACCTGTCCAGTCAGTGCAAGCATTTGTCAGTAATCGTGGAGCTCAACTCAGAACTTAAGGAGCTCAACCCGACGAACAATACCAAAGACAGGATATTTGGGTAGGCCGCATCAACTACTCAAACTGCCAGACCATCATTAAAACTAACTGAGAAAGAAAAAATAAATGAAAACGAAAAAAAATATCCACTTAGTCCTCACATTCACAATAATTAAAATAATATAATACTTTACAAAGTAATCGTGTAATTTTGAATATAATTTTCAACAATGTCAATGTGTATATAAAACTGGTTTACTGTGATGAATAGGAGGTGACATACTGGTCATCATTTCAGTATGACCATTGTTCCAAATTTGTGTTCACTAATTTGAAAAACATTAGAACGTCGTAGTTTGGTAGCAACAAGCTTTAATTATAAACATCTAGTCACACTCCCGGACACCTGAATCGAGCCAACCTGCATATTTTTGTTTAAAGCTCTATGTTTTTAAATAAGGTCCTTTGTAAACATACGTTTTCTTAGCCGAGAAAGACTACGTTTTATTCGCCGTGTGTAGGCACGATGTTCAGTGTTGTATGAATCACTATGTCATGTAAAGTAACTGAGCTTTCTGGACGAAAGGGCTTGGTTACATCTAGATTACGTTGTTGTGTTAATTTGTTTTTATTTGTATGTGTCGTAGTTGGAGGCAATGGAATCTCCAGAAGCTTCGGATGAGATGATAGACAATTTGGAGGAAGCTCTGAAGGATATGTCGGACGCAAATGATAAAATTGCAAACCGCATTGGGCCCGCCATCGCAGCACTATTGCACTCCGCGCGCGTCAAAGATATTAGTGAATATACCTTCCAGTACCTCCATCCTGCAAGTGTCCAGAACACTGTTTCTAGAAGCTTAAACAATAACCGCACCAATTCGGAAATGACACATCGAGGTTTAGAGAGAGACGGTCACATAAGTATTAAAGCGTAGTGCAGACCGGTGGGACGCGACAGCGCGACGCCACTCTACAAAATATTTTTTAAGAAAACTTCACGGTAGAACAATTACCGGTGTCTCGTCGCGCGGCAAGTCGCGCTAGTCTGCACGAGCCTTAAAGCTTCAGCCAATCCTGCGTGACCAAAGCGACTGCGAAGCGGGAGCGTCAGCCGCGCGGCGGACGCTGCTCGTGTTAAGGTGAATCCGCAATTGCAGCCCGCGAAATTCAAATTTTCTTACGTTTTTGTAATTTGCAGGTCAGTGTTATAATTCTGTAAATACATACCTGATATTTTCGTGAATCATATTTTGATCAAGATACAACCTGACACTGACCTGCAAATTGCGAAAAACGTGAGAAAATTTCAATTTCACGGGCTGCAACTGCAGATTCACCTTATTATAAATGGCGCCTTGCACACCTACGCGACAGTAACGCGGGAACACCGCGTCGAAAGAGCGGGACGCACGCGTCTTCACGAAGTTGATCAAAGTGGCCGACGACGACAGTTTAGAGGCACTTCGAATAACTTCGTGAATCCTCGGTTCGCCTCGGGCGACCTGCGTGACTATAGCGCGAATCAAACAATGATCCGAATCATTGTGCAGTTTGGGCTGAAGCCAACAGTTTTGGCCGAAGCTTAAGTGTGATGGCGACAACTCTCTAAAAAGCCGAACTTTTTCTCAAACTCGATGTGCAGTGCCATAAGTACTTCCTCCTGGTACTTTAACTTACTGATGATACAGTTTTTGGATTCTTCACATGTAGATTACCGATTGAAACGCTCTTGGACGATTTTTTTATTTTTATTGTTTAATATTTGTGGTTACTTTTGTTTCTGTGCTCATCCTCGCATCTTTGCAGATGATCCCGAGACGATGGCTTCTCTCATTAGATCGCTCGTCGACGACCAGGAACCAGTCACCATGGATACTATTCAACGAATTCGTTCCTTTGACGTGGTGGAAGATATCAAAGGTTGGTTCACTTAAATACATGATTATATGTAAAGGTGGTTTGTTTGCTGTTAGTTACGTGTATAGCGATACACCTACCTAACAGCAAACAGTTCAAATCTATCGTTTCAAATAAAATTTTGAACTGTTTGCAGTTACGGGTATTGATGATGTGCTCCATCCGTAATAAACATTGTGAACCTTACTTTCATTTTATTTTTCGCTAGATTGCGGTATCGTACTGCCGGTCGAGGAAATAGAGCAGATTGTTGAGACGACACTACACGCCCTGAGAGCACAAATACTTGAACGAGATGAAGCTGAACGTATTGAACAGGAAGTTCAAATGGCCCTAAAAGCTAAAGACTTGGAAACGGTTAGTTGATGATGGCAAGCAAGAGACAGCCAACATCTGCAATACCAGAGGCGTCGCGTACGCATCTGCGACTTTAGCTTTGTTTCTCGGTTGGGAACGTTCCCAACCGAGAAACAAAGCTTTTGAAAGTCTTATTATGTGTCTGAATTGCACCGGCACCCATACCCCACCCCTTCAAATGGAAACATACGCGAGTGATAGCTTGTCCACTCTGAAATGACGCGCCCTTTACCGCATTTTACGCACACGGTAATGCGGTAGTGGGGCGCGTCATTTCAGAGTGGAAAAGGGGCCGTCCATTAATCACGTGATGTTTTTAGCAACTTTTTAACCCCCCCTTCCCCTCTGGTGATACGTGGTGAGGTTTTAGAGAAACCCCTCCACCCCTACCCAAAGTCGAACCCCCTCCGCCCCTTTCGAGCCTCCCCGAAACGATTAGTTTAACATACGTATAAAAAAAAAGTGTGTAATTATTCAAATTTTGATTTGACCAATTATTTAATTAATTAATTTCTTTTTCCATACTGGCCACTAGACGTCTAACTAATCCAAGTATGTACTACAAATATAATTGTTTATGCACGTATCTTGCAAGTTATGACGTTATCACACAAGTGCTTAGTGAAATAAATAAACAGAAATAATTAAGTATTTTAACAACTGTATTTATGTTACTAACCCGTTTACAATGTTTTAGATATCGAGAACGAACGTCTTGAAACCAGCCCTGGTCAAAAAACCAAGCCGTCCGGCTGAGCCGTTCACAAGAGAGACTTCCAAAGTAGAGTTCAGGTCTTTAATGAGCTTACACATCTCAGGCTCAAGGGCCCCTTCTGACACTAAACTCACGCCGAGCCGTGTTTGCATAGCTCCAGAAGAACTACACATATCTTCGACAACCTCTTTTACCTCTGACCTGACGACCAAGCAAAGCGTCTTGACAACAGGGGAACGGCAATTGTTAATAAGCCGTATTCGTACAAGTATTTTGGCACATGATAAAGAAATCCAATCAGGTACAGCAGTTCAGTCTGGAGACTCAGTCCTCCCACCAGAAGAACCTGAACAGAAACCAGAGGAAAAAGACGCAGCTGATTAGAGGCCACCTAAAGCGACATTCACAAGTGTTTTTTTTTTACCTTTTGAATTGTATCCTTTCCTTGGGAATGGAGACCTAGCGTGTTGTTTAAAAAACCCCTCGCGATGGTTAGGTCAGCTTTCCTCGTTTTTCTACGATGGCCCTAGTGAACTCTTACACCATATCCTGTATCGATTGACCTATCAGTAGTTTTTAGGTATGCTAAACACATTTTATTCCGTACCGACCCGTACTTACTACGGTGGTAGCTCGCGAAATTTTCTTAAGTTTTTTGCAATTTGCAAGTCAGTGTCAGGTTGTACCTTGATCGAATCAAATCAAAAACTTTATTTCGAGCCAAGACTCATAAAGGGTTAAATTCAATTCAAAAGTCATTTATTCAAACTAGGCTGAGAATCAGCACTTTTCGAACGTCACAATTACATAAGACAGCCCCCCAGAAACGCCTGCCCTTCACCACTTCCTAGTGCTTTAGCTAGGAAGAAGAAGTGGCGCAACAAACTCCCCAGAAGCACTGTTGTCTGTTCAGTTAGAGAAAAAAAAATTGATTCTATACAAGAATAGTATGCAAAATAATTTACATTACTCAACACAAAACATTAAATAAAATGATTTGCCATAATGTCAGCTGGCACACGCCAATATACCAACAAAAACATCGAAATCTATTAGTAGCATTAGGTTAGTAGCATTGTCCTTAAAACTACGTGTAAGTAAACAAAACAATACGGTGACACATGTAACTGACACCAGTGAATTATCTACGCACAGTCCACTCTGTCAGCTATCATTTTCAGAACCCTGTTGTGGGTGGCCATGACTCGTGCCACCATTGACGCGGAGACTTGATCCCGTCATCTTGATGCTCACGATGCAGCGCGCTTGCGCATTATAATATAAAAACAATTAAAAAATTATTCACAACCCAAATATGTAGTAGGTAACATAATTATAGGTAATCATTAGAATCATTAATAAATACATCATATACAATTAAATGAGCAATATTTGTATAAATTAATATTTCTTATCACGTTCTCGAAAACGGCTCTAACGATTTCGATGAAAGTTGCAATATCTGGGAAAATTCGTTTTCTCTATTTCCACAGCCTCGGGAATGTGATACAACGTTGGTATACCTGGACGATATGTTTATATATTTTCACCCGAACAGAGCTTGGTCGACCACGTATCTCTCTTTATGTTAGATTTGTTCTCAAATGCCATGATTTCATGAATAGTCATTCAATGGAACAAATCTAACTTGCGAGGGCTGTATTAATGATTCAAATTAGGTATTAGTAGTTCTGCGAACAGAACCTGGACCTCGCGAGCACAAACTTTTTTGTAAAAATTAATAAACCACTAAAGTTATTAAAAACGAGATATTTATATATCCTGTTTTAAATAACTTTAGTAGTGAAAATAACTATATCACTTTAAAATCCTTTGTTTAATATCCAACATAAAAAAAAACCCGACTGCGGCTGTTGGTTACTAAAAAGCATACGGCAAGACGATAATTAAACAGAAATAAACTAACCCAAAGACTTCACTTTTAAAGCTACTTTATTACACCTAGGAAAACTCAGTCGCACAAAAGGTTCGACGGGACGGAACCATTTGGCGAGCGAATACGACAGTGCGATCTAGCGGTGTACAGTAGCGCCATCTAGTGACGTTATTATAAAACTTTTTAGTTAGCTCTAGTTCTGTGATGAGAAGTTGGTCCCAGGTGCTCCATCAATCCCTAGTAGTTAAAAGACCGATTCCACTGGTAGAAATCTAAAACTGAAGAATTTACTGCATTTTTAGGAGCTATTCTGCTCATCATGCCGAAAATCCTCATCAGATCTTCACGAAATTTTTATGAGACCAACTTAAAGTTCCTAAGTACCTTACAAATAAAAAAAGAACCATAACGGCAAAAAATCTATAAAGCCGTAAGACCTATAAACCAAGTTTCGTCCACATCGGTTGTAAAATACGACCAGTCGGTCGATTCTGTAAAAATATTAACGTGAAGCTTAGGTGAAGTGAGCGTGAAGTGAGCTGTCATTGCCACAGAATCGACCGGCAGGATGCTAGGGATTAACACTATTGACAGCTCACTTCTCGCTCACTTCACCTAAGTTTCACGGTGATATTTTTACAGAATCGAACGGGAGAAATACCAACTAGTTGACACACGAATGCAAATTTTGCCAGACTTGAAGCAGAGACGCTTCGCTCGCTCGGACAATAATAATTCTGTAAATAAGTACTATTATAGTATAACAATGTCCATACTAACCGTAATACTACTATTAATATAATTCTACTGCTTTGTATGTGTATTTTGTCTTTTTTGTTTTAATGTGCATTTTTTTTGTGTAATAAAATCAATTTTTCTTTATTTTTTTCTTTCTTTATAAACATAATAAACTTTTTATGGTAGCGAAACATATTTTGATCAAGATATAACCTCACACTGACCTGCAAATTGCCGTAAGAAAATTTTAATCTCGCGGGCTACCACTACGGATCCACCATAATAATATTATTTAATGCATTTATTATCATTAATAAAAATGTTGGTTGCTTTGTAATTTCTTATTTCATTGGTTGGCAAACAACTTCATGGCAGCTAAGTGCAGGCCTCGGCCGCTTATGCGACGGTTTCCTAGAAGAGCGATAACCGCACTTTTATCGGCCGTTGTGTCGGCTGTCATGAAAATGATGACAGCAGAAAAGATTTTAATCGTTAGACTGGCCCTACCGCGTCAAAAGATAGTCGCGTTTGTTTTGTTTTGACACCTCTGACACACAATGACGCATTGACATGTGAGTTCTATTGACATGCGGCTGACTTCTAGAGTTCCTTATAATAAAAAACAGACTTTTTTGCCTGAAAATAGTTGAATGAAAATATGCTCTGCTAACTTTCGCTAAGCAGATATTTTTTTCCAAAATTAAAATTTTAAAACTGATTTAAGTGCACAGTGTCACCACTGCGCACTGTGCATCTGAATCTAAGGAAGGAGAAATCCAATAGCAACTATAGAGTTCACACTATAGTTGCTTAAGCTTTTCCGAAAGAGTTCTTCTGACCTAAATCTAAAAAAAAATATTGACATTTTACTAGAAAAGACATTAATTTTGGTAAAATATCGTTGAATGACGTTATTTGTTATGTGATAGATTCTTTGGGCTATAATTAGTACCCAAGATCCCAGTAACAGAAAACACAACAAAATGAAAGCAGAAGACTCACAAAATGATTAACAGAGCCTTGTGAAAAAGAAAGGATTTCTCCTAAATCGAGATTTCATTCAGTGTTTAAGTTAGTAGGATCAAAAACGAATTAATTAGGACTGAGAAGCAGGAACTCCTTGGTTTCTGGTGGACTTATAACAGAACAATCCGACAACATGAAATAGGAACCCAGAAAGCTCACTCAGGTATCAGCAGAGCATCGTTGAAAACTTAAATCAGAAGATAATAAGTTTTTATTCAGTGTTTCAGTAAAAAGGATTTTAAAAAACTGAGTAGTACTGAGGAGCCGGTACTCCTCGTTTCTTCATGCACCTATAATAGGATAATGCAAAAACATGATTAAGTAATCCAAATCTTTCACTCAAGTGATGATAATGAAGCATGGGTGAAGCTTTGAGTACTTACGTTGAAATTGATATTTAATTCAATTTATCAGTAAGAAATATTTAAAAAAACTGAGTAGTAATGAGGAACAGGAACTCATCGTTTCTTGATGTACCTACCTATAATATGATAATGCGGAAAAATGAATAAGTAATCCAGAACTGTCACTCAAGTATCAGCAGAGTAGGGGTAAAAATATTGGTGAGTTGTAATTTATATAAAATTTTGTGTATCAGTAAGAAATATTAAAAAAACAAAATTTTTAGCACTGAGAAACAAGAACTTTTCGGTTTCTGATGCATCTATAAAAGAGTTATCCGAAAACATGAAACAAGAATCCAGAACTATTGGTGAGTTGTTGTAAAAGGCAAGGCAGAGAAAGTTGATTGGTCATTTCGCGCACTCGGACAGTAATCCTGCGCGGACATACTTAATGATGTGATATTAAGCGAGAATACGAGTTTTTTTTTGCAATTAGGTACTAACGTTCGCATTCTGCTGCTCCTGCATAATGTTTCGCCTACGCCTGTCATCCTGTACAACTAATAGTGAGTCGCGTTTACAAATTACACTCAACGCGGAACTGGATTTACTGGATTCTGGTGCATTCACTCTCATTGACACTTTATGCGTCTGCTTAATAACCTGTAATCATCGATTTACATCAATGCCTGTAATCAATGTAAAGATTTGTTGTTGTTCGACTAGTAGCGTCAGCTTCGCCTGTAGCTGATGTCAAATGCACTGCCCAAGTGCACTGCGATCATCCACTGCGCTCACGCACTGCGCAGACCGGAAGTGCTCAGGTCCTAGGGTAAATCGCGCTCTCACAAATGATTTCAAATCAATTAAAATATTAAGTGGCTGTGGAGCAGGACCAGCATTAAGCCAAGCATTTTTAGCTATGATATAATCATCCAACTTATAATATGCTTGTCTACATAGTGTGCGTTTAATGCATGTTTTAAATTTCTTATCATTCAGTTGAAGACTATCGATTGGTATTTTATTATAACATTTTACACAGTACCCCATAAAAGAAGTGTGCACTTTATACAATCTGAAACGTGGTTGATCTAATTTGTTCCTATTTCTAGTGTTAAAATTATGCCTGTCACTTTTATCTTACTAAAAAGATTTAGATTTTTCCGAACATACATAATGTTTTCATATATATATACTGACAAGGTACCGTCATGATGTTAATTTTCTTAAACAGTTCCCTTAGAGATTCGCGTCTGCGGAGGTTATATATGGCTCTGACAGCCCTCTTTTGCAGAATAAAGATAGAATTAATATCTGCAGCCCGTCCCCACAGCAAAATACCGTAAAACATGATGCTATGAAAGTAACTAAAATAGACCAGTCTCGCGATATCCACGTCTGTTAGTTGGCGGGTTTTCCAAACAGCGTAAGCGGCTGAACTGAGCCGCCCTGCAAGTGATGTTAAGTGAGGACCCCACTGTAGGTTTGAGTCAAGCGTGATCCCCAGGAAAACCGTTTTTTCGACGAATTCTAGTGTCTCCCTATTCAGTACAACATGACATTCACTACTTCTAACATTTGGTAACGCGAATCTTATGCATTTAGTTTTCTTCTCATTTAAAACCAAATTATTTACAGTACACCAATTATGGACCTTAAGCATAGCGTTATTTACTTCGTCAAGCTCCTGTGCATGTCTGTTTATCTTAAAAATCTGTGATGTGTCATCAGCAAATAACACCAATTGTGGTCGGTTTTTCAGTAAATGAGGTAAATCATTTATATATACTAAAAAAAGGAAGGGACCCAAAATCGAGCCCTGTGGTACACCCATTTTGACTTTTAAAACCCAATGAATAAACACCGTTTATTTGAACTTGCTGCAGTCTATCATTCAAATATGATTTTACTAAGCTAAGCGCAAGTTTACCCAGTCCGTAATGCTCAAGTTTCAAGAGCAGTGTTTCGTGATTCACGCAATCAAATGCCTTGGATAGGTTGCAGAAGATGCCTATTGCATCTTGTGCCTCTTCCCATGCGTTAAAGATGTGTTTTAATAAGGTGACACCGGCGTCGGTTGTGCAACGTCCTTTGGTGAAACCATACTGTTGCTCATGTAGGATATTATTACGATTACAATAATGGAGCATTTGATTTAACATTACTTTTTCAAACACCTTGCTGAAAACCGGCAAAACCGATACGGGTCTATAATTATTAGTGTCTTTGCTGTCCCCGAATTTGAATAGTGGAATAACTTTACTGTGCTTTATTAGATCCGGGAATACCCCTTGATCTACACACAAATTAAATATTAAAGCTAAATAGGGTGTAATTGTCTCAATAATTGATTGACAAACTTTAGTAGACATACCCCACAGATCTTCGGTAATTTTGATCTTGAGTTGCTTAAAAGCCTTTTCAGCCTTTACAACGACCACAGGGTTTACATGTTTAGATTTCACGGGAAAGGCTGAAACATTGGCTCTTAGTAAATCAATAGCAAATAAGGGGGAGGAATTTAAAGTTTCTGTAGTTTTAATTGGAATATTGGTAAAGAAAGTTGCAAATTCCTGAGCAACATCAATGTTGTCGCTAATGAGACCGCGGGAAGTGTCAAGTGTGTAATCAGTATTATGTCTTTTGTTCTTGTTCGTGAGACTAGCGCAGACGTTCGATTTTTTACACAAATAAGAAAAAAGGAAATGTGTTAATGTCACCCACTAAATAATAATAGAATAAAAGAGAGTCAATTCCATCAGAAAAGAGCAAAACTAAGCAAAATTATTCTGTGATCTAGAAGTCGACTCGACACAGCGCCGGGCGGCGGCACGGTTCTGAACGAAAATTTCCGTTCGAGTGCGGCAGGGGAGTAAAAATGAATACAGCGCTGCGTTCGGGATGACGTCATTTGGTTATTTCCGTTCTGAATGACCCAAATGTACGGTTCAATTTCCGAAACGGACGTCAGGTTGTTTTTCCTTCGGAAAATGTATATATGTAATTTTATCAATGAGATTAGATAATTATCAGTGGTCAGCCTAGACACAACCCAGGGAAGGATCATTTCAGACATGCGATAATATTCAACTCTTAGGCCATGCATTATGGGTTGTTCAGACAGACACGGTGACGGTTGCGGTCAGTGCCGGTTTTACCATTACAGGTGCCCTGGGCGAGATTTCTGCGGCGCCCCTCTCCACTCTTGGACTCTTGGAGTAGAGACGGGCGAAAATTTTTAGCACTCCGCCTCGTTTTTTTTATATTTTTTATTAATCAAAACAAGAACAAAAAAACAGACATTTGGTTAATCTTTTGTCCATCTATACAGAAATATGAGATATTTTGTTGACTTATGCAGGATCCAAGAGCGAGCATAGCGAGCTCGAAAGTGTTTGCACCTCGTTTCGGATAGGATTTTTTTTTTTTTTTATATCTTAGAACAAAAAAAGACATGTACTTGGCTAGTTTTTTTATTAGGTTTTTGGCAGGGCAGTACCGTTTTTACATTTTTTTAATTATTTAGGTATTTAAATTTTATACATTTTATTGACAAGTTTTATTTTTAACATGTAGCTAGGTGGCTTTTATTTTAATTTTTAAGCACTATTTTAATGATGGTTTTATTTTCTTACGGCGAGGTAAGGCGAGGCGTGGATGGCGCGAGGATGAAATGTTTGTTTTGCATGTAGGTACATTCTAGCTATGTAAAATGTATGCCAATAAATTATATAGTTTTGGAAAGTGCTCATCAAGGCAGTTGGATACCTATATTGTAATAAAAGAAGTTATTTTTTTTCATAATATGTAAGTATGTCACTCGGGATTATTTAAGGATTCTAACGATACGCCAAGCATCCTTATCTGATCAGGCATTACAAAGTTATGGTGGAACAAAGAAACTCACATACATACATATACGTTTATGAACCATGAAAACATTCCTTTCTGGGCGTCGTGTAAAAACTGGAGTTACTTTGTCGACCCATGCAGACAGCAAAAAATAAAAAATTTAAGTACCCGACATTTTTCTTTTGACCGTTCATGCTGAAGAAGGAGTCGGTAACTTTGTCAACATAAGCAGAAAAGTTTGAGAATTCAGAGAATGTAGGATACAAAGGGAGGTAAGCGAGCTCAATTTTTTCTAACTCAACAAAGTCCCTTTTACTTACTGATAACCTATTTGGTTCTTGTTAGGGATTTGATTTAAAAGAATCTACTCTTCAGGCACTAGTGGTGAAAGGGCGCCTCTTCAAAGCGAAGGCAACGGCCTTCGGCGCCCCTTCACCCCTGGCGCCCTGGGCGGTCCTCCGACCGCGCCCTACCCTAACGCCGGTACTGGTTGCGGTCGTGGTACAGTTGCAAATCATAGTTATGTTGGTTCTCGCTCGGTTTCGCCACAATCTTTTAATAGAGCCATGTCGTTCTGTACCTGTGCTGGATGATACTACATTCATGAATTTTCTCATTTTATTTGTCTGTGGAATTTATCTTTGTCATTCACTCTTCTCTTCTATTTTGTATTTTAATATCTATGGTTTTTTTATGTGGTTGACTGACAAGACCTCAAGTTTTGCAAAATTATTATTCATTTTATTTATTCATTGATTTCAAGTTGAATTACTAGTGATTTTGTAACAAATAAACAACAGAAGTGATAGTAATTGTACTGGTGGTCAATTTCGTACATTAACTTTCTTGTGATTATGTTTAAAATAAGTTTGATTTATTATTTGGTATTACTTTTCATTTGAGCTGCTTTATTGTGCTAATTCTCAAGAAATAATTTTACATCGATGTGTAAATAAATATATAAATTGGGCGTTAACTCAACTGGCACATCTTTCTTTCGTTGATTGGAAATTCACTAAGTTGCTTGGGAAAATAATGCCATGTACGCTCCAGATAATAGAAGAAAGGAACCCAGAGATGTTATTTACCGCAGTAATTCAAGTCTTGACTTGATATATGCTGAGCATCCCTCGGGGAATGGCTTGCGACGGGAGTACGGAAGTCATGGTTCAATTGACGTAATTGGAGGCGCTAACGAGCGGTTACCCGCCATGGTACACAGCTACAGCGGTGTGTCGGCACCGGACAAGACGCCAGGCCTTAGCCGCGCCGTCGATAGGATCGCTGATGGCCTTGCCAGCGACCATGCAGATGGACCACCATCTAGATCAAGTGCCAGTCCAAAACCTAGGCTCAAATTGAATAAACTTTGGGGTGGAGCAGCTCCTGTGTTAAACCGTCCGCCTTTAGACGATAGTAGCCTCTCTGCCGTAACGGATGGTAACAAAAGAAAGCAGTTTGCACATTATGACTGCCAGTCACTCCTGGCTAACCTTAGTTATGCTGCTGAGATCCGAGGAGCGTTGCTGAGTAGGCGTCGTAATACTACGACAGGAGCATCTGCTGCATCTTTGCTTGCAACTCGTGGACTACCTCCAGGAGATGATGCTGTGCCAGACACAGGCGATGGAAGATCAAATGAGTTGTTAGAAAGCTGTCCATTCTTCAGGAATGAATTAGGAGGTAAGACACTTGTTTTACCATCTTAAGAATTGTAAAATCATAAAGAAACATATAATACAAAATAAATCATTCCAAAACTTATATACACTTGACCGTGTATTTCAATCCTATACTTCTTTTATTTTAGTTGCCTATTTGTACCTAATGATCTCTACAAAATAAACGAACATAATAAAACCTATACATAGAAATACAACACTAAGGTCCCCGTCACGAGAAGCTATAAATTTTGTAAACGCAGAACTTCTACTAAGTTATGTAGCGAAACAAATAATCCCAAATTCAAACAACTCAAAGTAACATAAGTGTAATACAAAAGTAACGAGTAATTTCACTGGGTTGGGTAAAATTTTAGCTATATAAAGCGCTAAAGATTAGACAACAGCAAGATCGTTCGTTTCGAAACACACGTATGTTACTTTGAGTTATTGAATTTGGGATTGTTTGTTGTTAATTGAATTGTCGCTATGTAACTTAGTTCTTTGTTTACAAAATTTATAGCTTCTCGAGACGGGGACTTTAATAAGTATGTAGGAGTCATAATTATCTTTTTGCATTGCTTTTTACTTACCACAAAATAACCATTGTGTCATCTGTGAATCAGGTGACACAAATTATGCTCTCACACTTTGACATTGTTATTGGAAGAATGTATTATTTATGAGTCATAGTTGACACCATAAAAACAGTAATATCCATGTTTTTCTCCATATCATACCCATGTATTTTATGATGTGGTTTATTGACTGAAGACTTGTAAACAAGTTTTGCAATAGTAATTGAATATAACCCACCTATTTTGTTAATATTGAATGTTGTATATGTGTAAGTATGTAAGAGCACAATTGTGTGTAAGTAGCGACAGGAAGACACTCAATTGTCTGTACGCACCATGATAGCCTGTTTCCCTCAGCTGACTTACAATTGGTGCAGGATGCCAAGCGGTTTACATAATGTAACAACATATTCTACAGTTGCCTTTCATACAGGAGAAAATTACTGGTGCAATATGAACACATCACATTCAATTATTTTTTATAATGAGTTATACATACAAATATTAAATTATTATAACTCAAATGCAAAAAATAAGCAATTTATTAATTTTCAATACACAAGAAATTGCCACAAATTATTTGATATTGCAATTGCCATGTAGAAATTAATTTTACCACCCATACACCTTGTTGCACAAAGACAAACATTAACGCCCCATTATGTAATTGATCATTAGTACTAATGATTTCAATAATTGCTTTGAAAAACCATTAAGATAGAGTCTAATGTTGCTTTCTGCAACAAGATAATGGAAGATTAGTATTATTTAATGATGACTTTAAAAGTTAAAGTTCGTTTCTGCAACTGGCTGATAGTTGAGTTATATTTTATGTACAATACAATACATATATTATAGCTATATAATTATTACTAGCTATGAATGCAATGTTACTTGTCTCCTTGTGGTCAACTAGTTCTAATTGCTTACTACATTGCAAACATTTTATGCTTCCATTCAATATAACTTATTCATTAATGCAACAATTACTGCACAGCCAGTTAGTCATGCGTTAACGGTGTACACTTGCCAACATAAAGAATAATCAATTAGATACTTAGATTAAATAAATTTTAAATTAAAAGTAACGAGATTATAACTGCATAAATTCACCTGCATTAGGTAACCTTTCTAATGAATTTGCTGATACACCTAAGTTAAGTTGGAGACATTCAAAGTCAGTAACTCTGTACTGATTTCATATTTAAGAGCGTTTAAAAAAGGCATTTGGTAACTTTCCAAATACTTTTTCTACATCTAAATCTAAATATTCGGTTTCACGATATTAATTATTGCATTTCATAATCAGTATTTTAGTTCACTAGTTAGCCACATTTCCATACAGTAATTTTGCCAAATTAATCAAAACAGTTAAATATTTGGCAGCTATTGGCGACGTTGCCAACTTTTAGGCTATACGCTCATAACTTAATCTGTAGGTAAATAATATTTTCTAACATTTTTTTTTTGTTATTTATTGTACAGCCTGATTCAAACTTAATGGGGGCTCGGATCATGAGGCGAGTGGCTGCGCAGTAACGAATTAATGTGTCAGCGGGGGTAAGGGGTGCTGTACTGCGAAGCGAGTGGCTAAGTTCCGAGCCGCCATTAAGTTTGAATTGAAATAGACATTTTCATCAGTTTCATTCTATGACATTTCTGTCTCTTATTATGAGTTATAGGAAGGCGGACAGGAGGATTACTGCTAAGTCATTAATTCTGTAGGTTAAAGTTAGTTATTTAACCCTAATTCTAGAAATAAATGTGAGTACCTATGTAAAGTACTCACATTTATTCCTAGAATTAGGGTGCCTTTCCTCTTGGGATGTGCTATGCAGTTATGCTGCGAGGATGTGAAAGCTAAGCTACGAAACTATTTGACCGTTTCAACGAATGCTAAACTGTGTAGCGGAGCGAGTAAGATGTGCTATGAGATGCGCAGCTCGAGCCATACGATGCATCGACAGTAGGGAGGCAGCGGGAGCGGCTGCGGCTGCTCTGCACATAGCTACACCACTCGTGCATCCATAGCACACATCCTCCCATATAAACAACATAGCTTAGTTGAACCCCAGTTCCACCAGTGCTAAGCTATGTGGACCAATAAATATGATTGGTGGATATCAAACACATCCATAGCAATGTAGCATAGCACATCTCTGGTGGAAAGGTACCCTTAATGGTCCTTATTTGTGTCCATAACCATTTGCAAGTACATCCTTTTTTGAAAGGCAACTTTTCATGATTTTATTGAAATTAGATACATACTGTATTGAACTGTACTCAACACAGTATAATTTACATCCACTTTTTATAGAAAAATTGTTGCACTTTCATTTATTACTGCTTCTTGTTAAGAAAATTTGTCATTAACACAAGTGAAAATGAATAGTAGGTGAAATTCTAATAACACTTCAATGTATGACTAAATAATTTCCATTAATCAATTATATGCTAAGTGGAGATACAGCTTATATTCAAGAGCTTACAAGCTAATATAAAAATGATTCATAACTTTTATATTTTTATCTTACAAGGAAGTTTCTGGCAAAACCGACAAGGGTTCTCTTGTTATGCCACTTTGATAAAAAAGTCTCAGTCTCATTTAGTGCAAATATAATGTAGTAAACTGAAATCATTGTCAAGGTTTAGGAAACCTCAGCGTTCCAAATTTCCAATTTTAATAAAATCAAATGTTTTTGTGTTGCACTGCATGCTGTATAAAAATTTAACCAAAAAGCAAGTCAAAATGTTCCAACTCACAAAATCCACACCCCCATCCAAATGAAAAAAAAAAAAACAAAAATAAAAAAACACAAAAACAACAAAACAAACAAACAGAAATATAAAAATTAACTCTCCTATTCAAAAAAAGATCTAAATAATAAACATTTTAATTCAAAAACATAAGCAATTAATTGTTGTAATAATATATCAATGCCAATGCCCCTAATTTATGGTATTGTCCATTTTCAGGTGAAGAAGAACGTTGTGTGTCACTATGTTGGAAGACCGCTCGCGGCGCTATACTTGGCCAGGCAGGAGGCTGGCACCGTCCACGCGCCGCCTACGGGATATCTATGCTGGAGTTCCCTCCAGGACACACACATTGGCGTCATGGTTGCCCATTTGCCAAATCCCTGTCACCATTCCCAATAGAGAGCCAAGATCTCGGCGCTTTATACTATAGGAACTACTTCTACAATCAACGTGAGTTATTCAGTTTTCTTTTCTGTGCATTCTGCTGTCATTTTCGTAGAAAATGTATACCATAATCGCTTTGTACAAATTAATCTACTACTATAATTTTAGATTGACTTCTAAAAAGGAGGATGTTATCAATTGGGATGTAATTTTTTTTAACCTATTTTCGGGCATAACTCCGTCATACATAGACCGATTTTTGAAAGGATTGGTTAAAAGGGTATGCTCTCCTCAGGTAGTCCCATATAAATTTTATTAACTTTGCTTGGGTACTTTTTAAGTTGGCTATAATACGTATTTTCCCCACTTAGTCTACATGGATGATATTATAATATATTAATATGTTATATTATAATAACTTCCTGTCACTTTTATTTTACATAGCAGGCTATTCGAATTTGTGCGGGGTAAATACCACAACTAAAAAGCGAAAAATAAAAACTTTGTACAAATAAAAAACAAACGACTTGACTTATAATGTTTTTTTTATTCGCAGTTAAATTACTAGAATGTAATGACAGGTTAACTTATTATAACACTCTCTACATTGCCCTTCCGAAAAGGGCCACTTGGACACCCCTTTCAATAAATCATTATATTTGATTTCACATAGTATTTTTTTTTCCTGAAAAACAAATCATAACCTATCATTAGTTGTGCACTGTAATCAAAGGATGTATTGCTCTTTTCCCATAGCTCATCAAAATTGGTTTGGAATGGATGAGAATCTCGGACCCGTCGCGATATCTATAAAGAAGGAGAGGGTAGAGCTTCGTCGTGGGGGTGGCGATGTGTCTGCGCCTGCTTCCCAACTAGCTTGGCAATACCGCCTCATCGTGCGAACTTCCGAACTGCTTACATTACGCGGTTCCGTACTCGAAGACGCGCTGCCCACGGCTAAGCCCAGCAACAACAGCGCAACCTACAACACTAAAGAAACTTTGGAATACATCGCGCCTGAGTTGCAAGTTGGCTGTTTGAGGTATGGCATACACCAATTATTAAGATGCGAGATTAGGTTATATCTCGATCCAAAGTATTTACTAAGTAATCATAATTTGCAAATTGCGTCACACGGAAAGATAAATAAATTGCGTATGTATTTATCTTTTTTTGCTATTGTTATTGGATTTTGAAACGGATATTGAATCTCATACGCAAAACAATATTTTTTTCCCTCTTCAATACCTTCCCCATGTCTTATTTATTTAGTTTTATCGGCAAATAATGACGTATCTTGTTTTTAGGCTTGGTATAAACAATGGTGGGGCAGAGGAGCAACTTTTACGACTAGACGAACAATGTGTCACCAGACACTACAAAGTTGGTGTCATGTACTGCAAGAGTGGCCAGTCGACTGAAGAAGAGATGTACAATAATCAAGAAGCTGGTCCTGCTTTTGTAGAGTTTCTCAAAATGTTGGGCCAGACGGTTCGATTAAAAGAATTTGATAAGTATAAGGCTGGGCTCGACAATAGAACTGACTCCACTGGCCTGTACTCTGTGTTTACGACGTACCAGGGCTGCGACATCATGTTTCACGTGTCGACAATGCTGCCTTATACGCCGAATAACAGACAACAGTTGTTGAGAAAACGCCACATTGGCAACGATATAGTAACTATAGTCTTCCAAGAACCCGGTGCAGCACCATTCACACCGCGGAACATTCGTTCTCAGTTCCAACACGTTTTTGTTGTAGTTAGAGCTATAGATCCATGTACTGAGAATACGCATTATAGTATAGCTGTGAGTCGTGCTAAAGAAGTGCCTTTATTTGGACCTCCGATAAAAGATGGTGCGATTTACCCTAAAGGAGAAGCGTTCACTGACCTACTCTTAAGTAAAGTAAGTAAATAAAATTTGTTTAGAAAAAGCAAAGGATTGAATGGCATTTTCGTCATTATAAATTGTTGATATATTTTTTAGGTTATAAACGGCGAAAATGCTGCAATTCAATCACCAAAGTTTAGTACAATGGCTACGCGCACCCGTCAAGAGTACCTGAAAGATTTAGCGAAGAATTATGTGACTGCTACCACTGTTGAAACTGGACAAAAGTTTTGTATGTAACATTTATTAGTAATATCATATTTATCATTAATTAATTTAAAAAATATAACAATAAAAGACGAATAATCATTGTATATTTTTTCTTTCTCCAGCTATATTCTCATCGTTACTAATGAAAAGCGGCAACAATTCTGCGAACACCAGTTTGATCACGCGAGTGGAAAACTGCACGAATGACGTATTAGTTGGAGGCGCGCTGTGTTTTCACGTGAGTCTCATTATCCACACATCCGAGCAACATACTCTTCGCAGGGTTATAGACACAATAATTATTTCCCTAAACCATTGTTATGTAGTAGTAGTTAATTTTTTTCGGTAACCAAAACTGAATAACTGATAAATGGTGATATTCACTCTGTAAAGCTCCATCTCTCTCTCACGGTGTAACAATGTAACAATGATAAGTATAACCCCGGTAGCACACGTCCGCCGCGAAACCGCAGTAGTTCAATTCAACTGGCTCGCATCATGTCCCGCTACTCGAATTTCGCGTAGCGGAACATGACGCGAGCCAGTTGAATTGAAATACTGCGGTTTCGTGGCGGAGGTGTGCTACTGGCGTAAAGGCGTGTACGCTCGAGCGAACAACACATGGTGAACACGAACATCAAACATTTGGGTCGTACGTGTGGATGTAAATTAGCAAAGCGAACTCGAACACCATACGAACCCAGTGCGACTTGTGTTCGCGCTCAACCGCTCCGCTTTCTTAGTAGCCATGGATTCGAAATTGGATCGCCACGAACATTTTTAACGAACACAGTGTTCGATAGAATAGAATATTTATTTGCCAGAAACATGGTATGTTTACAAAAGGTGTTCGTATTATTGCATAGTGCTACATGTCTCACCGTTTTAACGGTATGCAAATCAAGTTACAATTATTATTACATACAATCATTGAATTAAGCATTCATTTTTAGTTACCATTATTTACATTATATTATTATTAAAATTTTAATCATTATTTCAATTATTATAATACATAAACTTCACACTTCTATTTTTGACATGACATTAAATAAAACAATAAGTTTAACAAAATAACACTTAACTTAAATAATTACATTACTTATGCCTGTATTTTGATACCAGATCAAGAGAAAAAAAAATACAGGGACATTTTACAAAAAACTCATGAATTGAGTAAAAACATTCCTGCAACAGCCACTTTCGTAGTGCCGAACAAAATTTTTGGAAGGGTAGTTGGGTAATTGTATTCGGCAAAGCATTATAAATTAGGGGAGCCATGTAGATACAACTCTTTCGGAAGAGTTGCAACTTAGGAACAGGTATCTCGAAATCTAGATGTGCAGCTTTCCTTTTATTTGTATTATCCCTTCGTTCAAATAATGCAAGATTGGATCTCACAAACTTGGCAACTTCGAAGATATATATGCAGGGTACAGTCAAAAGGTTATGTGACTTAAATATAGGCTTACACGAATCAGACCAATCCATATTAAATACCGTAGCGAATTACTGAACAGACATAGGCATGATACACCATTATGGAGGTTTCTCTCGACGTTAAATTTTTTACCTTTTTGAGCGCAAATACAAATTGGTTAATTTTCTTGCAGATATCGATGTTTGTCATGCGAACAAAGTGTTCGATGTTCATGTTCATGTTCACCATGTTCATGTTCGCTCGTGCGTACACGCCTCTACACGTCATAGTACGTACGGCCCTTGTTTTCGATATGTGCAGTATTGATGGTAATTCATTATTTTAGGTGCAAGTACAAGACGAAGGTGCGAATGGTTCCCTGCTCGACTGCATAATGGGCGTATCAGCTGACACGGTAGTGTTCGTTGAGGATAGTACGCGACAAATTGTTCTAGTTTTACCCACTACTTCGTTACTAGGTGAGTACCTATCCTAAAATCTATGTCACGACGTCATACATAAGCGTTAATATAATATATAATTGATTGAACGAGGCATCCTCAGGATGGCGATTGATTTGTTGTGAACCCGGACCCGACGTGTGGATACGTCAAGCGTCGAGAGCAGTGTAGTGTAGGTGCAATGCTGTAGATGCCTCGTTGTGAGGTGAAACACGTGTCGATTTCTTACAGGGTTCTTTATGACTCTTTAAGAACAGTTACGCGGATTAGGTTACTAAATATACGTCGTCTATTGTATTTCACCATTCGTATTGATTTTGACCTCATTTTCGGCATAGGTATCCCGAAAGGCATAAAAATAGCACCTATGTCGAACAATTTGATTTCACATGGCCACAGTCAGTTCAGTAAGTAACTTGGTTGGGGAAGTAGGCGGAGTCTATATTCCAATATTGACTTATGTGCCAGTCCTTGAGCAATCTAATCCATATAAACTAACACTGGGCGACACTTAAATTAATACCTAAAGCTCAAAACACACACAAAGCGGATTCGTGTCGGGCGCGGGTCAGGACGGGACGGGAGTATGGCGTCCTTGTATATATTGTAATTCCTTTTATTATATGGATATCAGTCCACGAAAAGCGTGCACGCCTGTCCGGCTCCCACTCCCGACCCGCTCCACGCCCGACCCGGGCACGCGTTTCGTGTAGTATATATACAAGTATTTATAATACAAAGAATTACAATATATACAAGCCCGCCGTACTCTCGTCCGACCCGCGCCCGAGACGCACCCTGTGTGTGTTGAGCTTAAATAAAAGTGCGTTGTTCAATTTTAAAGTTGTTTCGTCTACCTTTAGTGAAAACGGGCATAACTGTTACTTATAAAACATATGCCGTAACTCCGTAAGTGTCCTGATATAGTGATGTATATGTGTCCAGGCTGGGTGGTGGGCGGCGGCTGGACGCGCGTGTACTACCACCGCGGCGAGAGCGTGCGCCTGCGCGGGCCCGCCGGCCTGCTGCGCCGCCTGGCCAGCGTGGCGCCGCCGCACGCGCACACGCTGCACGAGATCACGCTGGAGCGCGGCACCAACCCGCAGCTCGGTAACTATCTAGAAAGAAAGCAAAATTGTTTTATTGCTATTACACTCTACTATGTATTAAGTATCGCTCCCTTTAACATGTGACATTAACAAAGCCGTGCAGCACCTTTCGCTTCTATTTAAATATGCCACAACTTATCTTTTCCTTACCAATCATTTTCAGCGCAATTATTGTGGGGAAGTCAAGATGACGTTTCTTATGACACTTCTCTTTTGTTAACTTCCTGAAGGAGTAATAACCCCTCTGAGCAGTTTCTAACAACATTTTCCTTCCCAGGTTTTCACGTCCAACCAGACGGTCTAGTAACGCTAGTAGAGAGCACTGGTTGCGCCGCCCGCGCCGGTATCAAGCGCGGCGCTCGGCTACTAGAGGTGTGCCGCGCCGCCGTAGTCGCACTACACCACGACCAGCTTGTTGACTTGCTGAAGACATCCGACCCTGTTACGGTGAGCGAACGAATATACATTGGGTTCTTGTTAGGTTTTCTTACCTAACGTGTTCCAATGTCCGACGTCTGTCACAAAGGCTAAATAGCTTTATTGAAATTTTCACAAACTATGTATTACCTATCTGTGACTTCTGTCATGAACATGGCAAAATTGTGAAAAATAATAAAGAACCTCGTTTTTATTTGCAGTGCGCGAGGCCAGCTAGCATTTTTTATTTGTTGGAATTGCTTTCATGCGTGACTTATATTTTGATGGTCTAAAATATTAAATTCTACTGTTATAGGTGACGGTAACATTCGCGGCGAGTTCCAAATGCCAGTGCGAGGCAGGTCTAGAGGAGTGGGCGCCACTAGCACGCGCGGACGCGCAGCAGCCGGGCCGGCCGCGCCGCGCCTACGAGCGCGGACACTCGCCGCCGCGCTCCGACAGCTCCGGCTACGGCACAGGTACGACCACACACTAGCGCGCGCGGACGCGCAGCAGCCGGGCCGGCCGCGCCGCGCCTACGAGCGCGGACACTCGCCGCCGCGCTCCGACAGCTCCGGCTACGGCACAGGTACGACCACACACTAGCGCGCGCGGACGCGCAGCAGCCGGGCCGGCCGCGCCGCGCCTACGAGCGCGGACACTCGCCGCCGCGCTCCGACAGCTCCGGCTACGGCACAGGTACGACCACACACTAGCGCGCGCGGACGCGCAGCAGCCGGGCCGGCCGCGCCGCGCCTACGAGCGCGGACACTCGCCGCCGCGCTCCGACAGCTCCGGCTACGGCACAGGTACGACCACACACTAGCGCGCGCGGACGCGCAGCAGCCGGGCCGGCCGCGCCGCGCCTACGAGCGCGGACACTCGCCGCCGCGCTCCGACAGCTCCGGCTACGGCACAGGTACGACCACACACTAGCGCGCGCGGACGCGCAGCAGCCGGGCCGGCCGCGCCGCGCCTACGAGCGCGGACACTCGCCGCCGCGCTCCGACAGCTCCGGCTACGGCACAGGTACGACCACACACTAGCGCGCGCGGACGCGCAGCAGCCGGGCCGGCCGCGCCGCGCCTACGAGCGCGGACACTCGCCGCCGCGCTCCGACAGCTCCGGCTACGGCACAGGTACGACCACACACTAGCGCGCGCGGACGCGCAGCAGCCGGGCCGGCCGCGCCGCGCCTACGAGCGCGGACACTCGCCGCCGCGCTCCGACAGCTCCGGCTACGGCACAGGTACGACCACACACTAGCGCGCGCGGACGCGCAGCAGCCGGGCCGGCCGCGCCGCGCCTACGAGCGCGGACACTCGCCGCCGCGCTCCGACAGCTCCGGCTACGGCACAGGTACGACCACACACTAGCGCGCGCGGACGCGCAGCAGCCGGGCCGGCCGCGCCGCGCCTACGAGCGCGGACACTCGCCGCCGCGCTCCGACAGCTCCGGCTACGGCACAGGTACGACCACACACTAGCGCGCGCGGACGCGCAGCAGCCGGGCCGGCCGCGCCGCGCCTACGAGCGCGGACACTCGCCGCCGCGCTCCGACAGCTCCGGCTACGGCACAGGTACGACCACACACTAGCGCGCGCGGACGCGCAGCAGCCGGGCCGGCCGCGCCGCGCCTACGAGCGCGGACACTCGCCGCCGCGCTCCGACAGCTCCGGCTACGGCACAGGTACGACCACACACTAGCGCGCGCGGACGCGCAGCAGCCGGGCCGGCCGCGCCGCGCCTACGAGCGCGGACACTCGCCGCCGCGCTCCGACAGCTCCGGCTACGGCACAGGTACGACCACACACTAGCGCGCGCGGACGCGCAGCAGCCGGGCCGGCCGCGCCGCGCCTACGAGCGCGGACACTCGCCGCCGCGCTCCGACAGCTCCGGCTACGGCACAGGTACGACCACACACTAGCGCGCGCGGACGCGCAGCAGCCGGGCCGGCCGCGCCGCGCCTACGAGCGCGGACACTCGCCGCCGCGCTCCGACAGCTCCGGCTACGGCACAGGTACGACCACACACTAGCGCGCGCGGACGCGCAGCAGCCGGGCCGGCCGCGCCGCGCCTACGAGCGCGGACACTCGCCGCCGCGCTCCGACAGCTCCGGCTACGGCACAGGTACGACCACACACTAGCGCGCGCGGACGCGCAGCAGCCGGGCCGGCCGCGCCGCGCCTACGAGCGCGGACACTCGCCGCCGCGCTCCGACAGCTCCGGCTACGGCACAGGTACGACCACACACTAGCGCGCGCGGACGCGCAGCAGCCGGGCCGGCCGCGCCGCGCCTACGAGCGCGGACACTCGCCGCCGCGCTCCGACAGCTCCGGCTACGGCACAGGTACGACCACACACTAGCGCGCGCGGACGCGCAGCAGCCGGGCCGGCCGCGCCGCGCCTACGAGCGCGGACACTCGCCGCCGCGCTCCGACAGCTCCGGCTACGGCACAGGTACGACCACACACTAGCGCGCGCGGACGCGCAGCAGCCGGGCCGGCCGCGCCGCGCCTACGAGCGCGGACACTCGCCGCCGCGCTCCGACAGCTCCGGCTACGGCACAGGTACGACCACACACTAGCGCGCGCGGACGCGCAGCAGCCGGGCCGGCCGCGCCGCGCCTACGAGCGCGGACACTCGACGCCGCGCTCCGACAGCTCCGGCTACTCCGACCGCACTTATCGACGTGGAATCGGCTCGATCCAATCACGTATATTCCCCATTGTACCATATTTGTTGAACCGAAACGAGAACAAGAGCACATAAAGCTCCTTTTAAACAGCTCAACCCGATTCTGCGTCGATAAGTGTAGTCAGTCCCTTAGTGCTCATATACATGAGCGGCACGTTGCCAACGGCAGAGACAACTGCAGCCGTTGCTTCTGCCGTTGGCATGTTCCGCTCGTGTATATGAGTACGTGCTCAAATACACGAGCGGCACTAGCTGTACCGTGCATTAGGCCTCATACTTAATATAAAATTTGTCGTTATTTATTGTATTCGGACCATTGCGATATCTTGAATGTCGCATATCGCCCGGTAAGTAATGAAAGAAAAACCTACTTGAAATGTATAAATAAATGTTTTCTTGCAGGCGGGTCATGTCGCAGCGGTCGCCGGTCTCCGCAAACGTCTCCAGCGCCCGAAGCAGCCGCGTTACGGCGACGTTCACACGACGACGCGGCGTCGCCCCGACATGCGAGGCACAAGCGTGCCTCTGCTAATACATCGTCACTTACTGTGAGTTCAAATACACTTGCGTACAAAAACATCGGCCATCCTATGCTCTCAATTTGAAAGACGATATCTCGATTTTTTTGAATGAATATTTTATTTTGAGTGATTATTATCATTAAGATAAAGTTTATTTACTGGTACTCCATAATTCGATAAAAGCAATATTCTTCACAAGATCAACTCGATTCACGTTAATAGATTTATATATTCAAAGTTAATACTTTACACATTAATTATTGTGAATGGTGGGTCATTACTTTTTATTTTCTTGTTTTCTTTCTCATTTTGTTTGAAAGATGGTCTGGCAGTTTGAGGATTTAATGCGGCCTACACAAATGTTCTTTCTTTGGTACGCTTAGTCGATCCTTAAGTTCTGAGTTGAGCTACACGATTACTAACAAATGCGTGCACTGACTGGACTGGTCCATTCAAATCTATGTGGTTCTTTCCTCAAAAGGCCATTTCAGACACGATCTTTAATTCCTCATAATGACCTGACCAAGATTACTTGCTGTCTGAATTTGAAACTAGATGAGTCGGTGCACGCATTTGTCAGTACCGTGGAGATCGAATCCATGACAAAAAAAGCATGTAATAAAAACCCCAAACTAAGGCAAATGACAAGCAACTAATCTCTTAATAGTCGAACTTTTTTTCCTTAAAATTTTAAACTTCACTTAAGTGCGGATTTCACCAACGAAACTGAACGCAATCAGCACATCTAAACCGCGTTCAAGAGCTGTCAGTTTACAATATTCCATAACATTTTTGACACTGACAGCTATTGAATGCGTATTAGAAATGCTGATCGCGTTCAATTTCATTGGTGAAATCAACCGTTAGCCATATACCTAAAACTCCGCATTTTGAATTTAAATATTTCTTAGTAGACCGTTCGCATGTTTTATAGTTATCCTAGTTATACAGGGAACCCTTTTATTAGCCATAAAATACTGTAACACACACTCTGTAACATACTATATGTATCGCTGTTGGTCCCTCAATCTGCCTAGCCTTTTCCCAACTGTATTTGGGTCGGCTTCCAGTCTAACCGGATACAGCTGAATACCAGTATTTTACATGGAGCTACTGCCTATCTGACCTCCACAACCCAGTAACTGGGTAGTCTGGGTAAGACTGGTTGAAATACTTTCGGACTTCTGACGACCTGTAACGACTGTCAAAGATGCACGAATGACAGCCAGGACCAACGGCTTAACGTGTTTTCCGAGGCACGGAGGAGTCTCGGTATGTAAAGATGGTCACCCATCCACGGACCAACACTGACAAGCGTAGCTTAGCCTGATGGATCGATCCGTGCGGTTGCTTAGCCACAAGCTCCACACACGCTATTGGTTCCCTAAATAAAGAAAATAAAATAAAATAACCTATTCTAGCTCGCGTTTGCGACCACATGACAAACGATACACACGTACAGCTTCTTGAAGAATTAAAGTTACAAAATGTTGTATTCTCTTGTCATATACAGGAGGACCTTATTCGCATGATGGACGCTGAGCTAGGCGAGGGAGGGCGCGGTTCAGCCGGTAGCGGGCCCGGCTCGGCCGTGGGAGCCGGCGCCGGCTCAGGCCCGGCGGCCGGCGCGGCGCCCTTGCCGCTGCCGGATGCCGGCGCTCTCGATTGGGCCGCGCTTGTGCACACTGCCACGCGAGCTATGCTGCAGGTAAACACACTTCACACTTCTTCTTTGTATCTGCCATAGTAAACAAATTAGCCTGTTAGCGATGTAGTCTATGGAATAAGGAGAATGTCGTAAGGAAAGTTTTTGATATGAATGTGAATGGTTATAAGAGTAGAGACAAACAATGGATGGACTGTGTGAGAAATTATATGGTTGAGAAAGGAGGTGATTACCGAGATGACAACTAATACAGAAGTTTGGACGAAACAGACATGTTGCCTGTCGGGGCACAGGCAACATGTCTGTTTCGTCCAAACCCCAAATAAATTGGGATAAGGGCAAGAGAATGATGAGCGTGGTGGTAGCGAGCCTAACTACTAAGGCTGCGTTCCGAGTTACGCTGTAATCGATTTGAGCGTGCTAAAACCCGTACCGAATTAGCGTGAGCGCGATAACGATGTGCCGCTAATCGTCATAGATGACGTCATGACAAGCGCCATAACGCCAAACATGCCTTTTACTCATTTCACCGTGAGCCCTGACAAAAATTACAGTTGTGCTGTTTTGTTTTGAGTCGAATCATATCTTTAAAATAACGTGGCATTTTCGGAATTGTGTTTCTGGGTACTGTTCGCCACTTAGGGTCGCCGCACATGAACCATACGCGACAGCCACAAACGCATGCTTTTGATAGCGAAAACAAAACCGACTAGCCGACAAGGCATTTGCAGGTCAACTTAGGTTGACCTGCGAGATGCAATTACTCTCTGAGGTTGACCTGCGAGATGCAATTACTCTTTGAAGTTGACCTGCGAGATGCAATTACTCTTTGAATTATTTTTTTAAGCAGCAAATGCCTTGCAAGACTACTCGGTCGTGTAGACGCCCTTCAAGGTGTGATACTCGTAGTCAAAAGCTGCACAAACTAATGTTCTATTGAGAATATGGCTTTCGTGACACTGTAAACTTATATTTTACGAGACTATTATAATATGCACTTCTGAGCGGAGCCTGGCTGCAGATATTGGAGCTGCAGATTTTTTTTTTTTTTTTTGCGACGTCTCTATAACATAGCCGCGTACTGTATGTGTTGTGCTATAAATTAAAAATGTTGTTTATTTACAACCTCCTTTATCTTAATTTAGATCTGCGAAGAACACCAGTACCCGTCAATGGACAACACCGACCCCTCATTAGAAACGCTAGCGAACGAACCCACCAACGACTCTTGGAGTGACGTCACTGTTGTAAGCTATTTATTATATCTTTTCTCATTTGCTGAACTTTATTGTTACAGTAATGTTGGCCTGCTGTTAAACATAAATATGTATACTGCTTGGTATAAATTTAACAATCGGGCTCTGTTTTCATAAAATGGATAAGAAGTTAGTCATACCGTGGTTAAAATACTAGGCAGTCTGCAAAGTCAACCTGAGAAAGGATTTACAGTAAACCTTTATTTCCATCTTTTTACCGTTTTAGGGTTCCGTAGTAAACAAGGAACCCTTATAGTTTCGCCATGTCCGTCTGTCTGTCTGTCCGCGGCTTAGCTCAGAGACGGTTAGTACTAGAGAGCTGACGGTTAGTAATTTGGCATATGTATACATATTAATCATGCCGACAAAGTGGTAAAATAAAATCAAGTTTTTTTTTTTATGGTACCTCCCCTACACGTAAAGTGGGGATGTTTTTTTTTCCTCATCTACCCCATATTGTGGGGTATCGCTAGAAAGGTCGTTCAAAAATGTGAGTTTGTCAAAACCATTTTTGGATTCTTTGGATTCAGGGATCCGTTTGCGAAATATAAAGCTTATAACTGAATTTTTTTGTTAGAGCCGAGTGTCCCCCCCCCCCCCCCCCTTCCAGCTTAATGGTTGTACTTGGACTTGTGAAATAATTCACAGCAGTAGTATATATAACGAAATTAAAAGGAAAACTATGAGAGCTAAGTAGGCTGTACAGGTTAACGAGTAATAATCAACCAACTTAAATTTGCAGTTCGAAAAACATGATCTCCCAGACATTCCGTATGGAAGAACACGTTTTTCAACTACAACGTTATGTTTGTTCTTGGGATAAATTCATCCCAACTACGGAACCCTTCATTGTGCGTGGTCCGACACGCACTTGGCCGGTTTATTTTTTTTATTAAATATATAATACTATTAGTATTTAGATCCCTGAATCCAAAAATGGTTTTGACAAACTCGCAATATTTTTGAAAGACCTTTCTGACAATATTTTTGAAAGACCTTTCTAACAATACCCACAGCATGGGGTAGATGAGGAAAACAAAAACATCCCCACTTTACGTGTAGGGGAGGTACCCTAAAAAAAAATATTTTTCTTGATTTTATTTTACCAATTTGTCGGCATGATAAATATGTATACATATGTCAAGTTACTGCTTTCTAGTACTAACCTTCTCTGAGCTAAGCCGCGGACAGACAGACGGACAGATAGACGGACATGGCGAAACTATAAGGGTTCCTTGCTTACTACTGAACCCTAAAAAGGTATTTTATATGTTTAACTCCAGATTATTATCAACCTTAGTCATTGAACATAAAGTTGAATTATGTGTGGCGGCCGGTCTACATCGCCACATGCGAACTACGCATCAAAGACCTGACGTCACACAAATCCTGCATCGCGTAGTTAGAGCTTACCGCGCTATCGACATATATATAATTTTACGACATGAATCGTTGGGTAGTTGCCCTGCCACGAGGCCCGTCTGGTTGGAGGATCCTCCCTTTTCTATTAGAGGATGAGTAAACCTTACACCCTGTTCCTCATACCTCTATATTTATGTTTGTGATATATTAATGTTTAGGACTGTTGGTCTTCGGAGGTTTTATAAAAAAAAAAAAACTAAATATCTAAGCAATATGAGTTAAAAAAATAGTTGGTGCTTATGCTTTTTTTAATCGCACTATATAAGGCCGCGTTGCCTTACATTTCGAGCTATTTTTGAGCTTTCTCTGAATATAGTGTACTCTTGTTATAAAAGAATGATCTTCCAGCCCCCTCAGGCGCCCGAGGCCCCTCCCCCCCCCTCGGCGGCGTGCGCGTGCGGCCTGGGCGCGCGCCTGGCCGCGCTGGAGAGCGACGCCGCCCAGGAGCTGCGCCACCGCCAGCAGCTGGAGGAAGAGGTCGGCGTCATACTGCACTTTTTTTTATTTATTTATTGGTTCACAAATCGGGCATTATATTATAACTTACATACCAGCACGCGTAGCATGAGCACCGTTTTGTCGATGAAAGAGTAGACAAAAATGACGTTCCGTGTAAACAGTATGACGGTAGCAAAGTAGAAAGAGCCAACTGCACATTTTACGAAATTAACTCTTTGACATAATTCGACTCAGAATTCTTTATTTTTATTTTAACAGTTTATGTACACACATATAAATAGACAAGAAGAAAGGAACAAAAAAAAACGTACAAAGGTGATGCTTATTTCTAAAAAAATCTCTTCCAGCATAGTTAAAGTAGTAGTACTTAAAGAGATGTAGCCAACGTGTGTAAGATTAGAACAGAAAATAATATACATAAAATAAAAACACTTAATTATTCACTAATTTAACTAAAAACTAATAATATGAGAATAAACCTACATACATACTTCTAAAATAAATTATAATTATAATGATTCTTTGTATTGCCATTTTTTTTTTTTTGTTTGATTCTCAATTTTTACTGATATTAAGTCACGTATATAAAGAAAACTACAACAATTATTCTCAAAATGTCGAAGTACTGTATTTAGGAACACTAATTAGTAATATTGGCCTTAACTATTTCCTTGGTAATGCCCCATTAACTAAATTATGTAAAATTGGAGAAGATAGCTTTGTTCTTCTATTAATTATCACAGTTTTGCGTTCAAAACGTTCTGTAAAATCATGATTTTGTAGATAACCGTATATACTTTGCGGCCGTCGAGTAGAAAGTTTTCTATTTTCTTTATCATGACGATTACAAAATCAAATTTTCTTCACTACCTTAGACAACTGTCAGTTGTCAATGTGATTTTGACAGTTTGGGATAGAAAACTTTCTTCTGAAATAGTCTACATGTAAAAGGACCTAGACAAAGATTGTTAGAAACGAAAGACAAAATGACAGATTGTAGAAAGATTTCCACAGTGTGATGTTAAAAGTGGAGAAACGAAACGTCACTTTGTATGGAAAGAGCTGTATCTTTATTCTTCGTAGAAATAGAAAACGTCATGCTACGGTTGCTGGTAAACTTAAAGATAAACATAGAGTACATGCACAATGTATGAGCTAGTTAAAATTTATTAATAAGCTTTTAGATAATATGCTAATATTATTAATGGAATGGTTGCACAGGCTCATCTTAATTTTAATTTTGGCTGATATTAAGGTCCTGGAGAAAATATCAAAATGCTGCCTCACACCGTTGTAGCTAGAAAACTTTCTACAAAATGGAGCATGTTGTTTTTTATTTTTTCTGCAATGAGGCATCGTAAATATGCGCCTATTCGGAAACGAATGCTCTAACGTGGAACAGCAAGTTGAATTCTCTCCAGCAAACATTCACAATCTACGTGAGCATTGATTAACTTAAACAAGTATACAATATCCGTAGCTTTTCTTAGAGAGCATAAAGAGGGCAGATTGAAGTATTCTAACTCTTGCCTGTATCGCAATTTATCTGTAATCGGCGCAATATGTCTTTTTCTTCCATACTTCGCTATTAAGGTACGGTAAGGTAAGGCAGTAACTGCACGCGACGTGTCGCTGCACTCATGATTCCAAACCCGACCGCAGGCGACAGCAGACCGTATTCCAGCCGGTAGATAGAAGTTAAAAAACGAGTTGGTGGCACTACTACTACTGGTCTGCGGTTGGGCTGCAGATGTTGCCTGTCATTCGCCTGTAGCTGCCAACGACGTGTCGCTAGCTACGGAAAGTATTTCATAGAAATTCATAGAAACTAGTCGTGTCGCGGCGACACGTCGTCGCCTGCAGTTGCCTCCTGCGGTCGGGAACGGAATCTGCAAAAAAAAAAACTCTAAATTGAAAAATAATTTTGACTAAATTAAAATCGAATTTGACAATAGGGATGATGACTAAAAATTTTGGCTCAATAGTGTGGAGATAGGGGGGGGGGGAATGGTCAGTTTTCATCAATTTTCTTAAATATCTTTAAAAGTATTAGCAACAAGTCCTTTCATTTGATATGTCACACGGTTCAGCTTGCAAAACTTTTTATTTTCTTATTTGCCCCAAAATTCAAAATTCATTTAGTTACGTTACACGTCCATGTTTTGGGTCACATAAATACTTATGTGTACCAAATTTCAACTAAATCGGTCCATTAGATCCGGAGCAAATTGACTGTGACTGACGGACAGACAGACAGACATACGAGTGATCCTATAAGGGTTCCGTTTTTTCGGCCTTCGGCCTTTACTGCTGAAGGGCCTATCGGAGCGCCGAACGCGGTCGATTCGTGAAGTTGAGATGGTTAAAAGTACCACACTATGGTCTCAGAACGATGTTTTACATGTTTATCACTACACTAAACTCAGCGATAGCGTTTAGTAATTTGTGATGCAAGTGGACCTTAATGCCAGTCCAATATCAATGTTCAGCAGTGCTCCAGTTAAAACATCTTTGATAATGACGTAAATAAATGATAAGGTTTTAATTTAAACAGGATTAAGATAAATGTCTGGATTAATTAATAATCTTTGAATTGATAGGTCCGTCGGTTACGGCGTCACAACGCGCGGCTACGCGAGGAGTCTGCAAGGGCAGTATGGCAGCTAAGGCACTTCACACAGTGGCTCAAGAGGACCGTCGACCGACAGTGAGACACGTCTTTATTTTGACAGTCCAACATGACTTGGTACGAAAATCCTGGTATTTTCACAAACTTTACTGTATGAGCAATGGAACTTCACAGCTTGAAATTTTACAAGTTCATATTTAATAGGGAGATTGAAAATGAAACCTTATAGCGTTTATCAGTTACTTGCTTTATTGAAAGATGACAAAGTTCAGATATCAAGATTCTTGCAGTCCTCAAAACTTTGTTCATATCGTACGAGATTCCAATAACGATAAAAATGCAGTTTAAAATATTTTTACTAACAAATGTGTCAATTAAAAGACCGGTACCCTAATTGCGTAATACACGATCAATCATAATCTGAATCATTTTGAAAGAGATTGCGAATCCATTGCTTCGTAAGTTGAAAAAAAGAATCAGCTCAACAACGTAAATAACGCAATGAATGGTGTTGAACTGTCAAAATGAAACAGATTAGTCTTAATCGCTTACGAAAATGTGTTACGCAATCAGATAGCTGTCTTTGACCTTTTTTGTTGTTATTGATTTTCTAATCATACATTATACTGCCACGAAACTTTGTGAAGACTTGATTGCTGTTCTTGTTATAGGTTAGTCATTGCAGGAAGTTGTTCTAGTGTTCGCAAAACATACGTTTTATTTATATGTACCTGGTTTTTTACAAAAGTGGATAATTATAATTAATTACTACTACACTATCTTGTTATCACAGATAACATTGCGAAAAAATTGTCAATTGAAAGTTTATCAAATCAACAATCTAATAAACTGCCCAATACTTTGGAATAGGACCTTATAATCGTATGGTTTAAATTATTGCTGCTACTCAATACCCGTTAACCATTTATTCCCAATTAATTAATATTAAATAAAAAAACACGAATGTAGCTTTGAAATTTTGGTAGCTGGAGTCTTAAATTTGTTATGGAAAATGAAAAAAAAAAAACAAAGTTCAATTATAAAATAATTCTTATGAAAATATATATACTTATAAATGAATAATAAATCAATTACAATGTAAAAACATGCGCTGTCTTATGAATTTCGTGCCTTTTCTGTACTTCTCGTGAAGCGTTTGTTTTGGCGTAATTTTACGTAATATGTTGGTACTAGTATGTATTCGTAGATTAATTTGTTATTACCTTATATATTATGGTATTCATGGTTGACGTTATTGTCTCAATTAAATTGACGTATTTAGATACAATTGTTATAAGTCTCGTTTTACTATTACTATCTGTATAAATCAGACAGTTTATATTACAAACGTTTATGGGTAATATATATTATTTATTAATATATGTTTATTGAATACAATATTGATACTACGTAGGCTTTAATTTATTTATCGATTAGTATTTCGAGATTACGGTTAGATATAAGAAGAACCGAAGTTTTAAGTGAACACCAATTAGTTTAAGAATTTGTAATCAATCAAATAAATTGTGGGCTTTTATATTTTTGATCAACTTTTCAAACGAATGCATTGAGGTGTCTGTTACACATTTGATAAGTATGCTAAAGGCGAATATTACAGCCCACCATCATATTTGATGTGATTAATCTTGTGACGTAAGTTATTCTAGTTGTTTAGCATGTAATCCTAATTATAAACAGACTTGAAACCTGCCAAATATTAATACAATAAGAGAAAAAAATGCGTTAGCACAAATAGTACTCGTTTAAAATATGATTAAACATATACATAGAATGTTTACCCAAGTTGAACATAGTTCATAGTAGATACATCTCATGACATTGTTAGAACTGTGTTTATGGTAACGTATTCGACGTCTGTTGCAGCCATGTACTCGAGTTGTACCCAACGTAAATCAAAACACCGACTTGTAAATCGGATAATCTGGTAGCTTTTACGTAATGTTTGTCTTCGTTGTACTTTGTTTGTGTAAATATGAGTCTCATTAATTAGATGTAATCACCAACAAAGCTTTATTAGTTTAGGTTATCGTAGGCGTTAATTTTATTCATAACGGGAGAGACTTAATAGCATATTGTGAACCTTTATTCTCTATATAAACTCCGAAAATAAATCTTTCATGGATATAGACTGAGAAAAGTTTAGTTCGTCAGTCAGATACTTAATAAAAAAATATTAGATATGTATTTTTTCCTTTATCAAATTAATAAAAAATGGTTTAGATAAAACGCATTAAAGTTGAGGAGTGGGGGCTCGTTACGTCACAAGTCAATATAAAATCTACCGTGGAGTGACGTCATGCCATATTTTAACATCTATGTTGTTCTATGTTATGGAGTTTGGTTTCCGCACTTAGTCCTTCAGTGGACCATTGTGCGTGTATATTTTAACATATTGCCGTAATCTTTTGAATACGTAAAAAAAGAAAAAAATACGTGTCCATTATTTTTTTTATAATCTACTTGAAGGAAAAAAATAATTCGTCCACATCCCTATTTAATCTTTTATGAAACTGAATTATATAAATAATCATTAGTGGAGTTACCTTCTTTCTAATTCATGCCACTGTTACAACTGAAAAACTTCGCCGTACTCTATCGAAATAAAGTAAGGAGAGATTCCCTATCACCTAAAACAACTTGTTAAATTCCTTCGATCAAGAATATTAATGATCGATGAATATGCTCACATAATAAACTGTTGCATAATTATGAGAAACAGAACCTACAACGTATTGTTAGAAACTACGAAGAAAAATAAACGAAATATTGGTGCACTTATCTCAGTCTTCCTTATGTATTACAACGATTGTGCGTCAAAAGTTACTAAAATTATGTATTTATATAATGTGAAACTACCGAATTGTTGCGGAATCAGAATACTTTTATAAGAAACAAAAATAAAATAAGTTGTTTTTGTAATTAAACTGTAATTACAAAAATAACTAATTTTTTTTTTGTTTCGAGTTATGTAACGCGGAATTTAAAATGGTATTTAAATGTATTTCCTAGTCTTTTGACGAAGGTCACATTTTGGAGAAAGATTTAGTAACTGAAATTATACTAGGATTGTAATTTGTATTGCATAAAATTGATGTAGGTACACAAATGTGATGACACCGTATAAATTATTTTTTTATGTTATATCAAGGGTACGGAAAGTCTGCTCTGTGGAAATAAAAAATTGGGTATTAGAATGCATTTTTACTTTAGGAATTAAAATAACCAAAAGTAAGATAAATATGCTAGTAGTATTATTCAGCCAAATAAAATTGTTTCCATGAGTGGTTCCCTCCATGTCGATGATTTTGAGCCACATACAGAGTTTATAGACAATCTACAAATATTTTGTCGATATAAAATGTTGTCTTCGTCAGTTATTCTGAATATTCCTGCCTGAATTTTAGTCGGTGGTTCGACGTAGTTACTGTTGAGTTTTGATACTACTTTTATTTTTTTATACGTGCCCATAGTCGTAACGTATTCTAACTTAATTATTTTATATAAGACAGACGATGAAATTGTACATACTCTAATAATTAGTAAATGGTATCAGTAAAAGCAAAATTATCTCTTCCACCTATTTTTAAAAGCTTATAAATATCGACCGATGAAGCAAGTACTGACTGTGCTAGATACCATTTCCTAGTTCGTTGCATAGGTAGTACCATCAACGAAGTTCATATCTAACCAGTTTCAAAACAAAATCCCGTGAACACGATGATCACATCTGTTAACGACCCGGTGCTATAGCCGCTGAGCGCTCGCTGCAAGCAAGAATAGTCCTTACAGTGGTTAGATATGAACTTCTTCGGTGGTACGTACCTAATTCGTGTTTGAAGTATGAATTTAATATGAGCTTTTCCCACCACTCAAGTTTAAGTTATAACTGAATTATTATTTCTTTTGTCATCACATAAAGGCTTGCGCAGACTTTGAAAATTGTAAAAATTTGCAAAGTTCCATAATAAAAGTAAAGTCTTAATTGCGTTGTTAATTAAATCATTCAATTTTCACAAAATCTGAGCAATTCCTTATGTCGTGATGCCTAATATTTACCGTGGATAAGTAAGTAACCAAAGCGATTACAATTAACCTCCATATTTTTGAAATTTGGATTGTTTCCTCGTAACAGCTTAAAGGTTCAATTATTTAGAGATATTATTTCCCTTAGATAATTTGTACGTATTCTAAAGGACATTCCAATAAAACTTATATACCAGAAGTTTGTTTTATTCACCACCTAGACCTATGAAGCTAAGGGCTGATTTTTCAACTGTCAGATAACTTTTATCTGAGGAATAAATCACTTTGACATCACTTAAGAAAATAATTATGTCAAATTGTCATATTTCTTCAGATAAAAGGACCATGCGTCATTTTGGACCTAACTCTCAACAGTGAGGAAACTTATGCCATGTGAAAGCTTTTGGGTGCTAATTAAGGCAGCTTCTTTAAAATGTAAGTCTCGTCTTCAAATATATTTAGTTGTCTAATGAATTAATAGGTCAGCGACGAACTTTTAGCGTCTAATAAATTGTTTTCAAGCGACCATATATTGTAAAACAACCTACTGTTATTATGACGCAGCATGGTGATCATTCTTAAGCAACTAAATTTGTGATATGTCTACGCATTGCCAGCTTCTAATAAGTGTATCTACAAAATAATATCAACGAACTCTAATTTCTTATAGTCACCTTTATTTTTATACGTTAACATAAGTAATTGATGAGTGAATCTACTATATTTGAACATAAAATTACCTTATTATTGTCATCAAATAATGGTCAATGAAAGCTCTAATTTCATGTATTCACCTATCTATTTATAATGTTACCATAAGTAATTGATGACTTGACTATTATACCTACCCAATTGAACATACAAAAAATATTGTTATCAAAAACAAATGCGACGTAATGCACCTTGCGCTAATTAGCCTGCCTGGCTGCGAGCAACTCGGAAGTAGCGCTCGCCGGCCGCTGCCGCGGCACCGCTCGCTACGCTCGCTCGGCTCACGCGCGGTTGACACAGTTCTAACCTAACCTAACCTAACCCATTTCATATTCCATTATCTGTTCCATTTCACCCAGTTCACTTTTTTTTTTTTTTACTATTTATGTTTAAAACTCATGTCAAGCGTAAGTGATGTAGTATAGTTTGGAACCAGGGCGCGCGCGTCCACGTTACAAACTAAACACGAGTAGTACGCAAAATTCGTGATTACATTGTAATCACAGATTTAAAAATAGCTTTACAATGTATACGCGAGCAGTTTCCTATGGCTGCGTTCTGGCCTTGTTATAGATTGGAAATACGCGGTCGCGCCCCTCTCATTCTCAACGAGCATCAGGTACAGTCCCGCGCTTGTGTTGCTAATTTTCACGAAAAACGAATATGATTTATTAATTTACTTGATGAATAAAAAACTTTGACTGCTAATTTTGAGGCTGGAATTTGATTTTATTAGCAGACAGATGTTGAATCTCTAAAATATATAAAGTAGCTCACTTACAACATTAGTCGCTGAGTTATCAAGTCAGAAGTAAATATATTTATCGGTAGCTCTGAGTCATATTAATTTACGTTCGTAAATTGACGCTGGTTTTTTTATATTCTGTTGGAATAGTAAAGATGATGAATGAATATAATTGAAGCTGTTCTATTAACTCGTAGCCTACATACAAAAAAAGACGTTAGGTTGCAGGTGCTAAAGAAAACTTTTGTTGTTGCACTTATAATTTCCCAAAGCTTTTGAGGTATTACTTAATTTATACTATGGCAGCTAAATCGAAATCGAGCGCGAACATGGTGTTTTGGATCATCCAAAAAACGTTAAGGGTTAGGGTAGGTAGGTATGTAGGTAATTCATAATCTGAGACACCCGTTCGAAGGAGGGGCGGGTCGCTAGTTAACGGTGCGGGCCACCTCTTTCCCGCGGGGGGGAGTGACGTGTGAGACCCCCGCGACGTTAAATAGGGGCGCGCGTGGGACACTGCGCCGCCACCTCGGGTCCTGCTGGATGGGGGGCGGCGGACGTTCCCGAGTCCGCCGTCCCTCCGGACCTGTTTACGGGGGCTGGAATAGGGCGTTGTCCGCCGTCTGCCGACGCCCGGTCCGCCTGCTACGGATCAGAAGATTGGTCTCAATCTTCCTCTCCCTTTCCGCAGCCTCCTTCTGCGAAAGGATGGTTTCACAGAAGGAGATCACCACATCCCACGACTCGGTGCTCCCGACCATCGAACGAGCGACAGCCGACAGCGACAGCCGACAGCGACAGATCGGCTCCGACTTCTGATACGAGGGTACGGCGCGGCTCCTCCCATGCGATACACTCTTCCAGTGTATGCTGCTCCGTGTCCTCCCGACAATGGATGCAATGATGGCACCGAGCATCCGGCTCCGTGTTTATGCGACACAGGTACTTCCCGAAGCAGCCATGCCCCGATAGACTCCCTGCGTGTGTCATTGACTCTGGCAGGGCCACCATCAGGGATTTTAATTTTGATTACACAAAAAAATTGTCGCTAATTAGTCGAAAGTTGTCGCCAAATATCAGAATTTATCGGTCACTGGTTCAAAAGATACGAGTATAAGGGTTTATAGGTGGCCGATCTGGAGAGTCTCCCCAGCAGGGTCACATTTATATCTCAAATACTAGAGCACCTAGCGAAGATGTGTTTTCTCCCATATTTTGTCGCTAATTAGTCGCAATTTGTCGCCAAGTTACAGATTCAGTAGGTGTGTAATTAAAAAATATTAAAGAATTCAATTTCCCCATACAGTGGTACAAGCAAGTACAAAATACTTTATGTAGTTTCTAGACAGTATCTATGACGTCTTATGGAGGAATGTTTGTTCGAAACAAACATTCCTCCATATTATATTATTAAATAAATATAATCTTATTCTATCATTTCAACCACCAAAGGAAAGCTGTATTCATTACCTATAATTAAATCTACAATATATGTTATTTTTTATTTTTTTTTATTTTTTATCAACACAATGTGTATTTACAACTTAGTCGCTAGCAGATAGATCGCTGCGCTCCGTTTCATTTACGGTAAGTAAAAAAGAGATAGATGCGCCTGTACAGACGATCTACTTAGAACGAGTTGCCCGTCACGTAAGTTAAGTCAGCCAGTTTAATTAAAGTGGAAATTCATTTTTTTTAAATAAAATTTGATTTCAATAAATTGACAATACGTTTTCAACGTTTAAGTATTTTAAACATTTTACTAGAGGTACGATTTTTTTTTTATTGTTCTAACGTAAAACAGTTGCATGCGACTGTACATCATGACACAAAATAGACCAAGAGCAAGGTTTAATGTTTTTAAAGAAGTTTAAGCCACTCTAACCTAGTAATTTAAAACATAAAAATATGTATTTAATTGAGAATGTATGTCTCTCAGACATTTCTAAGGACTATAGACCGATAAACATAGAAGTGTATTACACATATTAATAGAAATAGTGTTTTCTTGGCAATTTTTCGTGAACTCTTCGATCTAGCTCTTGGACTATACCTTACTAATTGAACTCATTATATCTCCTAAACTAAGACCCGATTAAATCTGTGACATGGCGACAAATTGCGACTAAACATCTTCGCTAGGTGTCCTAGTTTTCGAGATAACTAACATAACCAATTCTTTTTTTTTTCCAATTTTGAAAATCCTCTTGGATGTCCTCCGCCCTCTCATCCCACCGAACCTTTTTTTTTTTTTTTTTTCCGGGTTGGGAAATCCTCATGGATGTCCTCCGCCCTGGGGCGGGCGGAGGGGTCTGTCAGACTCTTACTGACTAAAAACCACCCCGGTGTTCCAACTCACACCTACGCCGGGGGTTGAGGTGTTTGACTCCCCCCGCGACGTCTCAGAGGGGCGCGCGTGGAACACTACGCGGCGCCACCTCGGGTCCTGATGTGTGCGACGGACGTCCCCGAGTCCGTCACCCCTGGACCCATTTAGGAGGGCTGGAAGAGGGCGTTGTCCGCCCTCCGCCGACGCCCAGTGCGCCTGCTGCGGGCCGGGTGAGTGGACGAGATCTCCCTCTCCCTTTCCGCAGCCTCCTTCTGCGAGACGACTGTCTCGCAGTAGGCAACCACCGCGTCCCAGGACTCGCCGCTGCCGACCATCGCATTCACTAGGGCCGGCAGCGACAAGTCACTGCCTACTTCTGAGATGAGGGCACGGCGTGGCTCCTCCCAAGCGGCACACTCTGCCAGCGTATGCCGCGCCGTGTCCTCCCGGCAGTCGACGCAGTGGTGACACCGGGCGTCTGGCTCCCTGTTTATGCGACACAGGTACTGCCCGAAGCAACCATGCCCCGAGAGCACCTGCGTCACCCGAAACGACAGGGAGCCGTGCCTCCTCCTGAGCCAGCGCTCGAGCACCGGCCGGACCGCCTCGATGATGTCGAGGCCGGTGGTAGGGCGTGTGAGCCTGTCCCGCCATTCCGCCACCAGGACCTCGCGAAGCTGAGACCGATGCAGCTCCATGTGTCGCTGCATCGGTCGCTCGCCCCGCGCCCTCGCTTCCTCGCGCCACCGATATGATGACGCGAGTACTTTCGCCTCCAGGTCCCAGGGCGGGGATCCGGTCAGTGCACAAGCCGCCTCGTAGGAGATCGTGCGATACCCCCTGATGACTCTGACGGCCATAGCTCTCTGCGGCTTGCGCAGAACCGCAATGCTACCGGCCGTCAGGTCAGCGGCCCAGATCGGGGCCCCGTACAGGGCCATCGATCGCACGATCCCCACGTAGAGCCGCCTACAAGCGGCGCTCGGGCCCCCCAGATTGGGAAGCAGCGTTGACAGCGCCCCAGCGGCGCCCAGCAACTTGGGCGCCAGACGTCGGAAGTGGGGCCCGAAGTCCCACCGGCTGTCGAGCACCAATCCTAGGTACTTCATGGTAGACTCGACACCGATCCCAGCCCCCCCGACCACGATGTGTGAGCCGGGTGACGGCGCCCGCCGGGGGCCATGAAACACCATGGCCTCCGACATGCTGAGGGCCACCTCCAGGCCTAGGCGACGTATGCGGCCCACCACCTGTGAGACCGCAGCCGTCGCCAACAACGCTGCCTCCCTGTGCGAGCTCCCCCGGGCAGTGACCAGCGTGTCATCCGCATAACACGTCAGGTCCACCCCGGTACCGAGCTCGCCCCTCAGCACCCAGTCGTACCCGATGTTCCACAGGAGCGGTCCTAAAACCGAGCCCTGTGAAACACCGCATGGCATGCGGCGCTGGTTTCCGCCATCACGTCCCATGTAGGTGACACACCTCTCCGACAGATAAGCCCCAACGATGTGGCGGAGGTAGGGAGGCACCCCATGATACCGCAGTGCCTCCCGAATACAACTCCAAGGCAGGGTGTTGAAGGCGTTGGAGATGTCCAAGGACACCGCCAACATCACCCCGCCCCGGGACACCGCTTCGTCCGCCAGGACCCTAACCCGCGACACAGCGTGGATCGTGGAGCGCCCATGCCGAAACCCGAACTGACAGTCGTCCAGGTCCGGCCCCTCTCTGCACAAGTGGCCGACGAGGCGGGCTGCGATTATACGCTCAAACAGCTTGCTCACCTTGTCAAGCAGCACTATGAGCCGGTACGCGGACGGCGAGTCCGCAGGGCGCCCCGCCTTCTTGAGCAGGACCAGACGACCAGATTTCCACAAAGTGGGAAACTGGCCCCTCTCAAGGCACGCTGTGAAGAGTCCTCTCAGTTGGGGCTCAAGCTCCTTCAGAGCGAGGGCTAGCACGCAGCCGTGGATCCCGTCGGGCTCCGGAGCCACGTTCTTGGCCCGGAGCCGCATCACGGCTGCCCTCATCTCTGCCTGTGTCACCTCTGGGACGCTGATGGCGTTCTCGTCCTCCGTAGACTCTGCGGCTGTGGGCAAAGCCATCGGCGGCGGAGTATGCTCCGCTCTTGCCGGGAAGAGGGCTGCGACCACTTCCTCCAGCAGCTCGGGTAGGAGACTCTCCGTAAGTGGAGTCGCCGCGGCTCGAAGTTTCCCTCGGACCGCGCGATAAGGGCGCCCCCACGGATCCCCGTCTAGAGTCCGCAACATCTCCTCCCTGGCTCGCGTCCTCGACTCACCGATGGCCAGCCACAGAGTCTCCTTGGCCGCGCGGTACACCTCATACAGCGCGGCCTCTTCGTCAGGGACCCGACGACGTCTCCGCCGCACGGAGGGGTATTTGGCTCAAAAAGTTGGCCAAAAGTCTTTTTTTCAAACCACGTATTTACCCTATGAGAGAATTCCCCGAACTAGCCAAGGGTTCGGGCTAGCTACCTGCGCACTTGTTTTGTTTCACGGAACAATAGAATCGAAACCTGCTGTGCTATTCTGTAACCATCTCACCGTGAAAACTTAGGGGAAGTGTTCGTGCAGTGAGCTGTCAGTGTCACCCCATCCGATACTAGGGATGACCAAGCATTACATTTACAAACGTAATCGAGATTTAAATTATATTTTTTATGTTAATTCTATTGACAATTTTATATTAAGTATTCTAAAGCTAGTATTTAAATGTCTAAACATTATTATATAGGGGGGGTTTTAATAAAATAGCAAAACAGATATCCAATCAGAAACTCAATTTTGTTTTATTCTATTTTGTTCCTATACTAGTCCCTTAATATAAATAGCCTGAGGCGCGACGCGTTACGTACGTAGGTACCTACCAACAACAATAAATAAAATAGAACGTACCTACATAGGTATCTAAACGTTGCTGCTACTTACGTACTAAAGAAAATGCTCATCGACATAGTTTGTTATTATGAACCCATTGTTAACTTATATTATAAACGCAATCGAGTGTTAATAGTGTGTAATTTAACCCCACACAAACTATGTGGGAACCTACCTAAACGATGTAAGTAGTCATATAGATAAAAAGATGTGTATATTATTTGTACCTACCTACCGAATATTTTATTGGAGATAACCTACCTACGCGTTGAATAAAATCATATTCATCAAATCCTTCTTAAGTTCAACAGCTGACACTTGCAGCGCGCGCACACCGAATCACTTCACCACGTTGAAGCGGTAAGAATTGCGCTTGCGCGCTAGGTAGACACTATCACATTGAGGTTTTTTTTTACTTACTACGTACCTACATACTTATTCAACTTGTAACGCGTCACGTACTTGCGTACTAAATACCAACGTCCAATAAGTACCTAGATACAATGTTTTATTCATCATCATTATATATAACCCAAGTAAAACTAACACTTGTAGCGCGCGCACATCACATCACCGAAGTGTTGTCGCCGAGGAAATAACACGCCTTACCACGGTGACCACCCGCGTGATCACTTCACCCGATTCTTAAAGAATCGGATGAAGTGATCACGCCGCGCAGGCGCGCTGTTACGCACTTTATTTATTTTTTCCCCTCTTTGACGGCCATGTCCATAAGCCTATACGTGTTCAGAGTCAATAATGAGTACCTATTTATTTCAATACTTTTAGATAATTCAATGTCTAAATCATACCGTTTTGTACATTTAAAAAGTCAGTTTATTGCCTAGATACATTTTGTTTTCAATAATTAAACTAGTTTTTTTTAAATGAACTAGTTACATACTACTTATTCAACCTGTAGGTATGTAACGCGTCACGCATGTGCAGTCAGAACATATATAAAATAAAATTTAATAAGTAGGTACTAATAAGTACAGCAATAAGCAGCAAAAAAACAAAGTGCGTAACAGCGCGCCTGCGCGGCGTGATCACTTCATCCGATTCTTTAAGAATCGGGTGAAGTGATCACGCGTGTGGTCACCATGGTAACGCGTGTTATTTCCTCAGCGGCGCGCCTGCGCGAAGTGATCACTTCATCCGATTCTTTGAGAATCGGGTGAAGTGATCACGCGGGTGGTCACCATGGTAACGCGTGTTATTTCCTCGGCGACAACACTTCGGTGATGTGATGTGCGCGCGCTACAAGTGTCAGTTTTACTTGGGTTATATATGATGATGATGAATAAAACATTGTAGGTACTTATTGGACGTTGGTATTTAGTACGCAAGTACGTGACGCGTTACAAGTTAAATAAGTATGTAGGTACGTAGTAAGTTAAAAAAATCTCAATGTGATAGTGTCTACCTAGCGCGCAAGCGCGATTCTTACCGCTTCAACGTGGTGGAGTGATTCGGTATGCGCGCGCTGCCAGAGTGTCAGCTGTTGAACTTAAGAATTTTGTAATGATTTGATGAATATGATTTTATTCAACGCGTAGGTAGGTTATCTCCAATAAAATATTCGGTAGGTAGGTACAAATAATATACACATCTTTTTATCTATATGACTACTTACATCGTTTAGGTAGGTTCCCACATAGTTTGTGTGGGGTTAAATTACACACTATTAACACACTCGATTGCGTTTATAATATAAGTAAACAATGGGTTCATAATAACAAACTATGTCGATGAGCATTTTCTTTAGTACTTAAGTAGCAGCAACGTGTAAATACCTATGTAGGTACGTTCTATTTTATTTATTGTTGGTAGCTACCTACGTGCGTAACGCGTCGCGCCTCAGGTTATAATATATATTAAGGGACTAGTCTAGGAACAAAATAGAATAAAACAAAATTGAGTTTCTGATTGGATATCTGCTTTGTTATTTTACTAAACATTACTATATAGGGGGGTATATAATGTAATGTTTAGACATTTAGATACTAGCTTTAGAATACTTAATAAAAAATGTCCAATAGAATTAGCATAAAAAATATAATTTAAATCTCGATTACGATTGTAAATGTAATGCTTGGTCAATCCCTAGCATCAGTGAGTTTTCACTGACAGCTCACTCCACGCAAGTTTTCACGGTGATATTTTTACAGAATCGACATGCTGTTCATTCGCAAGTCGACTGTCGCACACGCTATACGTTAACTTTGTCGAAGCTATAAAATACAAACCTAATATTCTTAAAATATAAGTGAATTGGTGTAATATAACGAAGTTTTTAAAAATGGATCCTGATGATGAAGGTATGTACATAGTTTAGCACTATATAAAACATTTTATTATGAAATCCTTGTAAATATTTCCGTGTTTGAAGTAACCAATCAAAATAGAATTTATATAGATGATTTTTTGTAAACATGAGTTATTTAGTTATACTTCCAAGCTTTGCCCAGCAATGATATTACATAAGATATTATAGCCCAATCTATTAGCTTTAATAATCAGTAATAATTTCTTACCCAAAGAGACCACTCAAATTTTTAACAATTTTTTAAAGGCTGCATCCATGCGCTCGCAACTTTCCAGGTCATTCTAGTATTGATTATTTTTATGTTTTGTTGACAGTTCCACCAGTAACATTCATTCTTATGACGAGGAAAGCTTTATATGACATAATTAAAGAGTCATGCCGAACAAAGTTCGAGGAAAAAATGGAATACCTTGAAACAAAACTGATGCATATTACTAATTATCCAGAAAATAAGCGCAAAGACATGAAACACCAGCTTTCACATTTTAAACATCAATTTAAACAAAGGTGGTCTGCAGCTAGAAACACAGAAGCAAAATTTCTTAAGAAAAATGATGAATGGTTAAGAGGAACGATCAAAATACAAACCCATCAATTTGTCAAAGTTGGTCGTCCAAGCAAAACTTTTTCGGACTCAAGTGAACGATCTAAGAGGCGTAAAACGGAGGACCTAAGAGCTACAACATCCTCAGATGTATTGAGTTTCGCTACTCATATGAATTTAAGAAATATTGGGCAAGTGGATGCAGCTAATGTCATAAAAGATGTCACTGAAACAACTCCTACTCGGTCAAAAAAATATAAAATTGCCATGACAAGGAGGATATTCTCGAAAGAACAGCTTTCACCGACACAGGCTTTATCAGTATTTGTTGAAGCTGAACTAACGAGAAGGCAGTATGAAATAATAAGAAACGTGGACAAGACCAAATACCCATGCTATACTGTGTTACAGAGAGCGAAATCAGAATGTTACCCCCCAAACGAATGGTATAGAGTAACATCGACTTGTGCTGAACTTGAGTTGCAACAGTTACTGGACCTTACCACTAGTCGACTATGTTTAAGTTTGTCTGAAGTTTTGGAGAGAGTACCTGAAGGAGAGAGAAATAATCTTCAGTTGATTTCAAAATGGGGATGTGACGGCTCCCAGCAAAATCAGAGAGTAAAGCCGAAAGTGATGCAAATATCTTTCAAAGCTCTTTTGTATACCTGCAACTTGTGACAAATAATGATGAAAAGAAAGTAATATGGCAAAACCCAACTCCGTCATCACCCAGGTACTGCAGGCCAATCCGTATAAGATTCGTCCACGAGACAACGGATATCACCAATGAAGAGGTTAATTACATTAAAGGAAAGATTAATGCTCTCCAGAAAACTGAATTAAAGTTGATTTGTGGCTCAGTTAATGTGGAACACAACCTGCTTTTCACAATGGTGGATGGAAAAGTCTGCAATGCCGTGACAGGTACAAAATACACACAGAGATGCTTTATATGTGGCGCGACTTCAAAGAATTTTAACGATCTGAGTGATATGTCCGTCTTTGAGCCTTCAGACTCTGAAAATTTGACGTTTGGCTTATCAATATTGCATGCCAGAATACGATTCTTAGAAAGTGTGCTACACTTGTCGTACAAATTACCAATTAAACAATGGCAAGTGAGAAAAAATAGCCCAAACCAGAAGATTATAGATGAGAGAAAGAAGGTCATTCAGGAAGCATTTAAAGAGGAGCTTGGTTTGTTGGTCGATTTCCCAAAACAAGGCTTCGGCAATACAAATGACGGCAATTCTTCTAGGCGATTTTATATGGACATAAAAAAAACATCGGAAATTACAGGCGTCAATGAAGACCTTTTATATCGTCACAAAGTAATTTTGGAAACAATATCCAGTGGTCTAAAGATTGACACAGAAAAATTTGGCAAATATTGTTTCGACACCGCCAAACTGTATGTTGAGCTTTATGCTTGGTATCCCATGCCTCCAACAGTGCACAAAGTCCTCATTCATGGGGCTGTTGTTATTTCTTCGGCAATTTTGCCAATAGGACAGCTGTCCGAAGAAGCCGCGGAAGCCTGCAACAAGCATTTTCGCCAGTACAGGCTTGGGTTTTCAAGAAAATTTTCCCGGGAAGCTTGTAACCGGGACATTGTTAACAGGTTACTGTTGCGCTCAGATCCATTTTTGACAGGCATGAAACCTATATCAAGTAAAAAATCCAAACCATTTTTAAAAGAAACCGTTGGAATGTTACTTCCTGCTGAAATCTCAAATCTATCTGTGACCAGCGCCAGTAACGAGAGTACTGATGATGATGATGATGACGAAAACCCACAAAGTGATTCGGAACACGAATATAGTGACTAATTATTGTAAATATTTATTGTATAAGCTGTATTATACTAGTAATTAAAAAAATTGGTGAACTTGAAATATTTTTAATTTTATTGTCCTGAAAAAAAGTCAAAAAAACTTTTCATGTCATTTTCACTCGAGAACAGTATACTAGAGAGCAATTGTAGATACACAAACACATTAAATAATTTTGGCCAGCTTTTTGGATCAAATACCCCTCCGTGCGCCGGTATCAGGTGTACTGGCGTCTAGCCGCCACGCACGCGACGCGCATTTGCGCGATCTCGGCGGTCCACCAGTACACCTGGCGCCTTGCGGACTGTGCGTGGACCCGGGGCATGGACGCGTCGCAAATTTGCGTCATCGCCCCGCGGAACCACAGCGCCTCCTGCTCGACGTCGACGGGTCCGGTCATTGCCGACTCCCGGCTCCAGGCCTGGACAATAGCGGCCTCCTCGAGAAGCTCCCTGTCGATGCGCTTACGCGCCCAGCACGGACCGTCCGTTCGCGGGACCGCATGACTGCGGCCGCCGGTGGTCTGGGCGGAGACGTCGAAACGGATGTATTGGTGATCCGACAACGTCTCCACCTCCACGGCGACACGCCAGTCGTGGACACGGCACGCGACAGCGGGGCTAGCGAACGAGACGTCCACTATAGACCCGCCCCGCTGCCGCACGCACGTGTGGACCGAGCCCCGGTTTAAGACGGTCAAGCCAGTCGTGACCGCCCACTCCTCCAGCACCTCGCCCCTAGCATCGGTCACAGGGGATCCCCACGCCGCAGACTTGGCGTTGAGATCCCCCAGCAATAGCACCGGGCGAGGGTGGAGTCGGCCCACGACGGCACCCAACTCGACAAGGAACCTCTCGAAGTCGGCGAGACTCTTGTTGGGCGAAAAATACGCCCCAACCGTGCCAATGCCGTCCGCGAGGACGGCTACCCAGCCGTGACCTCGGGACGGGTTGACAAAAGCCCCGCCAATGATGGCCACCAAACCGTCCAAGTCTCCCACCCAGTTATCCCTGGGGGGGACAAAATACGGTTCGGCGATCACAGCCACGTGAATCGACCACTCTGCCATGCTCTGGAGCAAGAGATCCTGAGCTCTAGCAGAGTGGTTGATATTGCCCTGGAGGGAATGGTACAGCGCCATTAAGCGCAATCCATTCCCTCCGCACCATTCCTAGGCCGGGAGTCAGCCGAAGGACAGTCAGGCTGCGAAGGGGGTAAAGAGCCCCCAGCAGCCTTGACAGCCCCTCTCTTCTTTCTGTTGGCGGGCGCGCCACAGAAAAAATACATCACCTATATGTCAGAAGGTGCACGTTTGGTGCACCATGTGTCCTTAGCATTAAATGTACCTTTAGCTATGCGTAATACTATAGTAAAGCCCACAAATTGAAACGAGGCCGGAATCTGGCGGCAGAGAGCTCGATACAGTCATTTTCATACTAAAACTTCACGTTTTGTGAATTTACTCCTGAAATACGAGAGATAGAAAGAAATTTGTCAGTACAAGTCTTGAAGGCATTTGATAACTGAATACGATGGCATTATTAGTTTTTCAAAATTAGACTTTTTTTCTCGTAAATGCCTACATAAGTCCAACCTCGCCCATACGCTCGTGCCACTGTGCTGCGTAGCCAATTATTGTCCGGTTCAAGATCCACTGCAGTTTGGGCGGAGTGGCAGACATTGACAGTAACAGCCGTCAGCCCGTAACAGTAGGTAAATGGATAATCTTTTTGTTTTCGATTATTACGTAGGTACTTGCTGCATTTATTTAATTAAGTAAGTATTATCTTATGATCTCCGATTATTCATTAAAGTCTAATTGATTATTTTTAGGGTACCTCTGTACCTACGCACGTGCCGTTTCTTTGTTCTCTTAACTTCCGATCAAACCCCAGATCATCCCCCGCGCCTACCCAAACTGGTTCTGTACCTCAAAAGATTACCTACTGTTCTCTGGATCCGTCTGTGGGGACTATACGGGGAGGTTTATACGGGACTCTAAAATTCGAATGAGTCGGGGCTCTGGAAAGCGGAGGAGACCCATGGAATGAGAGGTACGCCCTCTCAGGAAAACCTTAAAACATGTACCTAGATGTTTAGAATCATATGAAATGAAAGAAATCTAATACCTATCTTGTTTTGTTCAATTTGCGTTCGCACTGCACGCAATAAACATCGAAACATGTAAGCACTTCACATGTAGGGGTAAAGTGGAGATGATGTTTTTTTTCTCGTCTATCCCATGGTGTGGGGTGTCGTTGGAAAGGTCGTTCAAAAATATTGTGAGAATCGCGAAACCATTTTTCAATTCAGGGATCCGTTTGCGAAATTTTAAGCTTTAAAGTGCTATTTTTTGTGAGAGTCAAGTAACTTAAATTTGCAATTTGAAAAACACGTTCTCCCATACATTCCGTATGGGAGAAGATGTTTTTCAACTTCAATGTTAAGTTTGTTCTTGGGATAAATTCATACCAACTACGGAAACCTTTATTGTGCATGGTCCGACACGCACTTGGATGGTTTTCTTAATGAATGTTTCGCCAGTGCAAACGCACGGTTACACCCGATCCCAAGAGAAACAAAATTGCGTTGCTGACCATACTTAACCTAATTAGCAGCGTAATTTTTAAGACCGTCTGGGATTTTATACGGACTAAGTCCTATGAGTAGGTACACTCACTGGTGTTTACATGAGTGGTAAATTGTGCCAATAGGTAGGTACTAGATATTAGGAACCTCGAGTCGGATTACCTATAAATCGAACAATTTTATCTAACGACTTGGTTTTCCCTGATAGGTAAACCGTAATTAAGTACTTGATAATTAAAAGATAATGGATAACAACATTTAATATATAAGAACGTAGTTTAGGTCTTTAGGCAGAGTACGTACTTGAACAATCATGCGTGTCGTCATCCTGTTAGCCCTTTTGGGGTCCGCACTCGGTGAGCTACTAGATACACTTATTTATTTATTTAAAAAAACAGCCACATCACATACATTTAACTTATGCTAGAAATAATCTTAATAACTAAAGGACTAATGTACTTACTAAACTAAACCTAAAATAAAATAAACTAAAATTGACTAACGTAAATAAGACTAGTATCTAACAACAAAAACAAAAAAGTTAAGAAATTATAATTGACATTACATCTATCTATAATTACATCATGCCAATCCCACTGGTGGGCAAAGAAGTTGACGTCCAGTAAATTCTGTCTAGGGCTAATCTGGGACGACTGTTTGTTGGTTTTGTCCAGCAAAATAGGAAATCGTCCCCACATAAACTCATCACTTCATATTATCTTTGTTTGTTTTACCATTTTATTGTTTTTTTACTTATTTTCTGTAAATAGCTATGTTAACTAGTAAGATCAGTAGGTACCCTAATTGCGTAACACACGATCAATTACAATCTGAAACATTTTGATGGACCTAATCGCTAATCCATTGCTTCATAGTTTATGTTCGAAAAAATTGTCTGCTCAACAGCGTAAATAACGCAATGAATGTTGTTGAACTGTCAAAATGAAACAGATTGCGATTGATCGTGTGTTACTCAATTAGTGTGCTGGTTTAAATTTATACGCAAATCCTGAGAAATAATCCTTAATAGACAAAACTTTAACCCGACCTGGGGATCGAACTCAGGACCTTATGATCAGCAGTCTCGCTAGTAGCTTGAAGCTGAGAACTAGACTGACGAGGCATGCAACATGCAATTTGTTTTGACCTAATAATGTTCTGTTTTTTATTCTAGCGGTGCCCAAGAGCATCAACCGCATCGTCGGTGGCTCCCCCACCACCGTTGACCAGTACCCGTACATGTCCAACATGCAGTACGGTCTGTGGGGCATCTGGTGGTTCCAGGCATGCGGCGGTTCTCTGCTCACCACCACCTCTGTACTCTCTGCAGCTCACTGCTACTTGTAAGTTCTACTTACTTTACGTACCTATCCATTCTATATGGGTGCCTCTGTCTATTGTATGTGCCCGCGTCACAAATATCTAAGAGCAGACAGGTTCATTGCATAATTATTTAAACTTGTAGTAAGGTATGTGGATTTTATATCTGGTAATAAAAAGATTTCATTTCATTTCATTGCCGAACCTATTGTCTGCCCTAGAAATGTGTTATGTGGTACCTTAATTATACTAGACTGGACTCAAGTAAATAAGTTTCTAATCGATGTGTGCGTCGATATTTGGCGCATGAATTGTCAAATTTCTTGTATACTTATCTCTATTTATGCAACGCAGCGGTGACGCTCCAGCGGAGTGGCGCGTGCTCCTGGGTACCTCATTCGCGTCTAGCGGCGGCTCTCTGCACACTGTTTCCCAACTGGTCCTCCACGAGCAATACAACCCCAACACCCTGGACAACGATGTCGCCATCGTCCGCCTAGCCACCCCAGCCGTCTACTCCAACGTCATCCAGCCCGCTAGTGTCCCTGGCAGCAACTACGCACTTGCTGACGGTACTTCACTAACCACCATCGGTTGGGGAACACTTACGGTGATTATTTTCTTTTCCTATCTATTTCAATAAGATTATGAATTTTCTGTTTTGTTAGTTAGATTGTTCTCAATGAATGGAATAGATTACGCTAATTATGTCACGTTTGTCAAATCAATTTTCTTGGGCTAGTATAATTATATTGGTTACTAGCTGTCCGCCCCGGCTTCGCACAGGTAGCACTTATCTACGGCGCACCTACCTACCTACCTACCCTACAAACCTACCCTACCTACTACCTACTTACCCTACCTACCCTACCCTACCCACTTACCTACCTACCCTACCTACATACCTACCTACATACTCTACCTACACCTACCTACCTACCTACCTTAGGGTTATGAAAAATAGATAGTATCCGATTCTCAGACCCATTGAATAAGCATATAAAATTTCATAAAAATCGGTCAAGCCGTTTCGGAGGAGTAGGGTAAGTAACATTGTGACACGAGAATTTTATGTATAAGATAAGATTTAGCGAAAATACGTATTTCGGAAATAGTAACAAAGCTCTAAACAAGACCAAACGTGGCAAAATTTAAAACATCCTCATTTAGTGAGTTCTTTTAATTAAATATTATTCCAATTACTTTACAGTCCGGAGGTGGATCCCCCGAACAGTTACAGCACGTCAACATCAACGTCATCAGCCAGGAAGTGTGCGCTGAGCGTTATGCTTTCCTCAAGACTCAGCCCGGTTACCAGAACTGGCCCGACATCACCGACAACATGTTGTGCGCTGGTCTCTTCAACATTGGCGGCGCGGACGCCTGCCAGGGAGACTCTGGTGGTCCTCTCGCTCACAATAATAACATCATCGTCGGTGTTGTCTCATGGGGCTTCCAGTGCGCTGATGCCTTCTACCCTGGTGTCAACGCTCGCGTCAGTAAATACTCTGACTGGATCACCTTTAATGCGTAGACGAAATATAACTCCGCCATAATAATCGCTGGTTTGTAGTTTCAAATGAAATGAACTGCTGTATTATATGAATTCATATTTTACGGGATGAAAAGATTAAATAAGTTTTACGTTAAATCGTTATTTCAGTAAAAACCACCGACCAAATATGGAATGAAGGAGGATGATCTTGTAATCTATGATGGTTATGGTTCACGTTTAATGATGGGTGCATTCAATAAGCCTCATCTAGTGGCGATACTTTATTAAGTAAGTAGGTACCTACCTTATCTACGTTCGGCACACCCGGATCAGTCAGCACTGTACCAGGCTGTTATAGATGCGGAAGGTGTAAACCCGTAAACCGGTTGTTGTCTATCTTGAGAGAGACCTATGTCCAGCTGTGGATAGGCCGAGATGATCGATTTTCCTATGTGTCGTAATTTGTACCAAAAGCAAATAATACTTATTTTTGGATGTATCTGGATTCAATAATGACCCAGGGTAGTATTTTAATAGCACAGAAAATCCAATAAATAAAATAGCCAGCACTACGAATTTTGTACTACTAGCGCCATCTGGTTTATTTATGTTGTTACTATTGTTTTTATTCTCAGTCAACGTTTTGGATAATCCGATAGGCCCGTTGCACATACTTTTTTTTTTGCCATAAAAAATTACGGTTATTTCGCCGTGTGTAGACACGGTCGTCAGTGTTCCTTCAGTGTTATATGGAGCACTATGGAAGCTTGTTGACACGGCACGGCGGCAATATGCCACGGCACCATCGCCGTATGCGTCGTCCGGTGGTTTGCCGTGTCATACTTCAAGCTCACACGATTATTCATTTATTTATTTATTTAATACCTCAAGCACAGAAATGTACAGAGGCGGACTTAATGCCATAGGCATTTCATTCATGTGCGTAACTACAGCTTTCTCATGGGTGACAGAATGCACTAGTCAGGAGTCATCTGGAACATAGTGCGGTCATATGGGCTCCACATGAAGCCAAGTACTCTGTAATGTTAGAGCGTGTTCAGAACAAGTTCACGCGCCATTTGTACAGGAAATTATATGGGGTATATCCGTTTTACCCACTGATGTATCCCACTCTGTTTGTCTTGGGCATGGTTGGCTATAATCAACTGTATGTCCGACGGGAGTTTACGCTGGTCGCCTACTTGGTGAAGGTGCTTCGTGGAGTGGAGAGCCACCCGGGAATATTGCAGCGCTTGAGTCTGTGTGTGCCTGACCGCTACGTGTGGAGGCGGCGCAGCCCGCCACTGCTACTGGTACCTACAGCCAAAACTAACCTGTTTGCCAAGGCACCCCTTACCAGAGCTATCCGTACCATCAACGACCTTCAAACTCAGATTGATGTGTTTACATGTTGTTTTAGTGAATTCGCAAGGGTATTACTATTTATATTATGCTACAAGCAAAATAATACTTAATTTTAATTTTTCTTTGTTTGTTTTTTTTTCTTTTTAGTAATTTTTATACTATGTTTGGTTAGTAATTATGTACTTAATGCTATGTTTTTTGTTTTAATTTAATTGTTTTTATTTAATTTTAATAATGTTGTTAGTTTTAATTTTTTCTAATTTGTTTGTAAGTTTATAGTTTAGTTTACTAGTTTATGTTCTTAGCTGTCGTATTAGGGTAACCCTGTAATGATAGTTTAAGCTGTTATAAATAAATAAATAAATAAATAGAATAACAGATACTTCTACCTATGCCAATATTTAAGGCATCAATCTGCCTAGCCTTTTCCCAACTATATTGGGGTCGGCTTCCAGTCTTACCGGATGCAGCAGAATACCAGTATCTTACACGGAGCGACTGCCTATCTGACCTCCACAACCCAGTAACTGAGTAATACGATATCCCTTGGTAAGACTGGTTGTCAGACTTTCGGGCTTCTGACGACCCGTAACGACTGTCAAAGATCAAAGAGACAAAGAGACAAAGACATTTATTAAGTAGGGTGTAAGGGTAGGGCACGCCAAAAAAAAATGTTTTAAAAACAAATAGGTAAGTACCTACCGATTTAGATAATAGCCATTTTAGAAAGTAGCCACATGATGATGTGAACTTGGGTCACGTATTGTATTAACATATTGACGAACGCTGTAGTAAAATTCATTGTTTTATTATTTTCAAAATGTTTAGTTATGGGTAGTGTAAACGAAGATTATAGACAATAGTCTACATCATAAAAATGCGCATTTTTTATATAGTAGGTAATACTTTTTAATATTTTGTTGTAACAGTTTAGTGCCGGTACCTAATTGTTATCCGTATCTATTGTCAGTCGAATAGGTACGAATAGATAGGTAGGGACTTTCATAGGTAGCATGTTAGCCCGCGTCATCTTATTTTACAAGTTATTCTGTCTGACACCAGGCACATACGAGATAAGTCGCGGCCATTCTAGTGCTCTGGATACGTTATTCTATCTGGAATTTGTTCGAGAAAACCCGCGAAAATTCTACTGATTTCTTTTACAGAGGACATTCGATACGTTACGGTATACAGCAATAAGTACAGCCCGTTCGCCGAAAAGGAAGCTGCCCTGGCTAGAGGCTTTAAGTAGCTTAAGGCAGCCCCAAGAAAGTCCGGTTAAGCAACTAGGTACGACCTCCTTAGAGGTCAACTGCAAGACACCATTTATAAAAATAAAAAAATAAAAAGAATAGGAAGCTAGTTTACAATCAGAAGCCGAAGTGTTAAGACTAAAGTGAAAATTCCTAGTTGTAGCAAGTGTGAAGATTAGTTAGGAGCATAGATATAAGAAAGAAGGAGATATGCCCGGTAGTTTAAAATGTATCGAAACCCAATGTCTCCAATTAATCCCTACTACCAAGCCGACCGAGCCTACAACTACACATGCGATCAGGTAACCCAATAAACACGAGGTCCCGCTCACACTTGCAATTTACAAATCAAAACGTACTACACAATCAATTATAAACCTTATTCCATCAAACACAGCGTGCATTTACCATGCACCGTACAACTCACTCACACGAAAACATCGATCGCTATCGTTGTGCTGTGCAAAAGCCAATTATTTTACATATACGCTAGTGATTGATTAAAATCGAAAACGTTAAAAAATTAAAAAGTTGCTGAAAAAATTATAAATAAAAAACGATATACATATAATAAGATGATATAAATAAACAATACGTAGCTAAAAAAAATATATAAATTAAGCAAATAAAAAAAAAACAACATTGTGAGAAAATTTAAATGGGTATCAAACAAGATTTCACGTCGAGTTTCTAACCAGGCTATAGCTGTTAACAAATTGAAGAATAAACTTTAATAGTAATATAAATTCATACGACAATCGACATTGGTGTCGATAGCCTACGTTAGTGGATCTGCACAACCACATCACTAAGTTGCCGCAAGACACAGCGGACGTACCACACGCGTTATGCTTTCCTCAAGACTCAGCCCGGTTACCAGAACTGTCGGTCGATTCTGTAAAAATATTAACGTGAAGCTTAGGTGAGTGTTAGTGACACTTTACCTAAGTTTCACGGTGATATTTTTACAGAATCGAACGGCTGGCCCGACATCACCGACAACGTGTTGTGCGCTGGTCTCTTCAACATTGGCGGCGCGGAAGCCTGCCAGAGAGACTCTGGTGGTCCTCTCGCTCACAAGAATAACATCATCGTCGTTGTTGTCTCATGGAGCTTACAGTGCGCTGATGCCTACTACCCTGGTGTCAACGCTCGCGTCAGTAAATACACTGACTGGATCACCTCTAATGCGTAGACGAAATATAACTCCGCCATAATAATCTCTGGTTTGTACTTTCAAATGAAATGAACTGCTGTATTATATGACGTTAGTGGATCTGCACAACCACATCACTAAGTCGCTGCAAGACACAGCGGACGTAGGGATGCAACCGCGTATCGTTTGTGATTTTAACATTGCTTGTCCAGTTACTTAGCGACATACTTTGGTAGTGGTAAAGAAGTAATGTATTTACTACAATAATAGTACAGGCGCTGTGATATATGAAAACAAAAATAACTTAGTAAAGGCAAGAGATATTTTACGATTTGTTGTTTTTCATGATTTGAAAATCATGAAAAACAACACAAATATAGTAAAATACTTGTGCTGATTTATGAAAAGTGGTTCTATGATTTATAAAGTTTCTAGTTTAGCTTAGACTTTTACAAGAAACCACTGAACAACACGGTATTCTTAAATGTTATCACGAACGCGTTCGAAAGCGCACTAGTTAGCGGAAACGGCCATTTGCCTGAGGCATGAGCATTGTGATCAGGACGCTCGGACACAGACACGCCCCCATGCCACTTCTCCTGTTATTTATATTTCTATGGTTAGGAGTGATCAGCTGATTGTGAGCTGTTGTCGTGTGTGTTATTTCAACAAGTGGCTCAGTAAAATTAATAATTCATAGTAATTTTTCAGTAAAAATATAATAAAATGGACCGTTTTGTAATAAAAAAACGAAAATTAGAAACATCTGCAGAACCTTTTCACCATTTAGTCGCAAGAACACCACCAGATGTACAGGCAGAACCCAGCACTTCGTCAAAACTTCAACAACAGAGTTCATAGACTGATTCCTATAATCCCACGGATATTGGCAATTATTTAGATATATTATCGTCGGGAAATCTTAGTGATGATATAATATACAAGCTCCTCACAGCTCCAAGAAAACCCGAAAAAGGTTATATATTTCCTACTTCCGAGGACAACAAGAGAGGACGGGTTGAACGCAAACAAATGCACGATAATCACTTTGTATGTGACTTGATTAGTTTGTTATCACGTTATTAGTTATAACACAGTATAACGCCCATAGGTCAAGATATCTCTTAGCGCCCCCCCCTTGATTTTTTTCTGTGTCCGCTACTGCCTTCCTCATGCAGTACAGAAAACCAGTGAGGTAAGGGTTTTGGACTATAGTCAGAAAAATTATAAAGGTATAGTGGTGTAACAAGGAAGGAACGATAATACTTCTAATTAAACTAAAAGTTTTGAAACTACGATCAACAAACTGCGTGTAAGCTGGAGTTGTGTCACCCCAGCTGCTCATGTCATATCTTCCGAGCGAAAGAAGATATGTATAGGAATTATAGCTCAAAAAACCGGCCAAGTGCCTGTCGGACCACGCACAATGACAATCATACTCATGACATTTTCCTCATCTTCATAAACTGTTTGAGCCGGTGACCACATTTATTGCGGCGTCAGAGGCGTTGTTCTAATCGTCTAGGGCAGGGCCTCCAAACTTTGAACCAATAATGTTTTTTTCAGTATTTTCCACAAGGGCCAAAACAGTTTTAATTTTTCTGCCCTTAACTATATTTCTAGCTAGACTAGTTGCATAGTGCGCGACCTAAGCAAAAATACACTTTTTTTGCTTTTCAATTACTATTGTGTATTGTGACACTTAACGACATCTAGTGGCGAGTAGTGATACTATGTACTATCTGTTTCAGCTACCCACTAACAGGTGACGACAATAGTTGTAATTAAAATTGATTGAAATTTAATTGATTTATAAGAGTCTTCCACTGGTACAATTTATAATTTGCATATTGCATTTGCTCGCGGGTTGTTTTCTCTTTTTGGTACTACTTAGTTGAGTGAGAAAACGTTTTCCAAGATGAAGTAGGTACACAAAGAATGTTTACAGTCCTAAATTAACCGATGAGCTGTCAGAGCCATTTATTATCTACATCGTCGCGAATCTCTCAGGGAACTATTAAGACATTGGCTGTCGCGGGCCGGATTGATGGCACTGGATGGCGCACTGGCGCATGGCGGGCCGGATTTGACCAGCGGGCCGTAGTTTGGAGACCCGTGGTCTAGGGTGAAGGTGAACGCATAATTGGGACATTAAACTGGGAAAAACATGTGCAAAAATATAATAGTCGAGACCACGGTTCTGTTTCAACTTATTGTTCAATAATGTAGATGTACTAAGTCGTATAAAAAGGGAGTAAACGTTTATTCAACGCGATTTGGGCGCAAATTATTCAGCTATCGTGTTGAATTGAGTTAAAAGCAAAGAGATTGCTATTATTCCACAATTTCGCTCTATATCAGTTATTTCGTCACTATTATTGCATTATGAATCCGGCGACGGATGAATTGTCCATACAAACGTAATACCAAAATCATTTGCAATTTGAGCATATTTCGGCATATTATTGAGTATGAGCTTTATTTGAGCATATTTTTTGGTATTTTTTTTTTAAACCACCCAGAAATAGGAGCTCGAAGCGGGGCTCCGTCGACTACGCTTTACTAAGAAAATCTTGAAAATGTCCTTGACCTTAGAGCTTGTTACAAGGTAATATTCCAAGATTTGAGCATATTTTGGTTTGACCTTGACTTTTGGGGTGTATGACCTTGACTTATGGGCTGTTGAGCTTGACCTTTAAGATGTCATTGACCTTAGTATTGCTTGGAAACATATTTAGACTCCCCACGTGATCTTCCCCACCCTTAATACACCCACTATCCCACCAATCCCGAAAGAACCTTTGGCGATTTTTTTCTCGGCACCTATGGTTTTGCGCTCTTTGGGGTTTTCAATAATACACTAAAAAGGTTCTATTCTACCCAAAAAAAAATACCTACTACTGTGTTAAAGAACAATGGTTGCCTTACTTGTCTACTCATTCAATTGTAAATGCGTAGGCCCAACTTACAAGAAATCGTTTCGATCTCCTTGTCATTGTTCGGCGGTGGGAATAGGTGCCTTCTTCCTCCGAGGATCAAGAGCGTTCTTCACCACTATCGCACTTACGAGAATTGCTGCTCTCGTCCGCTAAAAACGCGGACGGTTGCTTGCCGCAGCCACCGGCGACAATTTAGATTTAATGTGATCTTTCGATCTCCATTTCGGCATCTCCCTGGCTCAACGATCAGCGTAATACTATATATCACTTACCACAAGCACTATTATTCACTTTCTATAAAGTTTTAAATGAAACTTTACTATTTTTAAAGAAAATTAACGAAAGATTTTTTTTTCCGTACGTTGGCGGCAAAATTTTTAGACGCTATGATTGACAATTGACATGAGTGACAGATGAGGTCGCAGCCATGACCCTTGCTGAATTGAAAGGTAACAAAGGAGGCACTGTAAGTACTTTTATTCATAATATAGGTAAAAGTTAAGACACCTTTCTTCAAATCAAATGTTATGTTTTGAAGGAAACATAATAATGCATTTTGATATTGTACTATGACTATTTATTGATTTAATTGTGTGATGTTTTTCTTTTCTGTACATTTAATTAATTGATTTAAAATATTGTTTTTTACTAAGTCACATAATCTAATGACACCTAATGTGTCACTTATAAATTTGTATGTCTTAATTATGACAAAACATAGCGCACCGCCTGTAAACACCTATGTTTCACAAATAAACTGATTGATTGAGAAATTGATTTGTGTGTTAATTATAATTACCTATTATTAAAGATTGCTTGTCAATAACATATATAACGAAGGTAATTCACCCATTTGGGGTACCTCGTTATCAGAGTCCAAGTTCGACATGGTGTAGGTACGAAATAATAGTCTCAACACTGATTACAACCGTCTATTTAATCACTCGCGATCACAAAATAATAAAATCTCAAATAATCAGGCTGATCGAAACGGATTAAAGTACGGAAACGCGGTAAGTTCGATACAGGCTAGCAGAACGACCTCACGCGCTCGTGTCTGATCCAAAAGTCCAGTCCACAGAGTACTTTATAATGATTAATTACGTCTTGGAAATTGGATATTAGTTTTGTTAAATTTTTACTAGGAATACAAAGCCATCGTCGACCTGCATACGCCCTGTTTCTTATTAGCTTCACTTGTGAAAACATTTTTGCAGACAGAGCAAAAATAAAAAAATCATTCAAAAAATCTGTGTATGTACTATAGAGGTGCTTCTGGCACCTCTACAGTACATCAACAGAATTTTTTGATCTAGGGTATTTTTCTTTATTTTCTATATTTTCAAAATTGTTTTTTAAAATATTTTAAAGATTTCTTGTACGAGTCGACGTGGCTTCAGTATTTTCGTTGAGTACGAAGGAACATAAAGCATCACAAAAATCATTTTTACAATTGTTTCCTTGGGTGGGAACACTGTTCAAGTTGTTTATTAGCGAAGTGGCAAAAGCAGACTCAAAGTGGTCGCATGTCGGGTTAACGCTGCGGCACCCGTGACTTCTTACCGCCCCGATAGAAAGAAAGAAGTTCTCTTGGGGATCTTGATTCCGCATCCAGACTGATGTTAGTATTCATCACATAATTTATTAAGTAAAACTTGAATACCCTCCAGTGTCCACACCCAATTTTTTTATGTAGGAACAGTTTCGAGCCTGCCAGCAGAAGTCACAAACTCAATCGTGTTAAAAACCCTTTTTGCTTCTACCCAAGTCTTTTTATGGGCAGACGTTAGCGTAGCTGGGCCAAGTAGTGGGTTAGCATTTTTATTTTTGTTGTGACTTCCATTGACAGAGTCGAAGATGTCATCCATAAATAACAGCAAATCAGGAGTTTCTTTGCATTCTTCGGGTAGAATTCCTATATCTGAAAAAAAGAAAAGAAAAGAATGTTATTCCTTCATACACACATCTAATTGTCTTAGTTATATTGTAAAACTTCATAGGGCAGCAAATCGGAGGTATAGTTAATTCTGTGTTACGTTTCTATCTAGTAAATATTTCATAATAACAAACTTTCTGGAAACTGGTCTCTACTGTAATATTTTTTATTTTGTTTATACATGATAACAAAATTTACCTAAACTTTGTTCAGTAATTTGAGGAGTAGAAGGTGGCAATTGCTCACATACCACTGTTTCTGGATCTGAAATACATATAATATATCATTATCACTCAAGGCTAGAAACACAAATTTCATCATCATAATAATGTTCTCACAACTATAGCACATAGGCTTCCTCTTTGTGAGAGGGAGCAGGGCGTAATCAATCGACGACACGGTTGGCGCAATGGCTGAGCGATCGACTGCTGCGCAACGTGTCGCGGGTTCGATCCCCGCACGGAACAAATATTTGTATGATCTGCAAGTAGTTGTTCCGGGTCTGGGTGTTAGTGTATGTGAGTTTCTATGTTTGCAAACGCACCCTCGATACAAGAAGAAATTCTTAGTGTGGGGCAACGTTTAAAAAATAAAAAAAAACATGCGGCCCCAGTGCTGGTTGATGGATGTTGTGTCTTTGAAACTTAAGACATAAGTCGTAATACATGACAACATTTAATGGTACCAATGAAAGAATAAAGGTCTTTGAAATTAATACAAAGGTATGTGAATTATACAGCTAACACATTAGCTCTTGCTATTTCTAAAATACTCGTAATGGATAGATGCGATTTGCGGAGTATGTATTTACTTCATGAAACAGACACCTATGTAACTGTCTGACAGTTTTTGTATGGAATATCTGTAAAATATTCAACATTTATTCGCCCTTAGGGATAGTGCCAGCTATGAAACCCTAAAAATATAGAGACAAACACAAAATAATAATTATATTTAATGCTAAATAGTACTTACCAATATTTTCTTTTTGCATTGTATTTTCTACAATGCTTGTAGATGTGTACATCAACTGCTGATGTGGTTCAGGAGCTAAAATAAAATATATACAAACATAAGTAATACCTCATGGTAAAAAGTTTAATTTCAAATCGGTAGGATTATTACATTTATTCAAATATTAATTTGCAAAACTGCCAAGTGCAACAAACCTGGTAAATATAATGTTGGAACTGCAATGTTGCTTATTCTGTTATTGCGACATACATATTTATCTTGAAAGTGTCTGTGACACACTCGACGGTACTTAAATATGGATGCATTTTCAAGTCTCAAAATATCACCTCCAATAGGATATAGCCAGGTATTGATTCGTAATCTGTCTTTATCAGGGTTCGGTAATCCATTAAGAACTGCTTGCATGCCTGAAACAAATTGCATGCAATTATTAATTTATATTTCTATCAGTTTTTCTTTGTTAATAGGGAATTCAATTAAAAATATTGGAATAATGATAAACAGAAGTTTGACTGAAAGAGAAAAATTGAGAAACATGGAACATAATATTTTTGTTTCGAAACAAAAATTTTATATTGAAGAGAAACAAAAACCGTACATAAAATGACAAAAAGTGATTTTGAATAATGTTTAAGGCAAAGTTCCAAGTTCCATGATTTGGCTATGAAAATGTGACTTATGTACCTCCACTGTCCTCGCACCCAGGTATACAGCAGTGCTTATCTGATGAGATGATGCACTATATTGCGCCTGCCTGTGTTCACAGGAACGGATGACATCAACGTATCTTTCAATACACCACCACTAAATAAACTTATCTAATGTTTTATTAAGCTATGTAGGGCCTGAAAAATATGAGCTGGCTGTGGCTTCCTGTAATTTGAATTTTATAGGACATTGATTAAACATTGTCGTCTTGATTACAAACCATTGGCTTTGTATAAGAACAAATATGAGCGCACAATAAAAATTGAATTATTGTATAAATGTGAGCACAGAACTTTGAGCGTGACATAGAGGATTAGTAGAAACGGGCAATCACATTTTCTTTTCTTAGAACAATGTTCTATGCAACTAGCCTCGCTAGGTAAACTTCCAAGCCAAGTAAATTTGAACAAAATAGAAATATGTAACAAGAGTTCGAGTAAAAACACTCACATTAATATAGAAAAAAAAAAAAAAAATTGAGTGTTATTACTGTACGGGGCTCATGCTGGGCTGCGTCAATCTCGCTGGCCAGAGTCGCGGGCGGGCGACCTTTAACGACGACGGCGACCGCGGCACCGGGCGCGCCGAGCCCTGCCGCGGTTGCCGAGACCGGCGGATGCAGCACCTGACTGTAAAAACGAAAAAAAAATGATCTAAGAAATTTTGGTAACGAACCTATTTTGTGTAGGTAGGTACTTGCTTACGTAAGTTAGGATTTTCTTTGAGGAAAAATTTAAGAAAGAAAAACACTTTTTATGCAATTCACAGAGAAATTAAAAGATTTTAAATAACTGACCAAACTGCTACAGGTCACGGTATTTGTGGGTAATCTGGCTCAATACTAAAATAGACAAAACCATTTGAATTAGCGGACGAAATAAAAAATTTAATCATAAGTGCTGCCTAATAAGAACATAAAAAAGTTTGTTCCTTATTATAGAAACTAAAAAAAGTTATACATGTTTTCATAAAATTAATCTTAAGTTTCTTTTAATGTTAATAAAAACATTCAAATACCCAAATAAGTGGTTTAAATTGGTTCCGTCGGATGCAGCGATGAAAAGATATAATAAAACTAATAACTTGCTAGTTTGTTCAGTTTTTGATTTTCTAAGAACTTTCAGTGTCACCCATATGACTATTGAATAAATGTACTACAAGAATATCGAGTAAACGTTTATACGACACGGTTAAAGCACTTAAAACCTAAAAATGCAAAACAGTCGTAATAAACGCTTTTATACAACATTGTGGTTACTACGTAGCAACTACTTAACATTTATTCGATCTATACCCGAATAACTCATTAATTATTCGACGGTTTTGGTAGTTGGATTCTTGTTACTAGAGTGTCCTAATTTTGACTAGACTATGTCCCATCTGCTAGAGTCTAGCAGATGGGACATAGTCTGTTCAGGAGCCCTGCTCTCGCACTGAGAGTCCACTTCGCCAGATTATGTCTGCAGCGGCTTACTTGGTTACGCAATCGATTCAGTGCTTTCCAAATACGCTACTGCAGTTTTACGAAGGCTTCACGAAGTCTTGAGGTGGCCTGTCTTTGATCGCCTGTGTAGACCATAAGAAGCTCCTGGACTTTCCTCACTTTCAGACTTCCTCATTTATACTCCTTTCTTATTTTATCCATTCGCGTTATTCCTATGCAAGTGCCTGAGTTATATTGACTATCTGCCCGGAAACCGTTTACGTGATGACATTTTGACGAATGGATATGGAAAGTCTCATAATCTATTAAGTAAGTACAACACAACTTAGATGTAGCAAAAATGTGAATGTTTGCATTTATTAATTTCAATTTTACTAATGTATTTGGTTATAGGACTTCACAAGATATTGCGTTTGCGTAAAGATCAGTTTCACCTAAAGCAGTAATAAATATTGGTGATTTTGAAGGCGTAGGTACTCAATTCAGATGGTGATCGGTCTTACCATGGTCTAATATAACAAGGTCTGGCATTCCGGGACTAACACATGCTTACATCACTATCCAGTTGCCACTCTATTGCAACAAAACACGATTAAGGAAAGATTTTCAGAAACCAAAGCTTTTAAATTGTCGTTTCGTGTTTCTAATCAAACGAAACAATTCAATTTAAACATAAACCAACGTAGTTGATAATTAAAATCTCATTGTTATATCGGATTCGCACAGGTAATAAAGATGGTTGGAGAGTTATTATTACAAACTTCTGGTAGCACAGATGTGATGACGAAGACTCGTGTTGCCACAGTGACCACTGTGTTTCTGAATGCCATACCTGGCGAATTATATTATTAAGGCTTGTGCAGACCAGCGCGACTTATCGCGCGACGCGACACCGGTTATTGTTATACTGTGAAGTTTTCTTAGAAATTGTATTGTTCATGTCGCGTCACGCGACCAGTCGCGCTGGTCTGCCCAAGCCTTTATACCATGGGTTTTACGAATTTTGCCGATGCTACATCTAAGTTGTGTCGTAGGGTTGGGCACGCCACAATTGCGGCGATAAGTCCCCTCTTTGAGGAGTGGCTTGAGAGGCGCCATGGCGTCCTCGCCTTCCGGCTGACGCAGGTCCTCACCGGACACGGCTGTTTCGGGAGGTTCCTGTTCCGCATAAGGCGGGAGGAAACACCCGGGTGTCACCACTGTGTGGATCGCCCGGAGGACACGGTGGAGCATACGGTGGAAGTCTGCCCGGCTTGGGCGGAGCACCGCCGTGTCCTCACGGAGGCGATCGGCGGCGGCGATCTCGCGCGTCCGGCCCTGGTTCAGGCCATGTTTCGGAGCGAGAGTGCATGGGAGGCCGTCACCTCCTTCTGCGAAGCAGTTATGTTCGCGAAGGAGGAGGTGGAGCGCGCGAGGGAGATGCAAGCTGCACGCCCTCGCGGCCCTAGTCGCCGCAGGAGACGCCCCGGGCGTCGGGAGTCGAGAGCCGACTTCCGGCCACCGTAGGCGCGGGCTTGCGGACGGTGAGCAATGGGCAGCTCGCTGTCCGATAAGGACCAGGCCCGTGTCGACGGCGCGTTGTGTTCCACGCGCACCTCAAAGAGATGTCAGCACCAACTGACGGGGTCGAAAGACCAGTGCCTGCTGGGGTTGCGGGTTTGTCCGAAAGGGATATCGCGGCCCCGGCACACAGGCAACGGAAGGAACACGGGTGGGTTTTAGTCCGTAAAAGTCTGACACACCCTCTCGCTCTGCCCAGAGCGGGAGAAGTCATTTGATGACTTCCCATCCACAAAAAAAAAAAAAAAAGTTGTGTCGTAGGGTGACTGGTTCAGCAGTTAACCACCTAAATTTCTAAACGCCATAGCGCGTAATTTTTTGTTCATAGTTTATTTTTATCTGCAATAATGAAGAGGTAGGTTATTTGTCTACATATTTGTATTTAAACATCGTTTGATTTACTAATAGATTTTTAAAGAAACGATTTTTGTTTATAAAATGGGATTTGGCTAACTGTGTCCACCCTATGGTACACTATTAACCAGGGGGTGGTGCTAAAATTAACCATTGAGTATAAAAACCTTAAGTTTTTCAAAAATAATAACTCCAGTTATTAGAAATCAGCCTTTTATTTAATAATGAAATAAACATAAGTCAAATATAACAAAATATTGGTTTTGCTTCCGGTTCTTACAGATAAATCAACAAAAACAGAACATACCAAATCACAACCTTTAATTTGTACTTATATTTCTTATGAAAATAAGATAGCTGCTTAGTTTTGCCTCGTGTTTTCACATAATCACCTGTCACTCGACCGTCGTCGTGAGCGCGAGCTCGCCACCAACTGGGGAGCGGGGCGGGTACCCGCTTTGCAGTCTATGTCACTTGGTAGAACGAATTAGCAACGTCGTATTTATCAAATAAAGGCATGGCTAACTGCGTACGAGTAGTTAATTGTTGGACATGTGACCCAACTGTAGCCGATTGTAATAATCTGTGATAAATGTGATAACAGTAAAACAACAATTGGTTTATGATAATATTGATTAAAACACCGATATATCTCTGGGAAACTCCGGTCAAGCAATTGACGTAAAAAAAAAGGTATTTTTGTAAAGAACGTGAAGAACGCTCTTTGTGAAGTCCCGGGTCATCATTATCGGCGGCAAGTATATTGTGTGGAGACAGCGACGCCACATCGACGTCGCTGTCTCCTCATTGTCTGAATAGGGTTCAGATTGAACGCAAATAATGTTAAAAGCTTGGGGTGACCATGGACTTCCACTTTTTTTTTTAAGAAGCTCTTGGTCTGCGTCTAACCTGATGTTAAGTGATGATCAGGGCGAAGGTGGAAACGAGCTCCACTCGGAATGCTCAACCACAGAGGAACTGATTGCCGAAACACAACAATGCTGTTAACATTGTTGTTATGGCGAAAAACTTAAATAAGATGGCATGGTAGCTAGCCAGGCGGCCTTAAAAAATACCTACCACCAACCAAACCGAGCAGAAATTTTTGCCCCCACTGGGAATCTAACCCGGGACTTCTGGGTCTGAGACAGGTGGTCTAACCAGTAGACCACAGAGATGGCTACTTATCGTATACTGCCCATACTACTCAAGTCGGTCTCAAAGTGCACTACACGTTCCATTAGTTGAAATGCCTCCACAGCTTCTTGCCCTTGTACACCGTAATCTCTTTTGCTCATGAACTCTCATTCAGCACATTTTATCGCCTACGCCTTTTATATTAAAAAGGCGTAGGCGATAAAATGTTGCTGTGAGATTATATGATTACGCGGTTTTTTTTGCAAAATATCTGTTGGAGATCACTCACCTAAGCTCCCTATTCGACTTCGTAGGAAAACTCGGATATTATGTCTTCGCGATCGTAAAACGCCATCCTTTCTACGGGAACCGTAGACATAAGAATGACGGGAACGCTTTTCTTACGCCAGTCCTTCTGCAGATGCACTTTGCAGGTCGTATCTTAGAAACTTCCTTAACATTTTCGACTCCACCCATTTTCATAGAACTCATACGCCATGCCTCCATATACATTGGAAGTGAACCCTCCGGGAGGGTTGCCGGCATTACGTTTTCGCTAAAGTTAACCATCGCGGACGGTCAACGGCATTAGGTTAAAAACCGTGTTATAAAAATAGTTATTTATAACACTATTTTACTTCGCTTTACAGTTTTAAGCGAAGTAAAATAATATTTTAAGCTTGTCGCTATACGTAGTTTACAACCTTTTAAATTTTTAGTGAATATTTTGTAACCGTGAACAAAAAATAAAACTAAAATAAAAATACTTGGATTTTAAAACCAACGCATATACTTATAAATCTTGTTAAAATATACATCAGATTTTAATTTCACGGCTTATCATTATAATGCTCGTGCTCGTGGTTTTTCATAGCGAATACAGCATTCTGTATTCGCTATGAAAAACCTACATTTAAAATGGGCCCTCCGCGAGAATTTCCGGCATCGCATATGCGACTAGGTGAACCCTTTAGGAGGGCTCCCGGCACTGAACGTGTTAAGTCCCCTCCCCACTTCACCGACTTCGAATTTGAAATACTTATTCGTGCGACTTGGGCGAGCTTTTGTAGGTAACTTTCTACACAATGAACATTTGCGAAACAAATGAAGCTCGCGCAACGAATATTTGCGAAACAAATTCTTCTGGCTATACTAGCGTTTCCTAAGACTGCGGTGGCCGCCGCGTAGCGACCACAATTTACGTCGAATGACGTCACTGAAAATTCAACTTCTACTCTTCATATCATCGCGTATTGTTCTTACGCCATAAATGAAGTCTCCCTTTTTGGCTGGATTTATACGTCTTTTCGTCTGAAAATATAGTCGTGTCCCAGTTGAAGTCTAAGTATTCTCGAGCAAAACGTAAACCTTCTTCTTGTTCACGTTTTTCGATGAGGCAAAGCTTCACCGTGGAGTGCACGGCGCACGGTTCATAAAGACGTGTCGAATAATTCGGCAAAATGTCTTGTGGGTATGAAACCAGTTGTTTCATATTCGCTGACCATACGTCGTCGTTGCGCCTTTTTTATAAGCTGGGGTCTTCCACTTCGCTTTTGACTGGCAAGGCTACCCTGTTAAAATTCTATTAAGCAAAAAGGCAATGTACTCAATTATATTTTGTCTTTGATTTGATTTGACATTTAATAAGTAAGATATCGCTGCCCTAGTTCAATAGTAAGACATCTTAAAAAAAGTCGAAATTGAGATAAGTTTTGTTTCATGTAAAAAATTCGCTCTACTTTCTGATTCAAAAATCGGATATAGGGAAAACTTAACCTAAGTGCCTTAATTTAAATGTCTCACTGAGACATTTTTGCATATTTTTACCGAAAACTAGTTCAAGATTCTGACATCTTATGTTATCTAGAGAGTCAGGAAAATATTTACTTTTCTTTTATTTCTACACAGATACTTCTTGCACGCGTAGCATGAAGCTTTCTATTTCTACGAAGAATAGACACAGCTCTTTCTATACAAAGTGACATTCGTTTCTCCATATTTGACATCGCACCGTAGAGATCTTTCTACAATCTGTCATTTTGTCTTTCGTTTTTATCGATCTTTGTCTAGGTCCTTTACTATGTAGACTATTGCAGAAGAAAGTTTTCTATCCCAAACTGTCAAAATCATACTGACAACTGACAATTGTCTAAGGTAGTGAAGACAATTTGATTTTGTAATCGCCATGCTAAAGACAGTAGAAAACTCTCTACTCGACGGCCACAAAGTATAAACGATTATCTACAAAATCATGATTTTACGGGAGAGCGTTTTGAACGCAGAACTGTGATAATTAATAGAAGAACAAAGCTATCATCTTCTATTTTACATCATTTAGTTAATAGGGCATTACCAAGGAAATGGTTAAGGCCAATATTACTGTAATATATATTTTTTCCAAAATATGGTGATTTATGTAAAAGAGTGAATTTCGTAAAAAGTGCAGTTGAGTCTTTCTACTTTAGTGCCGTCCTACTGTCTACACGGAACGTCACTTTTGTCTACTCTTCCGTCGACAAAACGGTGCTCATGCTACGCGTGTTGAAATGTCATAATATGGAAATAATAAAAACATTTCTATGTTGAGGACATCTTAAATTGACCCAGTGTTTCACTGAAATATCGTTAAATTCTAAGTCTTTTTTAGGACATTTTAAAATTATGTGACATCATCTGGACGTGAAAAGAGAGCCAAGAAGATGGGAATGAGTTGTGGTGAAAAATGTAGATTGCAATGTAGCTTAAAGTTTAATGAAGAGCAGAGGCAAACTATATTTGATAATTTTTATACTATAAGTAATCGTTGTCGTCAGCGTGATTTTATAAGAAAATGTATGCAAATAACACCACCGCGAAAATACAGGCGCGAAGAGTCTACTAGAAAATTAAATTACGCGTACTTTTTATATCTCGATAATACTAAAAAGCGTGTTTACAAACTAAAAAAAAAAATACCCTTGACATCACTAACAGCGCAATAACTACTGTTCAAAATATAACAAATACTGAAGGGTTCACTGATAAAGAGCGCAGAGGTACGCATTCTCAACATAATTCTCTTCCCGATACTGTCAAACAATCTGTCCGAGATCATATAAATAGTTTCCTTCGAATCGAGTCCCATTATTGCAGCACGCTTAGCAGGACCACCATAGAAACGGGTTTTGTCGACAGAAGAATAGACAGATAAACAATTACAATCTGTCATTTTGTCTATTCTTCCGTCGACAAAACCCGTAGAAAACTTGTTTCTATGATTGTGATGCTACGCGTGCAGAGCCAACACTAAACGAGATTATTTGGAAGGAGATCTTACAATTTCAACAATGTACAGACTGTATGTGCAGCATTGTGAAGAAAATGGTTTACAAGCAGTGAAAGATTCTATGTATGCACACATTTTGAATAACGAATTTAACGTAGCTTTTTTCAAACCTAAAAAAGATCACTGGATGCCTACCACGAGCTCTTAGCGCGATCCATTTTAGGACCTAAACTGAACTGTTCTTCTAATTCGTACCATGACGTTAGTTTAACGATTCAATTTAGGCCATGCCATGTGACAGCGATTGACCCAAACTGAGTCGCAAGTTTTGGTTTCATTCATTCTTTTTTGGTACCATGACGTCCATATAGCAGCTCAACTGAAACGCTCAACTGTCAAAATAAGCGGTTCATTAAAAGTTACTTTTTCTCTAACATAAACTGAAACGTTTGGTGAATTATTGACGAAAATAAAGTTTTTTAGTGCTATTTTAGTGGAATTTTACAAAAACCAATGTAAGTGAGCTTTAATCTTTCTTTTAAAGTCTAAAATACCTATTTTATATGCCTTTTTTAACCGCATTCGTTTTTGTCTAACAGATTTCTGATGAACTACTTTTATTTGAGTTTTTTGAGGAAGATTCTGCCTCACACTATACCCACTATGCCCCAACTCAACTCACACAACTTTGTTTACTCTGGTACGTTCGAAACAGAAACATAATTTGTTTTATTAGGTCGAAATAAAAAATATATTTTCGTATACTTAATAAATAGCAAAAGGTAAATAAATATCTACTTTGACTAAGAATTATTTTAACAATAGTTACCGTATTAACGTGGAATCTTAAAAAAACTGTTGAGTGTCTGTTTTACATTAAAGTAATGATACTGAGTTAAGAACAAATAAAATTTTACTTGCTTCTGAACGTGTCTGACACTAAATAATGTGCGCGAAACAAACTTATTTGACAATAATAGCGTTGTCTCGTTTTCACCAAAAACGTTCCAAACGCGGCCGCGCGGTTCAGCCACAGATTGCGATCTTTCATTCACTTTTTACGAACCAAATGCCGCTGAGTTTATTGGACGTCATGGTACGACTTTGAAGCGATGCAGTTTAAGAACCTAAACTGAAATGCCTTGCTTTTGAATAGTTTTTAATTAGATCATGGTAGGCATCCTGTTCTAAATGTGAAGCGTACAAGAATGCTTCAACCGTAAACTTGATCTTCAAGATGGTTATGAAATGCATATAACTGAGAAAAAACTATCCTGAGATAATAGTATGAAAAAAAAGATGTGTGTCACACATCACAGCTTCTACGAAATTCTTAAAATACAAATAATCTGGAAAATTAATGCAAAAATAGTGATTATGATGACTGTAACGTGTAGGTTCAGAATGATAATAGAATTAATTAAAATAATTAATTCATTATTGTTAATAATTAAAATATTTTATTTTGATTAAAAAAGTACATTATGGCTGCTTTATGAGACTGATTTTTGTGCGATTACGATACACATTGTAGAATTTAATTGTAACTAATACACGAAACTGATTTGTGCAATATTATGATACAAGCTAATAAATTAATAATACATTATAACAATAATTTTTTTCAGTATAAAATTCATTTTCCTATCATTTACCAAACTTTTCCGCGGATTTAGTAGGACAACTTACATTCTGCAATATCGATGTTCTAAGAGTTACAATAAAGACATAATCTATACTAATAGTATAAAGCTGAAGAGTTTGTTTGTTTGTTTGAACGCGCTAATCTCAGGAGCCGCTGGTCCGATTTGAAAAATTCTTTCAGTGTTGGATAGTGCATTTATCGAGGAAGGCTATAGGTTATATTACGTATATTTTCAAAAAAGTTAGGAATCCTTACTAAAAGTCCAATAATGTAACCCAAAGTGTAAAAAAATTACCCGAAAAAATCCTTACACCGTGTGCGCTGTGAAAACGATTGATTATAGAACAAAACATAGTACTACCACTTTGCAAAACATATATTGTAGTTATCTGACAAGTGTTTTCTTTTATTTTTTTAAATAATTAAAATTCCGTCGCTTCAAAAACTCTTTATTTTGTACCTTGGTATTAATCCTTATCAAAATAAATTACTTCATATTCAAGACGAATTCAATACCTTTCTAGAACTTTTTGAATTATTGAATTCGGACGTTTCATTCAAAAGATATCGCGATATTTGTTGTAGCCAAATAGGTATTAAGTATTGCGCTCATAGGAGACGGGAAGGTAGGTACCTTATGTCGATAACAAAATTGAAATTGACCTTGATTTTGGTGAGAGAGTAACTAACATTGAAGACCTAATCTCCAAAGTGTACCCAGATGTAGTCCATATAGAAAACAAAGACTACCAGTGGATGTGTCAAAGGGCAATATTGGCAGCTAGAAATAGTAGCGTTGACGACATCAATAACATGATACTGGGTAAACTTCCAGAAGATACCGTGAACTACATGTCCATTGATAAAATAATAAAGATGCGGTACATTATCCACAAGAATTTTTAAATTCTTTAAATCCGAGTGGCCTTTCCTCACATTCACTCAAATTAAAAACTGTCCAATTGTGCTGCTAAGGAATCTTAAACCACCAAATTTATGCAACGGAACCAGACTCCAAGTAAAATTCCTTCGCGATAACGTGATTGGTGCTACAGTATTGACTGGTCCAGCAGTAGGGCAACCAGTGCTGATACCTCGCATACCTATGATACCAACGGATTTGCCTTTTCACTTTAAGCGAATTCAATTTCCGGTGAAGATATCGTTTGCGGTAACAATTAATAAGGCCCAAGGAGAAACATTTAAGTACGTAGGAATAGATTCACGCCAAGAGTGTTTTTCGCACGGGCAACTATATGTTGCTCTGTCGAGATCTGGTTCGGGTGAAAATCAATTTCTACTTCTGCCGGAAGACAAAACTAAAGATATAGTTTACGCATAAGTACTTTAATATATCATTGGTAATGAGTTTTTTGAAAATAACCTAAAACTGTGCATCTACCATATTATCTCAGCATCACACAAAGGTTGACTGGCAGAGAATGCCTAAGGCAAAAAGCCTTTGTACATTTTATTATTGTACAGAAGTTTTAAAATAAATCCTGAAAGTCATTATACTCCCCAAAGTCACTATTCCACGCGGACGAAGTCGCGGGCACTGCTAGTTTTTAATAAACCATTTTAGAGACAACATTCAAATCATATTTTTTCATATTTTTCATCTGAGTTCAATAACTGGTTATCTTACTATTAAAAGCCTTAAAACTATTATATAAAATATTGAAATATAAATGACTCCCAAACGCACTATACTAAGCTATAATTTTAATAAATCAACCACATTTCAAATAACAACAAGTGAATTAGTGACAGTGAAATCATCAAAGTGCGATTGTCTCAAAACATACTTTTTCAAGATAACATACTATTGAACTAGGGCAGCGATATTAACTCTTGTATTCTTGTCTGTGGTAACATAAGATGTCTGTGTGTGTTCCTAAATATTGTTTAATAAAAAATTAGAGATAACAACAAATTTTGCCATTTATTGAAACCTTTAACATTCCTACCCTCTTCCTCATATCGTTTGACTCTCATACGGAACGAACCGAGACTGTTTCTAATGAAATACTAACAGTATTCTTGATTAATTACAATGATTAGTACAAAATCGAATTAGGTACTGGGTTTTACCTTTATAGAAAAACCCAGCATTAAAAAAAACAATATTAAATAAGATTATGTAGATTTACGTGTATAGCTAGATATTATTATTTTGTAACATAGATAACATAAAAATAACACCACGTCATTCTGTAATCCCCGAGGGATTAGGCAGAGGAGTAGGTACCAATAGTAGAGTGTAGGTCCAGAGCACTAAGTAGGTGTGTAGGCATAGGATACTTTTCACAAAATTCAAAAGCGATTTTCTCGTGGAATAAGGCTTCGTGCAGTATTCTGCACGAAGCCTTATTCCGTCGCGCTGTCGCGTCGCGCTAGTGCGCGACGTGACACGGGTTATTGTTATAGGTACCGTGAAGTTTTCTTAGTAATTGTATTGTTCGGGTCGCGTCGCGCTGGTCTGCACGAGCCTTAACAATTGCAAGTTTGAAATAAGACCTACGAGGGTGAATCAAAAAGTTCTTAGAATTGCATATATTTACAACCTTTTTGGGAGAAGTTCGATATTCAAATTAAAGAGTGTCAATCACACAATATTTATGCAAACTGTCACTTGTTTTTGTTAATTCGTTCGCACGTAATAAATTGTTTTGTGCAACGAGTTGCTAAAAACCCAAAATTATGGATAAAAGTGATTTACGTGATAAAATATCTCAGTTTGAAAAAAAATATCTACGAAGGAAATTTTTTCGGACATTCAGCAGACATTAGGGTATGATGCTCTATTCTACGGTTGCATACTGGGTGGCTGAATTTAAAAGAGGTAGATCAAGCTGTAAAGATGACCCGCGTTCTGACCCTCCGTTACGGAAGAAAATGTCAAAAAGGTTGAGAATCTGTTTTTGGAAGACAGAAGAATAACTATAAAACATATAGCCGAGATCCTAAAGATATCATTTGGTAGCGTTCAATCCATTTTAATTGATTCACTGGGGTTCAAAAAAGTCTCGGCAAGATGGGTGCCACTGGGCACGCCACAATTGCGGCGATAAGTCCCCTCTTTGAGGAGTGGCTTGAGAGGCGCCATGGCGTCCTCACGTTCCGCCTGACGCAGGTCCTCACCGGACACGGTTGTTTCGGGAGGTTCCTGTTCCGCGTAAGGCGGGAGGAAACGCCCGGGTGTCACCACTGTGTGGATCGCCCGGAGGACACGGTGGAGCATACGGTGGAGGTCTGCCCGACTTGGGCGGAGCACCGCCGTGTCCTCACGGAGGCGATCGGCGGCGGCGATCTCTCGCGTCCGGCCCTGGTTCAGGCCATGGTTCGGAGGGAGAGTGCATGGGAGGCCGTCACCTCCTTCTGCGAAGCAGTTATGTTCTCGAAGGAGGAGGCGGAGCACGCGAGGGAGATGCAAGCTGCACGCCCTCGGGGCCCTAGTCGCCGCAGGAGACGCCCCGGGCGTCGGGAGTCGAGAGCCGACTTCCGGCCACCGTAGGCGCGGGCTTGCGGACGGTGAGCAATGGGCAGCTCGCCGTCCGATAAGGACCAGGCCCGTGTTGACGGCGCGTTGTGTTCCACGCACGTCTCAAAGAGATGTCAGCACCTACCGACGGGGTCGAAAGACCAATGCCTGCTGGGGTTGCGGATTTGTCCGAAAGGGATATCGCGGCCCCGGCACACAGGCAACGGAAGGAACACGGGTGAGTTTTAGTCAGTAAAAGTCTTACACACCCTCTCGCTCTGCCCAGAGCGGGAGAAGTCATTTGATGATTTCCCATCCTGAAAAAAAAAAAAAAAAAGATGGTACCACGAATGTTAACCGACGAAAACAAAAAGCGACGTTTGGAAATTTCTAACCGTAATATCGAAATGTTCCAGCGTGATTCGGATAATTTTTGCCGTCGCCTTGTCACCATGGATGATGGATGATGAGAAACGTGGGTCCACCATTTCGATCCTGAAACTAAGAGACAAAGCATGTCTTGGAAACGACCATCCTCTCCATCCATTAAGAAATTTCGAGTTGCTCCTACCGCTGGCAAAGTTATGGCCTCAGTGTTCTGGGATAGTGAAGGAATCCTTTTTATTGATTACATGCCAAAAGGCCAGACGATTACCGGATTACTGGACCCTATTATGCAAATTTAATCCCGAAAGTGCGTGAAGCGATTAAAGAAAAACGTCGTGGAAAACTATCGTTGGGCGTTGTTTTTTCAAGATAACGCTCATCGATCGGAAGTTGCACTCAACGCAATCTGCTGTACTGGCTTCAATCTCCTTGAACACCCACCATATTCTCCGGACTTCGCCCCAAGTGATTTTCACGTATTCTCAAAATTAAAAGAGAACATTCGTGGAACAAAATTTTACGATAATGACGCGGTTATGGCTGCCGTAGAGGAGTTTTTCGAGAGTCAAAAAAAACATTTTTTTTTCACAAGGAATAAGGAAGTTAGAAACGCGTTATTCTAAATGCATTGGACTGGAGGGAGATTATGTAGAAAAATAAAATATTTTTGTTTAAATCTTTGCATTTTTTTATTTTGAATCCAAGAATTTTTTGATTCACCCTTGTATTTCATAATTATATTATATAACTGTGTTCCAAAATACTGTTCGTAAAAACGTATAATTAGATACCATCAATAGTGTAGTGCTCGTGACTATACACCCACATTTCGTTAGTTATGAAGTCCCATGTAATAGGGGGCGAGTTTATCGCCAGCAACCGGGCACTCATTCAAATTCCTGCACGCGTAGCATGAAAACCATAGAAACGGGTTTTCTACCCGAAGACTCTAAGAATAGACAAAATCGCAGTTAAACAATCACAAACTGTCATTTTGTCTATACTTCCGTCGACAAAACCCGTAGAAAGACCGTTCTTAAAATTCTTGATAGAAAACTTATAGTTATGTAAACACTTGATGTTTGACATATCAACACATCAGTTGATTTGAAAAAGAAAGAAAGAATAATATTTATTTGGCCACAGTTCATGAAACATAAAGTATAAATCCGGATTGCACCCTTACGAAGCAAGGGCAGCACCCTAATTGCGTAACACACTTTCATTCAATAACAATCTGAATGATTTTGAAGGATATTGCTTCAAATTATGTTCGAAAAATTTGTCTACAACCTAAATAACGCAATGAATGTTGATCTGTCAAAATGAAACCCATTGCAGCTGTTAGTGTGCAGATCGCTGTTTGTAAAATAAGAATTAAATTTGGCACCTATCTATAGATAGGTGCCAAATTTAATTCTTATTTTAAAAACAATTTTTTTCACAAGGAATAAGGAAGTTAAAAACGCGTTATTCTAAATATCTATCTGTACTTACGATGTGGGGTTTCCATACCAACAATTTAGATAATAATTGATAAAGATAACAGCAACTAATTAGTATAAAACATGAAGCCATCGTCCATCTAGCACAGTCTTCAAAGTATTGGGTATCTTGAACCATGCGTATCCTCATCGCCTTAGCACTTCTGGGCTCCGTCCTTGGTAAGAGAGCCACGATTAATCAGTGTGCAAAGTGAATGTCTCAAAATAAACTTCTCTGTTTCTTAAATATATATTTATAATAAATAAAAAAACACCTAAAAATGTAAGGCACATTTTTAGGTGTTTTTTGAGGGGTGATATCAATTAAAAGGGCGGGAATGGTAACACGGAAGAATAGAAGAGGAAAAAATATTGCACCCAAGTAAGAAGGCTCTTTGCAATGATGATGATGTTATCACATACTAACAAACACTCTTGTTTATAGCGGTCCCCAGGAACCCGAACCGCATCGTCGGTGGCTCCCCTACCAACATCGAGACCTACCCGTACATGTCTGTCATGCAGCGCTCGACAACGGGTATCTGGTGGGGTCACTCGTGTGGTGGATCTCTGCTCACCTCTACCGCAGTGCTCTCCGCAGCTCACTGTTTCTAGTAAGTAAAGTGGTAAAGCAATACCCAACACAATATTTACATATTACAAAGACCGCATTTGGCAGGAAACCAAATAACAATTAACAAAAATTATTGCTGGGATTTATTTTTATTTTTGGTGTGACAAACCGCTGTTTACAACAGCGCGCAATGTAACGCACGCAAACCATTGTGTTTAGGTGCATCATTTAAAACATGTTTTCGTGGAAAAAAAAACAAAGGAAAGTGGAACTTTGACCTTCAATATATCCGTAACCAGAAGGTTCCCAGATACGGTCCAATACAAAACATATATCACAATGACGGGGAGTAAAGTTGACTCTTGGCCAGGTTAGGTGAGCGTTTCTCTTTTTTTGCCACATTTTAAAAGAGTCGGCAAAAATAAAAGTATCAGTCAATCGTTTTTTTTTTTTTTATATACGGTAACTTATTTCATTAATATTTGGATTTTTCACAAGGAATTCTATTTTATTTAGTATTTATGTAAAAATATGATAAAAATCTAAATGGTGGGTAGGCTTTAAGTTCTTATTTTGTTACTCCTTAATTGTAAAAATAGCATTGTAAAGTCGCAAATTCTGTGGCTAAAATGATATATTTCTTAGACTTCGTGATAAATTTAATAACACCATCGGAAAGAAATACAAAGAAAAGTAAAACATAATTTCCAATTTATGCGCTGTAATATTTTTTTGTTACTTTTGACCTAAAGTAAATTAAAAGTTTTAATTATACGAAAAAAAATTTTTTTTTAAGATTTTGATTACTTTTTATAAAAAATGTTGAGCAACCTTGAATTTACTTACAAGTTTTATTGATATATATAATATAAATAAGAACATAAAACTGAATTGTGAAGGGGAGAGTTTTGGGACAGTAACAAAAAAGGAGTAATTTGTAACAAAATAGAAAACATAAGGCTGGGTCTATAATGCCTATTTTAAGGATTAAAGATACGAATAAAAGACGGATTAGTGCTTAATCATAATCAACGTTTAATAAACTTCATTCTAATCAGACTCTTTGTTTTGTTAAATTTTTTCTCTATAACGTTTCATTTTTCCTGCCGGAGTTACTGGCATTTTCTTGTGCTGTTTAATTTTACACAGCTTTATTATTCCGTTTTTGTTACTAACATTTTCTGCTTATACGTTCCTACCCCAAAGTAACAAAAAAAAAAGTAACTAAACAAGTGTTTGATTTTGTCAAAATATGTTTGTGGTGGATATAATTGCAGTTACGCCTATTATTATACACCAACTTTACATGGAAGTTACTACCTAATATAGTATGATAAAAAAGTGGAAAATATTGTCAACATAACTTGAAATAGCAACAACAAAAGCCGGAATGAGATTCACTCTAAAACTCGATACGTGCCCAAGTAACACAGGAAGCATTTTAACAAACGAATAGTAAAGTTATGTAGAACTTAAGGTCCGTATAAACTCTTATATAAGTTCACCGAGTATCTTGATGATTTATATTGGTATTTCAAAACCATTATGATGCTTTACCCTGTATAACGGTTAGATAAAGGCATATCAAAATGCTTTTGTAAAGCCTTTAGTTTTAGTGCAGCAAACCACAACCCAGCAGTACAGCTTTCAGCTGATTTTAGTGCATTTGGATCTACAATAGCATTTTTAAGTAATAAGATAATGCCGAATGTTGCTTAATAGCATAAACTTGTACCATTATAATGCACCGTAAATCCGTTATACAGCTTTGAGCTGTTTTTAGGGCCCTTTGTTTTGTAATAGCACTTTTAAGTGGTAAGTAAAAGCCTGGTACTGTTGAACAGCATAAACGTGAATCAATGTAATGCTTGCATTTTTTAAGATCAACTGAGTTTTGTTGTACAGCTAACAGCTCTTTAATCAAATACATGTGAGTTATTGTAATGTGTAAAGCTGTATATACATTCATTTTACTGAATTCGTAAAACCATTTGTCGGCCAATTGGGGAAAAGTACATATTATATGATCAACAAAACAACAGCAATTTTTATGGTGGACGTATTAGATATTATATATTATTAATTTAACTGTGTGTATTGCCTAAATGTGTGTGTATAACGATTATAATATGCTAATAACCTACAACATAATTTAATACAGGTAAAAATAAGTGCAGCATTTTTTTTTCCAAAAAATGTTGTAAAAATGGTTTAAAATAAGAGTAAGAACCGGAGGTGTATACCAATACGTTACAGCTACTGAAAACACCAGTTTTCAGTAACTGTAACGTTACTATAATCCGTACATGGGTTTCTTTGATTGTCTGAATTTCAACTTTGAAACCAATTTTTATTTTTATTTTTTTTAATATATTTTTTCTATTTTATTTATTATACGTACAAAAATTTGATCATCCTAGTTACCGCCTCGATTTGAACGACTTTTTTCGCGTCGTGGGGGCCCTCCTCAAACCAAATCGGCTTAGCAACCAGCTGTTAAGATACATTTTGTTCAGACAGCAGAAATAAGACTTGAGGATGGCCTCTCATTAAATATTAATTTCAATATATTTGGATTCACGATCAAGTCGAGGAGGCCAATTGTAACTTACATTTTGATATCAAAATGAAACGGATTCAAGTTGTACAAATTCTGAAATGGGTTTTATTGTTTTGCTCAAGGATCCCCAAAATTGCGTTCAAGTAATGGCACTATTTCAGTCTACATAAAGTCTACTGGTATACCGGTAAACCCATATATATACCCATATACTTTCTAGACAATGGCACTACAGTGGTTCATCAAAAGTTTTCTCTCCGGCCTCTGGCCTAATAATTGTTCACGTGTGAGTATTTATACTGCTGGCAGTATTAATTAGCTTTTTTAAAGGCTCACCGGGCTGCTATAGACCGACACCATTTTATAAATATTTTATAACCAAAAATATTATAATTCGGACCTATTTATAAAAGCAATAGACCTATACCATAATGATATAACTTAATTTAATACTGCCCATACCAATACTATTATGTTAATTCTGCAAAATTCGTTCTATACTAAGCATACACAATTGTTTTGGTTATTTCACACATATCTTTATATAACATCTTATATCAAAACCACAAAATATAGAAGGCGCGTGAAAATTTTCAATGAAACTTATATAGATATTTACAGTAAACTAAATTGCGAGTTATTATTTGAAGGCATGAATGACAAAAGAGTCAAAAAGTTACCCAGTATTATAAATTTTGTTTTGATGCAAATAAATATGGTGTCACTCACTCAGTTTTGACCGTCTTCGTCCATATTATATTGCTACACAAAGTAGTTAAATTACAACGTTAATTGTATTATAACATTTGTACCGTGGTATTAGAGATGTTTTTGCAATGATTTTGGGTTTATTTAAGTTCTAACTGTGAACACTTAAATAACTACAATCATTCTTTTACTACTTTCTAATGCTAGTCCAATGCTTTTGTAATGCAATTAACATCTTCATTATCAATCATATTTTGCTAGTATAATGCTTCTGTAATGCGATTGACAACTTCATTGACCGTAATAATGCTTATTTAATGCGATTGGCAACTTCATTGACCACAATAATGCTAATATAATGCACCTGTAATGCAAGTAAACAACTATTGTGAACCTATTTAAGATCTAAAGCCGTATAATGTGTGCCCAAATAAGCATTACAGTAGCCGTATAAACGTTTGTAATGCTACTATAGAACTAACTCAAAATGCGAAAACGATACAGAAATGCTGTAAGTCGACCGTTATACTGCTTTGATGTGTTACTTGGGTGTGCACACTACAAGCTTCGGAACGGCAACTGCCACAAACATTAATATGGCAGCATTTAATGGCGTCTGCACTGTTGCTAAGTTTAAAAAATCATAGCTAAATGGAAGTTTTTTATTTATAACATAAAATGGGTAACAAAAACTGAAATCAATTTTTGGAACTTTCTCTGTGACAAGTTTAAAATTCATATAAATCCGTCAAATTTTAAACAAATTACCAAAACCGCAATACAAGGTGGACCTTTTTACCTCGTAAAACGGTTAAAATAAACATCTTAGTATAGTTCCTTTGAACCTTATCAAAATAATTGAGTTTGAAATTTCGAATGGTAGACTGGGACAACTATTTTCATACATTGCTATTTTCGACAGCTTATATTTTGTTGATGTTTTATTTAGTTATTATGTATTTATGATTTGTTAAAATATTTTCTGTAAATTTAATTAACAAATATGCTCCCAAGCAAAACAGTATCAGTAATTTATAGATTACAATATAATTATTCATGTACAAAATCGTGGGACATTTCACAAATGTGTAATGGCAAAAAAAAGAGAAATGCTCAGGTAGCTACCTATTATAGGTATAGCTAGAATAATTGTAATTTCATTTTTGGTACTAATTGATGTTATCATTGCTTGCAGTGGCGACCAAGTTTGGCAATGGCGTTCCGTGCTCGGCACCTCTCTGGCACACACCGGCGGCACCGTGCACACTCTCAGCACCATCGTCATGCATCCGCAGTACGATGACGACATGATTAACAACGACGTTGCAATCGTCCGCTTTAACAACCCGGCCGTGTTCTCAGACCGTATCGGGGTCGCAAGAATCGCTGGTCCCAACTACAATATTGCTGATGGCACCTCTGTCACTCACGTTGGATGGGGCAGACTCTGGGTAAATATTCGTTTTTTTTTCTTAACCACCTTTTTCGTGTGAGAATCTTAAAAGGACATCCAGTCCTGCTCACTAGGTTCATCTGACACGCTCTTACCGACCAAAACCACACGGTGTTTCTCCAATTACCTTTAGCCAAGGGGCAGGGTAGTCACGCATGCATCCTTACACCACCCGGCAGGCATTGGCCCTCCAGATTGTTGTTCAAAATCGTAATAATTGTCTTGAAACGATTTATTTATAATTGAATTTGAACTAAATTACTTAATTTTAATATTTACACGTCGTTTTCAGTTCGGAGGCCCAACTTCTGAGCAGCTCATGGACGTTAACGTCAACATCATCAATCACCAGCTATGTACTGAGCGGTATGCTTACTTGAAGACTCAGCCGAGGTTCGAAAATTGGCCCGACATCACCGACGGCATGATTTGCTCCGGTATCTTGAACGTCGGTGGTAGAGACGCTTGTTCAGGTGACTCTGGTGGTCCCCTCTCTCACTTCGGTGACATCCTCGTCGGAGTAACCTCCTGGGGCTTCGAATGCGCCGATGCTTTCTACCCTGGAGTCAGTGCTCGTGTTTCATACTTTAGCAACTGGATCGCAGCCAACGCAAATTAAACACAAAATATGTTTGATTTAATTTATATTACAAGTCTGGTTTAAACCATTAAAAACAAGTTTATTTATAATTATTTACCAAAATAAATTTTGTTTTTGCCTACTCATTCGATTTATTATTTCTTTGCGGCTTTACGTACGAGAAAGATAAAGAATTGGTGTGTACTACATCGCGTCTAACGACTTCCGATGGCATTATATGGCCGCGTGCAGTATGTTATGGATCAGCGAAAACTGAGCAGCAAAAATGCTGGAGCAATTTTTCATTGTTAAATGGATATTCAACTATTAAATACAACTTATTCGATGTAGCTCAAGCTTTTCATAGAGTTTGGCATAGTAGTTTGTTATACAAGCTTAACCTACGACTAGCTGTCCTATGATTTTGCCGATTATTTTATTGAAAAGGAACAACAAACAGCTACAATATACATATATTTATATATATACAGAAAAAGAAATACACATAACATTTGAACAATATTGTAGCCCACAACGCTGTTCACAGCTTAACTGTGGAATATAATATACAATGAATTAAACGCGTACCTACACATAATAATATTAAAAACTAAACTTACCTAACTTTCATGTTTATCTATATTTTTACACATAAATCAAGAGAGCTTCTTAAGTACAAGACCTTTGAACTTATTAAGAGAACATGCAAAAATGTCAATATGTTCAAAAGTCCTATTGTAGGCATTTATCATTCTGCGAGCGCAAAACGGTGTTAGAATGACATGTACGCATGGAAATTAGTCTGCCAGCGCACACCTTTCGCTTGTAAACTGTTCTAGGGACAACATAGCTTCATGTTGGTTAACTCAATGCAGTCAAATTTATTACTAACAAAGCTCTATAGATTAATGGCTTCCAAGTACTTACGTTTATTTTCAAGTGTTGTGAGTTCTTAATAAGTAAATCCTGTTATGGTATAACATCCGAGGCATCTAAAATGCATAGCAAGTGGGAATTTCTGTTGAACACACTCAATCGCCTCAATGTATTTTTTAGGGTTCCGTAGCCAAATGGCAAAAAACGGAACCCTTCTAGAT